>CM018696.1:82811603-83506784 GCA_009363875.1 Mikania micrantha
GT
This sequence comes from Mikania micrantha, assembly GCA_009363875.1. Taxonomy (NCBI): domain Eukaryota; kingdom Viridiplantae; phylum Streptophyta; class Magnoliopsida; order Asterales; family Asteraceae; genus Mikania; species Mikania micrantha. The sequence continues at coordinate 82,811,606 of CM018696.1, forward strand.
ACTTCTTGACTTTTCAAATAGAATGTCATGGTTCAAATCTCTCCCAATACGAAATAGGGGTTCTTGAAAGGTCAGGGGTTTTTCCGGTGCGGTTTCCTCTTGAGATGGTGGTGCGGTCTCAACGGAGGTCATGGTAACTAGACCTTGGTGACGTGACCTGAAAATCAGTGGTTCATGCGTTGAGATAAAATGCCGTTAAAAAAAGGGTAACTTTTCTTGATATAATAAAATGGTTCGAACTTCAAACTTCAACATGACATATGTGAAAAGTCCTTTTAAGAAATGATTGTTGGAGACATTGCAAATGAGACGAAAGTATGAAATTATATCTAACCCTTACTAACGTGGAAAAAACCTACTTAATAGATGTCTTGTCTTTTAAAAGAAATGTTACGGGTTCAAACTCATATAAAATATAAAAAAATAATAATTTCAAAGTAATAAGTGAAGTAGATTTTCCGCTCAAAAAAAATGTATATGTCTTTGACCATTGATTGATATGAGGAAGTCCACTCTCTCCAATAACAAACCCAATCAATGCACAGTAACGTAAGATGGTCATGACTCGTGAACACAAGTTTACGGGTAGTTTATTTCATATGAATCTTTGAAATTAAATCATTAAATCAATCAAAGGTTTCAAACAAACATATATAACAAAAAGGGTCTTGTACAAACCTCCAAGAGTAGAATGTGTTAATATTTTATTGCAACTGGATGTAAAGAAATATTAAATAGTTGGGGATGCGAAGCGCACATTTGTATAATACAATGTTTTCAGTATCGGACCGGACGTTGAACCAGACGTCTTGCTAATTACTGGTTGGACTGGATTGAAGAACCGGATGACATAATAAATATATAAAAAATTATAGAATTATAATCACATTTAAACAAAAATAATTAATGTTTACACAGACATAATCATTTTTTAAAAAAATACAAGGTTTGATTGTAATATTTTATTTTTTTGATTTTAGTTTTAAAAAAAAAGAAAAAAAACTTAAAATACCTTAAATTAATTTTTCAAAAATTTGTTCCCTTCTTTGGTTTTCATGTCACATAGGTCCACATTCCTTTTACTTACTTGTTTCTCATCTCATATAGGTCTGCATTCTTTTTCCTTCCTAATTCATCATCTCACATCGGTGAGATTACAAGAAAAACATCCATCACTTTGCTATAAAAAGAAAAGAGAAGGGTACCACTTGTATGAAAAAAACTAAAAGTTCAACCACTTGTTTGGTTTTAATGTTTTATTATTTGGATTTTTGTTTAAAAAAAATTAAAACCGGTCCGACCATTGGTTCGGTTCCCGGCCCGACCGCTCACCTGGATGGGCTGCCCAGTTCTCTTCCTAGCGGTTCATCTTCTTATTTTGGGCTGGTCTAGTTGCCGATTCGCGGTCCGACCGGCCGGTTCGGTTCAAAACAACACTGGTTTAATATCTCTGAGCTACTAATCAAGTGCGGGAGTCAAGGGGCCACGCCCCTTTGCGGGTTCTACGGGCAGCGCCCCTAGTGGGATCCAAGGGGCAAAGCCCCTGTGACGGTACAACAAAACCAACCGTCAATAACCATCTTGTAGTTAGGTTGGTGTTTTTACAGGGAAGATAGAATCACAAAAGAATAACAATCCGATTTTGTCGGTGTGGTACCAATATCAAGAAAAAATAAAAAATAGATATTGAAACTGAATTGTATTGAATCAAAAAATGAAAAACAAAGGCTTCACTGCCAATGATGTTCAGTAATTTGGTATCTGTTTAACACTAGTACCGGTACTCAACTACTAAATAGCGTTCCTTATTTTATATTGCTAATTAATGGCATAACTTAGTATTTCATAGATGTAGCATAAGTACTAGTATTGATGCTATCACTCAAAAAGTTAAGTCAAGAAACTAAAAAATTAAATAAAATACAATTGTTTACGTGGATTAACAATAGATGCATGCCATTTACATATTACCTCGTTATTAATATCATTTGTTACATATTTATAAATAAAAAAAGTTAATTAAATATTTCTTTCTTTTTAGAATATTTTTCCCTTCCACCTAAAAAAGTCAATTATATTATCTTCTAAAGGGAAATATGTACTTAATTCTATTGGTTAGGTAAATATATTATAAATGTTTTTAGTAAGAATATATATGTAAAATCCCTATTTTATATGGAGGTTACATTGGTGTTGCTCCCTGTGAGTTTGCTTCTCATGTTTCAAGCTTATGTTTGGCGGTTTACAAGGTCGGGCCAAGTTTTTTGGTGGCCCGAAACAGAGTGAAATATTAAAACTCTTATCTTTTATCGAATCTTATGACACAAAAAATATAAATAATCATGAAAGAGAAAGTTACAAAAAACATAAATCACAATCAAACTCTTATCTTCTATCAGGATTCGTTATAATAAAAAAATTCCAAAATTTGAGGCTTCTTAATTTTGGTGACCCTAAGTTAAAGCTTTTTTTTCTTCTTCTTTTTTTTTACTTAGTAGAGCCAGCCCGGCAATGGCGGCTTCTAGTGGTGTTGTTCATATAGGCGTATTTGAGTTATTTATATTGTCTACCTTAGGATTAGCTTCTTCTAATATTTAAAAGTTGTTAAAAAAAAGTTTGGTAGTAACATGTAACACCTAAAAACATTAATGTTAACAAGTTTGGTAGTAACATGTAACACCTAAAAACATTAATGTTAAAAAGTTTGGTAGTAACATGTAACACCTAAAAACATAAATGTTTGTGTGCCAAATCTGGGTTTTAATGTTTGGGACTTCGACTCCATAATATGTAATTTGTAAAACAGGGAAAGCAAGTTGATAAGTATTACAATTACATGCGTACATTCTCAAAACTTACGAGAATTCCTTTTGAGGAACAATAATGTGACAGTTGCATACGAGAATTACGTCATCAATGATGTGAGCACATTTGATCGTTCTAGAAATCCACGTTAATTTAACAATCGTAATTATTACAGGTTGATAGTAGGTGAGAAATGATGAACGTGGGAGAAAACCGTGCACAAAACGGAGTCCTGGATTGCCCGAAATTGAAAAACGAAGAAAAATTTCTAAGTATTGGTCGAAAGGGCTCGTCGCGGTACGCGGAGGTGGGCTTGAGAGTCCTCCGCGATACGCGATGAAAGTAAATATCTGAAAAATCCCGAAAAGCTTCGCGGTACGCGAAGCCCAATTTGGCTCTCCGTCGCGGTACGCGACGGATGTGGCGGTGGAGAAATCTGATCTACTTCATCAGATTTCATGCAAACTTAAAATTTTATTTCATTCGAACTCAGACGCAGCCCAGACGAAGAACACACATAAACTACCATCCAATCTTCATTTTCAAGCCTTCTGAACGCAAGGATTGCACCAGGGATCGTCTCTACAAGTTCTGATCGTTATTTTAACCGCAGAACTTCGTCAGATTAGGTAATGATCCGTTTAAACCTTCTAGTTTGATTTTGATTGATTAGATCTTGATTTTGAACGTAATGACATAGTTAGGATTGTTGATTATTGCCTAGATGATGGCTAGGATTGATTATAAACAAAGAACACGAAGTTTTAACGGTTAAATCCTTGTTTTGATCCGTTGTAATGCCCGGTTTGCATGAAACCATACCCATGATTATAATGGTTTAATCCATTTTATTATAACAATGTAGGTGATTAGTTGGGTTAATCCTTGAAATGCAAGGTTAAATACAAGTGTTTCAAACTAATCACAACCATTAACATACTCATTGGAATGATTATCTGATGTTTATGATAACAGTCAGATTAGTATGTTAAACATGGTTATTACACCTATTCTGAAGCTACATTGTGATATTTCATGATAATTGGGTAATCAATAACAAGGATTGATCATTCCTAAGCCATTAAATTATCTAAAAACTGTTACAGTATCATAATCAACAACATTAACTATTTGGTTAATCTGGGATTATTCTGATTAATCAAGAATGTCATCAACCTTGTGTTAGGAATCTAATGCAATGTAGGTTCCTACATTATCATACATTGTATGATACAATACTAAATTAACCAATTAAACATTTAATAACGGTTTGATGACTTACTACGCAATGTCTTTGACATTGAACGTTCAGAAAGATCTAATCAGTAAAATAGAACATAAATAACTCATTAAATAAAACTAAATGCAGAATCACTTCTCTATTATCATTTTGGAGATATTCTGCTACATCTATATCATCAGGTGAGTTTCGTACAACCCCTTTTATTTTTAATCTTTTATAAACATCGGGGAACACTGTTGAACTTTTATTGAACATATGATATGCATCACTGTTATCTGTGTGATTTCATGTGAGTGTTGAGAACTTGTGGATTTCATGGGATTTTGCCCGGAGAACAGAACACTATCACAGTATCAAAAGTCCTCATTTTTGAACTGTATCTAGTGAACCCATGTGTGGCCGAACGGGGAAACAATGATAGTACTATCGGCTGACCACCCATTTGCTGGGAGGATTGCATCTCCCCTTGTGTGAATGTTTGTTTCCTGTTTCCAAAACTTCTTAATGTTGTGATAGACATTAAGATAATGAGGCATTAAGATGTTACCGACGGGTAGTATCTTGTAGAACAATATCGTCAGAAAGGAACTAGATACGGGTCCCATGGTTATCTTGAACTGAACATTTTGAGAACTTATATTACATATCATATCATATCATATTGTGAAACTTGAACTGTATAAACTCACCAGCTTTGTGCTGACGTTTTCAAATCAAACCGTTTGCAGGTAGACCGTGACTTCGGGGAGAATGCACTTCACAAACTTGTAATTAAATAGGTTAATATTGTAATGTAAATTGTAATAACGAAACCCTGTAATGTATTTATTTTAAGTTAATCTGTGTGCTTGTGATATCGGATCAAGCAAGTCACCCCTCACCTCAGAGACATCACCACTATGCTTCCGCGATAGTTTCAGTGACATCATAGATGAGGTGACGAGGGGTGGGGTGTGACAAATAATATTACAATATTATTCTTTTTACGAACCCGACTGGATCCTGCCAAAGTTCATTTTCATCATTAGAGGCGTACCTACTTGAAGTCTTAGAGACATCTGTCCTCTTCAAATTTTTTAATAGTATATATATGTTGAATTATCTTAATCGTTTCCTATAAAATTTTGTAATCGTTACTATTCACTTTTAATTTTTAAGTGTTCTTAATACACCGAAATTTTAGAAGACTCAACTAATAATTTAAACTTAATTTAAAACCAAGTTTATTATTATTTTTGATAACTCTCAAACCATCATTGCCTCATTTTAAACAACTCTATCATTATTTTTAATAACATGTTAACATAATACTTGTAAGATTTGCGAAATTCTATTGGTGATGAGAATTTAAACGATAGTTGTATTTGTTTTGTAAAGAAATAGTTATTAAAAAGTTTGCTTATATGTTATTTTGGATAAATTTCAAAAAATGAAACTACTTAGAGAACATCTATAGATTTATTGTATTTTTCATTATGCTTTTTGTTTATGAAATTTATACTGATCATCTTTTTTAACATTATCTGATCTGATCCGACTTGAACAGAAGAGAAATTAAAATATATATATATATATATATGTATATACCGATAATCAAATAAACTTAATTAAAAGATTTCGGCCTCCTATGAAAGAAAATTTTGAATTCATTAGTGTTCATCGTCACAACTTAAAAAATAACATTCTTTTTATCTTATTTATACCAAAACAATCAAAATTTAATTATGTTTCTTCTAAATAAGTTTTTATGATTAGGTATTCTATGCAACAATCTAAAACCTAAATAATTAAACATTTGATTTTTGATAGTTTAAAGTTTAAGCATAACAAATTTATATTGATATTTACATTCTAGCTTAAATCTTGAATATATGCCAAATGTTCTTAAAACACACAAAAACTCAAATTGTTTTGAGGTTTTTCATGATTGAATGCATTTGAGGGCATGCCATATTACTAGGTTGCTTTGGAGTATCTTAGGAATTCACGAACATATATTTAAAGGTGTGAAAGGCTAATGTTTAAAGAACATAATGATCGAACATTGAACCATAGATTTTTATTGGTCTACTCGTCGTATCGATTAGATCATATTTGGAAAAATAGGTTATAAATATTATAAAATTTCATGCATGCAATTTAACACAAAAAAACTCAAATTCAGTTTGATCAACTCAATTCACTGGTCCGACTAACTACTTCATTGCTTGATAAGTCAATATCCCGGTTCTTTTGAAAAATGGTTCAACTTTTTTTTTTTGAACGACATTTGATCTCAACGTGTGAAACACTGATTTTCAGGCCACGTCACCAAGATTTAGTTATCATGTCCTTCGTTGAGACCACATCACCACCCCAGGAGGAAACCGCACCGGAAAACCGCATGACCTCTCAAGGACTCCTATTTCGCTTGAAAGGGATTTGAACCCATGACCTTCAATTTGGAAAGCCAAGAGGTACCGTTAAGACAAAGCCCTTTTGGTAAAACTGGTTCAACTAAGCTACCTAGACCAATTTCATGGCCCATTCTTGGTATTACTGGTTTGACCCGTTAGTTTGGTCTGATTATTTAGCCAATGACCAATGAGGCATTGCCTCGATGGTACCCCATGATTTTTCCAAATGAGAGGTCTTAGGTTCAAAACCCTCCCGTAGCAAATAGGGGTCTGAGGGGGTCAGGGGGTTTTCCTATTAAGATTTCCTTCTGGGGTGGTTGTGGTGGCTCATGGGGGGTCCATGTAACTAGACATTGGTGACATGCTCTGAAAACAGTGGGTTCACACGATTGAGATATTCGCTGTTAAAAAAAATTATTTAGCCAATGAATATATACCTAATCATTTGGGGTGTTAGGATCCTAATTGGGTGTCATTCCACGTTCCATATTAATGACATACTAAATATATTTTAAAAAGTCATTTCAAACCTCATAAAGCCTAATACTTCTTATACACTAAACACATGTCATGTTTTGGCTTCTTTTCGCATGATTTAGCACCGATAATGTGCAATGTTTGGATCTTTGAGTCGCTATTCCTTGATTTGGAATGACCGTATGAAATTAAGCTTAATTAATTAAGTCCAAGATACATATCAAATGGCTTGTAGATAATGCAATCCGGGCGTTTAAATAGTGATACTACCTTTCTGTGAAGTCAAAAGTTTGAATATGGTACTGTAGGATGATTAATAATACGAAGACCATATTTGTAAGAGTCCAAACCAACTTTACCAAGTTTGTCCCCGATGAGTTTTTTATCCAATAACTCACGGTTTTGTTTTTATCCGACGAGTTGCTCGCTCTAGCAAAACACATCTTTATATGGAAGATATTAACCTCATTATAAAGAGGTTTCGTTCCCCTCCCAACCGATGTGAGAGTTGGCTTGAGCCGATACAGAATTTGATGTTTTTCTTTTAAAAAAGGGGCCAATATGTACGTAGGAGGAATTCTTTGAGGTGTATATAACCCTCACTAACACATATAAATACAATAATGTTTTAAAATTTTTAACTAACAAATTTACACTATTCGTCTTCTCTGGGATTTAAACCTTTGATCTTTAAGAGGGACAACGTTTTAATTTTAATGATTTTATCATTTGGATCCAACTTTATAGCCTTTTGCTGCTAATTAATGATCAATGTTTTATTAAGTTGATCACTTGATTTAAAAACTTTAGTTAGACTTGATTTAATATATATTTTTTCTTTAATTAACTAATATATCATCTTTAACTTTTAAAATACTTCAAAGTAAATTAAAATTTTGCTTTGAGTTTGAACACATAATTTTTTCATCTAATAAACAAAGTCCTTTATCAAAATGTCTCCTTTTGAAAAATATATTCCGGCATAACACGATTCTTGGAGTTGACCGCAAAAATGTAGGCGCCCTTCATTTTTATATTATTAGACGCCCAATTATTCAACCAATTTTATTTTATATTTTATGGGATTATTTTTAAAATGGTTTTGTAATAATGGACCAAATTATGTCGATTTCTAGACACGTCTCGCTTCCTCACATCCAAAGAAAATTAATCTAATACATAATAATTGATTAGAAAAAATTGGATAGTAAAAATCACATTGAGGTTACTATTATGAAGGATTGCATCAATAATTTTTAAAATGTCTACATTCATGAGTAGAAATACAGTAAATAGTTCATGTAGGCTCCAAGAATACAACATGTATCAATTATTGTTTTGAAAAATAGACATGATACACCTCCTTACGTATGTATCATCTGTTAGGTTATGAGCTAATAAACGAAGCATATATAGAATTATAGACCAACCAATAAAAACAATTAAAAAATCAGCGAAAACTAGGGGATAAAACCATCAATGTGTGCCTCATATCTGCTGGGAGACTGGTTAAGTTTTTTGGTCAAGTTTTGTGACCAGGTTGTTATGTTGAACTCATTTTATTTTCTTTAGCAGTAACACCTATAATTTTTCTAAGCAAAAAATATTTTGAGATATACTAGGTCACAGCCATTGAATACCAACTCACCTATCTCTTAAACCACTAAAGGTATGGTTCAAATTTTAATCAGATTTTTAAAATATTGACACAATGTATGTATGTATGTATGTATGTATGTATGTATGTATGTATGTATGTATGTATGTATGTATGTATGTATGTATGTATGTATGTATGTATGTATAAGATATCAAAGCTCATCTTTTTATACAATCATGGATTGTGTTAAACGTGGAGTATATGTAAAGTGGAAGTTCTTTATAGGTGGAATTGGTAATTTATATATATTTTTATTGATTAAATATATAGTCATGGCTTGAGTTAGAAGCTAGCCACTCAAAATATGGTTAATATAGAAAGCATCCATTATCCCTTGTAACGGAATCAGATGCAAAGTATAATATAAATATTTAAAATGTATGATGTAAAGTTAGTTCTGGTTCGATAGCATTATTATCATTATAAATGGGAAAAAAGGGATTGAATTAATGGGGTAAAAATACTTTAAAGCAGATAAACTACTAACTTGATCTGCTTTTATTTTCTGTGTTTGATATTAAATAAATATAACATATAGTAATATATTATGTACAATAATATAAATAATATTATAAAAAATGTGGAAAAAGGAAAAATAAAGAGGGCATGTGATTAAGTTTCATAACAAGATCCTTGTTAAAAGGGATTTTAAAACATCACAACACTCCAGATCACACTATCTTAAGCAACAATAATGATACATTAAAATAGAAATACTATTAACAAAAAAATGTCAATTTTTTTGTTTTGTTTTTATTGTCACAAAAATCATACTGTTTTATCTAAGTTTAACACCAGTAACAAAAAGTTTGTTAATATTGTCTTGTACAATTATTTACTGTAATTTTTACGAGTTTCGAGGAATCGATCTTAACTATCAATCGTTAGAATAACTGAAGGTAACACGAAGAGACAGTTTAACTGCCGTTCAAAAAAAAAGTATGAGTATATGACCCAATTTTTGTGATTTAAGTTATTTAACAAAGAACTCTAGTTTTTTTTTAACAATTTCGTTTGTAATTTTAATTTAAATTTGGCATTTATAAAAGTAGTCTGGCAAGTCACTTAACAGTAATGCAACTTTACAATTCTAACAAAGGGTTTAACAAGTGAGAAAGTTTACATTTTCACGTTTTAGAAAAAAGTTATAGCTTTCAATAGGTGAGCATACTTATGTCTTTTAAGTTAAAGGCAAAAGGCCCACTTAAGACATCCCAGCTAAAAATTACGTCGAATACATCTTCAAGTTCAAAGGCGGAAGGCCCCCTTACGACATCATAGCTAAAAATTATGCAGATAGAACGAGATTGCACTAAGTTTAATGAGTGGTTAGCTGAGAGAGGTAATCATTCATTTATTATATTTAAGTCCTTTAATATTATAATTATAATTAACATATGGTGGGTTAACTCTATTCTATGGTTCATCTTACTAATTCCTCTAAGGAATTCCTAACAATCTAGAAATTAGAATGAAACCAAAGAACAATTATGGTGGAAGATGGTGATGAACATAATGTTGAAGCCAAAGCAACCATACAATTAATAATAAAAAACCGGTTATTGTATAAAAGTTTATAATACTCTGGATGTATCAAGGATAACTTTGAATTTAGTATTTATATCATAGTTGGATTATGATGGTTATGAAATTTTGCAAGGTCATGACAAAGTCACTATTAATTTGAACTTTTGTGTTGGTGGTTTTCTGATAAGGATCTCTATAATTTATAATTAAAATTTCAATTTACAAAATTATTGATATCATATAAGAGAATGAAAACATTAACAAACAGTAACGACATTTAGAAGCCTCATATATATTGTTGTGGTATAAACACTTATGCCACGTCTCTCGAGATCGAATGTTAAAATTCATGAAAGAATGTGATATTGCTAGTTGTCGATTTCACTGATTTTGCCACTAGGAGTTCCGGTTTATTAGAACTTATACACATCGATATTAATGGACATTATCTCATTGGAATAACATGACATAAATCATTAATCACCTTTATATATGATTATTCATGTTATATGTATTTATACTTGATTATGGATAAATCTGAATCACTTGACTGTTTTAAAAAAAAAAATCGACTCCAAAGATTAATTTCTAACTTTATCTTAAATTAGTGAGATCATATTTAGGTAGGGAGATATTTCTTTAATAACATAAGATAGATTAACAGGAATATTTGGAGAGTTGTAAATATATTGTATATGGTTTGTGGTGAATTGGTGAGTGTTGATGAATTAAATAAATATTCCCAATAAACAGGGATATTGTAACACCCCGACCGATGGCGGAAACATCGGGGTGACACGAAGTGTAGATTGTCCATAGCTTAGGGTATAAAGATGTAAATAATCATAACTAAACATTCAATGCAATAATAATTCAAGTATTCAATACATAGTCAAATAAATTCAAACCTAGCTATTACATCATTCAAAATTCAAATTCAAATCCCAATACATAATTCAAATTAAATAAAACTAAATCCAAGCTCAATCATGCTAGTTGCCATTTCCACCTGAAACATGTTAAAATCAAGTGTCAACTCAAAGAGTTGGTGAGTTTCATAGGTTTTGACACTCAAACCAAAAGGTTTAATGAAAGATGATATAAATAATGATATATGTGAACTCTAAGCATAATGAACATAGTCAAAATGAACTAGCAAGTAAAGCAGATCAACAAATGATAACAAATGATGATTGACCTATGATTAGCATTACAAAAATGCTCAAGTAGTAAACTATCACCGCGGGCCTCCCCCGAAGGGTAAATCAAACAACGGTGGGATGGTCGGTCCAATAGATCTATCATAGTCACTAAAATGAATGTGATCAATGCCTATACTTAGCTAAAGTTCACTAACTATAAGGACATTAGCTAAGTTCACAAGAAAATGAAATAATAGTTGCATGTTTCACCCCTAAAACAAATATAGTAAAAGAGGGGCTATGAAGATTCACCTTAGTGATCTTGATAGTCTTGATAAGTGTCAAAGTATGATCCAAATAATATCCAACACAATTTCAATGTTCACCTAAATAGTTCAATAGGCATATGTTTAACAAAACTATGTCGTTCTATGGATCTAACTAAGTTTTGTAATGGGTCAACGGATTCGATTTGTTTTGGAACAAATACAATTAGATTTGTTATGATTGAAATGATAATAATAAAATACCTAAAGTACAAATGTTGACCTTAAAGTATTTATTTAAAAATTTAAATATTGATTTAAAACAATTGATTTTTGATAATTTTTGTATAAACATATTTAAATATTATGTTTATAACGTTTATTGTAAATAAATAGGCATTGGTTTATAAGTAGAAATAAATAAATAATTAAATAAATAAATAAATTAAATAAATAAATAAATAAATAAATAAGATAAAGAATTGTCAATAAATAAATAAATAGTGAATAACTAAATGTATATGATAAAGAGTTGTAAATAAATAAATAAATAAATGATGAAATAAGTGAGATAAATATTTGTAGATAAATAATTAAATAAATGAGATAAATAGTTTTAGATAAATAAGTAAATAATTAACTAAATAAATGAGATAACGAGTTGAAATTTAAATAAATAAATAAATAATTAAATAAATGAGTTAAATAATAAAATAAATAAATAATTAAATAATTAAATAAGTAAATGACTAAATAATTCAATAACAAAATATATAAATGAATAAATAAATGATCTACGAAATTATAAGTTTATAAAATTGTTTATAAAATAAGTAATTACATATTAATTTATTTTAAGTGAGTAAAATAAATAACTAAGTAAATAAATAATTGATAATAAAAGTTATAATTAAAATTCTATGTATATAACATTTTATTATTTTTCAGATTAATATTTTATTTATAAAAATATTTTCTGTGTAATTAAAATCTTTAAAATTTGGTTTTAAAGTAAAAAAAATGGGCAAAATCGGTTTTAACCCGGCTTGGAGGTGGTTCGAACCCACGACGCATCACACACACATCAAATGTATTAACCGGTTGAACTAGGCTCTAAGCCGCGAAAATATCGGTTTCTTATCAGTTTTAACATAGAACTGATTTCAATCCCCAAATCAAAACTATAGCCGAACAAGCCCTAATCCTTTTCACCTTCGAATTCGTTCAACCATAGGTTCCGATTGAAATCAGAATGATGGGGCTAATGTTCTAGATGAAAAACCGATTAAGATGATGTAGAGATTGCTAACCTTTAGGTTCGTTTAGAGGAGGTTTAACTGAAGAACAGGAGCGGCGACACCGAGTGCTTGCAGGGTCTTGATTCGCGATTTAGAATGCTTGAGAGTCGATCTTGGGTTCACAGAAAGTTTCGTGAGATTGAAAGGATTGTGTGGGTGGATTTAATTGAGTTTTTATACACGTTTAGACCGGATCCCATTAACGCGTTTTTCTTGATAATTTTGGTAATGGTTCTTGATTGATACGGTATTATTTCGATTAATAGCTGATTGGAATGATTAATGCGCTCGAATAGTTTCTAAAAATGATCGGATCGAGCTGGAATGAGTTGTATTTGCGCGGATTGGACTTCGGGTCGTGATGGTGTCATTTGGGTCGAATATGAGCAAAACGGGTAAGGGAGGGAATAAGGTTTGGGTTATTTGCAATTTTGATCCCCCTGGTTTCTCTTTAGTTTAACTTTCAAACTTTGACAATTTTAACCCTAAACCTTTATAACTCATTGTTTTAAATAAAAAAAATTTCACACTTCACAATTAATATAAATTTATTCTATTTCTATAAAACATTATTTTTGTGTTATACTATAAAATTTTAAAACATATTAATTGTTATTATTTATTTAATTATGAAATAAAGTTTATAAAAATTTATAAGTAAAAATTTATTTGTTTTTTTTTTTTTTTATAAAAATGTAAATAATTTCTAAACTTTATAATAAAATTAATTATATTGTTTTTGCTTGAATTGCATAATTACAATCAATAATAATAATAAAATTCTCATTGACGTCATAAACGCTTTATTAAATAAATGGTTATTACAAAATTCGTAAACGTTACAGTATCCCCTACTTTTGGGAATTTCGTCCCGAAATTAAGAAGAAACTGTAGAAAACAAATGAGGGTACTTGGCTTTCATTTGGTCTTCGCGTTCCCAAGTGAACTCGCGACCATGCTTTGACTCCCAACGGACATGAACAATAGGAATTCTGCTTCGTCTGAATTGCTTGACGTGTCGGTCTATGATCTCTACCGGCTTCTCAAGAATACGCATCGAAGCATCAATGTGAATATCATCAAGAGGCACTTGTAAATTCTCATCGGACAAACACTTCTTCAGGTTCGACACGTGAAAGGTCGGATGGATGTTGCTAAGTTCAGAAGGTAGATCAAGTTTGTAAGCCACTTTCCCAATTCTTTCAAGAACTTTAAAAGGACCAACGTAGCGAGGTGCAAGTTTACCTTTCTTTCCAAATCGAATTACTCCTTTCCAAGGTGAAACTTTCAAAAGTACCATGTCACCAATTTGAAATTCCAAGGGCTTACGACGTTTATCAGCATAGCTCTTTTGTCGGCTTCGAGCAGCTAATAAGTTGTCGCGAATCTGATGAATCTTGTCGGTCGTTTCTTGAACCAGTTCAGGACCGGTGATTTGAACTTCTCCAATCTCAGTCCAAGAAATAGGCGATCGACACTTACGACCGTATAGAGCTTCGAAAGGCGCCATGCCGATACTCGCGTGATAACTATTGTTATACGAGAACTCGACTAGCGGTAGATGATTATCCCAATTGCCACCAAAATCAATGACACATGCTCTAAGCATGTCTTCAAGAGTTTGGATCGTGCGCTCGGTTTGACCATCCGTTTGAGGATGATAAGCCGTGCTAAGGTCCAAACGAGTACCGAATGATTCGTGAAGCGATTCCCAAAAACGAGCAGTGAAACGAGCATCCCGATCAGAGATGATGCTAAGAGGTATGCCATGTCGACTTACTATTTCATTAACGTAGATGCGAGCTAACTTTCGCACGGGATAGTTCTCGCGAATCGGCAAGAAATGAGCTGATTTTGTCAAACGGTCAACGATTACCCATATACTATCATGACCATTAAGTGTTCTCGGGAGTTTAGTGATGAAGTCCATAGAAATGTTTTCCCATTTCCACATAGGAATTTCGGGTTGAACAAGCAAACCCGAAGGTCGTTGGTGCTCGGCCTTGACCTTAGAACAGGTCAAACACTTTGCTACATACTCGGCAATGTCTTTCTTCATGCCGGGCCACCAATAATGGACTCGAATATCTTGATACATTTTATCCGCACCGGGATGAATGGAATAACGAGTCTTGTGTGACTCATTCATAATAGTGAGTCGAAGATCATTGCGATTTGGAATCCAAATACGGTTCAAGAAATAAAGCAAACCATCAGACTTGGTTTCTAATTTAAATTCAGCACCACATGACATTTCATCATACAAATTGCCTAGGTTCAAAGATGTTTGTTGAGCTACAAATATGTCGTTGTGAAGATTGGTTTGGATTCGAATGCTATGAAGTTGGACATGACTTTTACGACTGAGTGCATCGGCTACAACATTTGCTTTGCCGGGATGATAACGAATCTCACAATCGTAATCGTTTAGGAGTTCAACCCAACGTCGTTGCCTCATGTTGAGTTCTTTTTGGTTTAGAATGTGTTGAAGGCTTTTATGATCAGTGAAGACCACACATTTGGTGCCATAGAGATAATGCCTCCAAATCTTTAAGGCAAAAACGACCGCACCAAGTTCAAGGTCATGAGTGGTATAATTCTTTTCGTGAACCTTCAATTGTCTTGATGCGTAGGCAATGACTTTACCACGTTGCATTAAAACACAACCAAGCCCTTGATTCGACGCGTCACAATAGACTACAAAATCGTCGTTACCATCGGGTAGAGTCAAGATAGGTGCATCACAAAGCTTTTGCTTTAGCAATTGAAAGGCTTCATCTTGCTTTGGCCCCCATTCATAAGCTTTATCCTTATGAGTCAAAGCAGTGAGTGGAACGGCAATCTTTGAGAAATTTGAAATGAACCGTCGATAATAACCGGCAAGTCCAAGGAATGAACGAATTTCAGTTGGAGTCTTTGGTGTACTCCAATTTTTAACAGCTTCAATCTTCGCGGGGTCCACGTGAACACCTTTTTTATTGACAATGTGTCCTAAGAATTGAACTTCCTTAAGCCAAAATTCACATTTAGAGAATTTGGCATACAGTTGTTCTTTTCTTAAGAGCTCCAAAACCAACTTAAGGTGTTTTTCATGGTCCGCTTTGCTCTTGGAATAGATCAAAATATCATCTATGAATACGATCACGAACTTGTCCAAGTATGGTTTACACACTCGGTTCATAAGATCCATGAAGACCGCAGGTGCATTGGTTAGTCCAAATGGCATAACCAAAAATTCATAGTGACCATAACGAGTTCGAAAGGCGGTTTTAGGAATGTCATCCTCATGTATACGCAACTGATGATAACCTGAACGAAGGTCGATCTTAGAAAACCAAACCGATCCTTGAAGTTGATCAAAGAGGTCATCGATACGAGGCAAAGGGTATCGATTCTTAATGGTGAGTTTATTGAGTTCGCGATAATCAATGCACATACGAAATGAACCGTCCTTCTTTTTGACAAAAAGCATCGGTGCACCCCAAGGTGAATGACTTGGACGAATGAAACCCTTATCAGATAATTCTTGAAGTTGGCTCGCGAGTTCTTGCATCTCAGAAGGTGCAAGACGATAAGGAGATTTTGCAATTGGATTGGCACCGGGCATAAGATCAATACGAAACTCGACTTGTCGAACCGGTGGAACTCCCGGCAGATCATCGGGAAAAACTTCAGGATAGTCGCGAATGATTGGAATATCTCCAACACTTTTGCCCTTTTCTTTCTTTTCCACAATATGGGCCAGAAAGGCTACATATTTCTTACTGATATACGTCAAATTATACATATTATTCGACTCAAATTCCCCCGGTTTTAACGTTAACAACATGCAAATTCATTCGCAAATAGTCCTAATTATTGTTTTTGTGAATTTGTAGGATAAACGGCCTTGCTCGGAAGAAAATCAAGCTTTGGATGGAATTTCAGCATTTTCTGAGCAAATCCCCAGATGCGCACTGTCATGCCAAATCTTGCACTGGCAGTGCCGACCCATGCACGGCCGTGCACAACTTTGCACGACCGTGCAACTAGGCAGTGCTAGCCCATGCATGGCAGTGCTGGCCTATGCACGACCGTGCACAACCTTACACTACCGTGCATCTAGGTAGTGCTTGGCCATGCATGGTAGTGCCGGCCTATGCACGACCGTGCATAAGCCAAGCACGACCGTGCAGCCTAGCCAGTGCCGGGCCAAAGCAAGGCAGTGCCGGGCCAAATGGAGGTAGTGCCGGCCATGACGACTTGAGCACGACCGTGCGACTTTTGGCACGACCGTGCCTGACACCTCGAGTCAATTTTCGAGACTTAGCTGAAAATGGCAACTGCGAAAACCGTCCCAGACCAAAAGTGAAGCACTGTAGCACCTTGCACGACCGTGCACCTATGGTGCACGACCGTGCCAAGTTCCAGAATTTCTATAAATTGAGCTTTTCACCTCATTTCAAAGGGTTGGACTTCCTGGAGCAAAAAGACCTTCTGTCCAGATTTCTTAAGGCTATCCAAAGGAGATTGTGAAGGTTTTGAAGATTCAAGGAGCATCCAACACCATCTTGTTTCCAATCCTTGCTTGCTAGTGGTTTGAATTTGTTACTTTAATCATGTTTCTTGATAATTCTAGCTACTTTGTTATTGTTCTTGTAAGCCTCATGGGCTAAACACTTCATTGTCTAGATTATGATGAAACTTTTGTTTATGTGATGTTAATTTTATGAATTGGTCAAATGGGTTTATGTCAAGATTCAAGATGAAGTTATGATTATATTCCAATGATGTTGTAAATTTGTGTAGGTTGATTAATGTTCAAGAATGATGAATGTTTAGTCATACTATGTTGGAAAACCATGATCAAACATTTGTTCATAATCTTATAACTTTTTTTAAGATTATGCCATGAGATTAGGAATGATAATTGGTTTCTTGAATATTATGAAATTTGCATAAGTATACTTTCTTTCACTAGAGTTTGGAAAGACCATGGTGATATTATAATTTGTTGAATATGATTAACATGTAAGTTAGGAAATTATGGCCAAATGACCTCATTTGCATGATTATGTTCATAGATTGTAAGTTGGAAGAAATTGTGATTTTGTTGAATTTATGCAACTTAGGGTGATTAGTGTGTATAATTCATATTAGTTTTCCCTAAGTTGTAGAATTAAGATTCTTGACGGATGAATAATTCTTGGATAAATCTTGACATAGACCTTGACATTAGGCTTCATAGGATAATCCTAGGTGATTAGAATGTGTTATTCATTTTAATTTTCCAAAAGATTATATGATTAGATATCTTTGACCGGAATCTAGTCAACATTTGGTTTACCAATTCATAATAATCACATCACTAAACTAAGTGGATTCATGATCTAGGCAATTTTCTTATACTTTAGATTATCTTAAAAATCTATTTATTTAGTTATTATCTTAAAAATTCACAAACCCAACTTTTCATGTGTTTGCTAAACATTAACCGAGATCTAGTACCGAGAGCTACCGTGTCCACGGATTGATATCCGGTTCTTACCATAAGCTATATTGCTTACGATAGGTACACTTGCCTATTGTGTGTGATTTAGTTCTTAGTAAAAACCATTTTTTAAAACTAAAATCTGTGTGAAAAATCCATTTAATAAATATATAGTTCACGCACATCAAGTTTTTGGCGCCGTTGCCGGGGACACGGTGATTTCAAGAAAAATCAGAGTTGGTGATTTAGCTTAGTTTTTAATATCAAATTATTATTTTTATTCTATTTTATTTTATTTCACTAGTTTGATTTTTTTTACTCTTAGTTTTTATTATTTTTCAAATTTTTAATTTACTTTATTTTATTTTATTTTTATTTTATTTTATTTTTATTTTTAACAGGTTTGATTCGGTAACTCTGTTATGCATTAAGTGTGTATGTCCTCAACCCCCGAGCCGGACATTGTCGAGCCTAGATCGGAACCGGAGCGGTATTTCCGACAAAGGTTGCGGGAGCGGTCCCGTGTTGTAGCAAATACCATCGAAGGAGACGGAGAGACCGACAATATCTTTGGCACGGGAGAGACGACCATGGCGGACCAGGATGATGACCGGACGATTTCTGACTTCGCGAAACCATCACTTGGAGGTTTGGAGCCGAGCATTACCCGACCGACTGTTGAAGCTAACAATTTCGAGATCAAGTCTAGTATAATTCAAATGGTTCAAAACACTGTTCAGTTTGACGGGAAGGATCACGAAGATCCTAATCTCCATATCGCGGGATTTCTGGAGATTTGCGCCACTTTCAAGATCAATGGCGCGTCTGATGATGCCATTCGGCTTCGGTTATTCCCATTCACTCTACGTGACCGAGCCAAGGCATGGCTGATTTCCCTTCCCTCGGGCTGTATTACCACTTGGAATCAGATGTCTGAAAAATTCTTTGAGAAATACTTTCCTCCCGAGAAAACTGCGAAGTTGAGAGCTCGGATTCTTTCGTTCCAGCAGGATGACGGAGAGACGTTCTATGAGGCGTGGGAGCGATTCAAGGATCTGATGAGAAAGGTCCCACATCACGGTTTGGAGTTATGGAGGCAGTGTGAGACATTCTACAATGGTCTCGATGTGAGTGGACGACAGTGGCTTGACAGTTATGCGGGTGGAGATTTTGGAGCGAAGCGACCGCGAGAGGCGTTTGAATTGCTCGAGAAAGCAGCTAGGAAGAGTTATTCTCAGCAGGCCCCGAGAGCCAAGGCACCCAAGCAGGGTGTCCATCAGATTGATTCCTATTCTGCTTTGACTGCACAGTTGGAGGCCCTCTCCAACAAAATCGAGCAGATGTCTGTAAACAAAGTCCAATCTTGTTGTGAGATATGTGGGGGAGCACACCATAGTGGGGAGTGTTCGATTAGGGATAGATCCGTTCATGAGCAGGTTGACTACATGGGCAACCAAACTCAGTCTCAAAATAATCCCTACAGTAACACTTATAATCCGGGGTGGAGGAATCACCCGAATTTCAGTTGGAAGTCTGGTAGCACAAACCAGCAACCACCCGGATTCAATCCGCGTCCCCCATTCCAAAATCAGTCTCACGGTCAGTCCTCACAGATTCGTCCTCCACAGAACCAGTTTCAAAATCAAGGTTCTAGCAGTGGGTCACAACCCGCTCCTGAAAAGCGATCCAATTTGGAGGACATGGTTGCACGGTTGCTAGCTAACTCCGAGAGCCAAAATCAGTTGGCTCAGAAACAGAATCAGTATATGGAAGACCGCTTCCATAAGCATGAGACGGAGTTGAGAAACCAAAAGGCATCGATGCAGACCATCGAGAATCAGGTGGGACAAATTGCTAAGTTGCTATCTGAAAGGCAACAAGGTGGCCTCCCGAGTAACACTGAGCCGAATCCTAATGCTCATGTTAAGGCCATCACTTTGAGGAGTGGTAAATCCACCACTGCACCTCCTCCACCGGCTTCCCCTTCTTCTTCTCTTCCGCCGGTGATTGAGGAGGTTGCGACTGAGATTCCTGCTGAGGTGCACTCCAGGCCAGGCCCAGCAAGTACAGCACAAGCAAAGGAACCAGTCAAGGATTACATTCCTCCCGTTCCATATCCTAGTAGGTTGAAGAAGCAGAAGTTTGAGGAACAATATGGTAAATTTCTGGAATTGTTCAAGCAGTTGCACATCAATCTGCCATTTGTTGAGGCACTTGCTCAGATGCCTAAGTATGCCAAGTTTTTGAAGGACATCCTCACCAACAAGAAGAAGTTGGAGGAGTTATCTCATGTTACATTGAGTGAGGAGTGTTCTGCGATTCTTCAAAACAAACTTCCTCAGAAGATGAATGATCCTGGGAGTTTCACTATCCCATGCTTGATTGGAAGTTTATCAGTCAGTAATGCATTGGCTGATTTGGGGGCTAGCATCAATCTAATGCCCTATGCTGTGTTTGAGAAACTTGGTGTTGAGGAACTTAAGCCAACCCGAATGAGCATCCAGCTTGCCGATCGGTCAGTCAAATATCCGAGAGGTATAGTTGAGAATTTGTTGGTTAAGATTGATCGGTTTGTTTTTCCTGTGGACTTTGTGATCCTTGATATGGATGAAGATAAGAATGTACCTCTCATTCTTGGTCGTCCATTCCTAGCCACTGCTAGAGCCCTCATTGATGTTTGCTCGGGCAAACTGACTCTTAGAGTTTATGATGAGGAGGTGACCTTTGATATTGGAAGGTCAATGAGGCATCCACAGAGTCAGGACGATTCACTCTACTTCATTGATGTTGTTGATTCATGTATGAGTGATCCATCACAGGATGGGTGTGTTGCGGAGGTGTTTGACACCCAATTGCTAGGAGGGGAGGATGTAGACCCAGTCTCTGAGGGTCGATTTGATGAGGAGATGGTGGCATTGCTGAGCCACGATCCTACCCCTCAGGATGAAGTGTTTGAAGTCATGGATCGCAAGGTTGAGCCTAAGGCATTACCTTCTGTTGAAGACCCACCATCTGTTGAGCTTAAGGAACTTCCCAGTCATTTGGAGTATGCATTCCTAGATGGTGAGTCTCGGTTGCCCGTTATCATCTCGTCGGCGTTGACGAGTGGAGAGAAGGCTAAGTTGCTTGAGGTTCTGAAAGTGCATAAGAAGGCGATTGCATGGAAGATCATGGATATTAAGGGGATCAATCCATCTTTTTGTACCCATAAGATTTTGATGGAGGAGGATTTTAAGCCTGTAGTTCAGCATCAGAGACGTCTCAATCCCAACATGCAAGACGTCGTGAAGAAGGAGGTTATCAAGTTACTTGATGCAGGTTTGATTTATCCTATTTCTGATTCCCCTTGGGTGAGTCCGGTGCAGGTTGTCCCAAAGAAGGGTGGGATGACAGTGATTACCAATGAGAGAAACGAGTTGATTCCTACTCGTACTGTGACCGGATGGAGAGTTTGCATCGATTACCGCAAACTAAATGATGCCACTAGGAAAGACCACTTCCCCTTGCCTTTTATTGATCAGATGTTGGAGAGATTGTCAGGCAAGATGTATTATTGTTTCTTAGATGGTTTTTCTGGGTATTTTCAGATCCCAATTGCTCCTGAGGATCAGGAGAAGACGACATTCACATGTCCCTATGGCACATTCGCGTACAGGCGAATGCCCTTTGGACTGTGCAATGCCCCTGCCACATTTCAGCGTTGTATGGTGGCTATTTTTCATGATATGATCGAGGACTCCATGGAGGTATTCATGGATGACTTTTCTGTTTTTGGGAGTTCCTTTGATCATTGTTTGGAAAATTTGAGGAAGATGTTAGCTAGGTGTGAAGAAGCTAACTTGGTGTTGAATTGGGAAAAATGCCACTTCATGGTGAAGGAGGGCATTGTTTTAGGGCATAAGATTTCACGTGACGGACTTGAGGTCGACCGAGCCAAGATTGAGACCATTGTCAAGCTTCCGCCACCCACTTCTGTGAAATCTATTCGGAGTTTCTTAGGACACGCGGGGTTTTATAGGCGTTTCATCAAGGACTTCTCAAAGATAGCTCGCCCCATGACTCAGCTTCTTGAGAAAGATGCCCCGTTCGTGTTTTCTGATGAATGCCTTCGTGCATTCATGTTGTTGAAGGATAAGTTGGTTAATGCTCCTATCATGATCGCCCCCGATTGGGCACTCCCTTTTGAGCTTATGTGTGACGCAAGCGACTTTGCGGTTGGGGCAGTCTTGGGTCAAAGGAAGGACAAGCACTTCCACCCGATTTACTATGCAAGCAAAACTCTGAATGATGCCCAGGAGCACTACACCACCACTGAAAAGGAGCTCTTAGCTGTGGTCTTTGCGTTTGATAAATTCCGTTCCTATCTTGTACTTTCAAAGACCATTGTGTTTACGGATCATGCAGCCCTCCGTTACTTGTTTAGCAAGCAAGATGCTAAACCCAGGTTGATTCGTTGGATTCTGTTGTTACAAGAATTTGACATTGAGATCCGTGATAAAAAAGGAGCTGAGAATGTTGCAGCGGACCACCTCTCCCGTCTTGAGTGCTCAGCTTCATCAGAACTTGTGGGGTCACACATAAATGACAATTTCCCCCACGAGTTCCTTATGCACATACAGACGCAGGATGAGGATTGTCCATGGTTTGCTGATTTCGCGAATTATCTCGCGTGTGGGATCGTTTTGAAGGGCTTGACACATCAACAGAAGAAGAAGTTCTTTTCTGATGTCAAGTATTACTTGTGGGAGGATCCTTACTTGTTTAGGATTGGAGCTGATCAGATTGTGCGTAGGTGCGTGTATGGAGGTGAAGCGCACAAGATTTTGAGACATTGTCATGAGGGACCGACTGGTGGTCATCATGGAGCGACTCTTACTGCGAAGAAGGTTTTTGACGCCGGATTCTATTGGCCCACCATCTTCAGAGACGCTCATGATGTGGTCCGAGCTTGCGATGCTTGCCAAAGGGCAAGCAACATCTCATCACGGGATGAGATGCCCCAGAATGGAATCCAAGTCTGTGAAATTTTTGACGTCTGGGGTATTGATTTCATGGGGCCGTTCCCAACATCTCACGGTAACCGATACATTCTAGTTGCAGTCGACTACGTTTCCAAGTGGGTGGAGGCTCAAGCCTTGCCCACCAATGATGCTAGAGTGGTCGTGAGATTTCTGAAGGAGTTGTTTTCTCGCTTTGGTGCCCCCAAAGCACTCATTAGTGACCGTGGGACTCATTTCTGCAATTCCCAACTCGACAAGGCGTTGTCACGCTATGGAGTGAACCATAGATTTTCAACGCCATACCATCCACAGACCAGTGGACAGGTAGAGGTCACTAATCGGGGCATCAAGCGCATCTTGGAGAAGACGGTTGGTCAAAACCGCAAGGATTGGTCGGTGAAGTTGAATGACGCGTTGTGGGCATTCCGAACAGCCTACAAAACTCCCATAGGAACCACCCCATTTAAATTGATTTATGGGAAAACGTGTCACCTCCCCGTTGAACTCGAGCACAAAGCCTATTGGGCGCTGAAATCCATCAACATGGATTTGACTAGTGCGGGGGAGAACCGATTCTTGCAGATCCACGAGGTTGAGGAGCTAAGGAATGATGCTTATGATAGCTCCAAGAGGTACAAGGAACGTACCAAGACGCTACACGATAGCCACTTGAAGGACAACAAACAATTCCAAGTGGGTGATCGTGTTTTGCTTTATAACTCGCGTCTTAGGTTGTTCCCGGGCAAATTGAAATCTCGTTGGTCTGGCCCGTACACAGTTCGTCAAGTGTTCTCGTATGGAACTGTGGAGATTGAGCATGAGGATGGCAGAATTTTCAAAGTCAATGGCCATCGATTGAAGAAATACTTGTCCGGACCCATTGAGCCGGCATTGGAGGTAGTCGTCCTCCACCCCAAGGACAAATGAATTCGGGGACTCGAGTCTAGCTGAGGACTCAGTAAACTTAGCCTTACCGAGAGGTTCTCGGTGTTTAAAAAAAAAAAAAAAAAAAAAAATTCTGCAGGTTCGCACGACCGTGCGACTAGCTGCACGGCCGTGCGCCTTTGCTGATGCACGACCGTGCGATGTGTCAGATTTGCAAAATAATTACCCCACTTGACACCATTTCTCTCATTATTCTCTTCCACATTTTCAGAAACGGTTCCCATCATTTCTCTCTTGTTTTTCATCTTCCAATTCAAGAATCAAAGGTAAAAAAATCTCCTCCAATCCTTCTTTGATCCTTCTTTTCCATGAAATTCCTAAATTTCTTAGATTTGTTCAAATTAGGGCTTGTAAATACACCATTTCGGTTTAGGAATGTTAGATTTTGTATAAATTTAGTTAAATTTTGGGTTGTTGTTGGAAAATCTCTTGTTTGTTCACTTTTGTTTCTGGTTTTGAACCGTGCACGACCGTGCGGCTGGTACGCACGGCCGTGCACCTTGATAGTGCTTCTTTGGCACTGCCTATGCAGACCCAAAAACAAATGTGCACGACCGTGCACTAACAATGCACGGCCGTGCTTCTAGGTAGTGCTCCTTATGGCACTGCCTGTGTAATGAACATACCCGAGAGGCGCACGACCGTGCTTAAAACTGCACGACCGTGCAGATAGGCTGTGCTGGCTCTGCACTGCCTGTGCTGGGTCCTTACGCTCTGCACGACCGTGCGAGTTTTAAGCACGACCGTGCCAGTTTCCAGATCAGCCCAGTTTCTGTTTTTGATTTTTTTTATTTTTGGCGACTAATATTTTTAGGAATTTTCTTGAACAGATGGATCACCCTTTCCTACGATTTGATCCGAACGACGAGCGAGACGCCCCATGTATTCCCGTGTTGCATTCTTTATGGGGGCGTCGTCGCCAAATCGAGCCTATGAAGTGTCTTAGTTGGGACTTGGTAGTCGGCCTCAATCAACAAACTAGACTACAGCCGTTGATAACTGAACCATGGTCTCGCCTATTCTACTACAACCGTCCGCAATATCGCGAGCTGCTACTGGAGTTCTTTGCCTCATACTCCTTTAGTTTCCCTTCACAGAACGTTTACCGAAAACGTTTTGGGTTGACTTTCCGTCTGGGGGGAAGATGGAGGAGATTATCGGTCGCGCAGTTCGCGACTAGGATGGGTTTGTACACGGAAGGGGAACTTGATTCGGAAATTTTTGATGGACTGCATGATTTTGAAGATGAAATTGAGAAGGCCACTTTCTGGGCCGAGGTTGCTGAGGGAATATATGATCCCAGAAGAGCTAAGGCCACCAAACTAAGAGACCCACTTCACAGGTTCATTCATCGGATCCTGGTCAGCACGATTATGCAGCGAGGTGATAGCTTGGGCAATGTGCCCACGAGAGATTTGTTTTATCTCTACTGCTTGATTAGGGGCATCCATTGCAATATTGCCCATTGCTTAGCCTATTTTCTCACGACCAGTTCAGGAAAACTGGCGTCCAGCCACATTTGCGGGGGCGCTTACATCACACAGCTGGCTGACTCGTTCGGTCTCTTGACCGAAGAGAACATTGCTAGTTTTACTCATGTGTGTGATACGTCTCCGCTTGATATGCGGACTCTGCGTTACATGCAGATAGTGGAGCAGACACCAGTGGGTATGCGTCTGAGAGGTCGGGACGGGCGGATTTGGGATCCCGTCCCAGAGGAGCAGGAGGATGAAGAGGAAGAGGAACACGAGGAGGAGAGGGGTCCCGACGGAGGGGGGCCACATGGTATGGGACCGGGGGGGTTTGACTACGTGTATCCCCCCCATGATGAGTATTTGGACTTTGCACCCACTCATGGTCCGGACCCCCCGTCCAATCTGGACTTGTGGCATAGATTTTCGGGATTGCAGGTGTCCCAGGAGGAACTGCACGCTGAGCAGCAAAGATTTAATCAGCGTATAGATAATTTTCAGACTGAGCAGACCAGGCAGTATGACTTGCTGCATCAGATACAGGATGACCAGAGACGGAGCTTCGAGTGGCTTTTTGCGTCTCATCAGTCGGCTGCGGCTTTTCATCAGTTCGACGTTACTGAGCCACCACGTTTTGACTATGGTTATTCTTCCGGTGGTGCTCAGAAACGTTCCAAGGGAGGTCACGATGGAGAGGCGAGCGGTTCGGGACCGCATGATGATGAGGAGGACTAGTCTGATGTCCTCCCTCCCCCGCAGTCTAGCTTAGTCTGGGTGTTATCTATATTTTTGAGAGTTATACATTTTGCAGTACGTATTAACTCTGTTTATTGTAGTTTTTATTTTTATTTTATTTTTTTTGGTTGTAAACATTATTTTTGGTTGGCTGTTTTATGGATTGATGGATCTGGTGCTTTGTTTTTGGTCTCTTGGTTGTTGTGAGTTGTTACTTTCAGCTTTGTTTTGTAGATGATTTTCAGTGCAGGTACACGGAATGCCCTTACAGTTGCAAGGATCATGCAGATATTACACACCGGTCTCTCCAAAGACCCGTAGGGAAGTCTTATTCTTTTTCACGCTCGTGCAAAATCACTCTTATTTTTCGCATGTTTTTGTTGCACAATAGGGACATTGTGCAATTCAAGTGTGGGGAGGGGTATACTTTCGGGGTATACGTTTATTGTTGATATAACTTTGTTTGTCCAAGAGTAATAAGCATTTTTGCAAAGAACCTTTTTATTGTTTTTGGTGCAATTAATTTGTTTTATAATCAACAAGTTAAGCAAACAAGTTTTTGATAATTAAAACGAGGCTTGTTTTGATAAAGGGTATCTTAATTTGGAATTCTTAACAAGTGAAATAAATTTTTTGTTATCATCATTGGTGATTAGACGAAAGGAGAAACTACAAGTTATATCTTATATTTTTACCCATTCCTTCCATTTTTTTTGTGAGCTTTTGAAACCTTGAACATTAGTAGTTATTGCATATTTTATGGTTTGAGTGTGCCGGATGTTTCATACAAATTAATATTTGTTTAAAACATACATCTCCAAAGTCATAAGCTTGAACAAAGTTATATTTAATCAAGGCATTAGAACAAACCCTCATCACCACGTTCTCCATCAACCCATCTCTTTTATTGAAATCCAAATTCAAAGTTGGCTAGAAGTTCTATTTCCTTTTAGTAGTTCTTGTGAAACAAATAATTAAGCAACACAATGTTTGCTTGTTGATGTAAATAAGTCAAAAAAAAAAAAAAAAAAAAAAAAAATCTCTCTCAATCAAGCCAAAAAGGCTATGTAGTATACATTTTGTTTGCAAATTCTTAACCAAAGGATTTCCCTCATCTCAATCCTTCTATCTCCAACCATCCTCCATCTCAAACACAACCCAATAAAGGCCTTTTGATTAAATTGTGCTATGTTTTTGCTATTTGATTTAGAGTTGATTTTTATTACAAATATCATATTTGTTGATCCATTGTCTTGGCAATTGAGTGTTCTATACATACACATTACATGTATGAATCCGAAATAAACCGAGTATGTGTGAACATTGTGAGAAATATAGGGTGTAACATGTTAGTGAATCCTCTTGTTTATAAATTCTTGTTGATAATTTTGATTTTATTTTCTTGCTTAAAATTTCAAATTTGGTAAACCTTTGAAAAACAATCTAAGCTTTTGATTATTTGATTCAACGTTGCTTACAAGTTGATTTTTGCAAATTGGTTTCACCATTAAGGTTCATTGTTTGCTTGAGGACAAGCAAAGTTCAAGTGTGGGGATGTTTGATATACGTCAAATTATACATATTATTCGACTCAAATTCCCCCGGTTTTAACGTTAACAACATGCAAATTCATTCGCAAATAGTCCTAATTATTGTTTTTGTGAATTTGTAGGATAAACGGCCTTGCTCGGAAGAAAATCAAGCTTTGGATGGAATTTCAGCATTTTCTGAGCAAATCCCCAGATGCGCACTGTCATGCCAAATCTTGCACTGGCAGTGCCGACCCATGCACGGCCGTGCACAACTTTGCACGACCGTGCAACTAGGCAGTGCTAGCCCATGCATGGCAGTGCTGGCCTATGCACGACCGTGCACAACCTTACACTACCGTGCATCTAGGTAGTGCTTGGCCATGCATGGTAGTGCCGGCCTATGCACGACCGTGCATAAGCCAAGCACGACCGTGCAGCCTAGCCAGTGCCGGGCCAAAGCAAGGCAGTGCCGGGCCAAATGGAGGTAGTGCCGGCCATGACGACTTGAGCACGACCGTGCGACTTTTGGCACGACCGTGCCTGACACCTCGAGTCAATTTTCGAGACTTAGCTGAAAATGGCAACTGCGAAAACCGTCCCAGACCAAAAGTGAAGCACTGTAGCACCTTGCACGACCGTGCACCTATGGTGCACGACCGTGCCAAGTTCCAGAATTTCTATAAATTGAGCTTTTCACCTCATTTCAAAGGGTTGGACTTCCTGGAGCAAAAAGACCTTCTGTCCAGATTTCTTAAGGCTATCCAAAGGAGATTGTGAAGGTTTTGAAGATTCAAGGAGCATCCAACACCATCTTGTTTCCAATCCTTGCTTGCTAGTGGTTTGAATTTGTTACTTTAATCATGTTTCTTGATAATTCTAGCTACTTTGTTATTGTTCTTGTAAGCCTCATGGGCTAAACACTTCATTGTCTAGATTATGATGAAACTTTTGTTTATGTGATGTTAATTTTATGAATTGGTCAAATGGGTTTATGTCAAGATTCAAGATGAAGTTATGATTATATTCCAATGATGTTGTAAATTTGTGTAGGTTGATTAATGTTCAAGAATGATGAATGTTTAGTCATACTATGTTGGAAAACCATGATCAAACATTTGTTCATAATCTTATAACTTGTTTTTAAGATTATGCCATGAGATTAGGAATGATAATTGGTTTCTTGAATATTATGAAATTTGCATAAGTATACTTTCTTTCACTAGAGTTTGGAAAGACCATGGTGATATTATAATTTGTTGAATATGATTAACATGTAAGTTAGGAAATTATGGCCAAATGACCTCATTTGCATGATTATGTTCATAGATTGTAAGTTGGAAGAAATTGTGATTTTGTTGAATTTATGCAACTTAGGGTGATTAGTGTGTATAATTCATATTAGTTTTCCCTAAGTTGTAGAATTAAGATTCTTGACGGATGAATAATTCTTGGATAAATCTTGACATAGACCTTGACATTAGGCTTCATAGGATAATCCTAGGTGATTAGAATGTGTTATTCATTTTAATTTTCCAAAAGATTATATGATTAGATATCTTTGACCGGAATCTAGTCAACATTTGGTTTACCAATTCATAATAATCACATCACTAAACTAAGTGGATTCATGATCTAGGCAATTTTCTTATACTTTAGATTATCTTAAAAATCTATTTATTTAGTTATTATCTTAAAAATTCACAAACCCAACTTTTCATGTGTTTGCTAAACATTAACCGAGATCTAGTACCGAGAGCTACCGTGTCCACGGATTGATATCCGGTTCTTACCATAAGCTATATTGCTTACGATAGGTACACTTGCCTATTGTGTGTGATTTAGTTCTTAGTAAAAACCATTTTTTAAAACTAAAATCTGTGTGAAAAATCCATTTAATAAATATATAGTTCACGCACATCACTTACGTAGGTATTTTTGGGCCTTTGTGCAAGACATAAGTTTAAGTCCACTACTAGGTGTCTCTCCAAAGATTATTAGAGTTTCACCCGATAATAATGGAATACGAATGTACTTTTCAAAACAAACGATCTCGGCTCGATGAGTGGCTAACCAGTCCATGCCTATAATAACATCAAAACTTCCAAGGTGCATGGGAATAAGATCAATTGGGAAAACGTGATCCATAAGGTTCACAGTACATCCAATAATGATAGAGTTAATATCTATTGAGTTGCCGTCAGCCACTTCCACGTTAAATGGTCTATCTAATTTAGTTCTTAGTCTACCAAGTAATGGTTCAAATTCATATGACACAAAGCTCCTATCAGCACCAGAATCAAATAACACAGAAGCATA
Organism: Mikania micrantha; assembly: GCA_009363875.1. Classification (NCBI taxonomy): domain Eukaryota; kingdom Viridiplantae; phylum Streptophyta; class Magnoliopsida; order Asterales; family Asteraceae; genus Mikania; species Mikania micrantha. The sequence continues at coordinate 82,841,890 of CM018696.1, forward strand.
ACAATTATTGACCAGAAACGTACCATTCACAACGTCTTGATTAGCTTGAGCTGCTTGAGCATTTAGTTGAAAGGTCCTAGCTCGTGCAACCCTTTGATTATTGCCCGCAAGCCTTGGGCATTGGTTTCTAAGATGATTAGGGTTGCCACATTCATAGCGAACCCTTCCATTAGCTTGTGGAGGATTGGCGGGTGCAAGTTGTTGTTGGTTCAATGGTTGAACCTGTTGCCCTTGCTGGCCAAGTGGCCCATGTCGACAATAGTTTGCAAGGTGACCATACATCCCGCAGTTCGTACAAATTCGGCATGGTTGAGTAGTGGGGTGATGATATCTGCAAGTGTTGCAGAGTGGATTTGGCCCCACATACTGTTTTGTATTTGGCTTTGGGGCTTGTTGGTTTAGTGGTGCAGCAGGGGTCACCACCGCAAAGTTCTTGGCCTTTCGCTTTCGATGGTTGAACTTTGAAGGGTTTGAGGTTTCAGCTTTGACCTCCTTTGAGAGTTCATTAGTGGTTGACTTGGATTCAACCTTCTTGGCACCCTTCCTTGTCAAAGTACCATCCTTAACATGATTATCAGTTAAGGTTGCAGAAAGTCTGATTGCCTCTTCAAGAGTGGTAGGTTTGCTACCATAGACAGTGTCTTGAATTTGCATAGGAAGGCCACCAATGTACTTTTCAATGGCCCGAGATAAAGGAGTGACCAAGTGTGGCACTAGTAGGCTAAGTTCATGATAGCGGGTCGTGTAAGCAAGGTTCTCCCCACTGTCTTGTTTGAGATCCCAAAACTCAGCTTCAAGCTTCCTCATTTCGTTGCGAGGACAGAATTCATTAGTCATAAGTTGCTTGACCTCGGTCCAAGTCAAAGCAAGTGCAGCATCCGAACCCCTAGTTCGTTTCTCACCATTCCACCAAGTCAGTGCCCTTTTTTGAAAGACACTAGTGGCATATCGAACCTTAAGGTTCTCAGGACAGTCCGAATGGATAAATGTGCTCTCTATACTTTCGAACCATTGAAGGAGTCCAGTTGCTCCTTCAGTGCCAACAAACTTAGTGGGGTTACATGAATTGAAGTGCTTGAAAGTGCAAGTTGGATTTGCACCCCCACCATTACCATTGTTTTGAACTGGGTTCACATTAGCAGCTTGATTTAGCTGGGTCACCAAAGTGGGTAACACAACAGCCACTTGTTGCGAAATGATCTGGGCCAACTCTTGGATGGTAGGGTTCGGATTGTTGGTGTTATTTGTGTTGGTGTTGGTGTCATTGGTGTTGTTGGTGTTTCTGCGAGTACGACGAATAGGCATGATTCTACAAGAGTTCAATTGAAGAGAGTTAGAATTTATATAACTCAAAGAGTTCGAATAAGAAATAGATAGTTCAAATGAAAGTTCAATTACAAAGCAATATTTGGATTGTATTCCTAAAGGAATACTTTTGACAGATCAAAGTGTTTAAGTTCATCTTAACTTTCAGAAAGACATACTTTAGCCTATAGGTTCATACTCACTCCAAGGGTTCCCAGGAAAGCATAACAGGTCCATCGGTTGATTTGGATTTATACAAAATGCTTTCCTAGACAGAACTCCCCAAAGTACAGGTATTCCCCCTTCCAGATTGTATGTGTTTCCTAATCATTAGAATGAACCTAAAGACTATTGACGGGATTCAAGATTAGACTTAGAAGTCTAAGATCATTCCTTGTAATGACGATCCTCGTTCAAGTCGTAAGAAAGGGGTCGAGAAGTTTTGAACCTTAAAGTCTAGTGTGTGCACACTAAGGTATCCTAAACTAGGTTCAATTATTTGACCTATCAAACAAGTAATCACATAAGCAAGTATGACCTATCATGGCATCTAAGGGTTCAAATAACAGTTCATGGCCTAGTATGTCAACTAGAGAGTCCAAATAACAGTTCATGACCTATGAGTTCAAACTAAGGCATCCTATGGTTATAGTCTAGGTTATCTAGTTCAAATAACCTAATTCTCTATAACCCAGGCTCTGATACCAATCTGTAACACCCCGACCGATGGCGGAAACATCGGGGTGACACGAAGTGTAGATTGTCCATAGCTTAGGGTATAAAGATGTAAATAATCATAACTAAACATTCAATGCAATAATAATTCAAGTATTCAATACATAGTCAAATAAATTCAAACCTAGCTATTACATCATTCAAAATTCAAATTCAAATCCCAATACATAATTCAAATTAAATAAAACTAAATCCAAGCTCAATAATGCTAGTTGCCATTTCCACCTGAAACATGTTAAAATCAAGTGTCAACTCAAAGAGTTGGTGAGTTTCATAGGTTTTGACACTCAAACCAAAAGGTTTAATGAAAGATGATATAAATAATGATATATGTGAACTCTAAGCATAATGAACATAGTCAAAATGAACTAGCAAGTAAAGCAGATCAACAAATGATAACAAATGATGATTGACCTATGATTAGCATTACAAAAATGCTCAAGTAGTAAACTATCACCGCGGGCCTCCCCCGAAGGGTAAATCAAACAACGGTGGGATGGTCGGTCCAATAGATCTATCATAGTCACTAAAATGAATGTGATCAATGCCTATACTTAGCTAAAGTTCACTAACTATAAGGACATTAGCTAAGTTCACAAGAAAATGAAATAATAGTTGCATGTTTCACCCCTAAAACAAATATAGTAAAAGAGGGGCTATGAAGACTCACCTTAGTGATCTTGATAGTCTTGATAAGTGTCAAAGTATGATCCAAATAATATCCAACACAATTTCAATGTTCACCTAAATAGTTCAATAGGCATATGTTTAACAAAACTATGTCGTTCTATGGATCTAACTAAGTTTTGTAATGGGTCAACGGATTCGATTTGTTTTGGAACAAATACAATTAGATTTGTTATGATTGAAATGATAATAATAAAATACCTAAAGTACAAATGTTGACCTTAAAGTATTTATTTAAAAATTTAAATATTGATTTAAAACAATTGATTTTTGATAATTTTTGTATAAACATATTTAAATATTATGTTTATAACGTTTATTGTAAATAAATAGGCATTGGTTTATAAGTAGAAATAAATAAATAATTAAATAAATAAATAAATTAAATAAATAAATAAATAAATAAGATAAAGAATTGTCAATAAATAAATAAATAGTGAATAACTAAATGTATATGATAAAGAGTTGTAAATAAATAAATAAATAAATAAATGATGAAATAAGTGAGATAAATATTTGTAGATAAATAATTAAATAAATGAGATAAATAGTTTTAGATAAATAAGTAAATAATTAACTAAATAAATGAGATAACGAGTTGAAATTTAAATAAATAAATAAATAATTAAATAAATGAGTTAAATAATAAAATAAATAAATAATTAAATAATTAAATAAGTAAATGACTAAATAATTCAATAACAAAATATATAAATGAATAAATAAATGATCTACGAAATTATAAGTTTATAAAATTGTTTATAAAATAAGTAATTACATATTAATTTATTTTAAGTGAGTAAAATAAATAACTAAGTAAATAAATAATTGATAATAAAAGTTATAATTAAAATTCTATGTATATAACATTTTATTATTTTTCAGATTAATATTTTATTTATAAAAATATTTTCTGTGTAATTAAAATCTTTAAAATTTGGTTTTAAAGTAAAAAAAATGGGCAAAACCGGTTTTAACCCGGCTTGGAGGTGGTTCGAACCCACGACGCATCACACACACATCAAATGTATTAACCGGTTGAACTAGGCTCTAAGCCGCGAAAATATCGGTTTCTTATCAGTTTTAACATAGAACTGATTTCAATCCCCAAATCAAAACTATAGCCGAACAAGCCCTAATCCTTTTCACCTTCGAATTCGTTCAACCATAGGTTCCGATTGAAATCAGAATGATGGGGCTAATGTTCTAGATGAAAAACCGATTAAGATGATGTAGAGATTGCTAACCTTTAGGTTCGTTTAGAGGAGGTTTAACTGAAGAACAGGAGCGGCGACACCGAGTGCTTGCAGGGTCTTGATTCGCGATTTAGAATGCTTGAGAGTCGATCTTGGGTTCACAGAAAGTTTCGTGAGATTGAAAGGATTGTGTGGGTGGATTTAATTGAGTTTTTATACACGTTTAGACCGGATCCCATTAACGCGTTTTTCTTGATAATTTTGGTAATGGTTCTTGATTGATACGGTATTATTTCGATTAATAGCTGATTGGAATGATTAATGCGCTCGAATAGTTTCTAAAAATGATCGGATCGAGCTGGAATGAGTTGTATTTGCGCGGATTGGACTTCGGGTCGTGATGGTGTCATTTGGGTCGAATATGAGCAAAACGGGTAAGGGAGGGAATAAGGTTTGGGTTATTTGCAATTTTGATCCCCCTGGTTTCTCTTTAGTTTAACTTTCAAACTTTGACAATTTTAACCCTAAACCTTTATAACTCATTGTTTTAAATAAAAAAAATTTCACACTTCACAATTAATATAAATTTATTCTATTTCTATAAAACATTATTTTTGTGTTATACTATAAAATTTTAAAACATATTAATTGTTATTATTTATTTAATTATGAAATAAAGTTTATAAAAATTTATAAGTAAAAATTTATTTGTTTTTGTTTTTTTTTTTTTTTTTTTTATAAAAATGTAAATAATTTCTAAACTTTATAATAAAATTAATTATATTGTTTTTGCTTGAATTGCATAATTACAATCAATAATAATAATAAAATTCTCATTGACGTCATAAACGCTTTATTAAATAAATGGTTATTACAAAATTCGTAAACGTTACAGATATGATGGTAGGGAAGGGAGCATTGTGTTTTCTGTAGATTCTGTCATCTAAAAACAAACTCTCTGCTTTTTGTCCCTGCAGAAATGCATCATTGATGATAAGCTTCTCTTCTCCATAACCAACACTTGCTCAACTTGAAACCAAAATTAATAAAACACACAAAACAATGGTCTATCTTCCATTATCCTAAATTAAAATATTAATAATGTTTATGGTGTAAACGAATAAAGGCACTCGTGAGTAACTCAATAGCGTTTTGTAACAAGTTGAAGTTGAACTGATAACAACAAGTTCAAAGCTAAGCAGAGACCTTTATTGAAGTTTTTTTAATAAAAGAGTCTGAGCCTAGTATGACTAGACATATGAGTCTAAACAATCATATTATTTTTTATAGATGCAATAACGTTTACTTAATAAAAATATATGTTAATTTATATATAATTTATATAAAAAATAAATATAATATAATATTATAATTATAATTATAATTATATTTAAAAATAATGTTGTGCATAAATAAAATAATTAAATGATTAAAAAATAATAAGATAGATAAGCCCTAGTTAGCATTTAAATTTATGATTCTAAGCCTCGCAGTCTTAAGTCTCAACTAACTCACATCAAACCGTCTCAAATCTATCATATGAGAGGTAACTAAAAAATCTAACTAATGTTGATTGTAAGATGCTAGTTTTGTTTGTTGAGTGTTGTTAGGGTTTTATGTTTTTGGATTATCATCTACATTTCATGTATCATTCTTGTAAACTGTGTCAAATATAATAATATAAATTATAAAAATAAAAGAGTAAGGTGTTGAATTTGATGATAATGTGAGCATGTGATGTGAGTTGATGAATGGATATGAAGATGACTTTGGTATTGCTAAATCCAATTATCAAAAGGGGCAGGCACGTGATGTTTGGATGAGGGGTTCATGTGCCTCGACAGTGGTGTCCATATGGGTTTTTTCCCTCTATTTTCGTCTCCTTATCTCTTATGTAAGCCCATCACTTTGTTTAGTTTGTTAATCTCGATACCGAATCGACTGATGAACCAGATTTGAATAATTTATATGCATAATACAACATTTTAACTAAGGTGTCAACATTGAGTTGCTGAGTTTGGTTAGTAGACAAAATCATAACAATAATCGAATGCTTTGGTTTTTGGATTTTACGAGTATCAGTTTTTAATACAAATGATATAGTTATTTAAAATAACTAGAAAAGATTATCACTATGTTTGTCAAGCCCATTTATACAATAATGTAATCATGTTATGAATGAAATTTAATGAATATGATTATTGTTTGTCATTGTTACGTAACGTAGTGGTTGGGGCTAGAAAAACAAAAACAAAAATAATACATCTTGCCTGCATACCAAAATTATACAACTTGCCCTCACATCATTGTGTAGCTTCTAGGCGGCTAAGCTAAACACTACTCATGCCCTGGTGACGATTTTCCTCTTGGTGAGCAGCTGATGCACCTAGGTCAAGTCCCTTCTTACGAATCTAAAACACATGATCTTGTACTTGGCCATCGGTTGATTTGATTAATTATATTGCTTTGTTTATTAAGATTTTGTCATTTGGCTATCTCCACGTTGCTTTCGATCATGTTATATTGTCATGCATTAGTCTTTAAGATAGGAAAAGTTCAACATAGAGTATTTGGATTTATATTCTTATATCAAACAAGTCAAACATAACTTATAAAGTGAAACACAAACGAGTAAACGACCCCTTCCTAATTGTTGGTTTTTTGAACTTTAACTGAAATCACCATCCGGCCCATATTGAGTAAATTGAGCCCCACATGGCCACATCCATTAACATTTGACAATAAAGCCTTTGGGCCCATTACATGACCCAAACAACAACTAGGGCTGCAGGGCATAAAGACTGGGCCCATTTTGGTTGAAACTCTCTCAAAAAATGTATGTGCAATTTCCAACCGGGAAATAAGCCGAAGCACGTGAACCAATTGAAATTTGTCGCATTAGCCAAACGCATCAACTCCAACTGTTCTAGGGTCAGAATCAGCGAGAGAAATAGGGCAGATCCATCAAAATAACCACTAGTTTCACTCTAGATCTGTTTAATTTTTATCATCATTCTCTCAATTCGACAATGTTTTTGTTCGATTGGTTCTATGGCATCTTGGCTTCGCTAGGATTATGGCAGAAAGAAGCTAAGATCTTGTTTCTAGGCCTCGATAATGCCGGTAAAACTACCTTGCTTCACATGTTAAAAGATGAGGTTTGATTTTGTTGAATTTTTGTCTAATCATGTTTGATTTTGACCTCAATACGTGTGATTTGATCTCAAATTGCGTGCTGTTTGGTTTGATTTGGTTAGAGGTTAGTCCAACATCAACCGACGCAACATCCTACGTCGGAGGAATTGAGTATAGGGAAGATCAAGTTCAAAGCGTTTGATTTAGGAGGTCATCAGATCGCTCGTAGAGTCTGGAAGGATTATTACGCTAAGGTATGCATTATATGCATCTTCTTTCTTTTTAATTACCTTTAAATGTATGCTTGAATCTTGATGTTTGATTGATCTTAATTTTTTTTGCATATTGATATTTATGTGTGCGTGTGTCTGTCTGCCTGTTTTGTTGTAATTGACTAATTTCAAATGGTCAGATCGGTAGATGCACATGGTAATCTGCATTCGCTCTGAAAGTTGTCTAATTAGAAGTCCCTATTTTCGTAGCGTATTAAATAGGAATCCTTTTATTGTTAGTCTAGCGATGCTTTAGTTTTGTGCCACTTGAAGGATTCAGAATGTGTGCATATGGATCTCAGAGTAGAAAGCACATGACAATCTCATAATGATTTGGGCTTTGAATATGCGAATTCTTATGACACGTCTAAGACGTTAGTTTGTGGTATTTTAATTCACTATATTACTGGGATCATGTTATAAACTGCTGTGTTTTTTATGCATTTGGTGCTTAAAAGTTTGGTAAAATGTAGTTGATAATTTGCATTTGTTCACAAGTTTGATTGCTGAAGGAAACACATGTCATCACATATAATGGCATTGGTCCATGGTGTTGGATAACTTTCTAACTAAAAACTAACAATAAGAGTAACTGAAGAGCAAAGAACATGCATACAAGACTTCCCTAAAACTGGGTTTAACGCTTTAATGCGTACCACCATAAGCTGGTTGCTTTGGGTTACTTAAAGCAGGTGAGTTGAAAAGATCTGTCAACAAAACACAAAGCATTACATTTTGATACAAGCAGCGTTTCAAAATATATAATCTAATGTGGTATTTTATTAATAAAAGACAAGTGGGTTGATAAATAGGTGCTTTATCTTTGTAGGTTGAGTTTAGTGGTGTAAACAGATTTGATTTCAGACTCTAAAACCCAATCTGAATTTGAAGTCAAACTGAAAACCTTTATGAATTCAAATATATTTAATCGGATAAATTTTGGTCTGAGTTCAGTTCAAAATGAATTGAAGTGTATGGTTCTAGTTTCTAAAACAAATAAGCCAAAGTGAATACAAATAAATAAACAAACAAATCTCACAAGAGAGACACCAGGTGGCAACTTTCTGCCAAAGTGATCTCATTTCCTTATGTGCTTAATCTGTTGCCTTTGTATAGAGTGGCTGTTATGCAAGAGGGTGTTATAATATGGACCCAAAAACAGAGGTTTCAAATCAAATGGTCTAGTTTAGGATAGAGCTACAACTCGTTTCGGATACAATTTACCACCAAAATAAACCGTAGGGATGCAGTGTCAAATTCGAAGATGTGGCTAAGAAATCGTGCCTAAGAACACCACTCAATATGCCAAGATTGAACCGGCCAAGACAAATTAATCTAACTCAAATTCAATTGACAAAAAAAAAATGACTAGGCTGCCTAGGGCCAAATCGACACAGTTGGAGGGCGCCTAGGCCGATTTTTACAACACGGACTATAATAGCTGTGATCACACTAAAGATCACATATTTGAGTAATGGAAACCTCTTTGCAGAATGCAAGGATTTCATCAAAAGACTTAACATTCTCAGCCCTTCTGATGCCAAAGTCATTTTGGTGCAAAAAGGGTTCCCTTTTATTTGATTGAATACTTCAGGAAAAAGATTATAAGCTTTGCATCATGTTGTCATCAATCAACTTGCTAATGTAGAAAAGCATCAACTATAAACACATAACTATCACAAAAGGATACAACAACAACAACATACCCAGTGTAATCCCACTATGTGGGGTCGGGGGGAAGAGATGAAGACATACCTTACCCCTACCCAAATGATAGAGAGGCTGCTCCGTGAGAGACCCCCGGCTCAAAAAGTTATTTTTTTATATATATAATATATGACACACACACAAATATCTATGCTTATATTATTATTAATTATCATTATTATTATTATTATTATTATTATTATTATTATTTATTTATTTATTTATTTTTTACAATATCACACAAGGATGCAACAAAACAATATAACAAAGCACACAAAACAATATCACAAAAGGATAGCCAGCTGATATTAAAGGAAGCAAAATCTTGTATGCGTGTTCTACGAAACCTAAATGTGAAAATAAATTTGCAACTTATGATACATTCAAGACTAGTGGTATGTGATAAGTGAATGCCATTATTTGGAGCTTTTTATTTGAGGATATAAGTCTGTGATTGCATGCATTTTTATGTGAATTCCAATTTAAAACCACGACAATAATTCGAGGATCAATGAACTGTGGGTGATCGTTCTATTAAAAATGTCCATTTTCGTTATTTGCATGAATATGAAATGATCAATGAACTGTGTTGGCCCCCTCTTCTCGGTGTGCTTCGTGCTTTTTAAAACTAAATTCCTGCACTAGCTATGCTGTATTATAATGTTTGTCATCATCACTATGTATATCTATAGTTACTGTATAGTCTGTATGTATAGCAAGTGTTTGAAGGCCTACTGGATATAACAATATGCTCTTGATTAATTTCTTTAGTGTCGTTCCGACGACATCATAATGACATGATATACATGTATTCCAGGTTGATGCTGTTGTGTATCTAGTAGATGCGTATGACAAAGAGCGGTTTGCAGAATCAAAAAAGGAATTAGACGCGCTACTTTCTGATGAGAATCTGTCTGCAGTTCCCTTTCTGATTTTAGGAAACAAGATCGACATACCTTATGCAGCCTCAGAGGACGAACTGCGTTACCACCTTGGGCTGACAGGTGTCACCACGGGCAAAGGGAAGGTAAATCTTCAAGATTCAAGTGTCCGTCCCTTAGAGGTATTTATGTGCAGCATTGTACGTAAAATGGGTTATGGTGATGGTTTCAAATGGGTATCTCAATACATCAAATAGTCTGAGGAAATCAAGATTCTTATCCGGGAAGAAAACAAAAATAAAAAGGTAAGGAAGAACATTGTGATTTTCCCAATTTGATTTTGGATTCTTTTTGTAAGTCGGATTTTGGTGTGTGGAAAAACGTTCTCTCTATTGTAAGCCTTTGTTAGACCAAAATGGTAGTTGTTTTTGTTTGAAATGGACTTGTTTTGATCCAGTTGCTATTTTTGTAGATGGTGAGAATGTGTTCCTGAACAGCATCTTTGTATTTTGTGTAGTGTTATATGGCTCATTTTGATTTAAGAGGACACTTGGTAAGAGTCATGATTTAAGAGCTTGTTTTCCTTGCTTCTGACTGCTTCTTGTTGCAAAGGCTGGCCGTGAGTTTGCAGGTAGCGGGTGCACTCAAAAATAAAATAAAATAAAATTAAATAAATAAATAAATTAAATAAACAATTATAAAAAACGAAAATAAACCTTTGTTTGAGATTTGGGCTGATTGGCTCCCCCATTAGATTTTTTTTTTTTTTTTTTTCCTTTGCGTTTTCTACTTTCTTTAGGGTGTTGCAGAATGGGCTCCATCCAGCGGAGGAGCTGAACTTCGAGTGAAGCGGGGGTGCGCGTGGGATGCAGGGGACAGTGAATAACATGGACTGCGAGAATACTCAGTGGTGGTGCAGTGCAGAGCTACAGTGGGTAGCCTGATTACTACATATGCATAGAACCCTTCTTAATGAACAATGAAAATTTTCACATGTAAATCATTTAGGAATTACAAAATTTGGGCAAAGGTGTAAGGCACTTGTTCCAAAAGACCTCATAATTAGATTTACATATCATAATACACCTCTTAAACTGAATTTTTATTAAACATTGCAAAGCAACTTTAAAAATCAACACATGGCATTTTGTTCATTAACACAACAATTGTTACTTTAACTAAATTAATAACTATAAAGGGAATGCAAATCTTTGGATAGTGCCAGATAGCCTTCCAATTCATACCAACCTTTTCTCTTAACATTTATTCGCAAACTTATATAGATACAAAAGTAAGTGACTTCTAGTTTATTTTAGCAAAATAACTAACATTAACAAACTTTAGCATACAAAACTAGTTACATGGTATAACTCTTATTATTGAGGTGAATGTGCATTGTGAAATTAAGGCTCCTATGTGAGCATAGGCGTATAATTTTGTGAGTTTGCGTAAGGCATGACTCCTGTCATTAAGAATGCAACAAATGCAGTGCTTGCAAGACTTTAAATTTTGACTTTTATATGTGAACTTTAGCATTTGGATCAATTGTTCTTTACTTTTATTTTCGTTACTGTGTCATTCTTTAGCTGTTTTATTTTGTTTTAGTTATGTTATACTTTCATACTCTAACATAACACTCTATATAATATTTTGGTATCTTATTCACATTAATCATATGTATAATCTATCATGTATTATATCATGATTATACCAACTTGTTTAATGAATTTCATAATTCACATTGATCAACAAAATTAATTCAATCACTCTAAAATATCTAACAACCGCAAGCCGATGACTGACCTGACACGCGAATGAGTAAACCTATATGCAGGTTAGCAAACCTACATGCGGATGACTATTGTTCTGGAAAAATCAACCAAGTGTTGGGACCTGCAGGTTAGATTAGTCACCTAAGATGATTTATCACATGCGGATGACTAACATCACATTCGATTGTCCAAAATCACATTACGGATGGAGATGAATTCAGGGTGTTACAAAAAGTTCCTAATATATAGACTTGGTAAACAACATAGTCATAATAAGAAATTCTAGTCATTTGACGGTTATAAAGTGTTTTATAAAAATGATAATTTTTTTCTTTCTTTATTTATTTACTAGCCTATAAACCCATGTATTACATGAGTTGAATATATATAATATCTTATAAACAATGATTTATATAAAGATTTATATATTACATTTATCAATTGTTGGTTAAATAAAAAATATGAATATTTAAAAATTATAAATAACTATAAATATTTTAAAATTTTAAAATTATATATACATATAAGACATAATTAAAATTTTATTATATTTTATTAGTTTTAGTAAATTTTTATAATAAGAAGATATATAATTATTAATATTTAAATGTATAATTTAATTAATAAAAATTATTTATTTTTGAGGGGGGGGGGGGGGGGGGGGGGCGGTTAGTGTTGCTAAGCTTTCAGGATATTGGAAGACAAACTATCATCCAGTTACGGTAGCAAACAAGAGGTAATTTTTATGTGCATAAACAAATTGAAAGAATATAAAGAAGAACAAACTCTTGCATATTCGTTTTACTTTTAACTTGATAACGAACACTAACTGAACGAAAATATTTGATCGTGTTCGTTCGTAAAGTAATTGAACTTGTTCAAGAAAACAAATAAACGTATATTATTTAAAAAATTGAAAAAAAAAAACATTCTCAATCTCAAACATTAGATATAATCATTTGAGTAAGTTACGGTTTTGGCCCGTATGGTTTAAGTGTTTTAACAATTTTGGTCCAAAATAGAATCTCACACATTAGACAACTAACGTTTTTGGCCCCCAACCATAGTTAGGTTTTTAGGCCAAAAACGTTATAATGGTTAAGTTTGAGGGGCCAAAACCGATATTTGTCTAAACCACAAGGGTTGAATTGATAGAAAATTCTATTTTGGGCCAAAATGGTTAAAATACCTAAACCACATGGGTCAAAAACGTAATTTACTCTAATAATTTTAAATAAATATAAAATTAAACGTACGATATAAAATTAACTATTTTACTTTATAACAACGCAAAAGCTAAAAATAATAATCGTAATTAAAATTTTCCTAAACTAATGTTTTAAACATCTTATTTTCAAATTATTAGATTTCTAGCAAGATATAAATTATAAATAACTAGATTCTAATTTAAATATTATAGTATTAAATTAAAATAAAAAATTAAGAATATAAAACGCATTTAATGTAAAAAAACATAAATAAACGCAAACAAAAATAAACGATCATATTACTGAATGTTCATAAACATACATGAAGAAACACAACATATGCTCATATTCTTTATTTTAGCTAAAAAAAACAAAGTTTCTTGTTATATTCATTTACTAGGATAAAACCCGTGTAATACACGGGTGGAGTCATAGAAAACACTCATTTTAAAATATCATACAAAATGTACTATTTAAAAGATTGTTGCGTATCATATGAAATAAACATTTCATATGTTAGAAATATGATTACATGCAAAAGTTTTAAATAAATTAAAAATATTAGAATATATGAGGCTTATTATATAGTTAGTTTAGTTAACATAAATTTTAAGAAACTAACATTTAATAATATTATCAAAAAATTAGTAATTATTAAATTTGGATAACATATTATTTACTGCTTATAATTATGTAAATAACATAAATAAAATTAAAACTATAGGCATAAATGGTAAAGTTATAAATAAAAAACGTATAAATAGTTGTTGTGATATTAAAGTGACATATTCATATAATTTAAAGAATAATTAAATGTGGTGTTCTACATCATTGATTATGTTTCCAAATTAAACAATGAAGTAATTAATTTGAGAGGGAAAAATAGTCAAAACCTTATTCTATGATTGACATGTGGTAAAAATAAACATTGATTTATTATAATGTATAGATTTATCAAACAATTACAAACGTACTTTTTAACAAATAGTTTACGAACGGTTTCTTTAAACATTCGGTTTGTGACTTTGTTCAAAGTTCTAATAATATTCATTTGCTTATAATATTTCGAATTCTTTAAATATAACATAAAATTTCAAAATAAGTTTGAGACGGTATGGGCCTATGGCTATGACCCATTATCAGAATCACTTTTACTCGACTTTACGTACCACATCAATTTGTGATATTGATCCCACAACTTCTGTCAACGGTGAGCCTACTGCCTACCCATCTTGCTTCTTTTTGTTCTATTTTTTTTTTAAATAAGTAAATTACACGTATATTTTAAAATTATAAATTTAGTGGTGGTAAAATTAATTTCTTTATCTTAAACTAACTTAAAGACCTATTAATTACAGTGTTAAATATATTCAATATATTGTAAACCAACTTTTATAAAAAAAAAAATTATATGTTAGATGTTATCATTAATAATAATATATGAAATAATGAAGTTTAAATAACTATAAATCACAAATAACATATAATTAATATCTTCTTATGATTTATTAAATTTTAGTTTTAACATCTCTATCTTTTATTAAATATTTGTAAGGCATTTTTTATATTTTTATTTTCTCTCTCTTATATTGAATAATAATGATTTTATTCGATCTGATAAAAATATGATTACAAGATAAGTCATAATCTTTAAATTTGTGTAAAATTATCTTTGAAAAATATATAATATGTTATGTAAAATAAATAATTCTAAAATTTATTTCTTTAGCTTAAGTAATATAAATGTTTTTAACCTAGTTATATTAACACACGAGTTTTTACTTTAATTTAAATATAAATAAGACCTATTAGGTTAACATCAATCATGAGCATAATATATAAAATATTGGTTATGAGTTATAACTCAAAACATATACTCAAATCGCTTTCAAAATCACCTCCACTTGCGTTATTATCTTGTTTATCGTATATCCTTTTTTTTTAACAATATTTATATTGTTATTATTTCCTTAAAAAATAAAAAAAAAAACGATAATATGCTTCATAAAGACGGTCACTCAGGAAACGTAGATGTGTTTACACGAGGCGATTGAATATATGTCAACTGATAATGGATGCAGACGTGGCAAAAACGAAGACGTTGGTGGCAAATTCGAAGCGCGTGGACTTTGTCAACGCACACCACAACTCCAAGCGGACATCTTTTTTTTAATTTAAATAATATTATTAAATGCTTCACGTTTCATATTTAAATCAAACACACCATAATTAAACTATCGTATTCTATTTACCCTTAAATTTATTGATTTAAATCATACAACGTAATACGTAAGAACATCGCGGTTCAAAATAAAATAAAGATAATCTTACAGTTTTTCAAAGTAAAGGTTATGGGTTTAATTATCACTTGTAATTATATATTTAGTGTGAGCTAGAGGGTTTACAGTGGGGTTCTCATACGGTGACTTTTCTTTGTAAAGATGAGCTAACCCGTTAACATTGACGGAACTTGAAAAATAAGCTCGGAGGGGACCGAAAGAACTTTTAAAAAGAAAATGAATGGGCCAAAGGATTTTTAGAAAGAAAACGGAGTGGGGCGAATGATTTTTAGGAAGAAAACGTAGTTGACCGAAGGATTTTATAACGAAATACTACTAAATCAACCATTTTAACCGGAAAAACGAGCCGGGGGATCCTTCTTAAGAACCGTCCATGCCCGTTAAGTAGCATTGTCTGTAATCCAAGGACATATGTGGCTATTGTGTTTGCACGGGTAACCATACTTAAAATATATTCATTGGTCTTTGCAAAAATCAATTTTTTTTTTCATTTTTTTGGTTTTGGTTTTGGTTTTTAATATAATCGATCATTTTCTAGTGACAAAAACGGAAATTTTCGTCACCAATCAGCATGTGTTACATGAAATGAAGCACTTATACCGGATATTTGGATTTCATTAATAGTGACATATAAAGGGGTCACTTTAATACGTTTATATTGATCTTATCTAAATTGGGTATCAATCCATTGTTGAGTCACTTCACCAAACGATAGTTGTCTATATCTTTTTCTTTCTTTTAAAATAAAACTCAAATCATTCATTTGAGGATAAATATTTTCAATCCCAGAAAATTAGTTTATTAACGTCATAAATAAATATAAAAATAAAAGTATTTATAACTAGTTTATAGCAAACTACGGAATAAAGTTATATGATTAATTTATAAGTTCAATAAAATATTAAATATTAAGTAATTAAATATATGAAGGCTAAAATAGTAAACGTTGTTTTTTTTTTTAATTTTTTAATTAGAAAAATAATGAAATCTTGTTTAAACACCCAATATGTCTAAGCTAGCTGGCTTAACCAGCCCAACAGGCAACCATCCTGCACAAATGCAATCAACCATACCATCAAGGCTTGCCTGAAAAAAATATAAAAAGTATCCATAATCTTAATAACTGTAAAATCACACGTGTTATCTCGTATGTTATTTGTTTATTACGATAGGTTTTATTTATTTGTTTTTATTTAGCTTGTTTAGCATTTGGGGTCAATCAATGTTCAAATAACTAATGCAAAAACTAACATTAACATAAACAAATTGTGACACCCAAACATCTCACACGTTTACACCTGTCAAATTTTAGGTCCCAGTTTAAAACTTTACCACAAAATCATGTTCGGAAGCTTGAAATTACCATTTCATGAGTTAAACACAACTAATTTCATAACATTTACATTTATGCTTGATAAAACTAGTGTGTTTAAGTTTAATACCCTCAAAGAGTTTACATAACGTTTGGTTCTGCTTCACAACGTGCCCGATCTGATCGCCCAATGCATATCTATTCATGACCTGTAACATCACATATAAGGTCACAATTAGTTCATATGAACTAAGTAAGTAACCCTTCCCAAAATTCCCCAAAACTCATTTTACCACATCCACATACATATCATATGGATGTTTATCAAGTTTAGATAATAATATATCATATTCAAACATCAAATTGCACGCACTACACATTGTGCATTTATTCCCTTTAACGGGTCATTTTCACAAATATGATTATATTATCTAATCCAACTCTACCACCAGCACCTCTGGCTAAATTTAAAACACCAAATATATATATTTTATTGGCTTAACCAATTACCCACACACCTGTGGTTTCAACAATTTAGTTTCCAGATTAACCGGTTATCCACACATTTGTGGTATCACAACAAAATGTAAAAATACATTTTTCACAATCAATATTCAAACTGAGTCATTTCTATTCGAGTTGACTCTCACAATGTAATAATATCATATTACCAATCATCAACTATTGCTCACAATAGTTTAATCAAAATTACACAATGGTGTTCACATTCATGTGCTTCCACCATAGCTATTTGTCAGCACCTCTGACTATTCACACACTTGTGATATCATAATTAATTTAAGTCTTAAGATGTTCACCCACCGGTCCTTCCATCTAAGACAATTGCCAGCACCTCTGGCTATCCACCATTGTGGAGTCATACATGTAGTAAGTCTTAAGATGTTCACCCACCGGTACTTCCATCTAAGACAATTGCTAGCACCTCTAGCTATCCACCATTGTGGAGTTATAAATAATTTAAGTCTTAAGATGTTCACCCACCGGTACTTCCATCTAAGACAATTGCCAGCACCTCTGGCTATCCACCATTGTGGAGTCAACAATTTAGTTCCCGGAATAACCGGTTAGCCACACATATGTGGTTTAATTAATCAATTTCACCGGCTCATCCGGCTAAATTTTTAATGCATTTATACTATGCATACAACTCAAGCATAACATTCGTTTTGAAACTAATAATGTTTTCTCATAGGTCTTTTAATTCCATTAGTTTCATTAGTCAAGTTATGCACAATCATCATATAAACACCAAAATCATATTAATTAATCACCGGTTCATCCGGTTAATATAATGCAAATATATTGCATATATGTTTCCCATTGAAACTTAACAAACACAAACTAAATGATTTCTCATCCCATAGTTTCAATCACATATTTAACATCATTCACATATTTCAAGCACGTAAGTAGACTCTTTCTACTACTTATATGTAATGTTACAGTAAGTTGGGTAACTTACCTGATTCAAGCCACCTGATTCAAGCGGTTGTTCACTTCCTACAACCTCTTTTCCACTTCTGTGGCATATCCCTTGATTTTCACCACCAATACCTAGTTGCATATTCACACATATACAACTATATTCAATACATATAACACATACAATCAAGTTCAACGCACTTGACTGGTTTGACTTCTTCGACTTCTTCAAAGTCAATTTATCACATAATTGACTTTATCTTACCGTCTTTAGCAAGTTTTGGTCAATTATTATAATTAATCATACCCCATGCCTCCCTTAGGCATTTCATCAAATAATTGATGTTCATTATATTAGTTACGATCTTTATTTACTCCTATTATTCAAAATTCATTTATGATCATAACTGTTAATAATTTTAACATCAATTTATCATAATTATCATTTAACCCATGGATCATCATCCATATTTCATTTAAAACAATAATCTACCCATTCCTACTAGTTATCACACCATGATATGGGTTTCATAACAACCGGACATTATACCGGCTGTAAAACGAAGATTTCACCGTCAAAATATCAATTTCTTCGTTTCTAATAATCCCTAGTCATAACTAGGCAATAATCACTACCCATAATCATAATAATATATTCAAAACTAGATTTAATCCACACAATATCAAACTAGTAGGATAAAACGAATCGTTACCCTTTTGAACGAAGTTCTCGGATGAAAACGACAATCAGGAGTTATAGACTCGAACCCTAGCTTGATCCGGACATCTGGATGGCTTCAAAATTGAGATTAGAGAGTAGAAATTTGATCTGAAGGGGTATGTGTGCGTGTAAGATCGAGAGAAAGAAAAATAAAATTCTTTCTAATTAAATTCTGATAAGAATAGGAATCTGCCAAACCGCCATACCCGTCGCGTACCGCGAAGGAGGGTTTAAGGGCTCTTCGCGTACCGCGAAGTAATTCGGGATCCTCAGATATTTTGGGTTCTTCGCGTACCGTGAAGAGGGGCTCATGAAGCCTTCGCGTACCGCGAAAAGTTCCAAAACATAATATCTTTATAATTTTCTTTGTTTCGCGATTCCGAACAATCCGTAATTCGGTTTCGCGAATGGTTTTCTCCCACGTTCATAATTTCTCACATACTTTCAAATTCTAACAACCACAATTGTTATTGTAACGATTATTTCAAATAAATTTAATTATTAAAACCGGTTGTTACACAAATGTAGTACAAAAAAAGGTTAAAAATAAACTTTATTAAACGTTTATAAAGGAAAGGTTACCTATAGAGTAATTCATGAACCCTTCACGTGTTTATAACAAAAATAAATCTTTCTGTTATAAGAGTAACAAGTGGCGAAGCTTGGTCGACTTGAGAGGGGTGGAAATTTTTGAAACCCAGAATACATGTTAATTTTTTGAAGGAGGGAGGGCGAAACCCCTATTTTTAACTAAAAATAACATTTCGGCCGAAAAATTAACAACACGGACTGAAAAAGAGGAGGGCCCGGGCAATCGCACCAAAAACTCGAGTTCGATATCGAATCGTATTCCTGCGGCCCATGAGAGTAACATCCCTCCGTCAAAAAATAAAATAATAATAAGAAAACCAATAAAAGGTGAGACACAACCAAAAAACATAAAAATGGAACAACTTAACCCTAACTTTTTTTTATCGATGGGGAAAAAGCACTTTAAGAACAGTAAATAAAAAATTATTAATTTATTATTGTTCCATCAAATTCACATTATTATGTATATGATAATGTAAGCTTTTATCTATATAATAACCTCTTTGTTATTTGCTAATTATAAAATAATATATACATATGATATTTTTTTTAAATATAAACAAAGAGACATTTAATAGAATGTATGTTGTCTCTTAGCTTTTTGAGCCGAGGGACTCCTACGAAGCATTTTTCTATCTTTTTTTAAGATAATGTGTGTCTTTATCTTTCCTCCTCAAACCCTACTAAAAATGAGATTTTAACTGGGCATGCTTGTTGTTGTTGCATGATGTCTCTTAGTGTATGTAATGCATGTATATTCAGTGAAATAAAGAACGGATTATATATAGTATACCGATATACTTATAACCTAACCCTAATTTTATTAGCAAGGAACATCTAATTTTATCAGTATCAGTAGTAACCTTGTTTACCCTTTTTATAATTAAAACCATTTTTGTTACAACCATATACCATATGTATATGTCAAATAGAATAATTTTAATATAGCTTTAGTTAAGTGGTGTAATGGTTTAATTTTTTATGATCACTATCCATAACTGATTATGTAACTTTAAATAAATGGTGTAATGGTTTAATTTTTTAAGTAATCAAAGGACAAATAAAAGTTTTCAAGTTCAAACTCTCCTCATGCTCTTTTTTCTTGTAGTTACAACTTAATTGTTTCCGACCGTTTTTATTATGTTTCCATGGATTAGTCAAATATTAAGGAAACTCAAAGATTTAATTATGTTTCCATGGATTAGTCAAATATTAAGGAAACTCAAAGATTTATCATGTAAGTAGGTTTATAGAAACAAAACACACATATAAAACTAATTATCTAAGATTTGATTTTTTTTTAAGTTATTAATAATCAAAATCATTATCAGTAACCATTTTTACCAACACAAAAACTGATTACGACGTCTTCTTAATTATACTCGTATAATTGGGTCCCTTGGTCTCCCATCCTTACATTAAAATATAATCAAGGCCGCTACATAATGGAATTAAAGTGTTACTATATATATAGGAGTTTCAAGATAGGGGTGTGCACGATTCGGTTCGGTTCGGTTTTGGCTAAAACCGAAACCGAAATAGTTGGTTTTTAATTATTACAAACCGTTCGGTTTTCGGCTTTTTTTGTCGGTTTCGGTTCGATTTTCGGTTTTTTCGTTTTTTTTTTTACTTTTTTTTGTTTTTTTTGGTCTCTCTTACGCCCAAACATTGAAAATGAAAACATGTTTAACAAGTAATAATTAGTAAATTAATTGATCGAACACTAACTAATTTAAATAAAACTAAATAATTATCATCATGTTCTTACATTTAAAAACAATCAAAAGTAAATAACTAAATATGCAATAATTCCGATCTTTACCTTTTAAAGTGGTAGATTTCATATAATATAAATCTTTATCATCTCCAACGGTAGACTTTTTGTGTGTTTTTTTCCTTTTAAATAAGTATGAAAATAGCAACATATATATATATATATATATATATATTAATTTTTAAAAAAGATTAAATATCGTTTTGGTTCGGTTTTTTAGGTTCGTTTTTTTCGGTTAATTTTGTTTGTTGCTCACCCCTACTTTAAGATAAAGAACTAATTTTATTAAAATAATTATATAAAACAGATGAAATATATTTTTTTTGGTTATCTGGAACACACGAAATGCTTATATAATCACCGACTTCATTCTCTGTGCTTTTATAACTACACATAATTACCGTATATAGTTACGATGATGTTTTTTTGTTACCAACTAATTTGGATATTTGACGAATCACTGAAGTATAATTATGCCACCAACGGTATCACGAGATCATATCAACCGCCAAGTCACATGTTATTAAGAAAATTCAATACTTTGAAAAACCATTGTGAAACTCGAACCAAAGACCTCATGTTTAAACACGATTTATCTATACTCATTAATAACTAAATTTCCATGTCGTACTGTCATATATCAAGTTGCACAAACCGGTTTTTTTCATAAAACCGATCTGTTCCTAAACCGGTTCGGTTTGGGGGTTTGAAACCCGGTTTGAAGGGGTTGAACCGGTTTGGAGGGGTTTGAAACCGGTTTGTAAACGGGTTTTAAAGACAAAATCCCGAACCTTTGCTAAACCGGCGGTTCGGACCGGTTTGGCATAACCGGTTTGAGATCCACTGATGACCAATTTGTAAACTCAAACCGGTTTTTTTGTTCACCTCTACAAATAGGTACCCTTAATACATTTTTTCTATATTTCTTATTTAAATTTTTTGTATCGTATTTTTTGACTAATTTTGCTAATTTCAACATTATATTTTTATTTCAGTTTTTAATATTTATTTTATTTATTATTTCAAAGTGATATAATAATAAAAATAGAGAATAAAAGTTTTAGGACGGGGCGATTCGCAGCGGGGTATAATTGTAATTTCGTCAGCCGGTTTCATTTCCTTAAAGCCCAAAAACTCTCCACAGAACAGAGCCATCGAGTATAAAGAGGAAGGGAAAAACGAAGAAATCGCATAAACACGATGACAGAAATCAGATTGAATATTGATCAACAGTTAATATATTCGGCATCTGAGATCATATGCTGCAGAATTTGTCATGAAGCGGAGTTCGAAAGTTCTAAATCCTTAGAAGCTCCTTGTTCATGTTCTGGAACCGTCAAGGTACGATTTCAGTTTCTGTTTGTGATCACTTGTTGATTTTATACGATTTCCGTATGTGATCACGCGTTGATTTTATGAGAATTTTTTTGTTATTTAGAATTTAATCGAAGTTGTTTTGATTGATCATAGTTTGCGCACAGAGATTGCATACAGAGATGGTGTGATGAGAAAGGAAACACTAATTGCGAAATTTGCCTTCAGGTTAGGTTAATTCCTTGATTCATTGATTCGTGGTTGTTTTCTTCCATGATTAATTTGATTTCCAGTTTCATGATTGTTTTTGTTTGAATTTGAATACGGTTTGTTGTCGTTTTGGTTAATTTCTGTCCGGCTATATTCGGAATTCTGACATCTGTTCTATCTTCCCCTATTGGCGTTAGTTTCGTCCTGTTTGTTGCCGTACTATAGCTAAATTTTGAACCAATGCTATTCGTTTTCCTTTTGAATTATTCAGGAAAAAAAAGTCTATAATTATGGACGAACATTGAATTCTGTATATACATGTGTCTTCTTCTAAGAAGGTAGATACAGATTCCTTCGTTCCTCCATTTTGATTTTCAAATTGAGATCTTCCTTTGTGTGCTTGTAAAATTCATAAAATATCTCACGTCTCTTATCAATCTAAATGTCACTTTTCTCCAAAAAAAAAAATCATCTGATCATAAATACTTTTTATAATATAAACGTTTATTTCAGAAATAATAATACGTTTAGATTTCAAAAAACCGATAACATGTTAGTTATAATTGCTTAAATGTGATAACCAGCACGGTTTTATAACTTCATGTGGTTTCTATATTTTACAGCTCTTAATATATTATCAATATATTATTGGTTTTAAACAAATCTATCACACAATGAAATAACTTAATATTTAGACTATAATTAAAAATAATAAAAGTAATAATTATTTGAAGCATAAAAGGGTACTTTATAACTTGACCTTCTTTTATATCAAGAAATCAAATATTCATAATCATATTCTTTGTCAACTGTTAAAGCCACGTAAACTACTCTTATCTTCTATACTTTCCTTCCTTTTCAATTTAACAACATCGTTCCTCTATATCTTCTCCATACCAACGAGTTGCATTTGGAAATTTGACATGAGCTTGTTAGTTTTTTAATTTCGTAAATAAAAAATCAACAAATTTGCATTTCCATGAATAAAAAATCAGCAAACTTGCTTTAATTAGCTATATTCGGTGTAAATAACTTCTATCAACAAACTTTTAGCATTAAAGGTAATTTTATTACACATTAATAATGCCATAAAAGTCAGATTTTTTTAAATTTAATAGAGACCCTCATTTGACCTTTTTTTGTTGTCTTAGTTATACTATACCATCGTATTAATTGTATTGTGTTAACATAATGTATCGAGCATAAGATAACATAAAGACAAAGTACATGAATTGTCTAATTTTGCATCTTTGGGATTGTTTATTTAACTTAAAATCATTTTTTGTTAAAGTATTTAGTAACATGTGACTTTTTAAAAATAAGTTTTCAAAAAAGTGTTTTGATTTACTTCTCATAAACATAAAAAAGTTTTAAAAAAAAAACATCTTAAAAAAGTCAGGAATTATATCTTTTTTAAAAAAAATTTTTTAACCTTATTTAAAAAGTTAAAACAAAAGGAGCTTTTGTAATTGTTAAACATTTTTTTAACTTATTGATTTTTTCATAAATTCAATACAAAAGTGTCGAATGTGATATTTGTTTTCATATGTGCAACTAAAATAATTTTTATTAAAGATACAAAAACATCTTATATGTTTCAAATCAAAAGTACAATGAATTATTTGCAATAAATTGTTGTTGCTTTGAAGACAATTTTGTTTTGGAAATGACATACCTGTAAATGAAAATGAAAAAGAAAAAACCCATACCAACTGAAAAGGACATGTTAAATGTACTTGTTTAACGTTGCAGAAATTTGAACCGGGATATACAGCCCCGCTCCCCAAAAAGGCCTCCCAAGAAACCCATGTCACGATTCGGTAATTACTCTTCTCATCATTTTTTTCCAATTTAATACATTAATATTTTAAGAAAATCACAAAGCTACTTTTACTTGCTTACCTACATCAACTCGTCAAAAACCTTAAATATTTTCTGTCTATAAGCTAATAATAATGCATGTGCTTTACTTTAAGTCATCATTGATGAAAAAAAAAGCCTCATATACAACTAAAAGTAGATATGTCACTTTCAGTTGCGTATCTCATAGCTAATTGAATTTTGTTTTATCCAACATGACATATGGTTATAACACAACTAAAAGTTAAATACTTTTGTGATATAATTTCCCATGGTGGTAGAATGATCTAGATTTATTTAGTGGAATTTCGATTACAATTGAATAATATTATGGGTGTGAGCTTTTTGCGTTTTTAATTGACAGCTCATAATTCCCTTTCAGGCTCAAATTCGTGTATAGATTTGGCAAATTATTAGTTGTATACCTTAACGTGAAATAACAAGTCTCTGTTATCTTTGAAAATCCATCTCCAAATAGAATATATCTAGCATAATGCTGGATTTTAAATTCAACGAAAATATTCTTTAATTGCAATCAGCCAGACATGTTTCATTATTTTTTTTTTATTTTAAATTTAGATCCGCAAAAAAGTTAAAAAGACTGTTATTATTTAAAATCCAGTCCCCTTCTAGGAAACTGCATTATATAGGTTAGGGACAAAATAGTGTTAAATTTTATCATTTCTTATCGGTAACTTTTAAATAAACAAAATTGCAATAATAGGGAAAGTCTAGAAGCTTCAAGAACAGCTGAAAATCTTGTAATCATTGCCATTGCTGATGAAGAAGAAAGCTTGGTTGAAAGAGAATATGCAGAGTGTTCATCAACTGCCGATGCTACTGCTTCTTTGTGTAGAACTTTGGCTCTCATCGTAAGTTTCGCCGTAATTGCCTTCAATTTTTATTATAGTTGCTTATTATTTATATTGGAATAAAAATAGCTATAAAAAACTTAAATCATTTTTTTTTTTGAACGACACCAACCTACACTACTTCTAAATTAAACAATTTGCTCTAGGTTTTGAACTTGAATCTCACCCAAAAAGACCCCACCAACCATTCGGGTTAAAAGATAAAAACTAATGAAATTGAATTCGAGCATAAGACCTTTGTAAAAAAGAATTAAACGCTTACTTGTGGATTAGCATCTTGAAGGCTCTTTAAACTAATTTATTATATCACACATGTATATACGCACGAATATATCTTATTAAAGTGTTCATATTTTTCAAACTAACTTCATATTTTGAAGAATTATTGAACTAGGTTTGGTTATTATCTAAAGTTCCAAACGCTGTTTTTAAGATTGCATTTTCTAGATATAATTAAATACACATGTCTTACAGATTTTTTTAGAAAAAATAAAATAACGAAATTGAAAGTCAAATATGCGTTAATGTTAAACCTTGTGATTAAAATATACTTGAGGCCTTGAGGGAATGGCATTATTGAAGTAACATGCACGTTTGAGTCATTTGAGGTTCTAGTCCTCAATATTAATTTGTGAAAAGTCTAGAAGGGACCCCTTGTGTTCACGCGGTATTAAGGAAGCCTACTTTTTAAACCAAAAAATTAACTACAAACACAATTAATAAACAACTGTAACCCACCAAGATACGTTGATGTGACCATGTTTGAATTTTAAACACAACGGTTATTAATGTGTTCTGACATGTTTGAATCTTGAGGAAGTAAAATAAAACATTTATACCTGTTAAATTAAATGGTAGTAACAACCTGATCAAACATAAGCATGCTAAACTCATAAACCTCTGTTTTGACTAGACCGGTTAGTTGAATTAGGAACGAGCTAAATAATTGGTTTGGTTTAATTCATTTGAATTGACTCTTTTGAATAGGTCAGTTATTGGTCGAACCGGCAAACCGAAACTGGATGGTTAAACTAAGTTTTAATGCATTAAAATCCGCGACCCACACCAACATATAGAATAATTCCGTTATTTGTTTTATACTATTATATATTTTATCATATTAAAATTATATGTCACTTGGATTTTTTAAACCTCAACAAATACACCTATAAGATGACCAGTTTGCTTATTAAACAGTTATAAACACATTAGTAAATTTAGAAAATTTTCTTAGTTATTGACTTAACAAAACTTGCAGTTTACCTTACTTCTATTGGTCAGACATTTTATTGGCGTGCTAATTGGCGAGACAGGAAATTACCCATTTACCCTTCTAACAGTAAGTACCAGTAATTATTTAGCTAATTGCTTCTCCCTTTCTACTTGTGATCTAATGTCAGTTGTTTTACTCATTTGAGTTTCAGCTACTACTTATAAAGGCTTGTGGGATATTGCTTCCAATGTACATAATTATGCGGATGATCGATGTGGTCCATAACAGTATCACACGTCCATATCAGGTTCGCGCCAACTTCTTAATCATGTATAGTTAAAGATAAGTTTTATTTATCAAGATAGAGGGGTCGGGAGTTTGTTTAAAATGTCAAAACAAGATCTTGAAGAAACGGGTCGTCTTTTATAAGTAGTACTGAGTCAATACATTTTTTCCGTCTATTGTCTTATTTATTTTAAATAATTAGCGTATTAAATATTATTACTAAAACATAACAATTACAAACTTGATAATCTAAACTTCTGTTGGTTTTCAAGCTTAACTAAAAATTAGAACTTGTTAAAGCTAATATTGATAAATTAACCACTTTAAGATATTGTATTGTTTGTACACAGGATTCGGAACGTGACAACGTATAGTTGACATACATGTACTGATATACAACTTGCAAGTGTGTAGATTGTTTGATTATTTAAGAGTTTTTTTATTCTTTTTTACGAGGCTTAAGTAAAATATATATAAATATATCCGCTTGTATTTCTATTTGTACTTGGTTAACAAGTGTATATTAAAATTTCTTCATATCTTCCTCTTTCTTTGTGGAAGATGGTAATCAATACTTACATTAAAAAATGAAGATAGTTGGATATTATTATTTGATCGCATTCATTAATCATTATATGTTTTGTGTTCTAAGTAAATGAAATTTTGACAATCAAACCTTGCAAGACGCAGTTGCAGATGCATGTATAAGTGCATAATGATAGTAAACTAGATCAGAGAAAGTGATGTTCGATTAAGCAATATGTTTTATGTCTGAAGTAAGTTGCTTCCCAATACATTAAGTAACAACAAATAATTATAATACCTTATAAGTTATAACACTACATGGATGATAATAATTTAACGTGTTATAAAATATTTCAAGCTACTAAAAACCATTTTTGATAGTAGTCTACGGGTGTAAACAAGCCGAGCCAGACCTGAAATCGGCTTGGCACATTATGGCTAAATAGAGCGCGAGATCGGCTATATGATTGGCTCGTTAATTTTTTAATTTTTTAATTTATTGGTTGATATTTAATTTTTCATTTTTTTAATTGAAGTATCATAAGAGGCATTGTCAAAAGTTATTGAAAATTTTTAGCTTGCAAGTAATAAGTTTTTAAACATCATCTAATATGAAAAACAAATTTTCACTCACGTATGGATAGGCAAACATTTCGAACGCAATCGTACCCTTCATTATTTGCAACATTTCGAGATCAACCTAATATATGGTTATGCAAAGATACGATTTCGATAAACTATATGACGTTGACCAAATATTGGTTTTTAAGTTAACACCGGTTTTTAGATTTTCAAAAATAATATTGATTATTTTTTGGCTTGTTGTCATTTAAATAATCATGTCTAATCATCGAATGACTTGCTTGTAACAAGATTGAAGCGTCTTTTGAATTATTCTTGTCAATTATGTTTTGTCAAAATGATTAAAAGACAAATTATCTTGAATTATTAAATTTCTTATCATTTTAGGAACCATGTTGAAGGTGGAATTTTAAACGTCACACTCGACTGACGTTTGTGTTTGATCACCGACCACTTAATGGTTAGTAAAGTGATTTCTCAAAATTGAGTTAAAAGTCAAGTTTATGTAAAACATTACATCTTTTGCTTAGAGCCTTTTCAAGACCGTTAGACATGTCACATAAGTTAGATTGTTAGAATGTTGAAAAATCTGTGTTCCTCGTTGAAGATTTAATTCACACAAAAGTTGATTGTTTTGAAAAAGAAGCGTCAACACCAATAGAACTTTTAACACTTCTTGAGCTTCTCATTATGATCTTTCAAGAATTTATTGAAAAATAAAAAATGGGATTGCTTTGGACATTTTGAGCCTTTTCCAAACGTCTTTGAGTGCCGGATCAGAGACGTAGAAAGTTGTGTAATCAAATCAAAACACTCCGCCCATTTATACCTTCAAATGAGTGTAAATTGGTCCAAAAAAATTGGTTTAAACAACTGTTTGGCCATTTAAAACAGCTAGTTTATAAAAAACCAACCAGTTTACAAGTTAAAAACCGATTACTCAAGTCAACCAACTAGTTTTCCATCTAGCAGCTGCCCAACAGCTACTTTTTTGAGAGAAAAAAATAGCTAGCTAGCCAGTTTGTAACTAGTTGTAAAAGCCGGTTCCTAAATGATTTGCCAAGAAATCCAAGAACCGGTTCATAACCAATGCTTTCTTCAAATCATAAAACCAACCCCAAAAACCAGTTTGAAGTGGGTTTGAACCTTACCCAGGCCAGTTAATTAAAATTATTTTTTTGTGTCTGCTTGTAGGTGCAACTAGTGCAACCAGGCAAATCACCTAAACCATCTAGAAATTTTAATCAAACCATATGGGATGTCTTTGACTTGTGACAAGGTCCTCTTTTCTGTCTTGTCAAGACCCCAACAAAAAATACACATTTGTATTGCATTCCAAATATATTCCCAACATTCATTACTATGATACAAAATTGGGATTAAACAATTCAGGTGGAAAATACATAAATTAACAAGTGAACGATGCCTGAGGTTCTATTTTTGCACCAAAAGTGTCTTTGCCCTCTCTTGTAGTTCATATATTCCCTTGGATGAAGAACTACAGCGTGCATCTACAAGACAATTTCTTAAACTATGAAAAAATACCGCAAGCTCAGGTGTCATGCTCTGATTGGTGGAATTGAATGAACTTTTTTTGTTGCCATACATCATCTCAAATTCTTCCGATTTAATTGCAGCCTTTCTAAGCACATCATCAGGAAGACCTGAACACAGTTAAAATCATGCTATGATTCACTTGAACCAATACGGATATGAAAATACACAGAATTAAGGTGTAAATTTAAACTGGTTTATCCACAACTAGAAGATGGAAATGATTTAAAGTTGAAAGATTTAAAGAGTAGATGAATTGAAAGGAATCAAAAATGCTTCAAATGCATGAAATCCTACTAATTTGTTTTATTAAAGAATTTGGATTGTATAAGTAATGAAGTAGTTTTGTAATTTCTGAGACAGGTTTGGGTTTGAGTTAAAACACATTTTGTGTCATAACCAGGTTGACGGGTTTATGGCATGATTAAAATCGTATCTAAAACATTTAAAAATGAGTAAAGTTCCAAAATTAACTTTAACAAACACATTTAATGGGTTGGGCATGTAAAACAAATGCATAAAACCTTCCTGGGTAACCTTATCACACCAAAAGATCTATTCCTTACTTGTCACGTGGCTTTAAACATTCTCTCTCATCTTCTCTTTTGGTTTTTGCATGTGTCAATCTTATAAAAATGCAAGGTTTAAGCCTTGTGAATCATTTCAACATCCTATAATACATCAAAATTTATAAAATTTCAAAAAAGGTTTTTATAGGTTCACCTGACCCAAATCTTTGGACCCATTACAAAAACCGCCCATTTTTACCACCCTTACTGCCAACATTTTAAAGGGAGAAAGAGGTATGCCTGCTAGCCGTGCAACATTGACGCCATAGCTTTTAGGGCATGCACCTGGTGTCAATTTGTAGAGAAATGTAACCTCCTCCACACCTCCCAACTCCGTTCCAACTTTGCATGCCATGTGACACAAGGATACCTATTACAAACACCCATCAAAAAGCAACTTTTTAAACAAATAAAAGAAAAAAGAGTAAACTTCTCTTTTGCTCCCTGTGGTTTGACAATATTAATCATTTTGCTCCAAAACTTTCAAAATGATCATTATGCTCCCTGTGGTTTGACATTTTAATCATTTTGCTCCCTGTGGTTTGACAATTAAAACCCTTTTGCTCCCTGTGGTTTCGAAAAAAATGGAGTATAATGGAGATGTATTGGAAAAGTTTGGAGCAAAATGATTAAAATGTCAAACCACAGGAAGCATAATGATCATTTTGAAAGTTTTGGAGCAAAATGGATAATATTGTCAAACCACAGGGAGCAAAAGAGAAGTTTACTCAAGAAAAAATAATCAATGTTCATAGAATACTTAGATAATTGTTTTTATTTTTAAAGAATAAGAATTTACATACTGTGGGAATTTGTTTATAGTCCGAAGCTAAGTGATGATAGTGAGTAGAAAATAGCCCCCGACACTGGACCTTGTTGACAAGATGTTCAAGAACTGATGCACTGCAACCAAAAACTCCAACAGAACCAAGTGAGAAATGGTAATTGGTAAGAAGTGGCAATTTCAACCCTTTTCACAAATGGGTCAATATGGGTTATGTTCTATCTCTAAAAGATAAAACAAGTCAAATTAAAGTATTTAACTCAAACCAGGCCAAGTGGGTTGAACGTGCTGAAAACTGTCCCATACTCGTGTTTAGCATGTTATTATTTATAAAATTAGAATTTATGGATCAACATGTCATGAACCTTATTAAAAGTTATCCATTTTACCCGTAAACCAATTCACAGATCCGCCCATTTGTCACTTATATTAATTGGTGAAGATGAGAAGATGATGTACAAGCATACGAAACATACGCTATGGCTTGTCCATCCGAGGTGGCTGTCCCCCGTCCAAGTTCATCTAATGCCACAAGTGAATTATGGGTTGCTGATGACTGCCATTCAAACATAAACTAAATTATAAAGATCAACATCTACTTCATATCACAAAAGAACAAGATGAAGAATGATAGCATCCATAAACTACATAATTACCTAACTGTATAATAAGCCCGCAATGAAATACCACACGATCAAGGTCGTGGGCATAAGTAAGAGAATAAACGTGATGATTTAAGCTTATACAAGCTCGAACCTGAGCTCGAATTTATATTGGAGCTTATTTAATAAACAAGCTCGAGCCCAAGCTTTACATATCGAGCTTCACTAGGCTTGCAAGCCTGAACTAGATTTATTTATATAATAATTATAATGTATAAATTATGATAAAAAGTAATATATATATATTATATTTTCAATATTGTAATTATAAACACATAATTAAAACAAAAATTAACTAATAAATAATAAGAGAGCCGAGCCTAGGGAGGGCTCCAGCTAGAAAAAACTACTCATGAGTCAATGCTTTAAAATACCAAGCTTGAGTTTAGTCGACTGATAGAACCCGTAAATCTCTGATTAGACTAAACAAAGATAAACAAGATAGTCGACCTGATTTGAGAGGAGCAAGTCTAACAGTCTCCAAATTCAAGTGCAAACAAGTAATAATATTCAAGACAACCTAAATTAAACATGTCCTGGAAATATATAAGCCTACAGACCATCTAAACTAAACAAGACCTGGATATATATAAAGCCTAAAGACCACCTAAACTACTCGACAGTTTCTGCCCCCACTTCCCTATCTCTTGAACTCTTGAATTAACCCCAACCTCTGAATTTTTAAATCCTTTCCCGCCACCCAGCAACAACTGGGTCTTCCCTCATCCATTATTTTGACCCTGACCCAGGTCAGGGTTCGTATCAGCGACCTCAGGCTCAACTCGGCTAATTTACGCCCCTAGGACTAACTTAAGCCACAAGTATTCTTAATAGACAAATGATATAAGAACACACCAGCATAGATGCAGTTTCTAGAAGCTCAGTTAGAAATGTACTCTGGCCCGCCATAATATGGTCTTTTGCACCCATTCTGACAAATATACGATCAACTGGAGTCATCTTGAAGCTTTCTGCAGGTACATCTGCTCCCACCTGAAACATGAGTCGTCATTGAAAAACATGAATTAAAGATCTAAAATGACCACAAAGACTCACCTGAGCCAAAATGACAGCTAAACAAACTTGGCGAAGAAGAGTTGACTTTCCACCCATGTTAGGACCAGTTAGAAGGATAAATTTGGCTTTATTAGAGCCACCAATAGAAACATCATTTGGGACAAAAGTGCCATCCCCTAAAGTATCATTTCTTAACACAGGATGACCTAATTTATTAGCAACAAGAAATGGTGATTCACTTTCAGTTGATGGATCCACAATAAGTGGACGACATGTCGGTCCTTCATAGAGGTCACTTGCAATTGCTATGCTGATCAGGACATCAAGTTCTGGGAAATATAAAAAAGTCAAAGAGCTGACCACGTGAACAAAACAAAACAATATTAAGTATTTAAGTTTACCTGCAGCTGTAGAAATTAACCGTCTCCAGCTAACATGATGTTCACAAAAGCACCCAATCAACCTCTGCATGATGCTTTTTAACTTTGACTCTTTCTCAGTTTCAGCTTCTGAGAGCTCCCGCACATATTTCTTAATGGCAGAAGTCCAATAACGAGCAAAACCCTGGAAATTAATAGCAGGGATAAACATAAAGATAAACAATAACAACCACCATACCTAGCAAAATCCCGCTCTTAGCATGGTTCTTTATAGAGTCTAAGAAGGGTGCGATGTAGGCAAACCATAACTCTATCCTAGGGGAAAGAGTTGCTTCCAAAGAGACCCTCATGAATGAACATTAAGATATTTAATGAATAAGATACTATATAAGTCCAAACAATGCAATGGATTAGATATGAGACATATATATACCTTTTTAGATGACTGTCGTTCATAATCAAAAGGCAGGCTCCCGCACAAACTTTCAGATACTTCAAGAAGATACGATTCTTTTCCAACAGTAACATAATTGATCTACATAATTTAAACAAAAACAATATGGTAATTTGGAAGAAAATATATTTATTAACATGAGCCATTAAAAACAACTAATCTCACAGATGGATCTCCAAGTAGTTTTCTCTGTTCCTTTAAGTGAGTTTTCAGACCAAGTTCAATATCAGTAACAGTTCTACACGCTGAGTCATACTCCTTATCAGCCCCTTCCCGAGGAATTATACGGCCTGAATTTTTTGCTTCCATCCAATCAAAAGCGTTCTTAAAATGCTTAAGGACTGCATTAACATCTGGAAGATTTTCACCTGCATAAATTTTAGCAAGTATTTAAGTTATATATAACAGATAGTGTATGAGAAACTGAGAATGATAAAGTAATTGATCACAACTGTACCAACTGTTAGTAGGCGATGCAGCAACTTAGAATCGCTATTTTTCAGAATGACACCTAGTGAAGAACATGCATTTCTAATTACCTCACAGCCACTGAGAACCATTACAAACTCGTTAAGTTGTTTCTTTGATGTATCCTCATAGAGAACAACTTTACTTGAGTTCCTACCATTAGCTTCACTGTTTCATTTTAAATCAGTGAACATTACAATATTAATAAAAGGATAAAAACATGCCTGGATAGAGTGAAACATCATCCTGGTATTTACCTGCAAGAAAATATGCGTGCAAGCAGCCGTTCTATGTCTGGCAATGATGACAAATCTTTACGAAATTCAAGAGCAAGAGGCAGATTAGCTCCCTGGAATAAACTATATTAGAAACAACTAAATTAAAAAGCTACAGCTTCTTGGTGTTCTTTCATGTAATGTAGAATGCATAAAACCTTTACACAAGCTACAGCTTCTTGGCGTTCTTTGATCGAGTCTATGTCATATAAAGGTCTAGCAAGCCATGCTTTAAGCAGTCTCTTTCCAAATGGTGTCACGCATCGATTTAGTTGATCATATAATGTCCTGCACAGAATTATGCAGCAAATTAGAAGCCTAGAAGGATTATCCAACTACTAGTAAATGTGAATATAAGATGGCAATGTAGATGAATAGCATGATGGGTCAAAACAGCTGGGTTGAAACAGGTCAGGTTGTCTCAAAAACATTTTTTGACCATGTTTTAACTGCGGTTGTAACAATTTCAAATCTTTCACATAGAACAAATTATAAGCTTTTTTGAATATAGACACTGGGCAATTTCCAACCCATTTCACCATTTACCCAAATCAACCCATTGCCACCTCTATGTGAAGTGTGAACAAGACACTGCAGCTAATACCCTTTAGAGTCTCCATTTACACTGTTCTCAAAAACTTCAAGATTCTCCAATGCAGTTGCATCAAGAATCATATAGGGTTTTGAGGTGACATCAGCAAGGCCAGAACATGGAAGTAGCTCAAACGTTGCAAACCGAAGCAATGACTCATCCAAAAAAGCCTTTTTCAGGTAAAATAATGTGCCACCAAGGGCTGAGAGAGCAAAGCTACCAATTTTTCTTTCAGTCATTAGCTCAGAGAGAATTTCTGGTAGGTAATCTTTGCTATCAGATGACATGGGTTCATTTGAAGATGATGAAATTGATTTATTACTGATATGCTGATAAGTCTTCTTGATTTCTTGGATAGTTTTCTCAGAATCCCAAAACTCTTCAAGTGGTATTAATTCATTTATGACAGGATTTCTTGTTTGTCTCAAAAGTACTCTTTCGGTTTCAGGACTGAGCAGTTTTTTAGGTTTAATGATTTCTACAGGTCTAAACTGAGACAATAGACAGCTCAATGCACTGCATTCAGAATCATCTCTAAACTGTAAAATTAAAGCATCAGGTTTCGGGTACACATTTGACTAACAATTTTCCGTAACAATTGCAACAAATCAAAAAAAAACAAATATAAAACAGAAGCAAAAGTGCCAACACAATGAATACCGATTAGAGGTGACAATTTTGACCCATTTATTTATGTATGGGCTGATTCGTAATAGATTTTTATCTTTAACAGGTCAAACATGCTAAGTAAAGTGTAGATAAAAGAGAAATGATTGAATGGGTTGAAAGTTGCCCAAAGTTCATTTAAATATATAGAACCACCTAGATTGGCTTAACTCAAAAAATCCAAAGTATTTGTTAAAATAATAGAATTTTCGTATGTCATGTTCAGACATTTATTTATGCATGGGCTGATTCGTAATAGATTTTTATCTTTAACTGGTCAAACATGCTAAGTAAATATGTAGATAAAAGAGAAATGATTGAATGGGTTGAAAGCTGCCCAAAGTTCATATAAATTATATAGAACCACCTAAATTAGCTTAACTCAAAAAATCCAAAGTATTTGTTAGAATAATAGAATTGTCGTATGTCATGTTTGACACATGAATTTAAAACTTAAAGTAAGTTTATGGATTAAAAAAATTCCAGGTCAACCCGGCCAGATGGATAGGGTGGACAGTTCAGGTAACATGTCAAAATGGGTGAATTTTCAACTAGTTCACACCTGTCCAATAAGGATCTTGCTTGTGGCAATATCAACTACACAGATACCATATGTTCTATCATCTTGTTGGTTTCCATCATAGCATTCAGCAACTGCAAGCAGGTAAGACGCATCAGGATTGGCTGACAGCATTTCTCCATCAGTCAACGTCCCTTTAGTGATTACTGCACATATTTCACGCTTCACAACCTAATAAACAGGGACAAGATAACAAATTTCAAGAATATGAAACTAACAGTAACATGATTATTGTGACTACTTTTAAGAACAGGTGCGGATGTTTTCTAACCTTATCTTTAGAACCTTGCTGTTTGCGACGTCTATCAAGCTGTTCAGGTGTTTCTGTCTGCTCAACAACTAGAACACGATAGCCCTGATTTACCATAGTTCAAATAAATATCTACAGAAATAAAATCAAATAAAATCATCATTTCAAGAAAATTGAAAGGGTTCACTAAGAAATTAACCTTGTGAGCCAGCTTCTCTGCATTCACTTCAAAGTTCTTTTCTGGGAATCCACAATGTGGTTGGTCTCCCTGAAAAATAGTAACCTCTGTGAATTACAAGAGAAATGATTACATGTACATATGGCAATTTCAATGCATACATCAATGACGACTACTATTGAAATAACGAAAACAAGAAGTTATAAAGAAAACTGGAAAACTAGTATAGTCATACTAAAAAAAAGTAAAATAGCAAACATAAACAAAAATGGGTTTTACCTTCATATACTGCAAATCAAGTTCTTTTGCCCCAACATGTGCATCCATTTCAAAGAGCTCGTAAAACTTCCCCATCTAATTAGCAAGATGAAATTAGCATGCATATTTAAGATACCTAACAAAAACAGAGCAGTTCACTGTTTTGCTGATATTCATCCCATGTTAGATAGATCTATTACCTTAAAGAATAAAACCTTATCCATGTGTTTCGACTTGAACTCCCACCATTGCCTCTATATTAAACAAAAAACAGAGCACTTAAGTAATTTGCATAATGCAACACAAGATAAACCCTTGTTAGTTGTTAAACAAAGACAAAAACGACACATACCTGGCCTCCTGTTAGACTCTTCAAGAATTCAGGAGGCAGGTATAGAGTTCTTGGATCATAATTATCATCTCCAGGGAATCTCTTGTTGGCATCCCTACGGTTTCTGCTCAAGAAGAAGCATCAATAAAGTGTATATGAGATACAATATATAAAGAACATGAAACCGAATTTCTTGACTTTTATACTCTTAAAACAAAGTCAGTCTCGTCCTAGGCAAGTCTTTTCACAATTAACCAAGTTAAAGTTGTATATGACAGCATTTTTTAACAAATCAAGTTGATAATAATAACTTAAAATGAAGAAATTGGAAAATTAAATAACGCTTGGGTGCTTACTTTCCAAGAAATCTAAATTTCTCTTCTTCTCGAGCTGTAAATCTATCAACATTATCCCCAATTAGAACATTGTCAACGATAGTCTTCTCAGTTGCAGCTGAACCATGAACCCCTTGTTACTTGTAAAAGATATGATGATTAAACCAAAAATACACATATTACCAACTACAAAACTATAGATACTTAAAACTAGTGCAGGCCATGTATGAGATTAATAAGTCATGTTTAAAGAACCTAGGATATACATGATCACAAGTGACAACAAGGTTTATTCTAAACCTGATACAAAGCACAATCTAAACACAAATACCAACAACTAATTACTCCAACTTACAATTTATATTGTTTTTAGGGCTTAAATCCTTTGGAGATTCAGTCTTTATCTTCTTAACGGAATCCAAAATCATCCCAGACCTCTTCCTCCTTTTGAGTTCTGGTTTTACTTCCTTAACATCTTCTTCTTCTTCGACTACCAAACCTAAATCCTCTATTTCATCATCAATCACTTCCTTCTCAACATTCTTCCCCCAATCCTCATCCGCAGAATCAGTTCCCCCACTTTCTACCTCATCGTCCACATGACCACCACCGCCTGCAGCCTCCTCCTCCTCCTCGTCATCTTCAACAGAAAATCGCCTCAACCTTCGTAACTTTTTAACCTGCTCCTTCAACAACTCAATCTTCTCTTTGGATAAATCCAAAAGCTCCTCTTCAGAATCATCATACTGAACCAAATGCTTGCCCGAACTCTTATCAAAAGATTTGACACAACCTTCATACCAAGACTTGTCCAGAGGCCAGTAGACCCTGATCCTCCGATTAACCACTTCATCTCCGTAAATAGGGTTTGTATCACCAGAAGCAGGAGCTGAAGGAGATTGACCAATAACCAACGCCGGCTTCTTACCGTTTTTGGTCTGTAGCGGAGACGGACTTACAGGTTTAGGTTTAGGGTTAGATTTAGAGAGAAGAGGCGATGGTGACGGTGAAGGAGAATGAGAGGATGTTGATGAGGGTGATTTGGAAAAGAAAGAAGTGATTTGACGTTGTGGATTGACGAGCGGCGACCTGCCGTTGGTCGGACGACGGAATGCCATTACTAACCGAGAAGAAGACGGTGTTGAGTGGTGTACTGGGGGTGTTTATAGATATGTGAGTTGATTAATAAAGGCGGGAATTACGGAAGAAAATCCTTTGGCGGGAATTCAACCGGCGTGACGATCCATTTTCTGGTACCAGAATCCGACGCTATCATCAACGGAGATTTGATTTCAACTGTAAGATTTGGTTGTGGATTACCGGATTATGGTTTTCTTTTTTATTTTATTTAATCATAATAATACATTGATACGAAAGAGTGTCTGATTCTATATTTAGGGCAACAAAAAAAATAATTGTATTAAAGGTTAAAAATTATTATTTGTACATCTTGTTGTTGAGTGTGACAAAAGATAACGCAATGACTCGAAGTAGGTAATAAAGACAACATATACAACCATGCTTACATGATAGAGGTAATGCTTATGCTCACTAACGAGCAAGATGATGTTTAGGGGCGTGACCAAGCGAGAATGTGAGACGGCAAGTTTCATGCCCCCATCACTTGCATTAAAATTTACCTAAAGACCGATGAAGTTGTTCAAAAAAGATATATTGACATATCTGTCGCTCTTGATACGGTAAAATTAAACACGAATCAAAGACTTGCTCATTGAGCCCCTAAACCATACACCAGCTTTAATATTATTGATAATGAATTTAAAATTAAAACTCATGAAAAATCAACCCTATCCCATTGAATATATTCACATTTTTTCATGTTATTTTTTACATTTTTTTCTCTTGAATTGCAGCTTGTTTTTATATAATAATTCTAAGATTCTATCTTAAAAATCATCTCAATGATTTAAGCTCACAATAGTTAATAGTCTTCAATCGGGTCTCATTGAACATGCTGAAAATATTTACATCCTTGAAAATGACAATTGGTTGTGTTTTTATTTCAAGTAGTCACTCATTGTTGTGATTCAATTCATAAAATTATTGTTGTATTCGGATTATCTGGTCTTCAATTGAGTGTTATTAAGGGATCCGAGACTGATTGTAATTGATAAAAAAAAAAAACTCTCAAACCTTTTGTTTCTAAATGAAAATATGATTTTACACCTCATTGCGAGTAGATTCACTTTTCCGCAACCAACCCGTAATTTACGGTCTCAGGGTTGTGGTTTACAAACTTTTACTTTCTTTTGCTTTAGGGCCTAACAATCGTTAGCTACGACCTGGTTTATGAATTATTCCGTCTTGAACTTTGTTTTACAATCTGATAGCATTAGGTTATGGCCGGAACCTCTTTACTTGTAAGAATCGAACTTCGTTCTAAAGTATTTGAACACTTGCGAAACGTAACATGCTCAAAAGTAACATCGTTCTAACTCATAAAATATATAAAAACACATAATTAGACAATATGAATTTTAACAAACATGATATGATCGATTATAATACTCAAACTTTTGCAATTAAATTTAAAAACTTAAAAGTTTATTATTCAAAAAATAAAAGAAAAAAATCACTATTAATTAAAATTTCTATAAATATATATAATAATAACTAGATGATCTTAGTTGTAGCTAGATTGTAACGCCCGTCTCCCGGAACACGTCACTTTGTCGGATTTACTCATAAGCACAGTGATAAAATAGATATAACTCAATCACAGCGGAAATAAAACATATTATACATGAGTAAACCCGATTACACATCTATGTCACACAACCATTTTTATTTATTTATTCTTTTTATTTTTACAATATCTACATCTATGCCAGTCTTCTCAAAACCTGCAGCCAGCATCCATCCATGGTCACTTATGCCAATTGTTTCTTACCTCGACTAGCTGAGGCTTCACCATCTCTACCTGATGTGAATGTTAAAATTTGTCAGCTTAAGCTGGTGAGTTCTAAGTTTAATAAACATCTTTAATTTCAATCAATATATTTCAAAAGCATTTCACAAAAGCATACATCGATATACATGTATCATATTATATCAACAACATTTATTTTAAAATCTGTTCACCCGAAGGCACTCTGTTTTACCCGAAGGTAACTTCTATACCCGAAGGTAACTTCTTTACCCGAAGGTAACTATGTTTTACCCGAAGGTAACTTCTTTACCCGAAAGTAACTTCTTTACCCGAAGGTAACTCTGTTCACCCGAAGGTGCTACTAAAATCTTTAATCACCCAAAGGTGCTTTCAAAATTTCTTTTTTAAAAAAAACTTTATAATCAGCACCGTAGTGCAAGAACTCTTTTTTTTAACGTCTTTATCTCAACCTATATACCGGCATTATCCTGTTATATCGAAGGAGCATAAGACTACACACCTTCGGTATACCAG
This sequence comes from Mikania micrantha, assembly GCA_009363875.1. Taxonomy (NCBI): domain Eukaryota; kingdom Viridiplantae; phylum Streptophyta; class Magnoliopsida; order Asterales; family Asteraceae; genus Mikania; species Mikania micrantha. The sequence goes on from CM018696.1 coordinate 82,882,567, forward strand.
GACCATGTCTTTATTAGTATATGAGATTTATACCTCTTAAAACTCTTTCTGTAACGTATTTTCAAAACAATAATTCGGGTTGCCTTTTTTATATTCTAAAAAAAATACGTATATAAAATTCGGCATTATCCCGGCTTAACATTGGTATAAACGGGAAACATCCCGGCATCACTGTAACATCATATATATCAAAACATTACCAATATAACATTCACATCAGCCCAAAATATTTAAAATAGTAAAACATGGCTCATAGAATTCACCTGATCTATGCTTCTATCGTACAATTTTAGCTCCTCAATTCTTATCTTACGTAACCACCAATTTCCTAATAACATCAGTACCCTAATGGGATTACTTAACGTATCTTTATATTTTCAGGTATTGACTCGAGTCTTTAATTGGACAGCATAACGGCTTATGCTTTTCGGTTTTCTTAAAAATATTTGGGCAGAATTTCGGCTTATAAAACTTTATTTTAGAGTTTTAAATTGGACAGAACCTCGTCTTATAAATATATATTTTTATAAAATATTTGGGCAGCATCTCGGCATACTCCGTGTTTTACAAAAATATTGAAAATAGCCTCCACGCATAATATTAGTGAGGTTTTAAACAAACAATATCTCGACCATACTAATTAAATAATTATTTTAAAATAAGAGTATAATAGGTGGTTACCTCAATGTAGCTCGTACCAATGCTCGCTTATCAATCTTTGAACGAAATTTAGTAACTACCGTACCCGCTCAAGTGTTTTAGGAGAGTATTTTGACAGAGTTTTGTCACTTAAGAAAAATGAAAATTTGATCATCGACATTCATCTATTTATAGACGAAATTTCCTTCGAAACGAAGAAAGGAATAATTATATTAGTCACATGTTTAATTGATTATTTTATTATTATTTTATTATTTTATTATTATTATTATTATTATTATATTATTATAATTAATTTAGCTCAATTCTTGTTTTTCTCTTATAACTTTTTGCATCTGATGTTTTAAAAACTTTCGAATATGCCGTTGAAATCTACTAATTATTCTCTACATTTCTACCCAAGTTTCGTTGAAAACGGGAGCAGGGTCAAAAATAATATATTTTAATATTCACGAGCTTATATCTTGTTCATACTTTATCGTTTAACGGTCCGGCTTATATTAATGTGATCGTAATTACTTCAGGATTGTTCATAAAAATTTCGAACCCAAACCGTCACAGAAATTCTGCACGTTATTAATAGGCTTTATAACGTGTCCATACATTATCAGATATTTTTATCGTTTATATCCTTTTGATCATAATTACTTTACGAACGTTTATATAAATTTTGAACATAAACGGTTCCCGAAATTTTGCACGTTTATTATTGGGTTGCTAATTTTTTTTTTTTCGGTTGTTACATAGATTTCTCTCCACGCTTTGTGTCAAGAACTGCGGCTTTATCTCAAACATAATCAAACTTTTGTAACGAATACGAACAATTAAAAATTTTATGGCAAAAAAAAAAGTTTCATATATTAATTAAAAGTTTACCATTTAAACATTTGTGGTAAAAAAAACAAAAGTTTAGCATTTTATTGTTAGAGTAGCCAAATTTTTGTAGTTTACTATTCAAACTTTTTATAATAAAATTTAAAAAAAAAAAAACTAAATTTTCGTAATTTTTTTTGAGGCAAAAAAATTTAAACGAAAAAAAAATTAATATTTAAACTCCCGGTGGACAAAATAAAACAATTTAAAATTTCTTAATTCTAAACTCTAAAGTCACCTAGCTAAACCTTTGTGACCAAACTCATATTATTGTTTGTTCGTTTAACTTTTAACTTGTTTACAAACAGTTTATAAGCATTAACCGAGCGAAAATTCATGCTCTTATTCATTCGTTAAGAAATTGAATTTGCTCACGAATGCAAATGAACATGTATTATTTAAAAAACAAAAAAAAAACAAAATTATTAGTATCAACATTAGAAATAATTATTTACGTAAATATAAAGTTAAACACTTGATATAAAAATTAAAAATCAATTATTATAAAACAAACACAAAAGTAAGAAATAATAACCATAATTGAAATTCCCCTAAATTAAAGTTTCAAATATTTTAGTTTCAAATTACTACGTTTTAACATATACAAATTCCAAATAACTAGATTGCTAGTTTAAATATTGTTGTGTTAAACTAAAATTAAAAATTTTAATAATATAAAAATGTGTAATGAATAAATATAATAAATGTACATAAACAAACACATTGCCGATCATTCACAAAAACAAATGAAGGAATACGAAATATATTCATGCTCTTTTATTTAAATAAATGAATAAAATTTCTTATCGGTGTTTAATTATTTATTAAAAGAAGAAGCATTAACAACTTTTAGTCAAACACTTCGCACTTTCGCAGTGTTCCTTGAGTGAAGAACTGAATGTGTGTACCACGTAGGCCCAAAGCCCAGATTTTATCCATAAGACATAAGAGACTAGTGTTAATACTACTCACAAAAATTTTGGTGATGTTTTGTTATTTTACGTGTAAGTTATTTGATTCAATTTTTATATGAAATTTTTTTTAGAAAAAACTAGAACCCTTTAAAACGGTGAGATTTTAATTAATTAAATGGCATTTCAAGCCTATACCTTTAAAATTAAATGGCATTCCAAGTGTGTAAATTAAGGATCAAATAAAAGTTTATATATATATATATATATAGGGGAAGGTTCCCCTAAAAAGTCTATTTTGCCTAAGAAGGCTAAGAAGGATTTTAAAAACTTGAAAACCGACTCAAACAAATCCCGATTGAATTAATTTTTACATCATTGGAACCGGCTTGTCGAACCCTAAAACCCAAACCTTAAATCGTAAACAATAAACCCTAATACTAAAACCAAAACTTTAAAAACAAATCTTTAACATAAAGATACAACTTAAAAGCTAAAAACCAAGCCCTAAAACCCAAAATCTAAATCTAGTTGTTAAAACGAAAACTTAAAATCTAATATTGTAGGGTTCGATGAGACGGTTCCAATGCCATCGAAATAAGTTCAATCGGAGTTCGTTTGGGTCGGTTTTGGAGATTTTAAAAATCCTTCTTAGCCTTCTTAGGCAAAATAGGTTTTTTATTTGATCTTTCCCCTATATATATATATATATATATATTATTATTATTATTTTTTTGCATTTAGATGTGGAAAATATTACATCAACAAAAAGTAACATTATTGTCAACACAAAATTCTCTTTATATGCATTATGATTATGGTAGTAATAAACTGATTATTTGATTTTACATGTTTATATATTTTAAGCATAGTCAAAATTTTAATATATTAGAATTAGATCAAAATATTTTTTTAATGTCAAGTAAAGTAAACAAATGAATTTGATATGAATTCTTTAGTATAATAACGGAGAAGAATATTTTACATTCGATATCGTTTCTCCATATAGATTCTATTTTTACACGTTTTTAAATCTGAGCAATGTATCCTCACCACGAACCTCATAAGGCAACATGTTGACTTACAACTAAGTCAGGCAAAATGGGTGTGTTCGCTCCGATCGCGTAACGGATCAAATAGGTTCCGACAAAGATAAGTGCGGGTCAAAATGAGTTTTTAGCAAAAATTAGTTTGAGTTTAAATGAGTCGTTTTTTAAAAACATCAATTTAGTTAATGTTAAAACGGATTGTAAGTAAACAAATGGTTTATTTGCATAATCTTTAGTAGTTTTATCATCAAATATATTATTGTTACTTTTTACCCGTTTAAATCTATTATATTTTTACTGTTTTTAGGTCATTCATCTTAACCTCATATTGTTTAGAGGTGTTATCCTTCTTAACTCATTCTTTGTTATAATGCTACCCGTTTCAACACAAGATACAATAATTACTCACTCAAACCAACATATTATTTATCTTATTTTGGGTTAAGATTGTCGGGTTTACATAGAAAAAATATTAAGTAGACTAAAATGAAAACCGCATAACACACTTGTACAGTTTTTTTGTAGCATTTGACGGATATAGCAAGTGTTGTAAGGGAAGCATAGGCAAGGGTATACACGTCTTACGTGTTACATTTAATGCAAAAGATACAACTGAATTTTACGTTACTCGGAATTAAATTTGATTATGTATTAAACGGTATCTTACCACTTACCAGTTACCACCTGCATATATTAAGTAATGAATCTCTCTGTTTTTTTTTCAGTATAAAACAAGAATACACAAATTGTCCTTCGTTGACTCGCGATCCCAATAAACCACACTTGTATAAAGCAAATATACAAAAATCGTAGCACATTAATACAACCAATCATGCACTTTAAACAAACTTTCCTAAACTGGGAGCATACTTAACTTGACCCAATTACGCAACTGTTGAGGTGATTGTGGTTCGACCTTGTTTAAGAAGCAACTGTTTCTTGGTCCACGGTCTTAGCCAGTTTTGCTTGTACAAGTTTGTCTAGGATTGCCGGTTCTAGAGGACTAGGATCCACACAGCGTTCTGCAGCAGCAACTATCACCTGTTCAATAAGAACATTACCATTGACTATAAATCATTGACGAAAACATTAATATGCCTTTCTAAAAGTTAAATATTGAATGATGTATCTACCCTTATCAAATATCATAGTCTCGTATTTACAGTTTCAAAACACTAAAAATATCCTGTTTACACAACCATAGTACATAAAATATATTCAGTTGTTTATAAAAATTTGTTTTACTACATAAAGGAAGCTGTTCAAATCATATTTCAAGAATTTGCCTAGTTTTTTTTAACGGTGTTTTTTCTCACGTCTATCCCTCACTTTCGCGGCCTGTAAGCAAGGCCGACTCCTTGACCTACGTGAGAATTCACGACGACACCCAATGCGTAGGAGCCTGTTGGAATGGGTAAACCTTCGGCCCCCACCGGAATCAAACCTAGGATAAATCCCAAGCTGACTCTTTCACCTAGTGTCCTTCAAAATTGTACCCAAATGGATTTGAACCCCCAACCTCCATATTTTAAATACATACAACCTTAAAATAATATTATACAAAATTATTATATCAAAAATACTGTTTTTTAGTCACAACTGCCATTATTTATTCATATAGAAACTTTAAAAACAAATCAGTGAAGCGTTTGCAGGTCAGCAGTGGCGGAGCTTCAAAAAAAGCTCGGAGGGGGCCGAAGGTTTTTTAGGAAGAAAAACGGAGGGGGCCGAAGGATTTTTAGGAAGCAAACGAGAGAAACCGAAGGATTTTTCGACGAAATACTACTGAATCAACTCTTCTGGCCGGAAAAACAGGGGGGCCGAGGCCCCCTCGGGCCCTCAATAAGCACTGCCCGTGCAGGTCAGCTCAACTCCACCCAACCCGTTTCAGCCCATGCCAAAAATGACCCGTTACCCAATCCGCACAACCCATTCCTTTCACTAGGCTGTCTGATTACCTCATCAAGCAGGAACTCAACAGCAGCTTCATCTTCAGCACTGTCTTTGAGAGTGATTCTAAGGTACTGCATATCCAACTGAATTTGCTGGAATCCACTCCTATTAAAAGTATGCAACCTAACAAACTCTTGCAAACTTTTGAGGCAAAGTTTTAAAATAGTCATCACAACGGATTCCTACAACATAAAATACTGTTATTAATTCACATCCAACACCTATCTTTATTATTTGCAAACTAAATACAATAGAAAAAAGAATAGCACACCTGTGTATGTTCAACTTTTGTGAAGATTTCCATTTTTTGTTTAAATAGCTTAGCTAGATGGGTTTCTAGAAGCTGACTGCGGGCCCGGTTGGTATTTGAACGATTATCTCTTAATGTAGTGCTGCGTGAAGAGCTTGTACTTCCATTGCTCTCGGTGCGAGAATGCCTACGAGTAAGCCCTGGAGGTAATATTTGTTTCACTTCACTTCCTATCGCTCTCAACTGTCGCAACATAAAATAATTTAAATTTTATTATTTTTGCTTAATATTGCATGAATTAAAAAGCTCTTCTCTTTTTTGGTAAATACGAGGGACAAGTAATATGATAGGAAAAACATAGATCTACAAAATATTGTATGAATGTGAAATAAAGATGGAAAAGTGATGGTTGGGTAGGATCAAAATAGGTAATTTTGAAACAAGGTCAAATGGGTTGGGTTCACCCATTGATTCACGTTTTTTAATTTTATATAAAAACACTGTTATAGTGTTTATTATAAAGCTTATTATTTATCAATAAACATAAATACTTGGACAACTTTGCATGAAAATTGTGCTTTCTACTAAAAAGTATATTTTGCATATCTAAATTACTATCTACAAATAAATAACTGTAACATGCCCTGTTTGCGGTGCGCGCATATAATGTATACATGTGTCGGACCTTAAGGGCAAAAGTAATGTTGCACTAATTTTAACTTTATTTTACTTTATTTTTGTGAAAATAACGTTAAAACCATTTGGTTGGTCGGTTAATCAGACATCATGAACCGAGGGTCTCATTGGAAGCAACCTCTCCTCATACCCTACCTTAGCTTTGCTAATAGTGGGATATACTGAGTACACCGATGATGATGATGAAATAAATAATTGTAACATTAAGATGAGCTTTGTTTATCAAGCAAGAGAAATGAAAAACAATCACCATTACCCATTTCCTTAACCAAATTAAGGCCCACTTGACTCAACATCAAACCCAATGTGACCCAGTTGGTTCAAAATTTTGTATTAAGCCAGCCCATTCCAATTTTCAACACATTCAGTAATTTTTCATGGTCCAGTATTGCCCGAACACTTGTACATAACTGGTCAATTTGCTTATAAGTAATGACTGACGGGCAGGAATTGCAGGTGACTAGGTGTGGAGAGATATATTAATCGCCTTGTATAAATTTGATTAAATGGTATATTGCACCTTTGATTCAAATGTGCTATGCTTAAAAGATAATAATGACCAGGTGAAGACCCATACCTCTTGAAGAAACAAATCAACAAACATATGAACTTCTCTTGGTTCTTTATGCTAAAAAATAGACGATATTTGTCAGTGATAATTAGAATAAACATTAAATCACAACCAAACCAACTCAGTTCATGTGCAAGACATCAAGTTGGGAGAAACAATGCAAACCTTGATCCAATTTGGTGTTGTTAGCCTCTTCCTCAGAAGAACAGAAATTCTTTGGGTCCTCATACTAATATACTGTAAAAAAAACTCCACTCAAGTCATAAAACAAGATAAAAGATAACACATCGTGGACTGTCTCAGAATTATGAATACAAGACACATACACGCTGCAAGAACTTTTCACCGGCTGACCTAAAGATGTGACGAATTTCAGCAGGAACAAAAGCAGGATTACCATACTCATAACTACCAGCTAACAGTGAAGATCCAATATCCTGAAAAGTAGAAACAAAAATTTAACATAGAGGTCGGAAAATAAATAAGATATAAAAAATCGAAGAAAAAAAAAGCAACCAGTTCTTGCCTCAGTAATTCTTGAAATGGCATCTCGTTCAATGAAAATAGACAGTTGAGTTATCACAAGTACAAGCCCAGAAGGAATCTTATCAGTGGGAACATTCTTTCCTGAAAGCAAGAGCAGCTGATCCTTAAGTTGTATAAAGAAGGTTTGAAAACCAACTTGTACCCAACTAACAATCATGTCTCTTAACTTTAATATTAATCCCAAGTTTTCATCAAGAAGACAACGGATATCCTATAAAAAAATATTACAAATGAGCTCAAAGAGAAAAAGAGAAACAACTAAGAAACTGATAAAAAAAATGATAACTTAAATATGAATCAAGATAGCAAGATTTTACCGATATGACTTTTGTACTGCCTTGAATCAAAGCATTTTTACTGGCTTCAAGGGCATCCCGCAGAGGATGCTCCTCTCCTATGCCATCCTTTTGGATTTGCAAAAGAGTGCCTGACAATTCAACAAAACTTGAATCAGAAAGTCAACATTAACCCCTTCGTGACTAAATAGCATTTAAGTCAATGCAGACTTATAGTTCTCTTATTTTTTAGCAAAAGAGAAAGGCAAACCAGATATTTCATGAAGAAGACGTGAAAATAAACTAGTGACATATTGCTTCACGGCAACACAAGCAGCCTGAACCCATAAAAACTTAATCAAGATAGGTAATTAATAAAAAATATATATTAAACATATAAAAAACAAACATTCCCAGTAAAAATCTCACACAAAGTTAGGATCTGGGGAGGGTTAGATGAAGGCACACCTAACCTTTATCACATAGATAAAGAGGCTACTCATAGAGAGACCCTCAGCTCCATTTTTTTTTACATAATGCATACACATAATATTAGGCAAGCATACAAAATGGCAACATGTAATATATTAATTAAGAAATTAAGTTTAAATAGGTAAGCTAAAGATTAAAATAAGAGTGAAGTGAACGACAACCTCAAAAGCAAAATCTTGTAGACCGGCCTCTGGTAAAACTTCATCAATCAACAAGACATCAGTCCAAATAAACCCTGCAAAAGAGAGGGAAAAAGAAGACATTAAAAATAAATCACACATGGTAACCGAAAATATTTAAAACAACTATTGATGCTAAGGAAGTAAGAGGTGGCAATTTCTGCCTAAATACTTTCAAATGGGTTGATTTGGTTCTGCCTATATACTTATAAATAGGTTGATTTGTAAAAACTTATAAGTAAACCATGAACCAAACCCTTTCATAAAAAACGAACCTGTTGCCCCGCACTACCCAACATGCCCATTTTTCCAAGCTTAATAAAATCAAACCTTTGTGGGATCGGTGGAATAAAGATCAAGCCTCAGCTTGCACTTGTGTATGACCCATGGGGTTCTCATCAAGGGGAGCAAATCACCGATGTGGACAACTGATCCATTGTGATTTGCATGTCTCCCTATATGGATTCGAAACCAAGAGGAAGTTTTCCTATTTACCCTTGAGGCATTATTGTTCAAACAGGAAAAACAGATACCATTCATTTTCTCTTACAGTTGACAGAATTGTACAAATAGTAATTATATTAGAGAATAGTGGTATTAAAAAATTAATCAATTCACTTTAAGTCGATAAACACTAGAAAGAATGGTAGGGTTTTGGATTATATATATTTTTTATTTCTTTTAGAACGGCAAAATTAAGTTGAAGCTACAATTCTGATGCTACTTATAGCTTCAATTTAATTTTTCTATTATTAAAGAATTAAAAATAAAAATAAAAAATACATATGACCCAAAATCCTAAAATTTTGTTTAGTGTTTACGTGCTGAAAGTGAATTGAAAATTTTTATTACCACATTGGCACTATTCTATGATATATATAATTGTTTTTAGTACATGGCTGTCAACCATAAATAAAATAAATGGTATTTCTTTTCAAGTTTGAACAACAATACCTCAAGAGCAAATAAGAAAAACCCCTCTGGGTTCGGGAAATCCACATGAAGAGAGGCAATTATAGTGGATCAATCGCCCGTTGGGCAATGGAGATTTTAGTGTTCCATATCGGTGATTCGTTCCAAGTGATGAAAACTCCATGGATCACCCACAAGTACAGGCCAAGGTCTAAACTCTATTCCACCAATCCCACAAAGATTTGATTTCTCAAGCTTGGAAAAACGAGCAGATTGGTTGGGCAGGGAAGAGGATGATCTATATCATTAACTATCTCCACTATAAAAAGAAAAAAGTCAGGAAAGATATGTTCACGATTTATTGACAAATATTTGTAAATCAACCTATTTATCTCATATTGTCATATAAAAATATGCTGAAAGGAGACTAGGTTAAATGGATTGGATGAAGCTCAAAGTCTATTACAATGTCCTAGATTGTTCCATTTAAAATGATGAATATTGTTGTAACAATGTTGTTTTCGCAATTTTAGGGAACACAACCATCTATAGAGAAGAAACAAAAAGGTGTCTTATAGGTCAAGTGGTCAACCCAAACCAATCTGGACCATTTTGATTCGTACAATAAAATGAAATGTTTCAACACAAACCCTGTTAAGACCCATTGTTGCCCAACCTAACCAGCCATTCATCTTGCCACCTACAAAATTTGATGCTATATAAGCTCTCCTCATGCATGCAATCACTGATTTCAATCCTATAATGTCAAATAGACAAAATGAAAATGTGTCCTATCTCTCATAGTCACTAGGATCACGGACCGGTCCGATCTGGTACGGGAACATGGTACAAGATCACAATTCGCTAGTTCCCTAAAAGTCAGTACATGGGGGTAGTCTTTTTTCGGTTCGCTCCAGTACGCGTACCATATAATATGGTACAATGTACTTGTTAAACTTAGTAGTATTTTTGTATATCATAATTCAAAAGTAACTCTGTGGTACGTTTTTGTGTGATGAGAATGTGATACAAGGCCAAGTCACTACTAAACCTCCCATTTTAAATGTTTATTCTAGAAGGGGTAAAAAGGGTAATTAGCTATGAGAGTTTGTTAGACCACGTAATAAAATATATAAATAAGGTGAGGAGGGCGTGGGGAAAAAGGTAGGATTGAATTTGTTAAAGGTGAGGCTCATGTTCATTCAGCGAGAGGGTTTTCTATTGTATTTTCCTTCTATTGTAATCGTTTTGCAGTTATAATCCAATCAAACATTTGAATCCATTGTTCAATTGAATCTGAGTTTGTATCATTGGTCCGACCTGCCGCTCTTTTGCCGGAATTCATGGAAACTCGAACTCAGAATACTCGCCTTGATGTGCACGATCAACAAATTAAGCAGCTCCAATCGGACATTGCTGAAATCAAACAGATGATAACAGATGATCGCACTGAATCATCAGAATTTCGCAAAGTCATGTTGACGTGGGTGAAGCAATTTGAGAAACGACCTGTATCTCCTTCCGGTACAGGTCCGCACGTCGAAGATCCTTTCAGTACTCCTCCTCCGTTCAATCCGATTCATTCTTATTCCTTACCGTGGGCAGTTAAAAAGGTAAAACTCCCTGAGTCTTCTGGTTTTGATCCACAAGGGTGGATTAAAAAAGCTAATATCTATTTCGATTTTAATCAAACTCCCGATGAATTGCGTTTGAAATTGGCTCAATTAAGTATGTCTGGGGTGGCTCAACACTGGTTTACAGTGGTTACCCAGGTTCATGATGCCATGTCGTGGACTAAATTTCAACGCGAACTCTGACAACGTTTTAGCGGCCTTGAAATCCATAATCCGTTCGAACAATTAGCTACCATTAAACAAACTTCTTCTATTCTAGACTATATCGATGATTTCGAGTATCTGTTGTCTTTAGTTCCTCGTTTACCTGAGTCTCAATCTATCGGATATTTTGTGGCGGGTTTAAAGGTTGATGTCAAACAATGGGTTCATCTCCATCGACCTCAAAGTCGATTGGATGCAATCTATTTGGCTAAGGATGTGGAGGCTATGTTGAGACCACAGGCCGTGAATTCTACCTTAGCTCGATATCGATATGCTGATTATGGTAGTGCACCTACTGTGATTCCTCAATCTGTTCAATCCAGTGGTGTTCGAGGGGATTTTAAATCCACTCACACCACTTCTCGTCCGTTTTCCTCTTCAAATCCTAGTTCTAAAGGGGAGTCAGGGTTTAAATCTGGGGGATGGGATCCTCTTCTTCTAACTCTTTTACTTCACGGGACAAAGGAGTTCGTACCTTATCCAGTACGGAGTGGGAAGAGCGACGCAAAAAAAGGGTTGTGTTATCGTGTGGTCAACTGTACGGGCCTACTCATAGATGTCCGGAGGGGAAATTGCGTGTTCTTCTCTTAGGCGAAGATGAGGATAATGCCGATATAGGGGAACAGTTGATGATGACGGTTGTTCCTTCCATTCCCTTGCTTCAGGATTCAGACCCTCCTAAGGGTTTATGTCAGGTGCTAGAGGTCATGGGTTCTTGTAATCAGTTGAGTGGCCATCAGACCTTACAACTTGAAGGAATTATCTTGGGCATTCCTATTTGTCTTTTGGTAGATAGTGGCGCCACTCACAATTTTATTTCTCAACGGTTAGTTTCTGCTCTAGCTATTTCTTCAGTTTCAGTGGATGGCATAAAAATTCGATTGGGGGATGGTCATGTAGTGGTGGTGACGACCCAATGTCAACAGTTATCTATTCAAGTTGGTCCTTGTACTTTTGTTATCAATGCGTTGATCTTTGACACAGGTTCATTGGATATTATTTTGGGCATGGAATGGCTGCAATCTTTAGGCCCAGTTAGTCATGACTGGAAAAACACATGGATGCAGTTTAGTTTCCATGATTCCCCGGTGGTGTTGCAGGGTAGTGGAAAAGAAAAACACTCCAAAGCTTCGCTGCAAACTTGGTTGAGGGAAGAGATTAAACCTCAACTTGCTGCCATTATTATCGATACTCCTGTTGTTTCAGTTCCTGTCTCAAATTCCAACTCCTTGTCTAACTCTCAACAACAATCTCTTTATGTCCTATTAAATGATTATAGCTCCATTTTTCAAACTCCTTCTTCCTTGCCTCCTTCCCGTTCGCACGACCATCAAATTCTTTTATCAACTAATGATCCAATAGCTGTTCGTCCTTATCGCTATCCTCACATTCAAAAAAATGAAATTGAAAAACAAGTTAAAGAATTGTTATCAGTGGGTATGATTCAACCTAGTAGAAGTGCATATTCTAGTCCAGTGATACTTGTTAAAAAAAAAAAGATTCCTCGTGGAGGATGTGTGTGGACTATCGTGCTTTAAATAAGGTAACTATACCGGATAAGTTCCAAATTCCTATGGTCGAAGAATTATTGGATGAATTACATGGAGCCAAATTCTTCACCAAATTGGATCTTAAGTCCGGGTATAATCAAATACGTATGCAAGAAAGCAGTATTGAAAAAACTGCTTTTCGAACTCACGAGGGTCACTATGAATATTTAGTGATGCCTTTTGGCTTAATGAACGCACCGGCCACATTCCAAGCCCTCATGAATGATATCTTCAAACCTTTTCTTCGAAAATTTGTTGTCATTTTTTTCGACCACATCCTAATCTATAGTCCTGATTGGCTCACTCATCTTCGTGGCATTCAAGCTGTTTTTCAACTTCTGGTCTTTCATTCTTTCTTTCTTATTAAAAAAAATGTACCTTTGGCCAAACTTCTGTTGAATACTTGGGACACATTATTACCGGACAAGGTGTGTCCATGGATCCTAAAAAAATAGAGGCGGTTGTTCAATGGCCAATTCCTACCACTATTAAGGGTCTTCGTGGGTTTCTTGGCCTCACTGGCTACTATCGCAAATTTATTCAATTTTATGGGAGCATTGCTCGGCCTTTAACTGATCTAACTAAAAAAAATGCTTTTTTGTGGTCTAACCAAGCTCTGGAGGCATTTAATAATCTTAAAAATGCTTTGATCTCGGCTCCGGTCCTTGCTTTGCCAAATTTTTCCCTTCCTTTCATGATAGAGTGTGATACTTCGGGAAGGGGGATTGGCGCGGTCCTGACACAACAAAATAAACCGATAGCTTATTTTAGCAAGGGTTTGAGTGATAAGAACCTTGCTAAGTCAGCGTATGCAAGAGAAATGATGGCTTTGGTCTTAGCGGTCCAACATTGGAGACCTTATCTGCTGGGAACTCGTTTTGTTGTATGTACAGATCAAAAAAGTCTCAAGTTTCTGTTGCAACGAGTCACAACACCGGACCAACAAAATTGGGTAGCCAAGTTATTAGGCTACAATTTTGAGATTCAATACAAGCCAGGCAAGTCCAATCGTGCAGCTGATGCTTTATCCCGCAAAGATGAGGTGGGTATCTGTTTAACTTTAAACTCCGGTCCCATTTGGGTGTAGGGGTCTCAGTTGATTGCTGAATCGAAAGCGGATCCACTGTTGCAAAAACTGGGACAAGATTGTCAATTATTTCCTGAAAAGCATCCGGGGTTTGTAATGAAACATGATGTTTTATTCTATCACAATCGATTGGTAATCTCTGCCAAATCCAAATTTCTTCCTGCATTATTGCATGAATTTCATACCACTCCCACTGGTGGACATTCGGGATATTATAGAACGTACAGACGCATGGCAGCTAACTTGTATTGGGCTGGCATGACGGTGACGGTCAAGCAATATGTGCGCGAATGTGAAGTTTGTCAACGATGCAAGGCAGCCACAACGGCTCCCGCGGGGCTATTGCAACCATTAAATATACCAAATGTTATTTGGGAAGAGTTATCGATGGACTTCATCAGTGGATTATCTCGTTCCAAAGGGTTCACAGTCATTTTAGTGGTGGTGGATAGGCTGTCAAAGTATGCCCATTTCATTCCTCTCAAACACCCGTACACGGCTAAGGGAGTATGATAGATGTAGAATTGATAGTAACAGAAAAACAAGAACAAACAGGCTGAAATTTTATTGAAAAACCAAAGGATAGTGGCCCTGATTCGAGATGGGCAAGATCTCCAAATAACTTCTGCCCACAAATCAGCCTGGAAATCAGCCCCATTAAAAATGATAATTCTTCAAATTAAACATGTTCCAAGGGATTCAATTTGTTTCCGAAAATAAGGTTAAATTCCAACTGATTAGCACTTGCCTTTTTAACCCTCTTTCTAGAATAAACTTTTACCGGTAATGTATCATTACTTCCGTCCCGGTAAAACGCCTTGTCCTCAAGGCGGAAATCAGGGAATTGTTCTACCAGCAAGTCATAGACTTCCCAAGTTGCTTCTTCAGTTGGACGCCCATTCCATTTGACAAGCAATTCTAGTACGGGTTTGCCTGCTTCATAAACCCATCGATGAGTGATAATAGAAGACGGTTGTAAATCTATTTCCCAATCCTTTGTGACGGGCAGAGGAGGAGCTGGATTCGAATCGAAAGATCCATGTGCCGGTTTCAACATAGAGATGTGGAAGACAGGATGGATTTTGGCTTCGGGAGGCAATTCTAACTCATACGAAACTGGTCCAACTGATTTTTTAACCCGATAGGGACCGAAAAAACGTGGAGAAAGCTTTTCATACCGTCGTTTTGCCAAACTCTTTTGACGATAGGGTTGGATCTTCAGAAAAACATAATCGCCTTCTTGAAATGATAAGTCCCGACGCTTGGCATTTGCTTGAGTCTTCATTCGATCCTGGACTTTTTGAAGGTGAGCCCGAAGAAGCTTTAACATGTCGTCACGGTCAATAAGCTGTTGTTCTAGAGCTGCGTGATTTGTATCGCCAGCAGCATATGGCATCAAAGTTGGAGGTTCCCGACCATAAACAATAGAAAAAGGAGTAGTACCCATTGAAGTGTGATAACCCGTGTTGTAGGAGTACTCGGCCCATGACAAATATGAACTCCATTTAGTCGGTTGCTCACTAGCAAAACAACGCAAGTAGGCTTCCAAGCAACGATTTAAAACTTCCGTTTGACCGTCCGTTTGTGGATGGTAGCTTGTGCTTAGTTTGAGTTTTGTTTGACTCAACCGAAACAGTTCTTGCCAGAAGTTGCTAAGGAAAACAACATCCCGATCGGACACTATGGATCGCGGGAAACCATGTAACTTAATAATTTCCTTACAAAAAACTGATGCAACTCCTTTTGCCGTGTATGGGTGGGACAGGCACACAAAATGAGCATATTTGCTCAACCGATCCACCACCACTAGGATTGTATCGAATCGATTTGAAGACGGCAAACCGACGATAAAATCCATTGATATGTCTTCCCAAATTTGAGTGGGAATAGGTAAAGGTTGGAGTAAACCTGCAGGAGACAAAGTTTGATACTTTTGTTGTTGGCAAACAACACACTGCTGGACAAAGTCTCGTACATCGGTCTTCATTTTGGGCCAAAAATATTGTGAAGAAAGTCGCTTATATGTCTTTAAAAACCCGCCATGGCCCCCAACAGGAGTGTTATGCGCTTCCTGCAGCAAGGTATTCCGGAAATCAAGGTGATTTGGTATCACCAAACGTCCTTGATAGAACAACTTCTGGTTGACCAGAGAAAAGCCCGGGCCTGTTTGCGGGTCAGCTTGTAACTGTTGAACAATCTGGTGTGTATAAGGATCAGATGTGAGGCCTGCTTGAATGTCAACCAAATCAATACAATATGGAATCACAAGTGTTAATAATTCACCAGATTGTGGGCGTCGTGATAGTGCATCAGCCCCTTTATTTTCCTTTCCCGCTTTATGAACAATTGAAAACTCATATGGCATGAGTTTTAGTAGGAGCCGCTGCTGCTCGGTAGTCGTAATTCGCTGATCTAAAAGAAACTTCAGCGTATAATGATCTGTCCGAATAAGAAAATGCCGCCCAAGCAAATAATGGTTCCATTTTTGAACCGCGAGAACCAAAGCGAGCAATTCCCGATCATAGGCCGACTTGAACCAGTTGGAAGGAGAGAATCCTTTGCTGAAATATGCCACCGGGTGATCCTCTTGTGAAAAAATTGCGCCAACCCCTTCAGAAGATGCATCGCATTCAATGACGAAGGGCTTTGAAAAATCAGGTAGGCGCAGAACTGGTGTTGATAGCAGCGCCTGTTTGAGATCATTGAAAGCTTGCAAAGCTGCCGGTGACCAAAGGAACCCATCTTTCTTGGTAAGTGCAGTGAGGGGTCGGGCGATGAGACCATAATTACGAACAAAACGTCGACAATAGCCCGTAAGACCAAGAAAGCCTCTTACTTCTTTGACAGAAGTAGGAATCGGCCAGGACTTAACTGCTGCAATCTTCTCCTCTTCGACACTAACACCTTCCGAATTGATAACATGTCCGAGGAACACCACCTGTTTTTGACCAAAACAGCACTTTGATAACTTGGCAAAAAATTTATGGTCTTGTAACAGTTTTAGGGCCTGCTGGAGGTGAGTTTTATGCTGCTCCATGCTGTCACTGTAAATTAAAATATCGTCAAAGAATACAAGTATAAAACGACGTAAATAGGGACGAAATAAATCGTTCATGACAGCCTGAAATGTGGAAGGGGCATTTGTTAACCCGAACGGCATCACCTTGAATTCGTAATGACCCGAATGGGTCCGGAAGGCTGTTTTGTGAATGTCTTCGGGTCTCACCCTTATTTGGTAATAACCGGATCTCAAATCCAGTTTGGAGAATACCTTAGCCCCGTACAATTCGTCCAGCAACTCATCTATATTTGGAATCGGGTATTTATCGGCTATTGTGATCTTGTTGAGGGCTCGATAGTCAATACACATTCTCCATGTATGATCCTTCTTTTTTACTAACAAAACTGGGCTGGAAAAAGGACTTGTACTTGGCTGTATGAATCCCGAAGCCAGTAGCTGCTCAACTTGTGTCTCAATCTCTGTTTTTTGTGAATGAGGGTAACGGTAGGGTCTGATGTTGGGTGGAGGGGAGCTGGGTAACAGGGGAATGGAGTGGTCTTGAGTCCGAACAGGAGGTAGATCGTTAGGTTCCTCAAACACAGCCATGTGATCGGCTACGATCGAGTGTAGGGGAGTCGGTATAGATGGTAGGGAATCGGGTTCAATGGCCAGATGTTGGAAAGTGGAAGATCGTTGAGGTCCTGATTCAACTCCCTGCAGCTTATATTGTTTGCCATTAATAGTAAAAATCATAAACATTTCTCTCCAATTTGCTTGAACAGTATTTAGTGTTGCTAACCACTGAATACCCAAGACTAAGTCAGCCCCTCCAAGAGAAAATGGGTGGAAATCTTGGGTAATACCAAGGTCGTTGATCTGTAAAGAAAGCCCCTTACAAATATTGTTGCAACGAATTACATCTCCGTTACCTATTTGAACACCAAAGGGTGCCACTGGTTGTGTTGGAATGTGAAGTTCTCGGACCAAAATTTCCGAGATGAAATTGTGTGTAGACCCCCCATCGGTTAAAATTAAAACTTCGGTTGAATTAATCTTACCTTGAACCTTCATTGTAGTGGGGTGAGGTTTCCCCAAGATGGCATGCAAGCTGATTTCTGCCGTCTCCTCTGGATCTAAATCAAAATCAGGTTGTTGTGCTGCCGGTGGTGATTCATCCGTCTCCTCCTCGGCTTCCAAGATTTTGAGAGTACCCGTCTTACATCGGTGACCCGGTCCATATTTGTCTCCACACCTAAAACATTCCCCTTTTAAGAACCGGGTTTGTTTTTCGGTGTCAGATAACTTCCACATTAGTTTTGGGTTGTGAAAGTTGTTGAGCAGAGCTAGTTCTGGAATCTGGCTGGAGGGTTTTCGAACCTGAAATCCAGGAAGTATTTCTAGTTGGCCGAGTAAAAGAGAGTTTGGACTCAAACTCCAACGCCAAACTCATCGCTTTGTACACGGTGCGGGGCTTATGAATCCTGACATCGGACTTTAGATCATCCTTCAGCCCATTCAGAAATACTCCAAGTAAACAATGGTCGGGCCAACCCGTGACTCGAGAAGATCTTTTGGTAAACTCCTGACGGTATTCTTGGACAGAACCGGTTTGCTTTATGCTGCAAAGATGCTCATCCGGGTTTTGAAACTCGACGGGACCAAAATTTTTGGTGAGAATTTGGACTAATTCTTCCCAAAAAGAAATAGGTTGGTCACTAGAAAGCCAAGAATAAAGGTCCAAGGCATCCCCTTCTAAGTGCATCGAGGCTACCTCCACCTTGTCATCTTCGGGTATTTGATAATATTTAAAATATTTCTCTGCTTTTAACACCCATCCCCGAGGGTCTCCCCCTCCAAAGACCGGAAAATCGATCTTGTTATAAGGTCTATACGGAGGCCGTCCCCTCCAAGAACTGTCTCCTTCATCATACCTGCTCTCTTGAGAACGCTCCTTTCCCTTCAATGCTGCTATCTCCTCTCGCTGGGCTGCAATGTCGGCTTTCAAAGAATCAATGGATTCTAATTTTGCAGCTATGGCGGCTAACTGAACAGCGATCGTTTCTGGTTGGGGGTTACCATCATTTGTGTTGTTCCGGGTCTGCACCATCTTCGTTTCCCGGCAATGGAACCAATGATAGATGTAGAATTGATAGTAACAGAAAAACAAGAACAAACAGGCTGAAATTTTATTGAAAAACCAAAGGATAGTGGCCCTGATTCGAGATGGGCAAGATCTCCAAATACAAGAAGAACAATTCGAAAATTATTAAGCATGCTCAAAACCAAAATAAACAATCTATTTAAACTAATAGAAGAGAATAACTTCTGCCCACAAATCAGCCTGGAAATCAGCCCCATTAAAGATGATAATTCTTCAAATTAAACCTGTTCCAAGGGATTCAATTTGTTTCCGAAAATAAGGTTAAATTCCAACTGATTAGCACTTGCCTTTTTAACCCTCTTTCTAGAATAAACTTTTACCGGTAATGTATCAGAGTAGCAGAGGTGTTTGTAAAAGAAATCATCCGTCTACATGGTATTCCCAAAAACATTCTCAGTGATCATGGCCCATTGTTTTTGAGTAATTTTTGGCAGGAAGTTTTCCGAGCCCAGGGTACTACCTTGAGCATGAGCTCCACATACCATCCAGAGAGTGATGGTCAAACCGAAGTAGTAAACCATTGTTTGGAAGCATACTTAAGATGTTTTGCAGTGGATCAACCAAAAACTTGGGCTCATTGGCTGCCATGGGCTGAATTGTGGTACAATTCAACATTCCACTCTTCGACAAGGTCACAAGGCAAGCTCCTTTTGAAACTGTATATGGTCGCAGCCCTCCTACAGTGTTTCAATATGCGGTTGGAGAGGTCAAGGTGGAAGCAGTGGCTCAGGAATTGAAGGATAGATATTTAGCTATACAGAGCCTCAAAGAACACATAGGAACTGCTCAAAATGTGATGAAACACAACGCAGATAAGAAAAGAAGGGAGGTGTATTTTAATGTGGGAGAATGGGTTTATGTGAAACTCAAACCTTACCGACAACAATCAGTAGCCAGTCGCCTTCACCAGAAATTAAGTCCCCGTTTTTTTGGCCCCTTTCAGATAATTGAAAAAGTGGGATTGGTAGCTTACAAATTGTCTCTCCCTCCTACTTCCAAAATTCACCCGGTGTTCCATGTCTCCCTTTTAAAAAAAGCAGTTCAGGGTCGGGCTGAATCGGTTCTTCCTAATGACTTGGAGATAAGGGGAATCAGATATAATTCAACCATCTCAAGTTTTGGCAGTCCGAAATGTGCAGAAGGGCTCAGAATCTGTGGAAGAATGGCTAATTCACTGGCAGGGGCAACTATCTGAAGAAGCTACATGGGAGGTGGCAGATCACATACGGGAACAATTTCCTAATCTAAGTCTTGAGGTCAAGACTTTAAAAGAAGGTGGTGGCAGTGATGAGAATGTGATACAAGGCCAAGTCACTACTAAACCTCCCATTTTAAATGTTTATTCTAGAAGGGGTAAAAAGGGTAATTAGCTATGAGAGTTTGTTAGACCACGCAATAAAATATATAAATAAGGTGAGGAGGGCGTGGGGAAAAAGGTAGGATTGAATTTGTTAAAGGTGAGGCTCCTGTTCATCCAGCGAGAGGGTTTTCTATTGTATTTTCCTTCTATTGTAATCGTTTTACAGTTATAATCCAATCAAACATTTGAATCCATTGTTCAATTGAGTCTGAGTTTGTATCACAGATGCTAGCACATCATGTAGTCGATGTGTTTGTTCTCAAATATACTTGTGTGTGTGTGTGTGTGTTTAGACATATTTCATTTTTTACCTTATATAGACCAAAATAAATCTTTGATCTCTTGTATACAACTATACAAGTGTTTTATGAACAAGGTACAAGGCATCAATGTAGGAACTAGGGGTGTGCTCGGTTCGGTTCGGTTTTTGCACAAAACCGAAACCGACATGGTCAGTTTTTAGTTATTACGAACCAACGGTTTTTGGTTCGATTTTTTCGGTTTTATCTTTTTGTTTTTTTGTTCCTTCTTTCACACCTAATATTGAAAACACAAACATGTAAAACAATGGATAATTCATAAATTAATTGATCAGATGCCAACTAATTACAATAAAACTAAATCATTATCATCATCTTCTTACATTTAAAAAAACAAAGTTCAAAAGTAAATACGTAATAACTTCGATCTTTATCATCTTTTAAAATGGTAGAGTTCATCTAATCTAAATCTTTATCATCCCCAACGGAAGACTCTTTGCATGTTTTCTTCTCATTAAATTAGTATAAATATAACGACATATATGTTAATTGTTAAGCAAGATTAAAAATTGGTTCGGTTTTTAGAAAATAAAAAAGTGAAACCAAACCGAAAAGTTCGGTTTTGGTTTTTTTCGGTTTGGGGTTTTTTTCGGTTTGGTTTTTTCCGGTTATAAGTTCGGTTTGGTTGATTCGGTCCCGGTTCTGTTTTTTGCTCACCCCCAGTAGGAACTTACTTAACAACTTAATCAACTCAATGTAAAAGCTTGTTAAAAACAAAACTAAAACAATATTAATAGGTTTTTAGTGTTTTCTTGCACTCCGTCTCCATCGCAGCTTCTCCTTCATCACGTGTCTTCTTCATTACCACTTCTCCTCATTCTTCTTCATCTCACATGAATCTGACCCTTCTTCATGCGAGGGACGCATCTTACAAAACCAATTAGGGCTCTTTCAAAAATTCCCGACCGGCGTTCCCATTTCCAGCCCCCAATTATGCGATTTCAGTTTCAACTAACCAAATAGCATCAGTAACGAATCAAAGGGTTGTACAGGATCGTCTGTTTTGTGGTCGAGATAGCAATCTGGAGAGTACCAGAATCGCGATTGTACCGTGAATGGGTACGTGCGAACTGGGTCGAAAATCGTGGGTATCCTAGCGAATTATGTGACTATGCTATCACCAGCTTGGGCAGTTTTGTGTAGTAAAATGATCTAAAGTGGAAAATAATATTAGTTGAGATATTACTTACGAAGCCGGTTGGAAAGATTTGTTGAAGTAATTTGTTCTTGCATTTGTTGTTGGGCAGCTTCAAAGTGCCTAAAAAGGAAAAAAAAGCACATTAGATTTCAATAGCAAAATCTGATCAGAAGTACTGAAACTAAATGAGAGATATATCAACATGCACATGCATACCTTGTGGTCAAATCACGCATAAGTTTGACCAGATGCGGCTCTGAATCAGGAAAAATTACATGAAAAGCATGTACAGCTTCCACAAATTCACGAGTGGGAACCTATTCAAGAAAGTAAACAGCCACGCGCTCACATTTATAATCAAGTGACTATGGAAATTGGAAAACAATAATAACAATCAAAAGAACAACAGAATATGTATCATCTAAAAAACACATATACCAATGTGAGTAGACTGTAAAAATCTATATTATAAGGCATAAGAGATTATCATATTTGAAATTACCTCAGGACGAGGAGGAATGGAATCAGATTCTGTTCCTTCATTGGTGTATTCAACAGGATTTTTAGAGTCCATGCTTATGTCTTGAGAGAGATCAAGTTCCTCAAGGAACTGTTCTAACTTTTCAAGCAGCTTTGATTTCAAGTTTTCAACCTGCCAAAGTGAAGCAACATTGGAAGTCGATAAAAATTTATTCTCCTTACATTAGACTAGAAAGAAAATTGTGGATTGGTTGCTCCCATGACGGTAACAAACTCATGAACAAAAAAGCATAACTTATTAATTAATTAACTAGGTTAGCATCCCGTGTACTACACGGGTTGAATGATAAAAATATAATAAACAATTATTAATGAAAATTTAGATAATATAAGATTTTTTAATATAAAGTACAGCTAAAATTTTGTATAATTTAATAATTTAAGTAATAAAATAATTATATTATTTCTTTAAACAATAACTTTTTTCAAAGATTGTTTCTTAAATTTGTTTAAAAATACTATTTTTAAAAATTGTATATTTTATAATAAGTTAAATATTTAAAATGTGTTTTTTTAATATTAATATATTTTTAGTGTATTATAAAATATGTTAGTGTAAAAATGTAAAACAAAGTATTTTATATTTAATATTATTATTTCATATAAGGTGTATTTAATAGGAGAGAGAGGCGGGAAATCAAAGATGAGGTGCTCTAAAATCACGACATGTGTCCCTAAAAACCTTGATTTATTAGAATAGATAGATAACTTGAAGGGCAAATGAAATGTAAAATTCTAGTTGCAGTACTTTCCTTAGCATGCATTGCTTGTTTCAGCTGATGATTGTGTGCATTTGCACATCATGATGTGTAAATTACAATTATAATTAATCACTCATACCAAAGCTCACAAAATAAACAATAAAGTTTTGAAGAAAAAAACTCAATATTAAATTTACTGTTAAAATCAGAGTCACAAACCAGAAAATCTAGCTGCTTAAGAAGCATTACAGCCTCTGCTCTCGCTTGTATTGATTCAGAATCAGAAGAAACCTTGTCCTGGAAGAAAATTTTCACAAAATGAAATCTTTTTGTTGTATATTACATTTGAATACATTTCATCAGTTTATTATATTATAACAATATTAAATCATCAAATGTACCTCTAGTTTGTTAATAATAACTGACATTACTTCTTCAGATGCTTTCTTACAGTCCTTGAATGAGGAGTCCCCATATGCCTAGTTAAATTCAAGATAGAGAATAAAAATAAATAAGTGCATGTTTGGGATTTCATTTAAAACTAACTTATTAACTTATTGGCTTTATGAAAAAGTCAACAAGTTAAAAAGATGTTTGGTAATGTCAAAAGGACTTTTTGTTTTAACTTTTTTAAGTAAGGTTAAAAAGTTGTTTTTAAAAAGCTATAATTTGTAGATTTTAGAATGACTTTTTAACGCCCCATTTGCGGTGCACACATATAATGTATATATGTGTGGGCCCTCAAGGGGCCAAAGTAAAACGGCACCAATTTTAACGTTATTTTACTTATATTGTGAAAATAATGTTAAAAGTGTTGGGATGACTAACTTCAAATGATAACTTTGAGCCGGAAACTTCTTCGGAGCAGCCTCTCTATCCCAACTGGGATAGGGGTAAGGTTTGTGTCCATCCTTCCCCCCAGACCCTACTGAAAAGTGGGAAAATACTTGGTAAGTTTGTTTTAAAATGACTTTTTAACTTTTTGATGGAATAAGCTAAAAACAAATCCCAACACTTTTTTTTAAAAGCTAATCCAAACAACTTATTGACTTTTTGACTATTCACATATCAAAAACTAATCCAAACATTTTTTTAAAAACTTCATTTTAAAATTTATAAGTTAACAAGTACTTTTGACAAAATGTCCTTTTAAACTTAAATAAGCAATCCCAAACATGCCCTAAATGTCATTAATAAAGCCAAAGTGAGGCCTCATGAGAATCAAACAGAGCACCATAATTATAATAATCAAGCAACCAGTAGATTAACCTTAAATATCGGCATTGCTCCAGTGTAGAACCTCACTGCATCACTATATGCTTCAGATTTAATACATTTTTGAAGTGTAGTAGGAAGATCATATATAAACTATTTACCAAAAGATGGAATATACGTAAGTCAACAAGGCCAAACAACCAAAGACCATAATTTGCATAATTTATAAAACTTCACATAAAAACATAGTTATATAGGTGGCATGGGAAAATGGCATGATTATGTTTAAAAACATGATTTTTTAACTATTGTGATACCTGAACTTTACGCAGTAAATTACGAGTGCGATGTAATTTCTCTATATGCTCTCTCTTTTCAAAGAGCAAAGTGTTAACCCCATCGCTTCTTGACTGAACTGACATTATCTGACAAAAGTAAAAGTGAGGAAATGTAAATTTCATAACTTTTTTCTAACCTAAACAATAAACATTGCCAAAATACCTTATCAAGAAGTTGCTCCATATTTACTTCCATACCAACAATATTATTCTTCATTCTAGCAAAAAAATATATATATATAATAAGTATTAAACATGTCGCCTAGGACAAAAGTTCCACGAATGCTGACAATAGAAAGCTTCACCAGCATCTCATAGAGGATAAAGAATTACCAAAACAGTCTTACCTTTTAATAGTATCTGTAGCACTGATAAACTTGTTATAATTTTCATATACTAACATTTGTAAGTCAGTGTCAAGATTCTTGATCTCAGCAGCCATTTCAACATGTCTCTGAAGGAGGCCCTCCAGATTTGACTTGTGCACCTGATAAGTTAAGAGGAAGAAAAATCATCGAACTTGCATCAGAAGATCAATAATGTATACCGCAGAAGTATAATTATGTGTTTAACAGTTTCATTCCTTCATTCCAGCATAACAGACAACCCGATTTATTTATAGAAAGAACAAATTATCTTCAGAACTTTATTGAGAAAAAAATTGTAGCTTTTAGGCCAAAAGGCACTAGGCATGAGAGCTCATATTGGTAATGATCAAATCTGCATGATATATATTTATCTTCCAAGCAACATAGCCAATGATAGCACCTGTTTTCAGTGTTCATAGTCACAGCCTCACAGACATAAGTTAGCTATATAATAAGCCAAAAATACAATTGTATTTCAGAGAGAAGAATAACTATAGTGGACTGAGTATCTCATGGCACCATAAGGAACCATAGGGACTTTATAATATCATAAGAATGTAAACCGTTAAGCAACAAAGTCAAATATAATATTAAAGTTAAAATTTGATGCAAAAATCTATCACAGGTTACCATGTGTACCACTGTTCTATTACTAGGCACATTGACCGTGTATACTTTTAAGCATTCTCCTCTTGTTAATGAGTGTTGTGCTTGGTTTGAAAAAGCTCGAGGCACTCCGAGGCATTTAGGCCTCAATTGCCGAGGTAACGCAAGAGCCATGAGGTGAGAGCCTCACGTATGCAAGGTGTTGTTCTATATACAACAAAATAAGTTTTATCTACAACTAAAAGATGCATTTGTCTCGTCTTTTTGACATATTGACCTTTTTTAATCATGCAAACCATTCATAATCTCTAATCCTATTAGTTGTTTCTACATATCCCCTCCTACATACCCAAATTGTTGATCAAATTTGACCCAGATGTTCATAAAGCGTCACCTCAAGGCCCTAAGGCATTTTCCTGCATGTGCCTCACGCCTCATGCCTCAGGCGCTATTCATGTAGATGTGTAAGCGGTTGTCTTTATTCAAACAGCACATCTTGATCTTTCTATGATATCTTCCCATGCCAATTTACAAATCCTACTCACAAACCATTACTGTTGGCCTGTTGGGTGTATTTACAATGCTATATGAGCATCCAGCGCTACTCCAAAAGAACAACTCCATAGTTCTACAACTTTTCTAAAGTTCACACGTTCATCTCAGTCGTCAATGTATGTACATGATTCTCTGATTGACTACCATTAACCACATGATTGATCCTAAAGTTATTTTACAGTGTTATTTGGTTTCACTCAATCATGATTCAACAGTTTAAAGCACTTATTTTAAATCATACAGTCCTTTGCAATAAAATGTAGAATCCTATGAACATTTCTACTGGTAAGAGAACTAACAGCACGTTCCTTTGCATGTCTTGAATAGCATGATGATCTGCACATATATTTGATAATGTACCCACGTATATTAAAAAAGGGATTGCCGTAAACTTCCATATGAAATGCGCTAACTAGGTTATGAATTCTAAAGCATTGTGGTAATAAGTACATAAACCATTGAACTTAGAGGTCTTATATTGCTACATAATGCATTTAATTTTACATTAAAAAGAACTAGGTCTGATTTCAAACAACAAATTGCTGCTCTTTTCTTGAAACAGAACAGTAATGACATGATATGGAGATTATATAACCTTGGTTGTTAGTTTGTGATGCAACGTCAATTAAAGGACAGAAAATTACTGTAATAATGAAATCATTTAGAGATCTGATATCAAAGTGCTTACTAGAAGATTCATGTACTGATCGGCATCGAATGAGGTCGTGTTGATAGTATCGAGAGTGGCGAATCGAGATGTAGTATTGGCGGGAGCAGAAATCTGAGAAGCATCCTGTGAGTAGAAACTCGATAGCAGATCTCGCGTTCTCTTAACCTTATCATCCATTAAAACATCATCTGCCGCCATTATTCTGTCTTTGAACTCGTAATGCGTATCTGAGATGATCGAATTTTGGAATTGTTAATATCCGGCGATCGGAGATGAGGAAGTACGCCTGAGACGGAGGTTTGGCGGATAACCGATGTTGGCGACAAGAGTACCGGCAGGATCCAGTCAGGTAGAGCCTAGGGACCTTTCATGAACCATCTGATTGAACCAGGAGCATGATGCATAGCAATTGCAAAATACACCCCTAACTTGGTTTTATTTTTCAGTCGAAAATAAGTTTACTGGTGAATTGTTCAGTTAGGTAAGGAAATAAAGAGCAAATGGGAATAGCAATATCAACGGTTCGAGTAAAAAAATTATATTTGGAGCATGTAGAGATGTGTGTTAGAGAGTTTGATGTTAAATATAGTAACTTTATCATATAATGCTTATTTATCATCTGTAGCAATTTTCTCGTATATGCGAGTAATTGCCATGTATTACTAATACAGCTGACATATTGAGTCAGATGCGACATGATAAGACACGACACGATATGTTAAGACACAATATATTAAGACAAGAAACGTTAAATTGGTAGACATGAGCACGACATGAAAATTTATCGTGTCTGTTTTTTCAAACACAAACACGACCTATTTAAAACAGCTCAACACGAAATGATCGGTTAAAGAACATGTTAACAGTTTACACTAGTTAAATAACATGTTTTAAAGAAATGATCGGTTGAACCGGGTTTTTAAATTTTTTTATTTTTTTATTTTTATATATATATATATATATATATATAATGTTTATAAAATCATCCGGTTCTTAAATCCGGTCCGACATCTTACCAGTAACGAGACCGGTTCTACGTCCGGTCCGGTTATGAAAACATTGCATATAATATACATGTGTTGGCTCTCTAGGAACATAATTGAAATTGTACTAATTTTAACGTTATTTTATTTGGTTTTTGTAAGAATAATGTTAAAAACATTGGATTGGTTAGTTAATAAGGCAACAAGAGCCATAGGCTCGTTGGACTCTCTACTCATGTATAGTAAAGGTAACGTTGTATGCGTCTTATTCTCCTCATAACCTAACTTAGTCGTGTTAATGATATGATATACTGAGTACGATTATGATTCTTCACAAAGTTGGCCTTGAGAATAAAAAAAACAGGGGCCTGGGAAAAAAAAACTGACTTATTTTGAAAAATTAACTTAGTTTTTTATAATAAAAAGTTAATAATATGAATGTAATTGTAAAAGATATTAACAAAATCAAAGTATTGTATCATAATAATATATTTTATATATAAAATTTTCTTTTATATATGATATACAAGAAAATCAAAATTTTTTGGCCCTTAAAAAGTCATAGGACAAATTTGGAAGTTAAGAATGAACTATTAATGTTACCCACGCTCTGCGGCAGGTTGTTACAGCTAAAACTCAAACGTTATAAAATGATGATAACACTTATAAAACATTAGGGTGTGACGAATCGGTTGTGCAGACAAAAACGAAGATAAAAACATGGGTTGTGAGCCCAAATTCAAAAACTATAAGAAATGGTGAGTCGGAATAAGAAGTAGAAGGTTGTTTATGATGCGGCGGTTATGAAGGTAAATAAGACTCATAAGACGCTAGCAGAAGTTAAGGCGCTCTTGCATCAGCTTAAAATGTTGCTGCTAGTAAAGAAAAGGAGAAGATATGGTACGAGATGGTACAAATTTTGATAGAAATAACCACGCAAAACAAAAAACATCGAGGTTGTTGTTTATTTGCTCTTATTTCATCATCTATATCATCTTCGTCGTCTATAAAATGATTGGTTCTTTTAGTAATCATAGTTTCCACTCACAAGACGTGTAGGTGGATCGACCCTCCCCCACTAGCGTTTTTTTTTTGTTTTACCATCCAATGAACGATGATTGGTTCCATGGCTTTGTATCTCGATTCTATCGGAGACAAAAGCATTTGACTATTCATATCACGCATTAGTAAAGTTGCCTAAATTTAGACTGAGAGGCCCCAAATCCCAAGAGTCCCCTCGGTTAGCAAACATCAAAACCCATAGTCCTTAAAACATACTTACTTTATTACAGCAGCGGAATTTAAGGTGATTATATAAAATATTATACAAATCTAAACAAACATTTTCACATAACCCACGTCTCAATAGTTCTATAACATAGCCAGTTATGCTAGGGTAGTCCTTAGGGTACGCCACGAGCCTTACTGCAATTCTTCCTCAATACCATTCAACCTGACATGCATGCTAAAACAAGTCAGCTTTCGCTGGTGAGTTCTAAGTTAATTTTTCATAAAAATAAAATCTTTACAGCACATAAAGCATCAGCATTCACTGTTAACCGAAGTCAACAGTCTTAATCCTGCGGAACATATAACATTTCATATACATAGCATACATGACATCATAAAATCAATCACACAGTGCATAAACGTAGCCTGTCATGTTGACCGAGGTCAACATGCTTGCACAAGACTTCTTAAACTATCAACCCGAAGTCGATAACTTATACATGCATAAGATTTCCTCAACTGGCGACACATAGTCGGCAGGCCTGTTCTTGCACAGGACTTCTTAAACCATCAACCGAAATTGACGGCTCATACCGGTACAAGACTTATTAACATACATCATTCATACATAACATGGTTTAAATCATTTAAACCATCATATCATACACGGTCCTTCGCACCGCAGTGCTCAGGTTTTGCCCAACCGCAGCCGGGACTTCAATATCACATTTCCTTCTCGACCTCGGTCGATGTCTTTTAAAAAAAATCATTTCCTTCTCAACCACAGTTGAGACTTAAAACATTATTTACTTTAAAACATTCATTGCCAAAAAACATTCCTTATCTGATCATAATCAGGTTGAAATCACTTTCATACAATAACTTTATAATAGGCATAAAACGTTCTTTACTGTAACATGTTCTTTTATCCGACCGTAGTCAGTTAAAACAATCATTTTCATAAAATAACTTTTATAACATGCATATCAGCCCAAAATGATAAAACAGTTAAAATAGGGTTACAAAGAACTCACCTGATCTACGCTTCTATCGTAAAATTTTAACTCCTCAATTCTTATCTTACATAACCACCAATTTCCTAATAACATCAGTACCCTAATGGGATTACTTAACGTATCTTTATATTTTCCGGCATTGACTCGAGTCTTTAATTGGACAGCATGACGGCTTATGCTTTTCGGTTTTCTTAAAAATATTTGGGCAGTATTTCGGCTTATAAAACTTTATTTTAGAGTTTTAAATTGGACAGAACCTCGTCTTATAAATATATATTTTTATAAAATATTTGGGCAGCATCTCTGCATACTCCGTGTTTTACAAAAATATTGAAAATAGCCTCCACGCATAATATTAGCGAGGTTTTAAACAAACAATATATCGACCATACTAATTAAATAATTATTTTAAAATAAGAGTATAATAGGTGGTTACCTCAAAGTAGCTCGTACCAATGCTCGCTTAACAATCTTTGAACGAAATTCTAGTAACTACCATACCCGCTCAAGGGTTTTAGAAGAGTATTTTGACAGAATTTTGTTACTTAAGAGAAATGAATATTTGATCGTCGAACTACATCTATTTATAGATGTAAATTTCCTTCGTCATTAAGAAATAAAAATATACGTACGGTTCGAAATGTTCGACGTATTACTTTTGAATTTTGACACATGTTGAATTTATTATTTTATTATTATTATTGTTATATTATTATAATTAATTTTGCTTAAATCTTGTTTTTCTCTTATAACTTTTTGCATATGATGCTTTAAATTTTTTTGAATATACCGTTGAAATCTACTAATTATTCTCTACATTTCTACCCAAGTTTCGTTGAAAACGGAGCAGGGTAAAAAATAATATATTTTAATATTCACGAGCTTATATATTGTTCATACCTTATCGTATAACGGTCCGGCTTATATTAATGTGATCGTAATTACTTCAGGATTGTTCATAAAAATTTCGAACCCAAACAGTCACAAAAATTTTTACACGTTATTAATAGGCTTTATAACGTGTCCATACCTTATCAGATATTTTTATCGTTTATATCCTTTTGATCATAATTACTTTACGAACGTTTATATAAATTTTGGACATAAACGGTTACCGAAATTTCGCACGTTTATTATTAGGTTGCTAAATTTTAGGTTGTTACATATACCATCACCGGAAACACATAAGGGAAAAATGGGGAAAATTAGATTACTAATTTCACAAGGGATGTAATGGAAAAACCACAGGAGAAAACTGGAAAAAAGAAAAAAAAAAGTTGTTGCCACCAAGAATTATCCCGAGTAACACATATTATATACCTTAATACGAACCCAAATATAGGCACGTGTTGGTAAATTATATAACTAAACTATAAAAAAAACTTTGCATTTTCTAATCACTATTATTTAACTATTTAGGAGTATTTAATTATTAGTATCATTGAATTCTTAGTATTGCTTAGACATTATTATTAGGTAAAAATGATTATTAGTTTGTGAAGTAATTATGATTAAAATGATATAAACAAACAAATACATGATAATGCACGAAAACGTTATAAAACTCTGAATAACGCGCACAATTCCTGCGAACGTTTGGGTTCGAAATTTATATAAATGTTCGTGAGGTAATTGCGATCAAGTTAATATAACAATTACTATCATCCGATAATGTAAAAATATGTTAAAAGCATGTTAACATTAAAAATATGAGAATAAAGTGAGAGGGATAGGAGCCCAAAGTTCAAGGACTTAAATGAAAAATTGGAATTAATACTTTTGTGAAAGAAATTCTTTTGCAGCGGTTTAGAAAATCTATTTTGCGCATGACTATCGTTTGAGCCGATTGTGATATATTTTGAGGCAATTGTGGATATCTTTTGAAGCGATTCTGATGCAACAAAGTTAGTAAAAAAGGAAAAAATGCGTTGGAGTTTTTCCTGTGCATAACAAATAGGAGCTAGCCACGTACGTCTTACACCGACCTTGATAAATGAGTATATAGGAATATCTAGGTTTTTTTTAGTTGGTTCATGCTAGTATACAGTTGCACTTTTTGGTTTGGATCAATATCTTTCGTACGTATTTCACATAGATTAATGTAACTACTATCAGGAACATGATTCAAGGCTAACCCTTGTAAACTATATAAATACCAGATGAATATTGGTTGATTTCAATTTTCAACAATTTTCAGGTTTGCTTCGATGTATTGTTGATTGCCTCTGTATAATATCATATTTAAAGTGTTGTTGAAGATTATAAATTGAATAACAATGTCCAATTTTCCCATGGGTTGCTACCTGGTGTTTGATATAGGTCTACATGCGTTTGGTGTTAGACTTTGTGTTTGAAATTAATCATGGCTTTGTTTTGGCCTACTAAACCATAGGATATTGCACATGGTTTGATTATAAATAGTGAGATACTATTCTTTAGACTAAGAGAGGTGATAGAGTGTTGAGTTGTGCTGGTTTTTTAGATTTTTGGATATATTACGTGATCATTTAGTTTATCTTTTTTTTCTTATAATTGTGGAAACCACTTACGTGATCGTTGAGTTTGTCCTCTAATCGTATTAATTTTTTGATATTCAGATTGTTGATTTGTGAAATGTTAACACTCTTACATGTACGTTGTATTAGGATTGTTGAGACTAAACAAGTAAGAGATTGATCGTATAATTCATTTTACATCATAACGAACTTTTACACAACCCTCATTGTCATTATTTAGTGCCAGTTAGGGGCTGTTGGGTTGGTCTGAATCATTAAGTGCTGAATGGTTAAGAGGTCTGAATGATTAAGAGGGTCTGAATGTTTAAGAGGTCTGAATGTTTGGTTGCACCTCTGAATGGTTCAGCATGGTATTGGTGCTGAATGGTTAAGTGATGAACTGAATCATTAAGAGGTAATTTAATTTAAACCAAACGCGCTGAATGGTTAAGTACTGAATGGTTAAGTGTTGAATGGTTCCATTAAGAGGTAAACAAATAACCCCTTAGTCTTACAAAAAAGATTTGGCATTCGCGACTGTTTTTCAAGTCAGTTGCGTCTTTAGGACCTGTTACAACTCATTCATCATACCTGATAATTGATGAAGTTGACTTTAGAATTTTATTTATAAGTTACAAAAACAAAAAAACTAAAGTGAGTTGATCGAGATGCCACCGACTTGGTTGATTGTTATCGTGTTTTACAAGTTCCTCCCGATCATTAAAAAAAACGAGTTAACTGGAATAAAATAAAAAAAATGTTAATATGTTGATTGAATTAAATAAAATTATAATAATTTAACTAAAAATTAAGAAATAAACGAAAAATACTCATTTTGTAAAATATTTTTCAAACAAATCTTTTAATAAATATTTTTTTTTCATAACAGGTGAAAAAAACTTCCATTTTCGCTTGTCAATCATCTAAAAATTTATAAATGCCATTTTGACCCATTTAAATTTTCAAAATTTTTTATATTTTGTTTTTAACTTAAAAAAATTAATTTATGATATATTTAATTATATGTTCATATCTAAGTTTGAGTTATTTAAACGACTTCTATGTGTAAATACAAAACCATCAACAATGCTTAGCGTTCTGTGTGTAGTTTATAAACGTAGGACCGGCGTAGAAAACATGGCCCAGATCTGGCTTTGTCTGCCCATTTGGTATTAAAATATTATGAAATTTCTAGGAAACCCACCATTTTTTCGCTATAAAAACACGTTCGAAGTGCCTTGTAAACCTTCTTTGGCCGATCTTTTGGTTCGCCCACATTGCTACAGTCTACAGGTATGTTTCATCCTGTTTTCATCGTCACTTTTTTAATTTCTTCTTTTTATTTTAATTTTTAATTATTATTATTATTTTAGAGCTTGTTTTCATAGTTAGGGTTAGCAATGAATTGCTGTTCATCGTTCTGAATCTCTTGTATTTATGTTTCTGAATCATTGCAGTCTGCAGATCGTTTGAACCGTTGATTTGTCTAATCTCCGTAATCTGAATCTGCAAATCTAGGGTTTGTTTGAAGTTTTGATCGCAATTTTCACTTCTGGCTTGTGATAATAGATCTATTGTTTGGATGAGTTTATCTTATTCATGACGTATGTTGTACTGATGCATCGGATCCGAATCCTTCACTCTTTCTCTGTCGTTTTTCTCTACTGGTTTCACGAGCTTTCATGAATCTGCCTTAAATCATCTCGTTTTGATTACGTTTAGAACAATTAATCATTCATTATTTGATCAATTTCGAACCCTAAATCCTACTTACCTATTGCAAATTTCACGGTAATATCAATTTTGATTGCTTTTTAATTACCTGAAACCCTAACCAACCGTCCTACTTGAAACTCGGAATATTCCCTTGCGATTCTCTGATGGCATCACCGCAGCAGCAACAGTACGCAAACATTGATGAACGAAAAAGAAAGAGGATGATATCAAACCGAGAATCTGCACGCAGGTCTCGTGCGAAGAAGCAGCAACGGTTAGATGAATTGCTCTGTGAAATCAGCCGATTACAGAACGATAACAACACGATAATGAAGAAGATTGACGAGGCAACACAGGTGTTTGTTAATGCTGAGTCTCAGAACAATGTTCTGAGAGCCCAGCTTACTGAATTGACAGACAGATTGCATTCATTGAACTCTGTTCTGCATATTGCTCAAGAGGTTAGTGGTCTAACTATGGACATTCCTGAAATTCCTGATACTTTGCTTGAACCATGGAAGCTCCCTTGCTCTGTTCAGCCCATCACAACATCGTTTAATATGACCATGTTCTAGCATTCATTAAAAGGTCTCAACTCAAGTTTGCATCTGATTTTGTTTGTGTTTCATTTACTTCATGGGTTTTAGTTTGGGTGTCTGTCTGCTGTTTGTTTTGTTGTTTTGAAGTATGTTCATTAGCGTATGACTTGTGGTTTGAAAAGCATGTTGGTTTATTTGGTTTTGGTGTTGTTATCATGTAATGTTCAAATAATAAGAGCCGCTAGTTATGAAATGGGGTTTGTTTTTCAATATTGTCATTAACACAACAATAAATAACGCAATAAAGATTGAAGATTTGGGGATAACTGGAATTTAAATAGATATTTAATTGCAAGACAAGTTGCGGATAAATTAAAGAAAATGTTATTTTTTTTGAACGGCATTTGATCTTAACGTGTGAACCACTGATTTCCAGGCCATGTCACCAAGGTCTAGTTTTTTTTTGAACGGCCATACTATCCTACTCCTAAATTACATCCAATATTCCCCCTTGCTTGGATTTGAACCCAAGACCTCCTTTTTAAGAGGCAATGCCTTTACCAAGTGGGCTAGTCTAGTTACCATGACCTCCGTTGAGACCTCACCATCACCCCAGGAGGAAACCGCACCGAAAAACCTTCTGACCTCCCAAGGACCCCTATTTCGCCTTGAGAGGGATTTGAACCCGTGACCTCCCACAGGGAGGTCAAAGGGGTAACCATTAGGCTAGAAGATGTTATTTACCCGAGACATCAAAAAAAAACTTATTATAATCGTATGAACAACTTTTTTTGTTAAATCTATTTTTCTAAAATGGCAAATAAAGAACCACCAAATATTTCTTCTGAATCTATATGCTGGATACTATTTGGTGCACGCGCATCCCAGGTCTCGTAGGGTCAGCAAGTTTTTTTTTTTTTTTTTTTGTTGTCTTGAGTCTCTTGATCGAATTTTATGTAACCTTGGAAATTCGAAAAGGTGTTTTGATTAAAATTAAAAAAATCTAAAAAGAGAACGTAGATCAAATTGTCGGCTAAGATTTGTTTTGAATAAATTTTAATGTTATGAAAGAGAAAGCCAGCTACAAACGAAACCTAAGAGAAGTTCATAAGAGTTAACCATGTTAGGAGTTTATTTAAGGCTTTTCATTAAGGAAGAAAAGGAAATAAAATGAATAAAATAACTGGTAAAATTATTTGGTTTTATCTTTCTTAAGATTGAATTAAAAGATTTTCATTATGTTCTTTTCTCTTCACTCCTTTATTAAACTTAGATTAAAGCTCGGTTATAACAAGGCTGTCGTTTTATATGAGAAGGAGCTTCATCATGTAATATGCATCACTCTCAAAGTGATAAATAGTAGTTAGAGTATAATATAAATAATAAGATGCATCGGGTAAAAATATGAGTAGTTACAAGTTACTTTAACATATTACAGTGAAAAGGTTGCGATGCCACTTTACCAGAACTATGCCAAGGAGGTCATGCCCTCTATCAACAATAGTATGTAGCGGTTACACGATGGAGGTCTGATAGTGGCAGTCACCATTAAATTACGGGCATTTTATTCTCTCACTCTATTCTATATTACAACACCCTCCTACCTTATACAGGTCTTATGATCATATTACGTGTCACATGGCTGCTGAGTCTAGAGGTTAGCATACAAAACCCAAAAACCAAAAAAAGAGAAAACCAGAAGTGACTCAACCAATCGGTTAAGGTAAGGCAAAACCAAACAATTCGGTTACGGTTTACCCATCTCCAACAACCGAAACAACTGAAACCAAACTAATATCTATATTTTCATGTATATTTCATATGTTCTAAATGTATTTCTACGATATTTTCATTTATTTTTCACGTATTTAATGTAACTTTCAAGTATATGTATGCATAAAAGAGATTCAAAACAATAAAACAAGCAAGGTGTATTTAGGTGTATTTGCCAATGTGGAAATAACTCACTTGGTAGAGGCATTGCCTCTTAAAAAGGTCTTGAGTTCAAATCCTAATTTAAAAGTAGAACTATTACTGTTCAAAAAAAAAACTAATAACCAAAATAACTAAAACCGATGTTCAGTTACGGTTCCCAAAATTCTAATAACCAAGCAGACACACATCCCTAGGTAGGAGAATGTTTGTCCTATGTTTCAGAGAATGTCTGTACGATGAATAAGACGGGTCGTACTGATCAATACGACCCGTCTTGCTCCCAATCATAGGAGAATGTTTGACCGAGTACTGGACAGCACGGGCCGTCTCAGGGGTGTATTTTTAAAAAATAGGGTGTTAATTTAACACAACCCTTTCTTAAACCTATTTTTTAACATAGATTGATAATTGTTAAAATTAAATAGATTCTACCTGTAACATCCTTTTTCGGAAAGTACACACTGCTTGACTTGGAGATTAAAAGATAGCAAAATATCATAAGCAGTCATTGGGGGTTTGCAGTTTACGTAGGCTAATTTGAAGATTTATATTTTGCGACATCAAAATATTTTACCGCATTTTGAAGTGAACTCTGAAGAAAATAATATGTACAGCTCTAGAAAATAAAATAAATCTCAAAAACCTTTTTATTTTATCATTTTATATAAAATTCATATAAAATGACTAATTACAGAAACTACTCAAAAAACAACCAACAATATAACAAATAGGATATTATAACTGTCTAACAAAGCTATGATAATTGAATTGAACTTAAATTAACAGACTCTAACACAACTGATATGTTTATTCTTGTAATGTACATGCACAACCGATGCATATTCCTATACGTTTGTTGTGATCTAATTTTAAACCTGTTATCTATGTTAGCAGTACAAAGGAACAACAATAAATGTCATGTTCAGTGGTAACGTCCTCATCACTCGACTTATGCGC
This sequence comes from Mikania micrantha, assembly GCA_009363875.1. Lineage (NCBI taxonomy): Eukaryota > Viridiplantae > Streptophyta > Magnoliopsida > Asterales > Asteraceae > Mikania > Mikania micrantha. The sequence continues at coordinate 82,920,253 of CM018696.1, forward strand.
CACGCATGTGACACATTAACAACTCACATCATCGCTTTACTTTATCATCACATCTATTATCATCACCCATCATCAACCCCTCACGCCCCTTTTCACATCCCACTCACAAACTAGTAAACCACTACACATTACCCATCAAGAATATTAAAAAAACCCACAATGTATTATAATAATATGGGACTTGGTTATTCACACACATTCTTTTTTAATTTAAGACCCCCACCGACCCTATACGCTTCGTATAGGTTTATATGTCATGTATAACCCCGCATATATGTCTATACTCTTCGTATAAGTCCCCTATCATTGACACTGTCACCGAATGATTGGTCATGTATATTGGTACTAACAAATTCTGACACTCAATCTTGCCCTCTATACGTCACATATAGGCCTATACAAGTCATTTAGGGGATGTGGTGTGGTGTGGTGTGGGGTGGGGTGGGGTGGGCGAATAACACTACCCTATAATATTTTCATCTATAATATAAAAACTAAAACTTCAAAAACCATATATCGATTTTACAATATCTAAAAATCAACTAAAGAAATTGATAATAGATTGTTGTGATGTTATTTAACTCCTTTCTCGTTAATATTGCAAGAGAAGAAGCTGATAGACAACACATTCATCTCTGAGTTTTTTCAGACTCTAAGCATATATGTATAGAGATAGCAAGAGTATAGTTTAAACTCATCAAAACAATACCAAACAATAATAACTTAACATTCAAAACAGGTTTCAACCTCACATAGTCGCATGTTAAAAAAAATCTAATTTCTGATGACTTGTGTATGCAACCTAAATAATTTAAGAACCCAGCCGGCTTGGTTAAGAAAAACCAAATTGTACTCTATAAATGCAAAATCTCATTTAAAAAAGTTACAAAAAAATTCAAGCCTCAGTAAAATCCAGAAATTTCATGTGAAATACAGCTTCAACCAAGTGGTTCTCCCTGTAAAACAAGGTCTTGGATCCACCGTATCTCAAACATTTGGATGATTTCATCATTGGCAGATTCAAAATCAAAAAAGTATAATCAACAAATTATCAATTAAAATCAGACGAACAGAGTTTTTAATACTGATTGAAAAAAGAAATTAGACCTCGGTTAGATCGAGAATACCATGTGAATACGGCTTTAACCAGGTGGTTCTCTTTGTAAAACAAGGTATTTGGATCCACCAAAATTACTTTAAATTGAAATCTTCACAACAGAATTCTAACTGTCAAAAGCTCAGATAAAACAACAGCTCTATCAATCACGAATTTTCTGAAGCAGAACTGGCTTAAAAGCTGTGTATTCAATCATCACTGCAAAATTTTATCATAAACCCTAAAATCCTAAATAAAGTGCTAAAAAATATATGCAAACAAACACAACTAGATGCTGCAGGCAAATTAAAAACCTTAATTACCCTATAAGTAAACGGCTTGATGAGATTGGAAAGATGCATGGGGCTCTATCAGATGATGCGTCATTATATAGGCAAAATCGGTGGATTTGGGTATTACGTTCGTTTCTAGGGTTTCTACGATTATACGGCTGGTTTGCTATCCAGGCCTTCAGGGCCGGCCCATTGGGTAACGATCACATTTAATGACCTTTAGAAAAACTTTTTTTTTTTTTTTAATTTATAGAGGCTCTCGTAGTGCTCCATTCAATTATCTTGACGGTTGGTAACTAAGATTGATTCATCTATCACTGACCTTGAGACTGTACCTCCCTGATGCGCGGGAACCCCGTGGAATACGTAAATACCCCGAACATTTATTTCGGCGTCGCTTTCGTATGAGTCGGAATCTTTTTTCACGAGTGCGTAATGATTTGGAACAAAACTATGATTTTTTTCAACAAAGGTGTGACGGAAGAGGAAAGATCGGGTTTTTCAGTCTTCAGAAATGTACTTCTGCAATACGGCAACTAGCCTACGACACTAGCAGCGATTCGTTTGATGAGTATTTACAAATGTCTGAGCGAATGGGGCGGGAATGCATTTATAAATTTTGTAAAGGCGTAATTAGATTGTACACGAAGAAATACTTGAGGAAACCAAATTCCCATGACATCCAGCAAATTTATACGTTTCATGAAGAGGTTCATGGTTTCCCCGGTATGTTAGGTAGTCTCGACTGCACCCATTGGGAGTGAGACAATTACCTAACAACATGGCGAGGTCAATTCCAACGATGCGACCATCCAAGACCAAGTTTTATGCTAGAAGCTGTTGCGTCTCAAGATCTTTGGATATGACATGCCTTCTTTGGTGCATCGGGATCGAACAATGATATAAATGTTCTAGATCAGTCGCCGATTTACAACGATCTTATTGAAGGCGTGGCACCCGGTCAGCAGTTTATTTGCAACGACACAACATGCAAATACGGGTATTATTTAGTCGATGGTATTTATCCGCAATGGGCTACTTTCGTGAAATCGTTTACAACACGACAAACTGAAGATGATAGACGTATGTATTTTCAGAATCGTCAAGAGAGGGCAAGAAAGGATATTGAACGATCATTCAGCGTTCTAAAACAGAAGTGACACATGATTCAACATCCTGCAATAGCTTGGAGGCCAAGTCGTATCCGAAACGCGTTACACGCATTTGTGATACTACACAACATGATAATCGAAGACAACGGTCGAGCGATATGTGAATTTTAAGAAGAAGACGATCTGAATTTGTCGGAGCATGTGGAGATCAACGACGAAGAAAAACAAGCAAACCGTCGAATGCTTCGTAACGAGGATACACATGTGAGCCTCAAAGCCGATTTTATTGAACATTTATGGAAAAATCGTTTTATTAATTTGTAATTTTTTTATTAATTTGTAATTTTTTTTATTCATTTGTAATTTTTTTTATTAATTTGTAATTTTTTTATTAATTATATCTCATTTTAATTTAAAAATGAATGATGACGTGGAGTGAGTGGGTAATGGGACATTTCCACCAAAATGGTAGGGTGAGTGGTTGTGGTGAGTGCCTACATGGCGCATAGGTGGAGTGAGTGGTTGTCAACGACGTCTTTTTTTGGTATGGATAGAAGTAAGGTTTGATACAAGTTTGTCACTAGAGCTGGCAAGATGGGCGGGTTTGGTGATGGGTCAGAATGGGTGGGGGTTAAGATGAACCATTTTAAAAAATGATTATTTTGGTTCGGGTCAGAACGGATTTTCTCAAAAAAAAAAAAAAAAACGGGTCAAAACGGGTCATACTAAAAAAAATACCCTACTAATGCAAAAAAATTAAAAAAACCATGCTTAACTTAATTAGATATGCCAGACCCTTTTATAATCTCAAAGCTGGTCATTTTTATTAAATTAATTTAGTTTGAGACTACTAAGTTAGAAGTGGCTGATTTAAAAACAATGAAATTAAGAAAATAGGTTCTGAGTAATTTATACAATACAAAAGAAATAAACAATAATAAAAAAAAGCAGTACAAGATAAGTAAATCACTGCAAGAAAACCATTTGTTTAATTGTAACGAAAATGATTACCAAAAGCAAGATCATCAATTCGTAGATAACGCATATCGCTCTTTCACCGCTCAAGTCTCCTACATTTTTTTCCGGTGAATATTAGATTTAGGCATGTAAACGAACCGAACAGTTTATGAACTGTGTGGTTGGAAATTCGTTTATGTTCGTTTCTTTAATAAACGAATAAACACAAACATAAAATTTGTGTTCATTTAATTAAACAAATGAACATGAACACACCTAATGTTCGTTTATTTATGTTCATGAACTGTTCGGTTATGTTTGTTATTATTCATCTATGTTCGTTTAATATCTAATTTAATTATTTATGGATAATATGTATTACTTTTAAGATACTTGTCATTCATGTTCGTTTATGCTTGTTCAGTTGTGTTCGTTTATATTTGTTCATTTACATTCGGTTAGGTTTGTTCGTTTATTTAGGTTCGTTTGTGTTCATTTATGTTTATGAACAATTTGTTTAATTTTCTAACGAATGAATACAAACCGATCATGAACATATTCATTTTCTTATAAACACACATGAACACAAAATTCATGTTCGTTAATGTGTTCGTATTCGTTTACAGGCATATTATATTCTCAATCAACTTAAAAATATTTGAATATCAATGGGATTAAGTTGGCAGGTTCTCAAGGTTGCTTTCTTGTTGATAAGTTTTTTTTTTTGCTTTCCGGCGAACAACAAAAGTGCAACCGTCTAGCCCTTTATCACAAATTCACGACCCATCTTGACCCGCTATCAAATTTAGTTTGTTTTAGTTTTGCCCAAAACAACCCATTAAACATTTTAACCTTGCCCAGAATGATCCACAAGCTCATAATAAGGATCCATTAGAACCCAAAATTTAAATGACGGGTTGGATTTGCCATGTTTGTTTGTCACCCTAGATAGATGCTTGAGACTCCATTCCCTTGATTCAAATTCAACCGGTAACCCAAAAATCCATCAAATTATTTATCATCACCATGTCCAAAACATCAACATGTAATTAATTCATATGCTGTACACCATTTTTATCACATGACTTCCGTTTTTCTAACAACCAACAATCATATGTTTGAATGTACAGTTACACATAAAAACATGTCTCTCAACCTGTGATAAATCTGTATAAAGGCAAATTAAATAAAAAAACAAAAGAGCCTGAAAACTCACGCGTTACGGGAGACTAAAATCCCTTTTAAAGATCAAAACGTAAACGCATATATGGTATTTATAGAAAAAGAAAATAATCTTTAAACCTAGCATATTCTAAATGCTGCTTCCTACAAATTTTTGGTATTTTTCCTTTACCCCAAACCTGGTATTTTTACTACTATTAATGCGTTGTTAATTTGGAAGGACTTACTGTAGTAGTCCATAAGACATTGCAACGTGCCCTATTTTTATTGTACCCGTTCATCATTCAATAAAGTTTTCGTTTCGATTTCATAGTTGGTAGGTTATATGATTTTTTGTAGCCATGATATTTTTCTTGAAAAATATCACTGATTGCTCAAAAATGACGTTAACCACAACATTATACACGACAAACCATTAAAAAAAATCAAGATTTCGTTTTTTTTTTAATTAATGATTAAAATCTTCGGTAATAACGATGGTTGTTATAATGATAGTTAAGCCACAACAAAAAGAAACAGGTGATTTAACAAACTAAAATATCTTTTTTTTGGTATATACGATTCAAGTATTTCATCAATTATTATTCATAACAAGTCTAGATCAACTGTAATAATTCAATTATACAAACATAAATAAACCACCAAACAATATAATCTCTCGACTCAGATCAATCCTCGTATGTTCGGCACTCTTCGGTCTCGGGGTTGTCCTTGCAGTAAGTCTCCAACGGGTCCGAGTCTTTAGCCTTGTCCCGAGCATGGCTCGACGCCGCACTCAACTCCTCCACCTCATCCCACGCCGCAACGCACTCGCCGCTTGTCGGGTCATCGGCACACGACTCCTGGGCGTTCTGGATGCTGGTGGCAATCTTTTCCGACAGACCCTCCGGTGCCGCTCTCACCGGCCTAAGGTGCATCCTGGCGGAAGTTATGGTGGTGGGCATCTTGACCCATGATGGCTTTAGGCTGCCGGCGATGGTCATGGGTGAGTCCGATGATGGGTTGGCTAGGACTCTGGGAATTGATAGGCTAACACCGGCTATTGATGCCATTGGTAACGTGTTTGGTTTGATAAAATGGTTGTTGTGACTTGTGAATGATGGTGTAATGGAGTTTGGTTAGATATATAATTGGAAAACTTGATGATTTTGGAACACTTGTTTCTTATCATCTAGTAGCCAATCATGTTGTTCCACGTCCACACCAAACCTTGAGATATTTTTTTTTGTCGAGGTTAAATATCTTTTAATTTGATTTATCCTTTTTTGTGTGATTAATTTAGATACGATAATAAAACATGCAATTTACGTTAGTAACTGATAAATTGTCAAAAACTCATTAATTGATCATAAAATATTTAAAAAGTAAATTACGGTTTTAGCTGTGTTTTAAATGTTATAACTGTTTCAACAAAAATATATAATTAATTATCAATGCACCCATGTAGTAAATTACTAACGATTCTGGCTCCAAAGCATAACTATTTTAATAGAATCACAAGACAAAGTTCAGAGCCAAAACAATTAGTTGTTTAAATCAAAAGGACCGCATTGATAGAATGTTATATTTTGGGTTAATACAGTTAAAATACTTTAATCACAAAGCCAAAACCTTAATTTGCTCCTATTTGAATAATAATTGTATTATTATTATTATATATGTATATATATATATTAAAGCTAATTAAAATGAAAAGTGAATATATATATATATATATTATTAAATAGTATGTATGTATACATGCATGATGCATAGCAAAATAAACATAATGCATATGTGTCTGATCAATATAATGACGTTTTAGTAATTCAGAATTTGACCATTGGAAATTTTTTTAACTTCGAAAAGTAGTAAAAAGTTAACTTTGAAGAAGTAATAAAAAGAGATGAATGTATTAATTTAAGAGATTTGTTTAGAGATTTGCGTTTTGTTTTCATTCAAACGATTGGTTACCGGTGAAAAGAATTTTGTGAATAATTTTTTCTATTATTTTTGTAACATATTTGTGAGAATTTTGTATTATTTTAAGAGAAATCGGAACCGGTTCCAACTTTACCTGGCAAACCCGAACCGAAGCTGGCCAAAAACTGGTTGGAACGTGTCAAAAACCAAAACCGGTTGTTAATTTTGTTAACCAGAACCGAAACCGGTTCTAAAAAACTGATTTGGCCACCTCCACTCATGTGTTTAAGGAAATATTTTATATCTTAAAACACCGTGTCAAAAACCAAAACCGGTTGTTAATTTTGTTAACCAGAACCGAAACCGGTTCTAAAAAACTAATTTGGCCACCTCCACTCATGTGTTTAAGGAAATATTTTATATCTTAAAAAGTCAAAAATACGTTTTCTTATATCTTAAAAAAGTCAAAATGACGTTCTCTTAAAATTTGTTCGGCAAAAGGAACAAATTAAAGTTTTTTCTTTTTATGTGTAGGTTTATTTAAATCCGTTTGGGATTGCTTATTTAACTTAAAAACGACTTTTTGTCAAAAGTGCTTATTAACTTATTAATTTTTGAAATGAAGTTTTTTAAAATGTGTTTGGATTAGATTTTCCAAAATAAATTTTCAAAATTATCAAAAAGGACATTTTTATTGATATTATTTTAAGGTTATTGGGTAAAAGGTAAAGAGTGGAGTATATTTGTAATTTTATGTCAATAAGTCATAAATTATTTTGAAAAGTTATAATTTTTAGCTTTTGAAAAACAACTTATTACCATTTTACAAAAAGTCATTTTCAAAAGTCCTTTTAGGTTTGGCAAGTAACTTATTAACTTATTGGTTTTTTGAAAAAAATTAATAAATCAATAAGTTGTTTTTAGATGAAATTTCAAACAGGGCCTCAGTCACCTCAAAATAGCAGATCAATTGAGTTCTCTCAAACTTATCAGCATGTTAAAATAAGCCACTTCTTAGGTAAAAAAATTAACAAAAAACGGATCGAAATGGCAATTACCAATTACCATCCAAGACCCTTTTTTGTTAACAATTAACACCACATACTTGTAGTTGTTGGCACATCTTAAGCACCTTAAGCAACACACGCACCTCTCCACCATCCACTACTATTTGTTGCCATCGTTTGCCATCACTGACGCACCCGTATCTGTCTTTGTTTATTGTCACTATATGCCATTTAAAATACACAAGACAAACTTATTCTGATATTTATATTTCTCTCAAATGATTACTTTTAGTTAAAGTGAGCTAAAAATCAACCGGACATTTCTAAATACTATCAATTTTAAACCGTAATCTAACCAACCCTATTGTCGTCGTTGTAATATGAAGAGGCAAGCCCATAAATAATAATAGTAGCAGTAGTAGTATTAGTATTTACTATAAAAATTAAAGAATCACAATTGTTATAAAATCTATTATGAGTGAGAACCACAAATCAATCATCACCAATCACAAAGGATAAAAAATTAGTTGTGATGGGACCGGGTAACACAACCGCCCACTAATAACAAATATAATTTTTGGTAGGATCTATAAAACCATAAGAAATGCCCTATAAAAGTGAATAGAAAGACATATTAGAGAGATCATCTACAACATACACACAAAAGATATCATTCCTGACGGAAAGGTTGTACTATGACTGTGATTACGCTCATTCAGAACAAGTGAAAGAGAGATTGGATAATCAAACTTTATGAGAGAAAGATTTCGGTTATTGCATATTCATGATACTTTTAAGATTTGAAATTAAATTACTTTGTAATTCTGGTTTGTTTGTTTTTTTGGTTAATATTAAATAATAAACTTAAAATAAAGAATTATTCCTATTTCAACTTTTTAACATGTTGCATTTTCAAGAGTGTACTTGAATAAAATATATATCAAATAATACACTTGTAACAAATATATTTTTTTAACTACACCAATTTTTTTTAAAAAAAACTCCATTACAAATTATAACCGCATCAAAAAGATTCTGTTTCCTTTTAATCGTTCAAAAATATCTAACCCTTTCGGGTCGGACTTCGGGTGAATACCAATCAGGATCATCTGAACCATCGCCCAAAATCCCCAAATACGACGAGCACACACCATTTACGATCCAAATTTTTATAATTCTATTTGATTCATTGATTGGATTGGTCGCGTCACATATCAAATCGACCAACAATATTCGATCATCATGCGATTACACAAAGTCTATCACCGTTTCTCTCTCCTCTCTCTCACTTCACCTCCATCTTCAACCCTTTTCTCCCATTACTCTCCCCCTTTTCATCTTCCCAAACGCTGTCGGATTGCATCATCAAGAACGCGTAGTCTTACAGATAACCCGTTTCTTCAATCTATGTCTACCTCAAGATTACACAATCTTGTTCCTGTTGGTTCATTCGCCACCGAAGATGCAACTGGTACTAACGGGTCTGTAGCTACATCCGAAGATGATGGTAACTTTGATTTCTTGTAACTTGTGTCTTCATATGAATTGATTGTTACTGAATTTCAATAGAGAACACTAGTTGTTAAATTGAGTAATGGGTGAGAGTGGGATAAATTTGTTTAGGGACCCGACCCAATTCTAGAAATTCAATATAGGATGGGTATTTTGAGTCTTCAATCTTTCTGAGTTTTGTTTGATCTTAGGAACATGCAGATTTGGCGTTTGGCTTGTACTTCACTCGCAGGTTGTCTTTGGTTGAGTGTGTCAGTGTTAGCCAGTTTCTAGGGTTTATCCTTAGCCTTAGTTATGCTGCTAATAAATCTGTTATGATACCTTTTCCCCCCTTGTATGTTATCGATATTTTTCTCTACTTCCAGAAAAGAAAAGGAAGTTTCTTCTAAGCAAGGTAAGGCCGTAACCGAATGGACACAAACGATCTCTTATTTGTATTCGTTTGTTTTACACTTTTACATTGAACTTATTCACGAATGAACGAATGGTTCACAGACACTAACCAAACATTGTTCGTGTTCGTTCATCATGGAATTGAACTTGTTCGCTTAATTAAAGGAACAATTTTGTTGTTCATGTGTTCATTTATTAAATGGACAAACATAAATGAACTCTCTGTCGAATGGTTCAAGAAATGTTCGCTGAACGTTCGGTTTGTTTACAACTCTAGATGAAGAGGTTTTTGGGAGCAACCTCTTTATTCGTCATGATAAAGGTAAGTTATGCCCTCATCTCGCCCTCCCCAAACTGTACTATGTAAGTGGGATTTTTCCTAGGTATGTGTGTTTGGCTTTTGTAGGCAGTTGATTGTAGTTTCTAGAGCAAACTGCATACCATGTGTTGCACACAATCTGAACTTTACATTGGCAGTTGATTGTTGAATTCACTAGTGACTTCTTTTGAACGTGCTACGTGCATATGTTGGGTTATATGGCATTGAAGTTGAATTATATTCATAGTAGAATATCTTGAGTTGTTAATGGACTAACAGTTCCTTTCTCTTTTCGAATGTGGTGTGATCAGAGTCAAACAGCGGATATCGTCTTCCTCCATCAGAAATTAGAGATATTGTTGATGCACCACCACTTCCAGCTTTATCATTTTCTCCAAAAAGGGATAAAATTTTGTTCCTAAAAAGAAGATCATTACCTCCTCTGTCAGAATTGGCAAAACCAGAGGACAAGCTTGCAGGTGTTCGTATTGATGGCAAAGCTAACACCCGTAGTAGGATGTGAGTTATGATAATCATTTCGTGATTCTTCAAATGTTGTTGATATGAATTCGGTTGAATAACGTTTGTTGTTTAATTATAGGTCATCTTATACTGGTATTGGAATCCATGATTTAAAGGATGATGCTACATTAGGCCCAGAAAAATTAATACATGGCTTTCCAGAAGGATCTAAGATTAATTTTGTAAACTGGTAACTTCCATCATCTTTGATTTTTTCTTTTAGGGCAAACAAACTTAAAGTTTTGTAGAAACCAATTTACGCTTTATTATTGATTTTAGCAGCCAAATTACATGTTATTGCTAATTGTAGCAACTGATGAATTGTTCAACTAACAACTACAAGTCATTTTTTGTTTGCTTATTTTTTAAAAGTTGCAAATGCGGCATCTTATTTGTCATTTTAGTCTACGTGCATATGCCATGTTGGTATCTGATTTAACATTAATTGATTATATATAAATACAGTTCTCTAAGATCTTGATTCAAACTTCTAAATAAATTCATTATCTAAATTTTAGGTAAAATGAATTTAAAATGAGATTGTTTGTTAAGAACGGTAATAAGCTGTTGGTCTAAATCTATTTTGTGCGTACTATATAGTGGTTGCTAAAGTTGAGAAGAAGTGTAAACTTTGTTTCTATTTTGTGCAGTTTGCCCTTTTCCAGTAATACATTGCCACACTGCTGTCCCATTTCCTTGTATTTTTATTGTTTTTGTTAATTTAGCTTCTTTTTTCTTAACAAGGTCAACTGATGGCAAGCATTTGGCCTTCAGCATTCGGCAAGACCAGGTAATGGCCAAAATATGACTGATATTGAAACCGATAAATAAACTGTGTTCTGGTATTATGATTTATCATCCACTTATCTACAACTTTTTGATCAAATAATGTTTTGCTTAATAATCCTTAGATACTAACAATCTGAAAAAATAAGTAAAACAGGAGGATGATTGTGGCAATAAGCTTAGAGTATGGGTTGCAGATGTGGAAACAGGAAAAGCTAAGCCCTTGTTTCAGTCGCCAGATGTGTTTCTTAATGCAATTTTTGACAAGTACGGATCATTTACTGCAAAGGTGGCAAATTTGGCGAGTCGGGTAATGGGTCAAAATAGAAAGCGTTAGTTGGGACTTGGGGTTGCCTGCTAACACTATTTTTGTTTGTTTTTTATAATAAAGTGCTAAATTATAAACTATTGAGTTAGGAGGCTTTTATGCACTTGAATACACTTCAAATGACTTTAGACCTGTATGAGTGTATGACACATTTCCATTTTAGTAAATTCTTTTAGCTTAAATAAAACATAACCCAAATCAACCCATTTCTTTTTGAATGGGTTGATCATGCCACTTCTGATTATCATGTTTGAAATTAAACAGTTTAGCAACAAACAACTTCTATGCTAACAATATATTTTTTTTCTTTTGGTTTTCAGTTACGTATGGGTGAATAATTCTACTCTCTTAGTTTGTACAATCCCAGCATCCAGAGGAAGCCCACCAAAGAAACCATTAGTCCCCTCAGGTCCTAAAATCCAATCAAATGAACAGAAAAGCATTGTTCAAGCCCGGACCTACCAAGATTTACTCAAAGATGAATATGATGAAGATTTATTTGAATATTATGCCACATCCCAGCTTGTTTTGGTGTCTTTAGATGGGACTGTGAAATCATTCGGGGAGCCATCTATATATACATCACTAGATCCATCACCTGATCAGAAATACATTTTACTTAGTTCAATTCACAGACCATTTTCTTTTAATGTGCCATGTGGCAGATTTCCTAAAAAAATCGATTTGTGGTCAGCTGATGGAAAGTTTTTGAGGACACTTTGTGATTTGCCTGTTGCTGAGGACATTCCAATTGCATTTAATAGTGTTAGAAAAGGCATGCGGTCTTTAAATTGGAGGGCAGATAAGCCTTCAGATCTCTACTGGTATGCATGCTTTTTGCTTAAAAATATCGTGTGGTTTTAAGGGTGGTTTGGGATTGCTTATTTAAACTGCATATAAGGAGAAGCAGATAACCGGCGTAACGAAATTAACCCATGGGGTGAACTTGTAATTTTGAGCAACCATGAATAATCAGTTTGATGTAAAGCATTCTGAATCTGCTTACTGAAATAAGCTTATTTCACCCTGAAAATAAGCAAAAATTTCTTCATTAATTTACTTAAAACCCTCTAAAATGGTTTATGTATATGCTACTTTTACAAGTAATCATTTAATTAAAGGGTGGAGACACAAGACGGTGGTGATGCCAAAGTAGAAGTTTCTCCTCGTGATATAGTCTACACACAAGCTGCTGATGCCCCTGAAGATGAAAAGCCAAACATCTTTTTTAAGCTTGATCTTCGTTATGGGTAAGTGTTTACTTAAATCAGACATTAACACACATAAATTATGCTGCAAGTATATGCTCAAACCATACCATTTTTGAATTTATGCAGAGGAATTAGCTGGTGTGACAGTTCACTTGCATTAGTGTACGAATCTTGGTATAAAACACGGCGTGTAAGAACCTGGTTGGTTGCCCCTGGGTCCCACGAGACACCCCCACGTTTATTATTTGATAGGTCATCCGAAGATGTATACTCTGACCCTGGTTCTCCCATGTTGAGGAGAACCCCAGCTGGAACTTATATTATTGCTAAATTTAAGAAGGAAGACAAAGAAGGAACATATTTATTACTAAATGGAAGTGGTGCTACCCCAGAAGGAAACATACCATTCCTAGATCTCTTTGACATGTAAGTGTTGCTGTTATACTAGAGGTGGGAATATGAGTGGGCCGGGCGGGTCGGGTAATCGTTCAAAACAAATTTGGGTTGAAATATGTCATTTCTAGTATATTGTTGAAACAATTCAGGTGGGTGGGTTGAGTAGGCCTGCAAACACCTTGTGTCAATTTTCGAATTGTTTTCAAGATAATTGATATGTCAAAATAATTACAAAAAATAATTTTTTACGGTAATAATCTGAATTAAAAAAAAAAAGATTTTAAGAGGTTGTATGCATTAAAATTGTCTTTGGGTCACTTCTAACTTGCTTGATTTTCGACCAATCTATCCCTGCTTCCTTTGAGTAGATTTTTTATTTGACCAGCTTGAGATAACATAACATAAATCTAGATTAGAGAATTGGTTGCACTGAAAGGGAAAATGCACCTTTTTGTCATTGCATGTAAGGAAGAATTTTTTTCCCTATTGTACGTGACATATTAAAAAAAATAAAATTTATCGTTGTATAGCATCTTTTCTTTTTTTAATAATTTAATATCATGTGGTGGCACAGCACACCATCATTTCACCTGCTATAGAGCTATAGAAGGTAAAATAAAGTGGTATAAACATGAAAATATGTCGCATACAATGTGAGAAAACATTTTTAGCATACATTGACAAACGGGTGATAGTTAGTTACATTCCAATGTAATAAACCCTAAATTATATATATGCATTTTCATGTGGCTTAACTTATTTCAGTGACACGGGAGATAAAGAAAGAATTTGGCAGAGCGACAAGGAGAAATATTATGAGAGTGTTGTGGCTTTAATGTCTGACCAAAGTGAAGGAGACTTGAATGTGAATGAGTTGAAAGTGTTGACTTCCAAAGAGTCAAAGACCGAAAACACCCAATATTACTTGCAACAATGGCCCGATAAAAAATCATGTCAAATCACAAGCTTCCCACACCCATACCCTCAGCTTGCATCATTACAGAAAGAAATGATACGTTACCAAAGACGAGACGGAGTTCAATTGACTGCAACTTTGTACCTGCCACCAGGCTATGACCCGTCACAAGATGGCCCATTGCCATGTTTGGTATGGTCTTATCCTGGAGAGTTTAAAAATAAAGAAGCAGCAGGTCAAGTTCGTGGGTCACCTAATGAGTTTGCTGGCATAGGCCCAACATCACCATTGTTATGGTTGGCAAGGAGGTATGTTATTGTTATTGTTGTAAACTTGTAATTATAACGATCGCTCTTAAACCTGTTAGTTGGCTTTTTATCCTTATTTTATGGTTCTTGTAAGTTGTGCAGATTTGCTGTGTTATCTGGGCCAACAATTCCTATCATTGGTGAGGGTAAAGAAGAAGCAAATGATAGGTAATCTTTTGTAGTTTTTTGTGACTGTTTCTCACAGTTTAGTGAATTATATTTCTGAATTTGTTGGTGAGCAGTTATGTTGAGCAACTTGTTGGGAGTGCAGAAGCTGCAGTGGAGGAAGTCATCCGCCGTGGGGTAAACCCTTTTCTTCTCACCCATTTGCTTATGAGTTGGTTGATTTGGGTTATGGTTTATGTCAAATTGGTAAAATAACTTGAAAGGGAATGGGCTGGACGGGTTAAATCAATCAAAAGGGTGTGGTTAAACCTTTATTTTAAATTTATATATTGCTTCCATAGATTTTCATTATCATGTGTAATAATAACCAGGTTTCAATATTGCTCCCATAAAGGGTCACTCATACTTTTTTTTAACTATACAGACCATTCAAGTTTCACTTACTGTTCCATTATTGTAAAATTTTTTTAAATGTAATTTTTTTTTAAAATTAATTAACTTTAATGGCATATATGTGAAACTTAGGATAATTATTTTGTGATCAAGATGACTTAAATAAAACATTTATGAATTCATAATTATTTAGTAACTTTTTTTTCTTCACAATTTACTGAATAGTAATCAAGTTTCATATATGTTCCGATTTCGGTCACCTAATTGTAAAAATTACAACACATACCCAGTGTTTATAAAAAAATTTCACAACAATGGAACTATATTAAGACTTGAGTGGGGTTTTTGTTGCTAACAAGATGGGTGACCTGGTTACTATTGGGTGAGATGTTTTCTTATTAAAACAGCCTTTAAAATGGCCTGACACAACCCGTTTTGGCCCAAAGAAATAGTAGCTTTTTAATTTGAACTCTTTTTGACCTTACCCAACTACCTGTCAATGTTGGTACCTGTACTTGGGGATCTATTTGATTGGTGCTATTTCTTAAAATACTGAAGGTGGCTCATCCAGACAAAATAGCTATTGGGGGACATTCTTATGGGGCGTTCATGACTGCAAATCTTTTGGCACATGCCCCTCATCTTTTCTGTTGTGGAATTGCTCGCTCAGGAGCTTATAATAGAACACTTACACCATTTGGGTTTCAGGTAATTTTTTTTCTATTAATGTTTGCATATGGATAATGTGTTTATTGATTTATATTTGTTTATTAGAATGAGGATAGAACACTCTGGGAAGCTACTGATACTTATATCAAGATGAGTCCGTTTATGGCTGCCAGTAAGATTAAGAAGCCCATTTTGCTTATTCATGGAGAAGAAGACAATAATTCAGGAACGTTAACGATGCAGGTGAGATTTAGCACCTTATTCCAAAATATGTTATTTTATCTTTTGTTCATACTAAAGTTCACAACTAGTGGTGACAATTTTGATCCGTCTATTTATAAATGGGCGATTTGGGTTGTGTTTTATACCAAATGAGTATTTTAGCAGAAAAGAAGGGAAAATGATTTGTAACTTCTAAGTCACAAGTGTGTTTTTAATGCATAAACAAACAAACACACAATAAAATCCTACGAATTAGTAGAGTATGAGGGAGTAGGCAGTGGCGGAGCTTGACCCCAAGCGTAGGGGGGGCGAAACTTCAGGGGGGGCCGAACATAGGGTATAATTTTTTTTTCCGGGGGGGGGGGGGGAATACAAATTTTTAAAAAATTTTGCACTACGAATCGGAAAATGTACACTACTGAACGAAAAACAGGGGGTCGCCCCCCCAGTCTTCACTAACCTTCACCCCTGGGAGTAGGACAAAGACAAACCTTATCCCTATCCTGATATGATAGAGAGACCACTTCTGTGGAGACCCCCGGCTCAAATATGCCACAAAATAGAATCATCCGATACACAAGCATTGGTATAAGCATACAAACAAACAATACATTGTAACACATGTAGTGAACATGTATTAGCCAAAGTAAAACAGAGACCGAAGAGAAGGACACCAAGCAGAAAACGAAACACACAAGCATAAGCGCAAAAATACATGCCTAATTACACCTAAAACTAAAAACTAAAAACGTCTTACCTCTGTATTTATTCCTTTATCCTTAAAAACTCTAAAGATCTAATATCTTTAACTTTTATTCTACGTCTCCAAGATTCCAATTACTGATTATGTCCTTAGAGAGATGTAAAACATTTTACTCAAAAAAATATACCAATACCGAAATATTATAAATTTTGTAAATACAGTTAACACTATAATTGGTCATAAAAAAATTTCAACAAAAAAGTGTTGCGGGTCAACCCAACCTGTGTCATACCCGCATAAAAAATAGTCCCCTCGTTTCAAAATTATTCCCACAGGACAGTTTAGTTTGTCCAGAAATGACTGATCACTTTTAAAAATGGATAATAAAGATGTATTATTTTTCTCATTTAGAAGCAGCCTTTATATTCCATAAGGATAGAGGTAAGGTTTTTGTTCATCTCACCCCCATACCCTACTGAAAAGTGGGAATATACTGGGTAAGGTTGTTGTTGTTGTTGTACCCCCATACCCTACTGATTAGTTTGACTTGACTAAGTATGTTTGTTTTACTTTTACTGGAAATAGTCCAAGTCATTGATATTTTAAAATACACCAAGTCTAAAATTGACAATCTACTAATTAAAAACTGCATTAATTGTGTGAGATATCTAAAATTATATTTTTTTTGTATTATATTCCAAGTCAATGGTATCTTAAATGCACCTAGTCTAAAAGACTAAAATTGACATTTGACTTATTTAAAACTGCATTAATTGTGTGGGATATCTAAAATTATATTATTAGTAGACTGTTACTTCGTGTATTACACGGATTTATTATAAAATATTAAAAAGTTATTAATGAAATTTTAAAAATTATAAACCATATTTTGATATAAAATAATTAAATTATGTATCAATAAGTAATTTAAGTAAATATTAATTAAAAATTTCAATAACTATAGAGATGTGCATGACTTTTTTGATTTATGACAATTAAGATCTTTAAACTAACTGATGTGAAAACCCTGTTCGTTTTATGTAAAAAAACTAACTGTTTTCTATAATTATTAAAGTTAAAGAATCCAATTTGAAAATGTCATTAAATATAAAGGGTCAAAAGATTTTTTTTTCCTATCATTTTTATAACTTTCGGTCTTAAAAAAGGAAATTATTTTGTAAACATCTTGTCTTAAAAAACACCATTTGTTTGTAAAATTCTTGTCTTTGGAAACTCTGGTAAAATTCTGATGTATGTTTTTGTTATTGATATGACGATGCAGTCAGATCGTTTCTTCAATGCTTTAAAAGGGCACGGGGCCCTCTCTCGCCTAGTCATCCTACCATTTGAGAGCCATGGTTATTCATCACGGGAGAGCATAATGCACGTCCTCTGGGAGACTGACAGGTGGCTACAGAAATATTGTGTTTCAAAATCTTCACAAGATGATGATGAAACCAAAGGCTCTGAGAATAATGCTGTTGCCTTAGGTGGCGGCGCGGTTGCTGAGCTGGAAGATGTTATTGGATTTGGCAGTCTTCAAATTAATGCCAGATCATCACTTTGGTAAGTTCTGTTTTTACCCTTTATGCAATTGTATCACATATGTATGTCATGACAGCGGCTCAAATCATTAAAAATCTTCAACTTGGCTGAAAATGAAATAAATGTGTCAAAAGTTGTCCCCAGTGTGTGTTCAAATGCTCACCAATCTCTCAAATTGGTGGTGTTTAGGGTTAACTTTTTTTAAAATTTTAATTTTTGTACTTTAGTTAGGAAATT
Organism: Mikania micrantha; assembly: GCA_009363875.1. Lineage (NCBI taxonomy): Eukaryota > Viridiplantae > Streptophyta > Magnoliopsida > Asterales > Asteraceae > Mikania > Mikania micrantha. Next base: position 82,938,388 of record CM018696.1, read on the forward strand.
CATAAGTGTTGGTCTTAATGTTGTAAGTAAGTAGCAACAAATTTCACTTTTGTTGTATTGTAGTTAATCAATCTACTTTGTTGTTTCTTTAAGTTTGTTTCAGTTATGAAAAATGTTCCATTTTGGGTATTTTTTATTTTAAAATGACGATAGTACCCTTAAAATGATGACCTTATTGGAACATCTTAAGTGTGTTAAGGTTTTTAAAATATATGTGCGCACCGCAAACATGATCAATTTATTAACTAAAATGACACGAAACAAATCAACAAGTAACAAGTATGTCTACAAATGTGTATGGTTGCACTTATTCATGGTTTTAGTTGGATATTTTGTAAATGATTATGTTTTTCTAATATTTTTTTTTTTCGAGTAACGATTCTTATATGAGGAAATTTTTGCCAGACATCAGCTGCTGAAAATTGAGATAATATTATTGCCTGATGATGTACAACTTAAAGATAAAGGGAAGGCTACTTTACCATCTTTGAAGTCTTGAAACATAAAGAAACCTATATGGAAATTACATACAAAGTCTCTGTAATAATATTGAAACATGAAATTGTCAATATTTGATTTTTTTATAGAATTCGTTTTGGTCATTTGTTATATTGCTAGGCTGCAAGTTATAAAAGACAGGGACGTAAATGAGAAGAGCTGAGCTCGGCTCGTTTGGAGCTTTTTTAAAAACTTGAGTTTGGCTTATTAAAAAATTTTGATGCTCGAGCTCGATTTCTTATTATTTAATTATTTTGTTTATGTATTTTTAATTAGTTATATATATTTTTATAGTTGTACATTTCTTACATAACATAATATGTATTTTTTGCTTATTTTTTAAGTGAGTGTGTGTATATATATATCACACACACTTTTATATTTATTTATTTAGATGTTAAATTAAGAACTAACATTAGTTGAGAACTGCAAAAATTATTTCTAGTTACATGTTTGACATGTATAAAACTTATCTCCACTTTAAAGAGAAATTACTTTTATAACTTATAAATAGTTATAAATGATTCTTTATACATTTTTTGCATAACATTTTTGGTCGTTTATGTTTAAGGATAATTTCACACTAGACTCTTTAAACTTAGTAATTACAAAAATGATATCTAACATGTTTGACTTGTAACAATTAAGACCTTTAAACTAACAAATGTTATATTTTATGTTTAGAAAATATAAAATGCTAAATTACCAATATATTAAAACGAAAGAAACAATAAAATGATATTTTTAGTAACTTACATTAGCTAATAATAATGATAATAAAGAAAAAACAAAACAAAACATGATCATCTGCTTACCTCTATTGTGACACACATAATCGACCCCCTTCTTCACCTCTCCATCTATCATAAATAAAATAAGTTTGTTAAACAATATATTCAGAGTTACTAAAGCAACGTTATATGTTTAAGTATATGTATTAACATAGTTGTGTATATAATATGTGAAAAATGATTTTTTAATGATTTTCATAACAAACTTTTTTGACGTTATCATTAAATCTATTTCCATGTTGTAACTTAAAAAATGACTTGTCATCTATTTATTATGCTCTATAACTATTTGTGAGGAATGCAGAGCGACAGGAAAGAAAACACATTCCTGGGCCTAGGGCTGTTCAAAAAGCTCGGATTCGGCTCGTAGCTCGTTCGGAAAAAACTCGGATAAAGCTCGGCTCGAATAAAGCTCGTTTGTAACCGAGCCGAGTTTGAGCCAGGGCTGGCTCGGCTCGTTGCTCGGCTCGTGGCTCGGCTCGTTTGTACAACATAGTCAACATACTATACTATAATATAAAACTTTAGGGTTACTTTCACTAATAAATATATATACTTTGGTGTTATTTTGTAATTATGTTAAAAAATAAAAATAATAAAATAAAAAAGGACGGAAATACAAAATGAATCCCAATCTCACGTGCTCCACTAATTCTTAATTCCTAAATCATATTATCAATTACTAGTTCCACATATTCACGTCTCTTCTCTTATGTAAAAACCGAACAAAAACGAACCGATCCGAGTTGAGGTGAATGCAATTAAAATATTAAATTTCTTATGTAAAAACCGAGCAAAAAACGAGCCGAGCCGAGCCAGGCTCGGTTTTAAACCGAGCCGAGTCCAAGCTGACTCCTGGCTCGGCTCGGTTCGGCTCGTGAACACCCCTACTTGGGCCATTGAAAATAACTCTCACATTAACATGATTATTGTTATTGTTATTATTTAATCCCTAATTTCCAATTAATCAATCAATTTTGACAAATATAATTAGGATTTAGGAACAAAGGCATTACAATCTAGCATTATCTTGATGACGAGATAAGACTTAGGAACCAAATAATCATGAGTTCAAATCACACAAGGGGTTTTCATAAAGTATTGAGTTTTTTTCAGAACTGGTGACTTGATGGTGGATATCATCAGGTGGTATTGCTGGTGGCACAATGATACTCCAGTGATCCGTTAGTGATCTAAAAATTAGTTGTTTAGAAATAAATAAGGATTTAGGAAATAACTAGAAAAATTAGAAGAATTAAAAAGAAAAAAACAAGATGGCTCCCGACCCAAACTACATGACAAAAACTAAGAAAATGAAATTTGTTTTATACAGAAATTAGTACTTTATTGTAGTGTTATGAATATGCATTGATGTAAAGAATCTTTTGCCTTTCAAAATATGCCATATCTTATTTTATGTTAGGCTATTTTATATCTTTAAAGTTTTAACTATAAACACAACTTAGGTTCAGTCATTATGGGGTTCAAAAACACTAGAAGCCAAATGAGAGGATAGACTTAATTTAAAATCATTTTTAGACCATCTTTCATCACCTCATATAGTCGTATGTTCTTTTAATCACTAAAGTGCTTATACTCTAATGATACTTTCTTGACTTTCTGAATAAAATGTCTTGGATTCAAGTTTCATTTAAAGCAAAAAAAAGTTTTAGGTTGAGTTAAGATGTTTTTCTAGTGTCATTATGTTTATTTAAACAGTGGTACTTAGCGTTAGTTGTTCAAAAAAAAATGTTCGTTTAGTCAGATTAAAAAAATTAACTGAATTTTGTACGTTTATTATTTTTGGTTGCTAAAAACACTGTGAGTCATCTCGTTTTTTCAACTCAGATGATACATCAGCATCACCTTATTATTCTCTATTTTATCATTTTTTTAGGAAATTAAGTACGTTTTTTACTTTCTTTGTTCTTCTCTAATACCATTTGCTAAAATTAAATGAAGAAATAAAAGAAAAAGAAAATGATTGAAAAGTTGGTTTGTGGGAAAGCAAACCGATTTGGGTAAAGAAAACAGAAGCCAATTCCGGTAGGTGGCTTCACCCACTCCCAGGGGCTGATAGTGTCTTCTCTGCGTGTGTCGTAACAAAAGAACTTATTTAAGTTTAATATTTGGGAAAATTCCCATATTAACCACGCCCACAAAGGAATTTCCCAAAATGTCCACCACCATGGGTGCCCACGCCCATGGTTCTCCGGACGCCGCCCACCATTCTCGACCAATTCGGGTTCGCCACGTGTCCTCTATAGGCGCCCACGCCCATAAAAAAACTCCAACGCCCGTAAAAAAAACACCCGGTCACGGGCGTCGGGCCCACTCTGACACACGTGTTGTGGGCGTCCCGCCCATAGTCAATTTTTTTTTTGTAGGCGTCGTCGACTAACAGAACCGAACCACCATTGTGGGCGCCAGAAACTAGATATGGGCGTCCCGAACCTAAATACAGGCGTCCCGCCCATAGTTTTTGAAATTTTAAGCGGGAACCCACTACGGGCGTCCCGCCCATTATGAATTTTCAACTACGGGCGTCCCGCCCATGAACTAGATTTTAAAAAAAAAAAAATTTTATTTTTCCCTTTACCTCATTATGGGCGTCCCGCCCATTATGATGGTTAGACTACGGACGTCCGGCCCATAAACTCGATTTTTTAAAAAAAAAATTTCATTCTGATGGTTAGACTACGGGCGTCCCGCCCACAATGGATCTCGGATATGGGCCGGGCGCCCGTATTGGGTATACTTCAAGTAAAAATAAAAAAAAATAAAAAAATTAAACAAATGGATGTGGGCGGCACGCCCACAATGGATCTCGGATATGGGCCGGGCGCCAATGATGGGTATCTTTCAACTAAAAAAAAAAAATTAAAAAAAATTGTACATGGGCCGGGCGCCTATATTGGTTTTTAAAAAAAAAAACTATTTTTTTTAATTTTTTGGCACAATTAAATAGATTTTTATAGGCAAAATTTTTTTTTTCTTTTCAAAATCGAGTTCATGGGCGGGACGCCCGTAGTCGAAAATTCATAATGGGCGGGACGCCCGTAATGAGGTAAAGGGAAAAATTAAAATTTTTTTTAAAAAAATCGAGTACATGGGCGGGACGCCCGTAGTCGAAAATTCATAATGGGCGGGACGCCCGTAATGAGGTAAAGGGAAAAATTAAATTTTTTTTTTTTTTTAAATCGAGTACATGGGCGGGACGCCCGTAGTCGAAAATTCATAATGGGCGGGACGCCCGTAGTGGGTTCCCGCTTATAATTTCAAAAACTATGGGCGGGACGCCTGTATTTAGGTTCGGGACGCTCATATCTAGGTTCGGGCGCCCACAATGGTGGTTCGGTTCTGTTAGTCGACGACGCCTACAAAAAAAAAATTGACTATGGGCGGGACGCCCACAACACGTGTGTCAGAGTGGACCCGACGCCCGTGACCGAGTGTTTTTTTTTACGGGCGTTGGAGTTTTTTTATGGGCGTGGGCGCCTATGGAGGACACGTGGCGAACCCGAATTGGTCGAGAATGGTGGGCGGCGCCCGGAGAACCATGGGCGTGGGTGCCCATGGTGGTGGACATTTTGGGAAATTCCTTTGTGAGCGTGGTTAATATGGGAATTTTCCCTTAATATTTAAAATACATACATACATTTAATTTAATTTTTTTAAAGGCTAACGTTAAATTTAATTGTTTAACCGATCAAATTGACAACATTATCTAAGAGAAAACATATACATAAAAAACCTCTGTTAAATAAAATTTTCTTTTTTTTTTCTTTTTTCTTTTTTTTTTTAATGTTAACAACCCTATTTCATGTTAAATAAATTGTTTTTCAAATTCAGGAAGCTATGTTGGAGTTGGTTTAACGATAGGTACATATAAAGTTTAGTTAAGGTTAAAGAATTCATATCGTTACCCGTAATTATATATATGAGGCTCTAGTACTGCCATTCAAAATTGACCAATTTTCTCTAATTAAGAGAACACTATCTATTACACATATAAAATAAATCAAAAATTAAATTATAAACTGTAAATCTAGTTAAAAATATAATAATTAGTTAAAATGAAATTTATTTAAATATCTAAAACATAATATTGTTATTATTTAATAGGAAAGCAAAATGAGAAAATAAGATGTCACTCGATAATGACATGAATTTTCTTATTTACAATAAAAGAGAGACGAAAAATAAAGTTGAAAAAATTTATCTCAGAGCAACATGTATCCTTTTCATATACTTTGTTATTTTTTTATTATGAATTTATGATAGATTTTAAAACAAGAGGTAATAATTTATACTTTCCCTAATATATTCCAACCATTTTTCTTACATTTTTTTTATAAAAAAAAGTGTATTTGTCGAGATGATTTATGTGGTTTGCTGTGACAAATAGTACCAAACAGTCCAGCAAGTCCGTACGATGTGTGTACTTTCACCATCTACTGTGTGTAAATACAGTGCGTAAACAGTTGTGTGACAACAGAACTCTGAAAACAAACCACAGTTGTATGTGTTTAAGTGAAAACTTAAATACAGAAAATACAACAACACAAGGAAAACAACAGTGTACAAACAAACGACAAGAACAAATCGGTTGCGATCTGATATCCATAGATAACAGGAATCAGATGACCGACAATTCAATGTGAAAACAATGTGATAACTGGATGTGTAGTTGAGTCCGACAGTGAGGAAATACAATTTAAAACAATAACTCAGTGTCGTATACGAATAATAAACTGACAGCGTGTTTGCGTGGGTGACGATTCACACAAACATATATGTGAGTTTAACGTTCTGAACGATAACTGATAAGTAGAAAAACCAAATCAGAAAGTGAAACATACGATCGTGTTCGTACAGTTAGCGCTCTGTACGAAAACGCGCATAGGTGACGCGATCTGACGAAACGAAAACGAAACTCGACACGAACGAAAAATAAATTAATAAAATAAAATAAATAACATTTTACAATTTTGAAACTTATCAAAACAATTAATTTAACTTCTTTTATTTTTTTAAGACTAAATCACGCGTAAAATTCCGGAAAACGCGACGAAATCGCGAACCGAGCAACCGAAACAAACCCGGATACCCGCGGGGTATTTAAAGCCTAAAAGAGGCAACTTTCTTCATTACATCACTTTCTACTCTCTCTCTATATTGAAAATTCCGGAATCCATAACCCATCACCATTATCAACCTTCAAACTCGCTTATCTCACTCGTTTGTGGACGGATTTGGGTGTTCTTGGCGCCCACGCGAAGCTCTCGACCTCCTCTACAAGGAAGTACATCATATCTAAGCATTTACTCAGCTGAATTCAAGGTATGATCAAGAGAAAACTTCGGGAATTAGGGTTTTCTCTAACTGTTGTTCGATCAGGCCATACGACTGAGTTATCACTCTTGTAAACCAACCATTAGGTGTTCGAAAGTTGGATCTGATTCACCATTGATGTGGAGACCTCACCATGGTTGGTCGCGGACTCGATGATGAGGGCAGGACTGAAACAGGTTCGTGGCCCATGGCCGAACCCTAGTTGGATGCATCGGTCGAACCCTTTCCATGCTCAGCCGAATCCCCATCCTCCCGAACCTTTCATAGGTGTCGAGCCTTCATGCTAGAGACGAACCATCAGCAAACGAACCATTGAGCTGCTGCGAACCTCCTGCCAAGCTGAACCTTCATCATCACCAGACGAACCTATTGGCTTCACCGAACCTTCCATGGCAAACCCTAAGCGAACCATCATCAACACAGCCGAACCTTCACTCTCTGGCTAGACATTCAGCCACCGAACCCACACACATCAACCGAACCTGGAATTTGCAGGAGACCACCGAACCTCACAGAAGTGGCGAACCTAGGCCACCTCACGAACCATGGAAGAGATGGGCTGTGCATGGACGAACCTTGAACCGAAAGGTTCGCTGGAAATAACACCCAGCCCTTCCCCTCGTTTATTCCATGCAGTGTTCATAACCGGCCCATAATCCCACCTTTACATACGCGGCCCACTTCCCATTCTATCAGTATCACAGGCCCAATAGCACCCCCTTGGCCCAACAGCATTGGCTTAGCCCAATGATATTTAGTTGACCCATCTTGGGCAGCCCAACACCACAAGATAGAACCGGCTCCAAGGCCCGTCCATTGGCCCACGTTTTCTTAAAGCCCATCTCGTTACCCTTGGCCCAATTCAATTGGCTCAAAGATGATTACATTCGGCCCATTTGATTTAGGGTATAACCTAATACATTCGTTAAGTACAAAACATTATGATTACTCAGTTACGATGAAACGACCTATTTAAGAAATTATAAGTTTTAAAGGTTGAAAACCCTTTTCTATTTAATTAAAGCTCAAGAGAAACATGAAGCCATCATCAATGACAAATCAAGTAATCAAATTGTTAAGTAAATAACATGATTCTTAGCAAGTGAATCGGGGGCCGAATGATAATCAAGGCCAAGAGATGGTAACAAAGTTAAGGATAACACACATACGCGCACACGCGAACAATTACACCCAACACTTATAACTCAAATGCAATGTGTGACACCCGACAATTTTAGGTAAATTGCAACACTCATTTCACATCCATACTTGTTGCATTTCATTTAATTGAGTTTAATTAGATGAGCTAAACACAAACACAAAACAATAATTCGGATTATTATTGAATTGTGCCTTACACGTTGATTAGGATTAATCAAGCGTGCAAACACTTCGTAAACACACAAACGCAAACTACCAAAGATAATTTGAGGAATTATCGAAAAACACACACGAGTCTCACGAACGTTGGTGATCAATCAAACTTATGTGCTACTTTGTATTTATGTGCTTAAACATGCATTAGATGTTTAGGATAAACGTAGGAATCAAGTACGAGCGAAATCGTATCAACGAAATTTGTCACACCCCGGGCCGGCGGGAACGGATCGTGTTTTCCCGTCGGGCGGAATGTTCCCGGGGCGCGATATCATTGTGTTGATAATCAAATGATCAGATTGTTTACATAGCACATGAGATATAAATGAGAAATGCTAATCATGACATGAAATAGAATTACAAAGTTAAATTACATTGTACTTCATAATTTAACTAAGTAAATCTAATCAAAAGAATCAATGAGTTTATATCTTGATCTGTACAAGATATACAAAAGTGATTCAAAGTTCTGTCATATCAAAATGTATGCAATCAAAAGAAAGCTAGGTCTTCTATGAGTCCACTAGCTTATCAAATGCAAATAGTATCTACACCTGTCCGTCACCTGAGAAAACATGTAATTTAAACAAAGTCAACACTAGGTTGGTGAGTTCATAAGTAAGTAAAGTGAAAACCATTGAACTGATCATGCACACATTAACAATGTTATATCTGTTGCTTGTATACTTGTTTCACCTGTTCCACCCAATGGCCTCTCCTTAGTTATATGTACAAGTAGTATATCACCTAACTAAGTATGCTTATATATAGGGAATCACGAAAGGTTCAAGCCCAGACGCTATCCCACCACATACTCAACCAAGTTCCACACCACTTGTGATACAACTAAAGATATCCATTTCCCAACTATCAGAATTGTCCGTTGTGTGATCATATGTAGAATAATAATATAGTAAGAGGGGTTTAGTTATCAAACCGAAGTATTGATAGACCCTCGTTGAATTAAGGAATTTAGATTATTTAAATCTGATCCTTGTATTATTCTATTACTTGTAAGGTTAACTTTTATGTACACTTTTAATTTAATTAAAAGTATTAGTTAACTGTTCATCATATGTCTCCAAATGTAGCGTATAGAATCCGAATGGAATCCATTTTGAATCCTCACGTAATCAGATTAAAATGCATTCCATTCTCTCCTATCCCGCCGTGTGATCCCAAAGTTTCCGTGTGGGATTGTCTCATGTGATTAACAAAGTCGAATAAGAACTTGTCTTATTACGTTATGATAATCGGGTGTAAATGACAAGAATCCCATGAAGTTACGTTATCATGATCGTCATTTACTGTAAATGATAAGAATCGTCATTTACTGAATCCATGCTTTCCCAAAGTATCCGTGTGGGAATGTTCTCGTGTGTTTAACAAAGTCGAATAAGAACTTGTCTTATTACGTTATGTTAAATATGTGTAAATGACAAGAATCCCATGAAGTTACGTTATCATGATCGTCATTTACTGTAAATGATAAGAATCGTCATTTACTGAATCCATGCTTTCCCAAAGTATCCGTGTGGGAATGTTCTCGTTATACAATTAAGTGTAAGTTGTTTAAATATTTGATCATGTGGAAATAACTAAGTGTTATAAGTTACAATCTTATAACCAAGTTATTATGATGTAGAGAAAATTAAGAAATTATCTTAACATAAACATATGAGTTTCCCTGTTATCTCATAATCATACAAGCATGCATACAATGATAGGCGATAATAAACAATTTAATATTATCAGAATCAAAGTATAAATAACATGTTAAGCAAACTTTTAAATAAATAAAAGTAAACATGTTTCTCAGCCCCGAGAGTTAAAATCAGTTAAGATTAAGGTAAAAGGGGCATATGAACTCACCTTGTAGTTGTTGTGTTTGACTTAGCTTAAACAAGAATGTACGCGCTCTTGATTGTACTTGAGTGTATTTTCACGATCCTGTATTGATTTCACGATGTTCATAACTTATTAGTATGAATTATATGGATTTTATGTGTATGTATGTGTTAGCCATAATCTTTGGCCAACACTTAAAGTCTTCGGTCTCTGTTGGCCCATCTTTGTTTGTTATTGGTTCTTGTAATCCGTAGACTTTCTTTGATTTATTCTTGTATTAACAACTTGTATCAAAGCCCATTTGTGGTTTCATGAGATCATGTTATGTGTTACAAGACCTTATTGCAAAAATTGTCGTTTCGGTAGTAATCCCTTGGTTATCATACTTGTTATGTTAATTTAAAGAGTTGCAATAGTTCTTTAGTCATGTGGGCCAAAAATTTAGGTTGGGCCAATGATATTAAGTGTTGAATCATGAAGGCCTTGCCAAAAGTTACAAAACCAATGTTTAAGTGGCCTTTTGGGCCTTGGTTTGGGCCTCCAAAGAATCCATTGGGCCCAAGGTGGGCCTTGGCTATATTTGTTGGGCCTAGAGTCATACAAGACTGTTGGAATTGATTTTGGACCAGAACTGGGTTGTTGACCAATGAAATGACAAAGTGGCTCCAAAAGGAAGGACAAAGGCCTCAAAATGGGCCTCAAATCAGTTTTCTGTGGGCCTCGGGTAGATTTTGATGGGCCCCTTGGGTTTTGTCTCGGGCCTTTGCTAAAGGAACTCATGGGCCAAGTTGGGCCTGGATTAGAATGGCTAAAATCATTGTGGGCCTTGAAATTGGGCGTTGGGCCCAAAATGGTGGCCTTGGGCCAAAGGCAGTGGGCCTTGAGCCCTAAACCATGGGCCTTGGGCTGTTCACTCCTTGTTGGACCTTTCTAGAGTTATCGGATCAGTTTTAGAGGGGTTGGGCCTGAATGGGGATTGTGGGCCCACTAGTGGCCTAATCCATTCCATGTGTAGGCCAACTAGATTGTTAAAGTCTCTAAGTGTTTGTGGGGCTGAAATGTAGCGTGGGCCTGGATTCACATTCACAGTGGGCCAAGGAAGTATGTTGTTGGGCCTACTTAATGGGCTGGAAACCTCAGGGCCTGTCTATTCTAATTGGGCCTAATGCATCAAGGAGTTGTTGGGCTTGAATTGTAGGCCGATTGAGATATGGGCTAGAAGACCCACTTGGGCCAGAACATTTGGGCCTGCTACGTGGTCTTATGTTAAATAATATGTTGGGCTGAATTTACTGTAATGGGCCACTAGGGTAGTCTTTTTGGCCCAAATAGTTTTACTGATTTCATGTCTTAGGCCATCTAGGGTTTCCCCATTGTAGGTGTGTGAATGAAATAAGTGGCTGAATATTTTCTAGATCAAAGAACATGGAGCCAGTCGAATGAACAAGATGGTTTGGATCTTGTGGTTGCCGAAGGAAGACCCTGGTCTTCGAATGACCTGAGTCGGCCGAATAGGATGAGTCCGAATGATGCTTGGCCGACTGGCTAATGAGGTCTGCATGCTCATTCGGCGAGTGAAGGTGGGGTGACCGCGAATGTCTAAAGCTCGAATAGGGTTGGTCCTGGCCGACTAGGTGGCTGGCGTATGGGTGTCGAATGAGAGAGCCACGAATGAGGGTGGTTGCTGATGGTCGAATGGGAGTGTTAACCGGCGAATGAGTGAGGCCTGGCCGAATGAGGTAGCAGCGAGTGAAGCCGGGCGAAGGAGAGGGTTCATTCGACTCTAGGTCATTCGACCTTGAGTCCTTCGACACTTGTGCTTCATTCGGCCGCAGCAGGACCCAGGCATCATTCGTTTCCCATCTCGAGCTGTCGAGATGTGTTCGAAGGTAGTACAAGAAAAGAGAAACCATCGTGGTCCTAGGGTTAGAGGGTGTGGGTGTTTAGCCGGTTTAGACTAGGTATGAAAAAGAAAGGTAGAAAACCCTAATTTCGTGAATGTTCACAACACTATACCTCGAATTTCAGTGGTTAAACATTTAGATCTGTTGTACTTCTATGTAGAGGACGTCGAGGGCTACGCGTGGGCGAAAGAATCACTCAAATCGGGTAAGAAACGAAGGAGTTATGGTGATTTGAAGGTTGAGAAAACCCTCAAATGGTGTTAGCCGGATTTTGAGCTAGAGAGAGGTTGGGGAAGAGAAGAATGAAGGAAAAACCCTCTTTCTTGGGTTTTTATACCCCGGGAGTGTTCGGGTTCGTTTTTGTTGCTCGGTTCGTAAGTTCGTTGCGTAACCGGAAAATTACGCGTAATTTAAATAGTTTTAAAATATTAGGATTTAATTTAATTATTTTGATGAGTTTCAAAATTGTAAAATTTTATTTATTTAATTTTATTAAATTATTTTCGTTCGTGACGTGTTTTCGTTGTCGTTTCGTCAGATCGCGTAACCTTCGCGCGTAATTCGTTCGAATCGTCACCCGCACGAATACGACGATGGTTTTGCTTTCTGACTTTTGTTTTCTACTTTTCAGTCATTATTTTAGAAATCTAAACTCACAGATATGTTTGTGTGAATCGTCACTCACGCAAACACACTGTCAGTTCGTCATTCTGAAATAACACTGTATTATACTTTAATTGTGTTTCCTCACTGTCGGACTCAACTATACATCATGATTTCACACTGTTTTTGTACTGACTTGTCGGTCATCTGATTCCTGTCATCTGTGGACATCAGATCGCAACCGATATGTTTCTGACTGTTGTTTGATTTCCGTTGTTTCTCATGTTTTGTTGTGTTAACTGTAATTAAGTTTTCACTTAATAAACACAAATAATGTTTCAAATGTACGTTGTACTTAATGTATTTAAGTTTATACGAAAATACGTACAACGTTTTCTTGTATTTAGGATTCTGTTAATACAAGTACTGTTTAGACTTACGTATGCACACATAGAATACAGTAAAAGTACACATACCGTACGGACTTGCCGGACGATCTGGCACTTGCTGTTACAAAATTGAAAAACAAGAAATGGGACCCGTTGTGGTACGCGACAACCCCATCGCGAAAGGCTCCGCGATACGCGACGAAAACCGGGAGTCGAGACTCCCGAATCTCATCGCGGTACGCGATGAAAACTTTTGATCGGCCTTCGCGGTACGCGAAGGCCATGCAGATCAAATTTTCTTTATATTCAACCCCAAACCCATTTCACTCGGTTCCTTCACCATTTCTCCGAATTCCTACATTCATTCTCGACCAAATCCTTCTGAAACCAGCACTCTAACCTACTGAATTCATCATTGAAGCCATTTCTTGGTGATTGAAGGCCATAGAAGCGTCAAGGAAGCTTGGGAAACTCTCAAACGATAAGAAGGACGAAATCCAGCCACTTGAAGGAACTCCAGGAGCTGTTCAACCTCGAATCTGTCATCTAAGGTAGTCTAAACATCTTCCTAGTGTTAGATCGTACATACAATGGGTTATAACCCACATGCAACTCCATTTAGTTATTGTGCTCGAACGTATTGGTGATTTGATGTTTATTTGATGTAGATTTACTGATTTTATAGTTTAGAAATGTTAGAATTGAGTTTTGGTTAAGTTAGGTTTGATTTGATGATGATTTGGGCAAACTTGCCATAAAAGGAAACTTTTATGTGCAAGTTTTGGATTTGTGATGATCTAGACATGTTAGACATGTCTAGATGTTGTTAAATGTATATTGGAGTGTTTAGAAACACATTTGGATGTTTGATTTTGTCAAAAACATGGTTTTGAATAAACTTGCTAAATAAGGAAACTTTTGTAAATCAAAATAGGGCTTTTGATGTTTTAAAACGTTTTGATGAACTTCGAGCATTGGAATATGCTTAGAAATGATTTTTAACATATTTGGAAACCTTAATTTGTGAAAATGAGTTTTAAACGGATACTTTCCAAATAAGGAAACTTTATTTGGGTAAAACGGCATAAATGGTGATTTATGCGCAAACGACATATTTTAAGGGTTTAGACGTATTTTACAAACACATTAGAAGTGTTAACTTTATGAAATAGGATTTCATAACCATACTTTCCTAAATCGGAAACTGTCTAAAAATGGTAACTTGTGCGACTAGAGTCATAGGATGCATTATGATGTCTTATGTGCATCAAGGCACATAAACACAACAATCGTGTCACCAACGATTCGTAGAGTCAACACAAGTCAACACACACACACTCGGTTGAGCACACCGACACCTGGAGTTGTATGGACTACAACACACCATAGAACACATACTTACACCTATATGATTATAGGTGCTTACTAGCAGGACTGCTAGCTTTCACAGTCGCAAACACCACATAAACCGGAACTGCTTTATCAGGTGAGTTCACGGCCCCTTTTTCTATTTTCTACCTTTGGGGGAGAAAACATTGCATACAACTGATTTTGATCAACATACATACTTTTGGTACATTTGTACATGCTAATATCGTATATGCATATGTGCGGCATTCATCCACAAAACTGATAAGTCCTCATTAAACACATCTCGGACCGTTAATAGCACGTAGCGCTCAGCGTGGTAATTCTGAATAGTACTATTTGGGCCTGACAAGCCCCACTGTTGTGCGCCGTATGGCCACCCCGACTGGAGGTTGGAACAGTGCAAAATTGACCAATAAACATTGCCATATCTTGTTGGATGGATATGGCGGGAGGCAGCATGTTAGCTTCGGTTGCGAACCCGCATATGATATATGTAACACTGCAAAACATTTACTTTAAACATTTTGATGTTTACTGCTGATACAAACCTGTGCTCTCACCAACCTTTGTGTTGACCCTTTTACTCGCATGTTTTCTCAGGTAATTAAGGCACGCACACAAGGATAGGATGCTAGGATGGAGTCCCATGCATCAGCTTTAGTGCCTTAGGCAACTTGATAACGATTGACATTTGTTTTGTTATGTAATGTTAAATACTTAAACCGCTTACTACTAAACTGTTTTATCCAAGTTATTGGATGTACGTATGCAACCAGACATGTAGGTCTCGCAACATTGTGTGACCGGAGACTGCGATCCTGACAATCTGTTGTTGCTCGCGCCCCAGAAGGGACGGGATTTCTCGGGGTGCGACACAATGTGAAATCAATACAGGATTGTGAACACGACAACAAGAACAACAAAGAGCGCGTGTATTCCTTCTTTTAAGCTAAGTCAACCACGTCACACATAAGGTGAGTTCATATGCCCCTTTTCTAATCTTTACTGATTTCAAAGCTCGGGGCTGAGAAACATGCTAAACTTTTAGTTACTTAAAAGTTTACTTTCACATATTGCTTATATCATGACTTAGATAATAATTGATTGTCTTTATTATCGTTTATCATTACATGCTTGCGTATTTGATCTTATCATACCTGAATTAGCTAGGATGCTATATGCTTGTGACACCTCGCAAATTCCAGGTCAGCGTTCATTTTATTTTAATAATAATGTGTATTATTATTTCATACGTGGCACTAGAATAACTACATTTAGTGTGACACGTGGCACAACGGACCAAACACACCGATAATTCGAGGAATTATCGCACGAAACTCGCACGTGTCTTGAATGACGAACGTTGGTGAACGGATCAAGCCACAGTACACTTACACTGCACAATTAGATTCCGGAGAACCTAAGTTAGTAGAACAACGCTTAAGTGTCGAGAAACGATGATCGTATTCGAGAAATACGAGAATTTCGGTTCAAAACAATAAGATTGGGCTAATTGGGCTCTCTGTGGACCCATCGCGGTACGCGATGGACCCCAATAAGTTCTATCGCGGTACGCGACGAGTTTCGGGAAAAATGGAATCCCGAAATCCGCCGCGGTACGCGAGGAATCTTTTCAGCCATTGTCGCGGTACGCGACGACCCCAGTACGCAAAATCTTGAGTAATCCAAGACTAATCATGCCTATTAACCACCCTACTCTACTATAACCCATCATAACCAGTATTAGACGCCATTAGCTCGATAAATACACCTCTAAACCCTCTCCCAAACCTGCTAAAGCTCAAGAACACCATTGGAGAAGCTTAGATCGAAGGTTGAAGCTTGGAGGGCAAGAAGGAAGACTTGTGGGATCTCACCATCAACACCAACACGTCCTAGCTACTGGAGTGTCATTCTCAGCCGATTCTAGGAGTCATCCAGATCTGTTCAAGGAGCATTTCATCTTGTTGAAAGCCTTAGAAGGTAGATCTATGCTCCATGTAGCCTAAAATCACTTTTAAACCCACATGCAATGGGAAATACCCACATGCAATCACTAACACTTCACATGCACGAATTTTTCTTTGTTTGGATCTGGGTTTGATGATAATCTTGTGTTATTTGATGATCTAGATTGATTAAATGAGTTTCTATGACGATCCATGATGATGTTAACATGTATATTGAATATTTGGTCACAAATGGGTGTTTCTAGTAACATGCATGTATGATCTAAGGATATTGGCATGATATTTGATATTGAAATATTATTAGAAATGATATTTGAGATGTTCTACATGATTAGAATAAAGAGTTATGTCGTGTAATGGTCACTTGGGCATTATTACTAAATATGGAAACTTTAATGTTACTAGTTGTGCATTTTTGATGAAATGACATTATGCATATGGTTAGATCTACGGTTTATGCTTATAATGATGTTTAGAAACTAATAGAATGATCATTGATGTGTTAGAATGTTTAGAGATGTCAAAAGGATGATTTTCATGAATGTTACTATAAATAGTAACTTTTTATCGTAAGTTCGCAACTTGTTGGTAGGTATGATAATGTTATGAGTCTAACATGCTTATTTGGTGATTATATGATGATATTGAAAGAAATATGTTATTGGGAGACTTGATTCTGTGTTATTTTCATAAGTTACTAAATATAGTAACTTTATGTTGCCAAGTTGATGATTTGTCACATGTTAGTTGTAATGATCGTGATTAATGGGTTATTTATAGGCCTGTAAACGAACCGAACGAACACGAACACAGGCATGTTCGTGTTCGTTCATTTAAACTTAACCGAACACGAACACGAACACATTAACGAACACGAATTTTGTGTTCGTGTTCGTTTATTAAGAAAATGAATATGTTCGTGTTCGTTTGTGTTCGTTCATTAATAAACTAAGCGAACTGTTCATGAACACAAATGAACACAAACGAACTAAAATAAACGAACAAACATAAATCAACATTTTTTTTGACACCATTGAAAAATCATAAACGAATTTGAATACTATTGAACAAACATAAACGAACACAATTGAACAAGTATAAACGAGCACAAACGACAAGTTCTTAAATGTAAATACATATCATTCGTAAATTAGGCAGTTAACCGAATAAAAACTAACATTACATAGTTAACGAACATAAACGAACACAAATAAACGAACATAAATAAACGAACATAATCGAACTGTTCATGAACATAAACGAACGAACACTAGGTGTGTTCATGTTCGTTCATTTAATTAAACGAACACAAATTTTGTGTTCGTGTTCGTTCATTTATTAAATAAACGAACATAAACGAACTTCTTACCGAACAGTTCATGAACTGTTCGGTTCGTTTACAGGCCTAGTTATTTAGGACTAAGATAATGATGTTAGATGATATTGATTGTTAAACTTGGTGAAAAAAATGCTTGTTTATGCGCACTTTCTAAATATGGAAACCTTTACGCGCAAACTATGTTAAACCGACTATGTGCAATGATGTGCTATTTGATAACATGCTCATTTAGGATAAATATGCATGTTAGAACAATCGGAATGTGTTTTAATGCATGACTTGCCTAATGTGGGAACTTTCCTAAAATAGGAACTTACTATAAATAGTAAGTTCCCTCATAGGAATGGTTTTGGTATCCGTACACCTCCCACGACACTAAAACCGCACGATACACGAACACTTGATCCAAACCGTCACCAACGGGTCGTTAGGTCAACACGATCGATACGGTCAAACACGGTCAACTCGACCCACATAACCACTTAGTGTCGTTGAACACTAACACGGTCCGGTGAGACCCACATACACAAACACGAACTCATAGTACCTATGTGATATAGGTGACTACTAGCCGGCGAGCTACGCAACTCTATTGAGCTAACACATTACACGAACTCAGGTGAGTTTACGGCCCCACTTTTACTCTCTAACTGTTTTTACTCAACTTTGGGGTGAGAATATACTGCAACTGTTTTAGATATAGGACTGGCATGTTGTGAAACCGTTTCTTTTTTAGTGTAACTATTATCGCATAAAGCCCTCACTTATCCTTACCGTTAATTGTTACGAACGAGTCGTTATTACGTAGTACTACTGGGTTTGACTAGCCCCACTCGGCAACAACTTTGACTGGAGGTCATAACGAGTGTAATAATCGATGTGAATTGCGAGTTCAGCGATGACTCGCGGAGGCAAATGGAAACAGTCTAGTTTCGGTAAGATGACATGACACACTCACGGATCGTGGATCCAACAACTAAACTTAACATGCCCAGTATATATCTGTTTACTATTTGTGTCTGTCTAAACCTGTGAACTCACCAACTTTTTAGTTGACACTTTTCGCATGTATTCTCAGGTAACTAATGGAGCACACGCTAGGACGCTCACCAGGACACACTAAGGAGTCAAGCTCATATTTAGACTCATGTCCTAGGCTTGTGTGCATTTGTTATGTTTTGAAAACAACTTGCTTTGTAGTGTCTGATACAATTTACTTTCCGCTGCAAACTTATGTATATTTTGATGTTTAACATTTCCGCTGCAAACTATGAGAACTTGTATTGTTTTACAATTTGTGTGACTGTGTAACTCATATAGAGTCATTCTATATGACCATGAGCTGTGATCCTGGCCACGTCACACCCACGTGGACTGACACCACGAGTGGGAATTTGGGGGTGTGACAATGCTAACCTAGAATCATGACACATTAACACCATAGAATAATGTACATTGTTAAGAATATATCTTACAATGTTGCATTATTCTTACACGATAGAACAACAGGGAAAACAAGGGATAACATGCCAATAACAATTACAATTATCAAGAATGATAATCATGATAATGTAACTTCATGATAACAAAATCGTTCACACATTACTAATATGGTGAATAAGACAAGTTCTTATAACACTCCGTTCAAGTTAGTAAGAACACTCAACAACGAGATAACAGTTGAGACAGTTACTTGTGATATCGAGGAGGATATCGCATGCGCACACTTTTGGGATGGCATTCCCACACATACTATCATTACTTAGTAAGACTCTATTTAGAGCACATCTTATAACCGTCAGAGGATGCCGGTTACACAACCATAGATTAGTTGGGTAAATCACGAATACTAATCACCAGGGATTGGATTGGGGTAATCTAATGAAATCATACAGGGCACGAGAGGTGTTATCATTCTAATTGATAACATTCATAAAATCTAGGGAACGTATTCATTCCAATAGATATTGTGGGAGGATATCTTACACGCCGGGCTGGTCAGTAATGACAGCTACTGAGACTATTATGTCTCAAACTAGGAATCATGAGTAGGACAGTTACACACCGGGCTGAACAGGGGTGACAGCTACTGGGACTATTATGTCCCTACCTAGATATTGAGTATGATATCTTACACACCGGACTGGTTAGTACTGACAGTCACAGAGACTACTAGGTCTCGCTCTAGATATCTAGTATGATATCTTACACGCCGGGCTAATTCGTAAGGAATAGCTAACAGAGGCAATTATGTCTCTTATTTCAATTGTTTGGGGTATTCTACACGCCGGGCTAATCAGTAATGATTAGCTACAGAAACTATTAAGTTTTGTTCTATATGTCGAGTATGATATCTTACACACCAGGCTAATCCGTAAGGAATAGCTAACAGAGATAGTTTATGTCTCTTTATTCAATTATTGGTTTATCTTACATGCCGGGCTTTTCCGTAAGGAATTGCTAACAGAGATAATTACACCTCTTTCTCTTCATTATTTGGATAATCATAATGGGGAATTCATGGGTGAAATAAAATGGGTATCCATCGTTGTATTACAGGTAGTGTTGAGTTCAGTTGAGCATGTGGCGGGATGGCGTCTAGGCTTGACCCTTTCGTATGCCCTATATATAAGCATGCTTGACTGGATGAGACTTTATCTGTAAATACAACCATGGAGAGGACATTGTGTTAATCATGAGAATCAATTATCAAAACAACTTGTGTGAAACATTGTGAACATGACTGACATAAATTCAATGGTTTTCAATTACTAAACTTATGAACTCACCAACCTAGTGTTGACTTTGTTTAAATGCATGTTTTCTCAGGTGACGAACAGGTTTAGTCACCATGATTACAGGGACATAGCTAGTGAGCTTTTAGAAGACCTAGCTACTTTTGTGATTGTATACTTTTGGCTAACAAGAACATGAATCATCTTTTGTATATCTTGTACAGACACAAGATATAGGCTCATTGATTCTTTTGATAGATTTACTTGGTTAAATTATGAACGATACATTGTAATTTAATCTTGTAATTCTATATTATTGATGTGTTAGCATTTCTTATTTATTATCATGTGCTATATATAACAATCTGATCATTCGATTATCACTCAAGATATCGCGCCCTGGGAACCTTCCGCCCGACGGGAAAACCCGATCCGTTCCCGCCGGCCCGGGGTGTGACATTTGCTAAAACATGTGGTTTGCTAAAACATGTGGTTTACTAAAAATGAGTTGTATGTATTACAAATGTTTTTAAGTTTTGGACCATATATATAAGTAATTTATAAAACTTAGTAACTAAGAGTGAAACACTAATTTAAGAAACATCTCAACAATTTACTCTAAACAAAATAATAATACCACCACCATGGCCCCTCGGCAAGTCTACCATTATCTAATAATAATACCACCAGCATGGCACCCCCTCTAGGGGTGTTTAAAAAAATCCGTATCCAAATCCGAATCCGAAATATTCGAAAAAATCGGATATCCAGAAGTTCGGATATTCGAAACTTCGAATTCGGATACCTAATTTGAAAATTTTCGGATAGTTCGAATATCCGATATCCGAAATAGTTTTTTTTTGGGATATTTTTTCGGATATTTAGATACTTTTTCGGATAATTTTTCGGATATCCGACTATTTTTCAGATATTTCGGATATTTTTCGGATATCCGAAATATATATATATTTTTAAATTTTTTATTATTTTTTCTGATTTCGGATATCCGAATCCGAAATTTAGGATTCGGATTCGAATATTGAAAACCATTGTCCGAAATTTAACATCGGATATCCAAAAAATAAACACCCTAACCCCCACAAGTCTACCATTATCTAAATGTAAATTTGATCCAATAAATAAACGTATTTAGTACCAATTCCAAAATCTTGATATATCCTTTTAATTTGATAACTTAACCATCCACCAAGCCTAGGGGTGTTCAAAAAAATCCGTATCCGAATCCGAATCCGAAATATCCAAAAAAATCGGATATCCGGAAGTTCGGATATCCGGAATTTCGGATTCGGATACCTATTTTGAAAATTTTCGAATAGTTCGGATATCCGATATCCGAAATAGTTATTTATTTCGGATATTTTTTCGGATATTCGGATATTTTTTTCGGATATCCGAATATTTTTCGGATATTTCGGATAATTTTCGGATATCCGAAATATAAATTTTTATTTTTTTTAATTTTTTTCTGATTTCGGATATCCGAAACTTCGGATATCCGAAAATGAACACCCCTAACCAAGCCTGGAAAATTAGACAGGTCGGGTTAGTATGAATTTGAGTCAGAATGAGTGCTGATAAAGAAGTAATTTTAAAAAAAATCAATTTAGTTAAGCCAAATGTGTTGTAAATAAATAAATAATCTATTTGAATAGTTCAGTGGTATTCTCATCAAATATGTTATTGACTATTTCTATCCGTTTAAATTAATTATATTAACATAGTTTTTGAGTTACTTATTTTTTTCATATTATATTAATGTGTTACTCATCTTAATCCGCTATATTTTATGATGCAACTTACTTCAACCAAGATAAAATAATTTTTAATATAAAACAACTCATTTTCATATTTTGGGTCGACATTAGGCCATGTGTAGCAGTCATTACCCCATCACTCCACGTATGCACCACGTAAATAACCGATATCATCACCCCTCATCACTCCATATCATCACCACATTTGTTATCATTACTTATCTCATCACTCCACATCATCACCATCTTTATTCAATATTTTATGATCCGATTTTTTTAATTATTAAATAAATTAAAAATGACACAATATTATTAAAAAATAAAATAAAATTACATAATAATAGATTTTTTTTCACCGGATATATGACCGTTAATTTTTTTTGTTGGATCCAACGTTCACTTACCAGCGATGCCAGTATGCTACTCACGCCTTATCTCTCACGCCCCAGGTCATGCCTGTAACATCCTAGATAAATCACACATCGGTCGTGAACAGGAGAGATTCCTGACTCATAAGTAACGATCCACCTCTTATATCACCAATGCGTTTTGGGTTTAGCTGGCCGTGGATCACATGATAACTCCACAGTTAAGCGTGATCGGGTTGTAGTAATCCAGGAGTGGTTGACCTTCCTGGGAAGTTTTCACCGGGTAACCAAAGACAAAACCGTAAGCTCCGAGTGGGTAAAGCGGACAATATTGGTGGTAGACGAGATGAGATGTTACAGAATGATATTAGAGCCACTCATGTTTTATATGGGATGATGGGGCAAACCTTATCATGGACGATGAGTCCTTAAGGGGGTATATGTAGCATCATAGACCAATTCCATATCGGCTGTGAATTGGAGAAATTCCTTGCTTCAACATAAATAAATTTCGTAGTGAGTTTTGACATGAATGAAAGATTAGTTATCGTTAATTTCATGTTATTGCATATGTAATTGTAGTTTTGAGTTCCATTTGCATCAACAAATTAAATATATATCAATCTTTTTTGTAAATCAAATTATTTGGGATAAAAGCTATAAATGATTTTTCAATCCATTTGAGCTATAAAACATATGAAAACATGGTTTGACATTCAAGTTTTTATTATTAATTATGTAATATATGTAACTATAAAAAAAATGAAAAAATTATAAACATTTGCTATATATTTGACTTTTAATATTACACATGGTAAAAATGTTATTATAAAACTCATGTGTAATACTTACTTATATTTTTTTTATAATAAATATATTACATACATGAAGAAAATGCGTGATTCACAATTTCAATCATGGCAAAAATATAACATTCACATTAAATAAATGGAAATTTATAAATTAAAGGAAACCTTTTAATATAAAACTTGATTGAAATTTAGTATATTTTAATGTTTAAGTAAATAATAATATTATTATTTCTTTGAACACTAATATTTTCAAACTTTGTTCTTTTATATATTTCCTTTTAAATTGTTTTAAAAAATTTTTATTTTATGATAAATTTTAATATTAATATATCTTAATATATTAATTTTTTTGATATAAAAATATATAAAGACTAAAGAGTATGTTTAATATTGTTACTTAATGAGTCGTATTCAATAAATAAATGATGCCGAAAAAATTTGTTTGAATAGTTTAGAATAATAGCATACATCTCATTTTAGTTTTATTTACTAATTATAAGGATTTAATTAAACATAAAAATTTGGAAGATTACTTAATATCTGACGTGCGCAGATTAAAAGTTTCTAGAAGTAAAGTTGTTAAAAAAAATAAATTGCCCATTTTCTATCTCATATATATTTATATTTATATTTATATTTTTGTGTATATATAGGAATTAGGATTATACATTAGACCAGTCTTTAGTCGTGTATCTTATTCCCAATGGCTTCTTTTTTTTGTTCAACCAAGTTTTTGTTGCTCCTTATACTCCTATCGGCGATACCAATTGCCATCATCATCTCCCTCGAATCAATCACTCCGACCACTCACTACTACCAATTTCACAGCACCGGCTGGTTCAGAGAATCCAGCAAATGGGACCAGGTCAACCGCCGCTTCATAGTCTCCTTCACGGACACCGGCGGTCTCGGCGTCGTCAATGTTCCCGATGATCACAACCCAAACGTCGTCCTTGAAGAGATCCCGGTCGTGAAGAACACCGACGCCGTTGGGAACGGGACCTGCGGTGTTTTCATTGACCGGCCCAGGAACCGAGTGATTGCGGTCTTCGCGGATGTGTTTGGGAACACTTATAGTGCGGTTGCAGCATATGATTTGGATTCGTGGAAACGCTTGTTTTTCACGCAGCTCAGTACCTCAGGTTTGATCTGATCTGGTCTCTCTTTTGCTTAATCATTGCTGGCCTGAATTTAATAAATTAAAAAATTAATTAATTAATTAATTAATGAAAATTCACCTTCAATAAATAGTAAGATTATTAATTATTTTATTTTTGGAAATATAAGATTTGACTATAAAAATTGTAGTGGTTGAAGTTTATAATCTACTCATGAAAATTGTAGTGGGTGAAGTTTGTATGCTCTCCATCATGATCTTTTTTTGTGGGGAATTTTTTGGGATCTATTTTCATTTGGTACCTTAAGAGTAAATTAAATGATATTGTTCATTAATATTTTACTTTAGTTGTTATGTTTCACAAATAACACATATGATATTAAATTTTAAATATTTGTAACATATATAGTTTTTATATAAGGATAATTTGGTCAAACATACAAAAGTAATTTGGTGACCTAACGACTATATGTGTTACAAATCGTTATAATTTGAGAACATATGAATAATTTATAAAACCTAAAGGTAAAGAGTGAAATACTAACAAAACACATGAACCATCTTCACAATTAACGCGTAAATTAATAGACGAATATTTATAATATATTGTGCATTAAATAAGCAATATATACGTCCTTATTTTTGTTTATTTAGGTTGATTTATATTTATTCATCTACATGTGCTCATTTATGTTTTATATGTTCTATTCAAATTCATTATTACTAATATTATTATGATGACATTTATATTTCGTTTAGCCAAACAGTGAAATTTCCCTACGGTTTTGTTATTTACACTTTCGTTTAGATGGTTTGCATTCTGTTTGCTTTACTTTATGTTATATTTATTTGTGTTCGTTCATTTTAGTCATTTTTTGACTATATATAAAAACTCTTCTAAAGTTTTAGAGGAAAAAAATAGATTATTACGAAGGAGAAATCTAAAAAACCATAAATTACAAATAAGATGTGTAAATTAATCACAAATATTAAAACAAAAAAATTTACTCTAATGTCTAATCATAATCCACTATAACAAAAAACCTGAATTACTCCAAAAATTTGAGGCCCTAATATGATATGGGTATGCTATGTTTTTTAACCATGGTCAACCATCACTTTGCAAATGGGTAACCTAACCTTATCATTTATAAGAAAATTCACACTACAAAAACCCTGGCTTAATTGAAAACATTTATCCAGCAAGGTTAGCCTAGTGTTTAAGGCATGATCATTTCTTCTTGAAAACCAGGGTTCAAGTCTCAATAGTGACATTTTAAATGGATACCAGGTGAGGGAAAAATCTTAAGCTTAATCTCGGGTTCTGAACCAATGGGGGCGATGGTTTACCTATTCCAAGGGGTTTCCGCGCATCAAGGGGGTACGGTCTCACGGTCGGCGATCGAGGAATCGATCGCCGTTACCAATACCCAGGATAACTGAAAGTAGCATGACGGAACCTTATGTTCAAAAAAAAAGAAAACATTTTAAAGAGACTTGAACCAAATCTCTTTTAAAGGAGGGGTTTTTGGCTTAGATAATTGAGGTAGCTATTAATTAAGAAAAAGTTTGTGAGCATCTTTGGATGTTGAGAGTAGGTTAAGAGTTGTTGGGTTAAAAACAAGACAATATTGGTGGTTGTTTTTCATTTAGGTATTCCTTTGTAGGCTCACCTACCGAACTAAAGGAATCATTTTCTTTCGAGATTCGATTTATTCGAAGACCAATGGCCACCTAGACGACTGCTTATATTACCAACGAGGCAGTACTGTACAGTACCCTAGGATTCTTTAAAATGGGAGTTCTCGGGTTCGAAACCCTCCCGCATCGAAAAATGGGTCTGTGAGGGGTTAGGGGTTTTCCTGTGAGGTTTCCTTCTGGGGTGGCTGTGGGGGTTCATGGGAGGTCCATGTAACTAGATCTTGATGACATGGTCTGGAAACAATGGGCTCACATGACTGAGACTTTCGTCGTTCAAAAAAAAGACGACTGCTTATATTGATTTCTTCGTGTCAAGCAACCTCATTAATGAATCATTAAGATAACAAATTATTTATAAAAAAAATATATTATTAGTAATTGGGAGAATTGGTCATAAAAGGATGTTTGGTTTAATGGTATCAAGCTTTTTGAGACTTCAAAAGGAGACTTAAGTAGATTTAAAATAGGACAGAGAGTCTATGAGTTTTCATATTAGACAAGATAAAGTGGTCCATGACCAAAATTACAAATGAGATTTATGCAGGTTAGTGTTAAAACATTAGAGTCAAGTCTGGTTTGTCTAAATTTAAGATTGGCTTGTTTAATTTAAGAAAACTCAAAATTGAGTTTGATTCGTAGTTGTTTTTTACGTTTGGGTTCGGCTAATTTTATTATTTATTAATTATTTAACTATATGATTGTAATTTTTATACATGTGATATAATTTATTTTATGGTTATTTTATTATAAATTGTAAAAAATAATAATTATTGTGTATATATATATATACACACACATAATATTTAATAAAAACTATATAAAAAGCTCCTTGACATATGAAGCTCGCGTTTAAGCTCGTTTGTTAAATGAGAGTTTTCATACAACTATTAAAACTTAAAGGTGTTTATTCTTGGCTTTATTACACCCTATTATATAAAAATTTTTAACATATAATTTTGAAATTATTGGTCCGTTGCTCCATTTTCCTGTTTAATTTATTAAAAAAATTATTTATTGTTATTGTTATTGTATGCATTGCAGATATTTTTTATTGAGATTATTTGTTTGTTTGGTAGAAATAACAAAATAAAAATTAACCCTTTGTTAATAAATAATTTAATTGTTACCTTGACGCTTTTAGTTAAGTAACAAAACTTTAAACTTGTCAGAGTAGTTCACTTAGTAAAAACTGTCTCTTAGATATAAGATTACACCAAAGAGGCATTGCCTCAATGGTACCCCGGGATTCTTCCAAATGGGAGGTCTTGGGTCAAATCCCTCCCGTAGCGAAAAAGGGGCCTGAGAGGGGTCAGGGGGTTTTCCCAATGGGGTTTCCACCTGGGGTGGTTGTGGTGGCTCATGGGAGGTCCAGGTAACTAGACCTTGGTGACATGGCCTGGAAACAGTGAGTTCAAACGATTGAGACCTTCGCCGTTCAAAAAAAAAAGATATAAGATTACGGGTTCAAATATCGACGAGAAGTATATTAATTTGGGGGTAGTATAGGAGTTTGATAGATTTATCGTTCCATACACACACACACATACATAAAACAAAACGTAATTGATCTATATTCTAACGGCATATTTGTAGGTGGCGCAAAAAGCTTTGCAGACGACGCAACCGTTGATTCAGAAGGCAATACATACGTAACAGACGCCAAAGGTACTCAAATATGGAAAGTTGGAGTTGACGGTCAACTTTTATCAGTCATTAAGAGCCCATTATTTCATGCTAAAGAATGGTACAATGACTTAGTTACCCTCAATGGGATCGTCTACCATCCCAACGGTTACTTGCTAGTGGCTCACACCATCACCGGAAACCTATTCAAGGTTGAAATCAAGAATGACAACAAAGTCACATTGGTTAATCTTGATAACAGGCTCACGGTTGCAGACGGTTTGGAACTTTTGTCACCCAACAAGCTTGTGGTGGCTGGAGCCAATGGTGTAAAGTTAGTTGAGAGCACGGATAATTGGCTGACTGGTTCAGTTGTTGGACGCTCAAGTGTGCTTACGCATAGGATAGCGACTGCAGCAACGGTGAAAGATGGGAAGGTGTATGTTAATCATGCACTTGGCATGGGTTACCCGAAAAAGAAACACGTTTTTCTTGAAGCTAACTTTTCTTAGATCATAATTTTACACGGGTTGTAGTTTTATTTTGATTTATGTTGTATAATAACTAATTTTATACAAAAATTTCATGGCAATAAGCGTTAAAATTGTGAATAAAGTTTGAATATAAATGTTTATCATCGTAGAAATAAGTATTAAAAAACACAAAAATGCTTCTATTTGCTTTGATGTAATACCTTGAAACACATCTTGTTGTAGAAGTGAACATTGCCCCGTCATAATACCCAAAAGCGCCCAAAACAGCACAGAGTATAAAAAGCAAAATGCTAAAAGATATTAATTAACACTAAAAACTAAAAGAAGAAACATAATAATAATAATAAAATTGAATTTAAATACTAATTACAACGTAATGCGTAAAATATACTTAGTTGTACTACCCGAAAGTGACCGAAACCACTTCAACAATAAAAAAAAAACTTTAAAATATTTATTAAAGTTAAAAACTAAAAAAAAAAAAAAAAAAAAAAAACCCAAATGAGAAAAATAAAAGAGAGAATCTACATGTGAAAAATGAGACATATGAGAGAAAACAGAGACAAGAAAAAGGAAAAATTGTTTACTTCATATGTAACCTAGGACCCAAACCTACAAAATGAAAATCAACCGTTGTCCTTGTACAAACCAGAGGAAGAACCTAGAATTCGCATCAGGCCACATTTGGGTCAAAGCAAACCATTACCATTCCTATGCTCAAAGAAACAAACACATACACCTAGTAAATCTTACTATTTAGCAGGGGCCTAAAATGAAAATACACGTAGATAAATCTTACCTTTATCTCAATGATATACTATTTCTTGTGTCCTAGTTTGTATAAACTACAAAGCAAGCAATATAAGATTATGCATGGTAAAAAAATCAGGAGTCGAGGCATTTATTATTATTTTTTTTACTAAAACTGTGTCAGACCATTTTAAGCATATGAAAAATAACTAACCATGTCTTTTTTGCTAAAATTGCACCATAGAAATGTAGCGACATGCGATTAGAATATTATGCAGATTTTAGGTTTTCAAATCTAACTTGTTTAATTAAACAAATTGTTAGATAAGGTCATGTTAAATCCTTTATAATACAAGCAAACTTGTTTACAACTTGATTAGTCCAACTTGTTTAGAAGAAATAGGCTACACGTAGTCATACTTAGTTACACAACTTTTAATATGTGTTTGGGTTTGGGTTCATATGGTTAGGTTTCATTAACACAACCTCACACGTTAATCTTTTCACTAATATTTTTTACTAATGATAGCAACATGTTTCATATTTTTACAAAATAACAACATTCTTAAAAAAAGCATGAATACCACATACTTTAACCTTTTTACCACTAATAGAACGTGCTTTAAATTTATTATCAATAACATATTTCTATTTTCTTACCGATGGTAAGCTCCCTCTATATAAGCACACCAACTCACAATAATCCTATAGAGACTAAACAGTAATTAATGTATTATAAATTCCACAATAACAGCACTGCCGAATCTCTTATTTGTGACAACTATATACCGATAGGCCGACAATACTCTACATTATTATTTAACTATATGATATATCTATATATAAGTATATAACTTATACTTCTTATCTGACATGCATATACGCAAAACCTTAAATATCGGCTCTTACCTCATGATCCCATGAACATGGCTTATAACTTAGTGCTTCTTGGCTCGACCTTGAGGGACTACAAGGTCATCTCGGTTAGATCCATCGGGCTTCCGGGCCCATATAGGTGCTTGATCAGGCCCATAACGGTAATCATAGAAGAGTTCTTCACCAGCCTCAATTCGCTCTTTCGCAAAAATGCCAACCCGATGATCACCTGCCACCATCATTACCTGTGCATACCAACCTTTTTAGACTCGGAAATGACTTTTAGCATGGGCCCTAGGCAAAAAAAAAGGCTTAATTGTGTAAGCAGTAACTAACTTTGGTTTTATTTCTATTTTACTTAAACAACTTAAAAAATCAACAAAGTTTCAAAAAACTTGATTGAAGATAATTAAATAATATAAATGCAACAATAAGAGAAAAAAGTCAACATAGTCGAAAGCTACCAACAAGTAATGAATTTGACCCGTTGTTTGCTGTCTTGAACCGAAAAAGTTGGTTCCTTTCAAGTAACATTTTCTGAAACTTGATGAAATTTTTTTCCTAATAGTAGCTGGTTATCTAAAGGAATGCACCGAACATTACATTTTTTCTAGTTTTTGCAATTAACTATATATTAGGCGCAAAATGGACATGACCTTGAAACTTACCATTGATTCTAGCAACCAACCTCTCTGCAACTGATTTACATGCAAATTGATGATGTGGCACTTTTTAATGCCATGCCATTTGTCAATATCAGATGCCACCAAGCAAAAGTGCTTATGTGAATGCAAGAACAATAAACTAATTAATAGCAATTTTGAAAAATAATTTTTTTAAATCATCTTTATTGAGAATATTTAATAAAATAAGATGGCACAACAATAATTTTGAAACATATGCAAAGAAAATGACCTGTCAGCAGAGAGGTAAGTTGGTTGCTAAAGTTAGGAAAAATGTGAGGTTTGATTCTATTATGTTCAGTTTACCAACAAGAGAATACCTTTGCGTAGCAGTTGGGATTTGATGAGTGGTTAGCGAATTTCAATTTGTCTCCTTTTCGGTAAGCATCAAGCACATACTGCAAATACGGAAGCTACTTTGAGATTCAAAATGCTTAGCATATAGAATATTATCAGGTTATTGGTAAATAAAAGCTCTTACTGCAAACCCAATAAGTTCTAAATCTGGTATTGAAATAAAAAAGAATTGTGGGAAAAAACAAATATCACAAAGATATCATCAGATATAAAACCACTTGCCTGATCATTCAAATCAAAAAGAAAAGATGAGTTGGCACGATCGTATATTTTCCCTCGCTTATCTGCCTCTCGATGTGAGATCAATTCACCAGTGTACTCTCCAAGATAATCATTTTTGTTGACAGAGTTCTAAGGACAAAAAAAATAAAATAGGGAGAATTTAATACTAAAATAATAATTCCAGTCATGCAGGATAAGACCAATAAACAAGAACAGAAAAAAGGTCAACTTTATTAATATCTACCTTGAGAAATGCTCCCCAACCAGCAACATTTGATTTAGCCAGAAGAATCTGAAGACCGTAAGTACAGAAATATAACAGATTTCTTCCAAAGAAACTTATATAAAATAATTCAAAAATTTTATAATGTACACAATTCTTGATAAGCGATACTACTCACCCTTTGCTGCTGCCTCAGAAGGAGCCTCATGTTACCACAATGGCCTTCTCCTCTTCTTGGGGGCTCTCCTGATGAACCATCACCACAGCTGCAAGATGTGCAAAGTTCAGTATGGAACGCAATCAAGGCAGTCTGCCCAAATGATATGATATTTTGAATTTCTAGAATAACAAACATACCCAGTAAATTCCCACTTTTGAGTGGGTTCTGGGAGGGGAGAGATGAAAACAAGCCTTATCCCTATCCCAAAAAGAGGTAGAGAGGCTTCTTTGAAGGAGTCCCCGGGCTCAAATTTCAAGAAACTTTTAAATAAAAGATATACAAATTTCACATATATACTTCTAAAAGATTAAAAATTTCATTTTTACCCCTCCAACTTCCATGATACCATATTTGGCCTCTCAAAACACTAAAATTTTATTGTTACTCATTCCATATTAACCATATTAAAATCAGACCCTTATACTGGCCTGTTTTACTAATGTTACTATTGTTGATCTTCCGTTCATCACCATGCAAAATGTTTTTATTTATTTGTAAGGTGAAGAAAATCGTTATAACTGACCCTTGAAGTGGTAAATAAAAATTTTTGAATTTCTAGGAGAGTGAAAATGATGTCTCCCCTTAAAAAAATTAAGGCATATGTAGAATTGACGATCATAAATCAGAGTTTCCTGTATTTATGACAGAAAATTATGTTCCATGATTTATGTTACATAATGATAACAAGTATATATGGAAGTTGTATTACCTCACCCAGCAGTTCCTGCAAACATCCGGATCGCATTCACGCCCAGCAGCAAAACATGGGCATTGCCGGCTTCTGCACTGGCTCTTTGCACAGTGGCATCCTCTAAACCTGTTCTTGCAGCTTTTTGAGCACCTGAAACATTAAATTTAGTTTTTTACATGTAAAGCAATAATATAATTGATCAATGAATGCATACTATTATTTATTTTCAATATATTAGCTAAATGTTTGTTTAGTAGTTTACATTAGCATACCCACAATATTTTTCACAGCAAGTAGCGTTATCCAAACACGGGCATTCTTTTCCACACATAGATTTGCATCTACATGGAATATACTGTTTGCAAGATTGATTTTTTTCATCAGCAATTCGTCTCCACATTGATGGATGACCAGCAGATTTCCAAGAATATTTAAGTTTTTTTGCTCTACCCCTTCTTCGAAACAATCGTGACCTTGATGTAGTTTCTTGTTCCTAAAGGAGGAAAAGAATATCATTAAATAGATAAATAAGACACGAAAATCTCAAAATTATATAACCACATGGAATAAAACTTGCTTGAAGATAGGCTTAAGAGCCAGACATTCAGTTCATGGGCATAACCGGAATTTTCAATCAAATGTTAAGACTTAAAGGTGGCAAGATAGGGGAGTTGGGTAACAGGTCAAAACATAATGGGACGGATTGACCATCAGAACGGACGATTTTAATATATAGTTGATGCATTAGTTTTTTCAAAAGCAACATTACAATAATATTATGAATCTTCGAAAAAAAACGACTTGGGAGGTACTGCGTGTGACTTTCAACCCAAATAAACCATTTATGCGTATATGGATCAAAATTGCCACCTTTAATAGGACTGACATCAAACCTCAGGCATAACTGGGATTATACGGACCAAGATTTTTGGACTCTGTCAGTGGCTAGGACTTTTGAGCCCATATCCATTTGTGCATATTAGGACCAAACCAAATGCTGATATTCGACTGTCTCTCACTTTCACTCTCACTGTCATTTGTAAAACACTGAAAGTTTTCCATTGTAGCTTAGGTTTATTTAACACAAACACATTAAAAATCTATATAGGTAAATATTGTAGAAAATCATTTAACCAAACCTTAGGATATGCATCAGCTCTCTCACTGCCATCTGGTGTAGAGCATGCAGTAAATGATCTATGTGATGTTGATGCTCTATTATCATGCATATAATTGGCTACTTCTATGCAAGTTTTCAAGCCAGAAAGTAAGTTTCTTGCTATGAGACAACTGCATTTCATATCAGGTTACAGAAAGTAAACAGCAAAGAATGGTTTAGTAATCCATGTCAATAGTTTCAATAATATAATATAATTCAAAAATAAACACAGATAATATAAAGTAGAGATATCCCCTACCTGTTTTTCCCAAAAATTTCTAATCCCTTAGCATATAGTTCTTTCTCAAGGGGTTTCCATTTAGAATTTACAGGAGGACTATCAGTTTTTGTACATACTGGAGATGATTCATGCTTTAACAGATTTACTTCTGTACCCCTGTGCATAATCACATCTGCTGAAACACATTGAAAAGAACTAGTCGCTTCATCATTAGTGGTTATTTGGAGATCCATTTTTTTGACATTTACATTGTCATCTGAAACTCGAGCATCTTCAATGGTCATGGAAACTGTATCAGGTACTGACAACGTTTTCTGTTTTTTCAATGAAGATTCCTGCTGGTCATCAATAGCATGTTTTGATTCTTCTAACATTGTGGATGTTTGTTTGGATTCCTTGTGGTTTCCTGCATTTCCTTGAAAAATTTCATCGTCACATTATAAGGTCATATATTCAGAACAAAGAGGCAAATTTGGTGAACAATATAACTAAAAAAAGGAAAAACTATTTGCATCAATCTTCTGAAGTAATGTTTTGAGCAATAATCACATATATCACCTCCAATCAGGATCTTGTGCAAGCTTTCATCTGAAGGTCTCCTACGAGTCTCACTTACGGCATCTAGATGATCTGAATGCTTCTTCACAGTTTCAAACTTAAAAAAAAAAAAAAGAAAAATCAAAAAAAATTGAGACTTCTACTGCAAGCAGACAAACAAATTGAATTTTCTCAAATAACTGTCGATTTTTGTTTTATGAATTGGATGAAACCACCACTTCTGCCACTATATATTATTTTAAAACCAAGAAACACTAACTGAGCAGTTCAAAAGAAAATCGCATCTCTGCATTCTAAATATAAACAGTAAATAAAACAAAATTTTCTGCCAATGATTGTAGTTTTATAGCAGGATTCACTAAGTAATACCTGAAGGAAACAATGATCACTGCAAGGTTTCACATTTTCTTGACACTCAGGAGGGTAGTGGTGTCTTTCAGTCTGTTGATGATACAAATGGAAGTACATTAATGTGAATGAAGTAAACTTCAGAATGAAACTGCTATGGTTGTGAGAGCGCAAATCCTTACAGGAGTAATCATAGTTTGAGAGTAACCATGAAGACGGCAATCAAATACCTGTTAAACGGAGTAAAAGAAATAAACTTAGAAACAACTAATCTAAAGAAGAGTAGAAACGTGAGAAAGCAAATACACAAATGTACCAAACACCGCCGACAAAATAGATTATCAAGAGAATCTAATGAAGCACTAAGGCTTTTGTCCAAAGATATGCTCCAATCATGCTCATGATCTACTGAAGCAGTGGCATTTTGGTTTGTGTTTTCTTCACGCTCTTTTTTCAGCATGATATATGCCTCCTGCATCACATAAACGACCACAAAATAAAAAAAAAAAATAAGAAAAAGAAAAATGAAGAACAAAGGAAACTAGTAAAAAGCAGGACTTGATAAGGAAAACATAGATCTTGATGAAGATATAAGACTATAAGAGCAAGTGAGATACATAGATTTCTGAAGTATTTCCCCCAACATACTGTGACAAAACTTTAATTACTTCGTCACTTGGCTCATAATCCTGAGAAACCATCCTGCAAGATTTAACAGGAGATTGTATGTTTTCATCCCTATATCAACTGCACAAATTATGTGCCCATCGTAGTATGAACAATAAAATATATTCAGGTTAACTTTAAAGATTCCCCTTTCTTTATGTCCCAAAATATTTGCAGAGTTCCCCATTACGAAAATCCTATTCCAAGCTGAAATGGCATAATATCCAACACGTAGATGTAATGTTATGGGGATACACAACCAACTCTTCTAAGATTAATCTTTCCAAAGCTATCAAATACCTTTCACCTGGTTTTCTGACAGGGCAATAAGTTTTTCAAAGCTCTAATAAAATCTAGTTAGTAAATGCCATTTATATATTCGCTTGAAAAAAAATTTAGTACTCAACAATACACAAGATATCATTAGCTCAAATAAGCTATTGTCTTTGCTATTTTTTTAATTTATTTGCCTAACCAATTTATCATAAATAGTAAAAATGGGTGCTCTTTTTTTATCATTCATGTATTATCTAAACTGACCGTATGATGTGTTTTTCTGTCTCAGAAAATTCATGTTTCTCTTCCTCTGGTTCAGTAAGCTCTTCCTCACTGTCACTACATATCAGAGCTTCACTTCCATTTTGATCATAATAAATACGCCGCCTCCCAACAATCGATTGATCATCAGCCATTCTCTGATTTCTATCATCCATACAAAGAGAAATACATACAATATTCTTAGTTGAATCGTAAACTCATGGATCATTAAGAGTACTGCTAAACATGTCTTTGTGTGAATATATATCCATTTTTGTCTTAATTGAGGGTTTTGTGGGCCCAGCTCAATTCCTTCGTTAATCATATTGTATGGCGTACCAAGTAACCAAGGAAAAGGTATGCCCTCTAATGGATTTCTACATAACAGTAAAAAGGAAAAGATACTAAAAAAAGTACATATGAAAAAAAAAAACCTGGCTAAAAAGATCCAAGTAGTATAAGGTGGTATTTTATCAGCAGCTGGAAGCTTGGCACTTATTGAAATAGCTGCTTCATGACAGCTGCCGTTATCATCACCTGACATTTGGCCAGGCCCAGCAAGGATGCAGAGGGGATTTTTAATCCTCGAAGAAAGCAATTCACCCATGCCACAGTTTTCACTAGATGAATCGTTAGTTCTAAGCGCTGATAATGACAGAAGTTGAGAGACATCGTTTTCTAGCTTCTTACTGTTCTTTTCAACTTTTTCCTGTACAAAAGTATCGTTGTAATTAGTTTAAGTTCCAGAAATACTATAATTAATAAAAATTTCTCATATCATTAACAATTCATTCCTTTTTAGGTAAATCAAAATTTGAAAACTACATGTAACTTGACGGTAGGTAAGAAAAGCTGATATTCTCTCTAGAAAGAGTAAATCCAGCTAGGAGTATTGGTTTGTGGTATATTTAAGTGATTAAATCATGATTTGAATATATGTGTAAAATTGTGTTATGTAAAATCCGCTACGTCTTGAATTTGCTTTGTATGTTATGTGGAGATATTGTTGAGTATGAAACCTAGATTGTTTCAATACAAAAACATATTTATCATTTTGGAAAAGGAAAATCAATAATATATCCTTCATATCATCCCCCTAATTCCTACCTTACATGTTAATAATATCACCACTAAACTGCACACTTATCTTCATCCAATTTATATTAAATGCTTCATGTTTGTTCATTCCTAATTATACAAAAACTTAGTTGCAACTTGCAACCTTCATCTTTGTAGCTCTCATCAGAAGGTATGTTCACTTTTTTCAACGGATATTATGACACAAAGTAATGCTGTTTTGTAACAGTTACTTATGCAAGTCCAGTTCCAGTGTCAGGGGAAAGTTTGTAATGCAAGAACAAGAAGGAAAAAGTAGTTGTTGAAGGTAAAGTTTTCTTGTGTTGAACACTTGCCATCTGTAGCAGATTAAAAGAGAGTAATTATATGTAACGCGTATGAAAACGGAAAGCATGCTGTCAAAATATGGTTAGTTGATATCTTGAGGAAAAAATTAAATTATGTTAATCTAGAAAGTTTTATCTTTCAGCCGACTCAAAAGTTTCTACATGTAATCTATCACGAAAGAGTACACCCAGCTACTGAGATTACTGTGGTCAACCTTATGAATTATGCATTGAACAAAGAAAAGTAACTACCATCTGTGAATGTCTTACTAAATAGTATGAGGAGCCGTGGAGGAACTTTGGTAAAAGATAGTTAGTGGATGCCATCAGGGGAGCCATAAAGATGATAAAAGCATACAATAACTACATAATATAAATAATGTTGTAACAGGGAGCCAACTCACTTTAATCGAGAGAACCCTTTCTGCTTGAATCTGCTTCTTCAATTGATTTATCTTTGTTGTTAATAATTTTAAATCACCAGAAACCTGCTCTCTCTGTGAATTCTATCATTTTTAAAAAAAATCATAAAATAAAGTATCACAGGATTAAAGTTTACTGTTTAATAGCTGTTTCTAAAAACTCAAACAAAAAGGCATAGGAATCTATGAAATAAGAAAATGCTGAGTTGAAATTTACTCTATGCATTTAAGCAGATATGAAGTAATGCGCAGATATATGTTCTCTTCATGACTTTAACTA
Organism: Mikania micrantha; assembly: GCA_009363875.1. Classification (NCBI taxonomy): domain Eukaryota; kingdom Viridiplantae; phylum Streptophyta; class Magnoliopsida; order Asterales; family Asteraceae; genus Mikania; species Mikania micrantha. The sequence continues at coordinate 82,976,094 of CM018696.1, forward strand.
GTGATCCATAGTAGAAAGCTTTTTTCAGTAATGAACACCGTATCAGGCATAGAATATGTTATAGTCTATCTCTTCCAAGATTAGAGATGCTTTTTTTGTTGCAATCTCAAATTTCAAAACTTACCCATAAAGATTTGTTATAATATAATACATAAAACAATCAGGGGAGCACAGATGCAATAATGACCAAACCGAGCTATTAAAAAGCAAGAGTATCAGATATCACCACTGTGCTTCAAAATCACTAAAACTAGAAACATAAGATTGGTAATATATTAACCCGATTATTATCTGCTCCTACACTCCCCCCCATCAACATGATCTGCTTGCATGTTTGCATTCTTATAGATGCAAGTCACTCAGAGAAAACTAAAAGATTGCAAACTCAATGATAATACAAACTACAAAGGAATTAAAGCTACAACAACAAGATATGAACCTGGTGTTCGCGTCAAACAAGGTAATAATTCAAAATAATACCTTATAAAGTCACAATTGAGAATATCCTAATACTCATCGATGCATTCAATGAAACAGCAAATAGAAAGAAGAAAGCCACATATAAACCTCTAATTTCACAAAAACGCGTAAGAAAAATGATCAGCGTTAAATACTCTTCAATTATGCAACCAAAAAAAGTTTCTAATCAACATCTGAATGATCATCAACAAACAAGGTTAATACGCATAATTAACCGAACTAACGATCGGAACGTAAAGTTCAGTAACTTGAATTGCGCGTTCTAATCACGAATGATCAATCACGATTAGTAATTTCCAGGAACCAAAGTATGGTTGTATAGAGAGCATACTCTGGATTTAGAGGAATCTGTTGAATGAGAGCTGGAGACCATCATCGATCGCCGCGGAAGGGGACGGATGAAGAGTGAAGTTTTGTGATGGAGCGAAAGATATACGAACGTACTACGAGGGTTTAGGCTGAGGGATACCGCGGAAAATATGGGGAGACGTTTGGTCCAGTACGAGCTCAGTTCAGTGTGATATTATTTGTTACTTTATATTTGGGTTTCGTATATGAAGGGTTTAATAGTTTATTAAACGATAAAATAAAGAAAAATAAATTATAAATGAGATGAAAAGAAAATAAAAGAATGGAATTTTCCTTCCATTTATTTTCAAATCGAAAGAAAAGAAAAGCTTAATAATTTTGTCTTGCTTTCCTTTCTCTTTCATCTTTTACCCTCCTTAATGCTATGTTCCCGAGTTTATTTAAAACGAGGAAAGAAAGGAAATTGAAGGAAAGAGAAAATTTTTGTGTTCCTGAGTTTCATTTAACGAGGGAAAAGAAAGGAAAATAACACATGTCGTGTTCCCGAGTTTCATTTAAGAGATAAACGAAAAAAAATGAAGGAAAACTAGACAAAATTATTTAATTATCCTTTCCTTGCGATTTGGAAGGAAATGGAATGAACATTCTTTTATTTTCCTTTCCTTTCATTTCTTTTCCATTCTTTTCCTTTCTGTTCCCTCCTTAAATAAACTCAGGAACTGAGCATTAAATGGAACTCGGGAACACAACATGTGTTACTTTCCTTTTCCTTCATTCGTTAAATGAAATCAGGAACACAAACATATTTCTACTTTCCATCCATTTCTTTTTTTCCTCGTTAACTGAACTCAGGAACAGAGCGTAATAGAGGGGAAGTATGAGTATATCTCATCCAATGGTGTAATTAGTTTAAAGTAGTTTAGGAGAAGAAAAAAGAGGGGTAGGTTTGGGATGTGTGATAGAGATGCCCGCGGTGCGGTTCGGTCGGTTTTGCAAACATTTATAAACCAAACCACTAATTGCGGTTTCAAAAAAAATGACAAACCAAACCGACCTTGTAAGTTGTGTAAACCAAGCCAACCGTTATTGACAGTGTTACAGTTCGATTTTTGATGTTTCACGGTTTTTTTAAAACAATAAAGAACTTTTAATATAATGACGCAAAATACCATAATCCATTTAAAATTTAAATTTCAAAAGTCGATAACCATAATCTTAAAGCCAACCATTATCAAAATAACAAAACTAATCAAAAAAAAGTGATAAATGAACTTTGATTGTACATGATCTTCTAAATCAATAATATTATCATCATCCTTTTTTATTTTAATACAACTAAAGGGGCTATAACATTCGGTCCCGTCTATCACTAATATTTTCCGCTTTGCCTGCTTGGAGCTCACGGTTTTGCCTTCGGTTAGGTCACTCATCCCTGGATTGCTGCAACCCTAGCACACTTAACTGTGGAGTTTTCATGTGTTCCACAGCCAGTTAAGCCGAAAACGCGTTGGTGATGTAATGTAACAACCGGTTTTTAATAATGAATGTATTGTAAATAATCGTTAATTGAACGATTGTGATTGTTGTAATTTGAAAATATGTGAGAATTACGTCATCAATCGCAAGAGCACATGTGATCGTTCTAGAAATCCATGTTGATTTGATGATTGTAATTATTATAAGTTGATAGTATGCGAAAAATGGTGAACGTGGGACAAAACCATGCGCGAAACGGAGTTACGGATTGTCCGGAATCGCGAAAAGAAGATAAGATCAAAATTTTGACGAAATAGACCTGGGGCGGTACGCCTCGGGCCAAACCTCGGGCTGGGGCGATGCGCCTGGCGTGTTAAGTCGGCAAAATTGTGTTTTAAGGATCAGATTTCTTCCAGAACGTATTTCTTTCTTCATTTTCGATCTTGTACACCCAAGAACACTTCCAGACTCTATTTTCAGCCTCCAAACTCCATTTCGAAGCCTTTCAAACATCTGGATCGCACCCAGGAACATTTCTGCAAGCTCTGATCGTTGTCCTACGCGCAGAAATCCGTCAGATTAGGTAACGGTCCGTTTTATCCTACTAGTTTAATATTGTGTGAATTAAATTTAGTTTTGAATGTAATACTATGATTATGGGTATTGATTATTGCCTAGTTGATATCTAGGGATTTTTAGAAACGAAGAACTTGATATTTTGATGGTGAAATCTTCGTTTTGAAGCCGGGATAATGTCCGGTTGTTATGAAACCCATATCATGGTGTGATATCTAGCAGGATGGGTAGATTATGATTTTAAATGAAATATGGATTATGATCCATGGATTAAATATTGGTATGTGATGAATTGATGTTAAACTTATTAATAGTTATGATCATAAATGAATTTTTGAATAATATAAATGATTAAAGATCGTAACTAATATAATGAACATCAATTAATTGATGAAACGCCTAGGAGAGGCATGAAATGTGATTAATTGTGATAATTGACTAAAACTTGCTAAAGATAGTAAGATAAAGTCAATTACAAGTGCGTTGAACTTGATTGTATGTGCTATATGTATTGAAATTAGTTGTATATATGTGAATACAACTAGGTATTGACGGTGAAAGTTAAGGGATAAGCCACAAAAGTAGAAACGAGGTTGTAGGAAGAACAACCGTATGCACCAGGTAAGTTACCCAACTTACTGTAACATTACATATAAGTAGTAGAAAGAGTCTACTTGATTGTGATGTATATACATTGATTGGTTTGGATGAATGTGCAAAATTAAATTTGAACAGATTGAGTTAATAGACTCTAGTGTATATATGTCAAGTTCCAATGTGTTTATGTCACGATTGAATTGAATATGCAACATAGATTGCATAAGAATAGCGGGATGAGCCTGTGTTTGAATAAGTAATCCCACAACTACGACATCACATAATGAACATTGAATGTGTTGTCGAATGAATTGTAGGATAAATATGGCATTGGTGATAGGGGAAAGTTGAATGGTAAAAGTTCAACAACCTATGATAAATCCAATACCTTGGTGAATGAAAGTGTGAGAACTCTATGATAGAAGTACCGGTGGGTGAACATCATAGTAATTTGATTGAAATAATTATGACTTCACAATGGTGGATAGCCAGAGGTGCTGGCAATTGTCTTAGATGGAAGTAGCAATGGGTGAACATCTTAAGACTTGAATTATTTATGACTCCACAATGGTGGATAGCTAGAGGTGTTGGCAATTGTCTTAGATGGAAGTACCAATGGGTGAACATCTTAAGACTTGAATTATTTATGACTCCGCAATGGTGGATAGCCAGAGGTGCTGGCAATTGTCTTAGATGGAAGTACCGGTGGATGAACATCTTAAGACTTGAATTATTTATGACTCCACAATGGTGGATAGCCAGAGGTGCTGGCAATTGTCTTAGATGGAAGTACCGGTGGGTGAACATCTTAACACTTGAATTATTTATGACTCCACAATGGTGGATAGCCAGAGGTGCTGGCAATGGTCTTAGATGGAAGTACCGGTAGGTGAACATCTTAAGACTTGAATTAATTATGACTCCACAATGGTGGATAGCTAGAGGTGCTAGCAATTTGTCTTAGATGGAAGTACCGATGGGTGAACATCTCAAGACTTGAACTAATTATGATACCACAAATGTGTTAATAGTCAGAGGTGCTGACAAATAGCCATGGTGGAAGTACAGGAATGTGAACACTATAGTGTAATTTTGAGTAAACTATTGTGAGCAATAGTTAATGATTGGTAATATGATATTATTACATTGTGAGAGTCAACTCGAATAGAAATGACTCAGTTTGAATACTGATTGTGAAAAATGTATTTTTACATTTTGTTGTGATACCACAAATGTGTGGATAACCGGTTAATCCGGAAACTAAATTGTTGAAACCACAAGTGTGTGGGTAATTGGTTAAGCCAATAAAATATATATATATATATATATATATGGTGTTTTAATTTTGCCAGAGGTGCTGGTGATAGAGTTGAATTAGATAATATACTCATATCTGTGAAATGTCCCATTAAGGGAAATAAATGCACCATGTGTGTTGGGTGCAAGGTGATGTTTGAATATGATATATTATTATCTAAACATGAATAACATCCATATGATATGTATGTGGATGGGTTTAAATAAGTTTTTGGGAACTTTGGGAAGGGTTACTTACTTAGTTCATATGAACTAATTGTGACCTTATATGTGATGTTACAGGTCAAAAATAGATATGCATTGGGCGATCAGATCGGGCATGTTTTGAAGCTGAACCAAACGTTATGTAAAATCTCTGGTGATATTAAACTTAAACACACTAGTTTTATTAATCATAAATATAAATGTTATGAAATTAAGTGTGTTTAACTTATGAAATGGTAATCTCACGCTTCCGAACATGATTTTGCAGTAAAGTTTTAAACTGGGACCAAAATTTTGACACGTGTAAACGTGAAAGAAGTTAGGGTGTTACATGTAAGAGGCAAATTGTTACTTATGAGACATGAATCTCTCCTGTTCACGGCCGATGTGGGATTGCCTAGGATATTGCAGGGGCAAGGGAAATAAAAAAAACGCTAATTTAGGTTTTTAAATAATTTTAATATATATATATAAACGGTTGGTGCGGTTTATACGGTTTAGAAAAAATGCAAACCGTAAACAACACCGAACCACTCGATTTTTTGAATACTCAAACTATAAACCGTACCATCAAGTTCTAAAACCAACCAATTGTTTTCGGTCCGGTCCGGTTTAGACGGTTCGGTCGGTTTATGGACACCTCTGCTGCGTGATGCGACAGACACAATAGTCCTTCGTTTAAAAAATTCAAGAGGTGATAAATGATTATGATAAATACAATAAATGATAGAATGATATTTGTGTTATATATTTTATATATTTGGATGGATTGGATGAAAGTTTTTTCAACACTCAAAACTTATATGGACATATTCTTGGACTAGACATTAAATGTTTTTGTTTCCTTGTCTCTCAAAAGCCAACTCTATTGTAGTATAAATACCCATTCAATGTAAAGAGAAAAATGCACCTCTTGTATACATTCTAAAGTGTTATACAATTCTCTCTTCTTCTCTCTAAATTCTCTTATATTTTTCTCTTCTAATCTTCTCTAAAGATTGTTAATGTGAGCTAATCATAGTTATATTATAACACGTTATCAGCACGAAGAGTTCTTATATCATAATTAAGAAGATCATTAAAAGCACAAGTCATCCATCAAAGAGTAAAATGAATATCAACGGAGCACTCATTCAAACACGTGATGGAGATATGTGTATAGCAGATAGTGGTGCAACACACTCTAATTCTTAAATCTAAAAAATATTTTCATGTATTGAAACCAACAAAGGGAACAATTAATACAATATCAAGTCCTACAGACTGATAGAAGGAGTGAGAAAAGCAAATTTGGTTTTATCAAATGGTACAAAACTCTTAATTGAGAATGCTTTGTATTCCCCAAAATCAACAAGAAACTTGTTGAGTTTCAAGAACATATATCAAAATGGGTATGACACCCAATCAACTACTATTGAAAATGAAAAATATTTGTATATCATGGGAAAAAATGTCATACTGGAAAAATTACCAATGCTTAATTTTGGTTTGCATTATACACAAATAAATGTGCCTCAAGCACACATGGCAGTTAAAGAAAAATGTTGCGATCCTGTTACTTTTAACATATGGCATGATAGATTGGGTCATCCATGATCTACAATGATGAAAAGAATAATCGAAAATACACATGGACATCCATTGAGAGACCAAAAGTTACCCCAAATAGATAAAATATCATTATGTGTATCATGCTCTCTTGGAAAACTTGTTACAAGGCCTTCACCATTAAAGATTGAGCATGAATCCCCTTTATTTCTTAAAAGAATTCAAGGTGATATATGTGGACCAATTCATCCACCATGTGGACCATTTATGTAACATCCTGTTTTGAGGATATAAATTAACTACTTTCATTTATAATTAAAATGTTATTATTTAAAAATACAATAATAGAAAACGGTCAATTGAACCGCAAGATCTCGTGTAATAAGTAAAATACTTTACTTTATAAAATATGTTGGTAAATATTATTATTTTAAATATCTAGTTATTATATACACATATGTAACACTTACATACTAGTAAGTAACGAGTAAAATGATTATTAAAATTTTTTGACATATTTATTCGGTTAGTTAATGTTATAGGAGACCGTCCAAAATTAATAAAATATATTATAATTAAATTTTCTCCGTTTTTAACGAAACTTTGGTCGAAACGTAGATAAAAATGAGCTGGTCCTAGCAGTATTTTTAGAATTTTATAAAACATTGTATTTTAAAAGTTATAAGCGAAAAACAAAATTTAAGCTAAATTAATTATAATAATAAAATATTAAAAATCTGTACATTCAAAATTGAATTTGAATGATCTACGTACGTGGCATCATTATATTTGAAATGAAGATATGGATCATCAATTAAAACACACGTAGAAAGCCTATATCTACGCATTTCTTTGGCATCACGTTTTAATCGTCTATATAGACTCACAAAGTGATTACAATTACAAATCACATCAAAAATATATACAAAACACACACACACACATTTGAGAGCAAAAATTTGAAGTAATGGATGCTATGAGGTGATGATCAATATGAAAGGGTCAAGATTAAGGAGTCGGTTCGTATAGGTATATTATCTAATTTTTAGTTAAACTTACAAATTTAAGAATTTAATATAATACTAACTTATAGGGTTAGGGTTAAGCTCCGACCTTATATATTAAAAATTTTAGTTTACTTAAAATAATAATAATAACAAAAAAAAGGTTCAAAGTTGTGCACGTGTGATGTGTACATACATTAAAAAGAAAAAGAAAAAAGAAAGAAAGAGATAAGTATCAACTTATCTTCAAAACATATGTCAACATATATATATATGTGTGTGTGTGTGTGAGTACGTTATGTATGTATGTATATATTTCAACATAAATATACATGTTATTTTACAATTAAAGAACACAACTTAAGCCTTAAGGGAAGCAAAAGCAGTTAAAGGTTACAATCATTCTGAAAACTTTTAAGATTAAGATCGGTACGCATTGAGGTATATATTTTAACCTTTCAGTTTAACCATAAATTTAAGTTTTTGGATATTAGTAACTTATAAGGTTAGGATTATGATTCGATTCCATATATATACAAATACTATGTTGATTATGATCTATTATGGGATCAGAGAAGTAAACGCATCAGGAATCACTCTTGCAAATGGTAATAAGGATAGATTAAGCGGAAACGCTGGCCAAATTTATATTGAGAAGTTCTAAGCTATTACCCAGTCAATCAAAAATTCAGGTGAATACATTTAACTTCTTTTAAATATAAATGCATTTTTAAGCATGGTTTGTTTATCTTCGACGCATAAAGGGATACTATTAGACCAGCATTTAGGCCATTAGTATACGTACGATTTGCAAATTGTATCCGCTATGGGTGAAATTCCCATACGTGGCTGGTAACGTGGGCTGGAAGGTTATACATAAGACGCACTTCGCAGGCAACCTAACCAGTGACGGGCTGTGGGCTGGAGGGAACAATTGTAAGACGCACTCCGCTGTTGTTCCTAACCAGTGACAGTACAAGCCAGGGTATGCAGTGGTTGTATCGATCAGTGAAATAACCTGCTAAATGTGTAGTATTGCCATTATTAATTACGGTTAAATGACCGAACATGCTATGCTTACATATCGAGTATGTTATTTGTATTCACCAACATTATGTTGACGTCTTATTTTTCAAAAAACTTTTCATGTAGTAATGAAATGTAAAAGAGAAGCAAGATTAGAGACTTTTGGCCTATGATGCCTTGAATAGGATCTTGTAATGAGACCATGGAGCTATTGGAGCTATGCCTCCAAGTCATGAAAAAACCGGATATTATAAAACAAAATGTAATTATGCGTGTGTAAAAATCCGGTTTACGATAATATGAATTGATGGTGTTCATACCTATGCGTATGAAATTTTATGAAATCTTGAAAAGTTATCTTTGAAAAGTTATTTACAAATAAAGAAATGTGATCTTCATACCTATGAGTATGGACTATTTATAAATAATAAAAAGTGGTTTTCACATCCATGCATGTGAATTATTTATAAAATTATAAATTTATGAAACAACGCTTCCGCTGAAACATATAGAAAAAAAATGAATAATAAACTTTGACCGAGACTGTATTATCCATGAAACCAATTCGGGTCGCAGCGCCCGAGCCGCCGTGAGCCCGGGGTGTGACAATTTAGATACTTCATGGTCTTAATAGACGCATCCAGCAGATGGTCTCATGTTTCTTTATTATCGACTCGTAATATGACATTTGCATAATTTCTTGCTCAAATTATAAAATTACGAGCACATTTTCCGGATTATACCGTCAAAAGGGTGAGGCTTGATAATGCGGGTGAATTCACATCGCATGCTTTTAATGATTATTGCATGTCAATTGGAATTGTTGTTGAACACCCAGTTGCTCATGTACATACACAAAATGGTTTAGTTGAATCATTGATAAAACGGCTACAATTAATTGCAAGACCATTAATAATGAAAACGAAACTTTCTGTGTCTATTTGGGGTCATGCAATTTTACATGCTGGATCATTATTTCGTATGAGACCTAGTGCAAATCACAAATATTCTCCTATACAACTTGATTCTCGACAAGAGCCTAACATTTCCCACCTCAGAATATTTGGATGTGCGGTGTATGTTCCTATTGCACCACCACAACGCACAAAAATGGGTCCTCAAAGAAGATTGGGAATATATGTTGGATACGAAACAACATCCATCATAAGATATCTTGAACCCCTAACAGGTGATGTATTTACAGCACGTTTTGCTGATTGTCACTTTGATGAGACAAATTTTCCATCGTTAGGGGGAGAAAAGAACATAAAGGAAAAGAATGTCTGATGGTGTGAACCTTCATTGTTATATCTTGATCCAAGAACAAAGCAATGTGAGACAAAAGATCAAAAGATAATTCATATGCAAGATATAGCAAATCAATTGCCAGATGCATTTACTGATACAAAAAGAGTAACAAAATCTCATATACCAGCAGAAAATGCTCCAGCTCGGGTTGAGATTCCAAGTAAGGAATTGGATAAAGATCCAACTGATGAATCTCAAAGACGTTTGAAACATGGTAGACCAATCGGATCAAAGGATAAAAATCCTCGAAAAAGAAAAGGATCTGAAAAAGAGAGTGACCATAAGGAAAAGGATTCATCAAAACATTTCCCGATGATGAAATGAATGATATTAACAGAGAGATGTCAATTAAATATGGACACACAAACACATTATGGAACCTATGTGAAATGGAAACTATTGATGAGATATTCTCATATTCTATGGCAAGTGAGATTATAAGTGGAGACGATGCTCCTGAACCAAAATCAGTCAACGATTGTCAAAATCGAGATGATTGGAACAAATGGAAAGATGCTATGCAAGTTGAATTAGATTCACTTAACAAACGAAAAGTTTTTGGTCCAATTGTTATTACACCAAAGACCGTAAAACCTGTGGGTTGCAAGTGGATTTTTGTGCGGAAACGAAATGAGAAAAATGAAGTTACAAGATATAAAGCCAGACTTGTGGCTCAAGGTTTTTCTCAAAGACCAGGGATTGACTATGAGGAAACATATTCTCCTGTTATGGATGCAATCACTTTTAGATATTTAATCAGCTTAGCGGTATCTAAAAATCTAGAAATGCGTCTTATGGATGTGGTGACAGCTTACTTGTATGGATCACTTGATAGTGACATCTATATGAAAATTCCCGAAGGATTTAAAATCCCTGAAGCATTAGGTTCAAAACCTAAAGAAATGTGTTCAATCAAATTACAAAGATCTCTGTATGGATTGAAACAATCGGGAAGGATGTGGTACAATCGTTTGAGTGATTATTTGAAGAGTAAAGGTTATACAAATAATCTTATTTGTCCATGTGTCTTTATTAAAAGGACAACATTAGGATTTGTGATCATAGCTGTGTATGTTGATGATCTAAATATAATTAGGGACGCGTAAAGAAATTTATGAAGTAATTACTCTTTTAAAGAATGAATTTGAAATGAAAGATCTTGGAAAAACGAAGTATTGTCTTGGTTTACAGATTGAGCATATGCCTAACGGAATACTTGTGCATCAATCAAATTATACAGAAAGGCTCTTAAAGCGTTTCAATATGGAAAATGCAAATTCTTTAAGCACCCCAATGGTAGTTAGATCACTCAATGTTGACAATGATCCATTTCGCCCATGCGAAGGTGGTGAAGAAATTCTCGGTTCGGAGGTACCATACCTTAGTGCAATTGGTGCTCTTATGTATCTTACTAACTGTACAAGACCAGATATTTCTTTTGCAGTTAACTTACTAGCAAGATTTAGTTCAGCACCTACAAAAAGGCATTGGAATGGAATTAAACATATTTTTCGATACCTTCGAGGAACTACTGATGTAGGTTTATTTTATCCTAACGATTCAAAAGAAGAATTGGTTGGTTATGCAGATGCATGTTATTTATCTGATCCTCATAAGGCAATATCTCAAACTGGATATGTTTTCTTGAACGGAGGAACTGCAATTTCATGGCGTTCTCAAAAACAAACACTTGTTGCAACATCATCAAATCATGCTGAAGTTATTGCACTACGTGAGGCCTCTAGAGAGTGTGTATGGTTAAGGTCTATAACTAATTTTATATTGACTTCATGTGGGCTAGATAAAGATAGACGTCCAACTACAATTTATGAAGACAATGCAGCTTGTATCTCATAGATGAAAGAAGGGTATATCAAAAGTGACAGAACAAAACATATACCACCAAGATTCTTTTCATACACTCGAGATCTTATCAAAGACAATCAAGTTGAAATGAGATATGTTTCGTCTAGCAACAATTCAGCAGACCTTTTCACAAAAGCACTACCTACGGCAATTTTCAGGAAACACGTACATGATATCGGAATGCGACATGTACAAACGATATACTTAACATCAGATGATAATTTGAGGGGGAGTTATATACTGCACTCTTTTTTTCCTTAGCTAAATTTTTTCCCACTGGGTTTGCTTTAGCAAGGTTTTTAATGAGGCAATAGTTTAAAATAAAACTCCAAGTTTGAAAAAGTATCATCCAAGGGGGAGTGTTATATATTTTATATATTTGGATGGATTGGATGAAAGCTTTTTCAACACTCAAAACTTATATGGACATATTCTTGGACTAGACATTAAATGTTTTTGTTTCCTTGTCTCCCAAAAGCCAACTCTATTGTAGTATAAATACCCATTCAATGTAAAGAGAAAAATGCACCTCTTGTATACATTCTCTCTTCTTCTCTCTAAATTCTCTTCTATCTTTCTTCTCTAATCTTCTCTAAAGATTGTTAATGTGAGCTAATCATAGTTATATTATAACAATTTGTATCTTTTACAATGTTTATTGCTTTCTTTACTAATGTCTTTCTCATTTGTCACCCTCCCTTTACAATATCTTGTTTTTTCAACAAACCTCATTCGACACCTTTCTTCTTATAAGTTCTCCAATCATATAATAGCGAGATGTGACTATGAAACCGTTTGTGACCATGTAGCTATCAACCCTTTTATCTATGCTTTTTGTAATTGTAATAATTAATTTTTTATGTTCATGATCTTGATAACCTAGTCACTACTTGCCTAGTTGCCTTCACCCCGGCCTCGTCAACTTCAGCATATCCACTTTCATGAAGAATGTAATGTCGAAGAATCTACACCACTTGAGACACAGTTAGTGTCACTCTTTTTTATTTCATCATGACCTTACTAAACTCACTAGCCATTATTTTCAATTTTTTAATAAAATTGTCTTTCAATCAATGCATCTGTTGTCACATCAGGTTTAACATATCCTTAGGCTATGTGTTATGCAAGTCGCCTCCATCACGCCATGTAGGCGCCGCATAATCAAACAACACCATCACCCCCGTATGGGCCGTATCACTCCACAGCATCTTTACCTGTGTTATCCATCACTCTCCCGTCACTTCCCTATCACTCCACGTCATCACCACCTTTTTACCCATTTTCTTCTCCTTCACCCGGTGAAGAGCCTCACTGCTGAACCACCACTTGGTGGTCACGCCCAGTGTGGCATGGTGATGGTGGCGTGAGGGGGCGTGACCCAGGGGCATCACGCCTGGGTCACCACCGATAGCACATGGTCTTAATGTAAAACCTCATGTATGGACTATGTAGTTGCACCAGAAGAAAATCAAAACAAAGGGTTTTTATAACGATTTGTAGATTAAAATTATTTAATCTACCTCAACAAAACACAACTATAATGTTTTGCTCATGTATGATTTTCTACTCTTTGCCTTCGTAAATATTTATTATTCATGTGTTTCTTAATGTTTCGGGACTTTGTGCCTACAAGTCTTCATGAACCAATTAAGTGTCATGTTCAAAGCTACTGCTAAACTAATTCATTTGACAGTTTTATTTCTTAAATAGAGAGGTTATAGGTTTAAACTTAGACAAAACATAATTTAGTTTGTATTAATTTAAGAGTAAAATAAATCAAAGAGTAATTTACTTTAGAGTAATTTAAAATTAAGATAGATTTACCGTTCAAAAGAAGAGCATGATATCCGATATTTTCACTAGTAAAAGTGTCAATATTACAAGTAATATGTGTGTGTTTTAATGTGTTATTATAAAGAGAATAAAAATAGGGTTCATAGGAGTTTTGCCAAGTAAATAGATGAATTGGCACATTTTTTATATTATTTAATTTATTCCACCTTTTGGTAAAAAATAATGAGTATATGTTCACGTGTCGTGTCAGAGATCCTCTGCTATTTAGAATATCAAAATGTAAACAAGATATTGAATATCAAAACGTATATAAAAACACGACATAACATCTTTTTCTCTGATGTAAACCTTAAATCATATGCCTTCGTAAAAAGCTACACAGTGTGATGTAGTTCAACACTAATTTCCTTGGCATGCATAAAAGAATTTGCTGACAACTGTCATTTAGACTAATAAAATTACGGCTACTGTCATTTTAACCCAAAGAAAATAGGTATTGTTCATAAGGTTATTTTATTAATGCATACTAAATGAGTCGGACGTTATAACAAGATGTTCTTTTCGGGAAAAGAGATATTTTAATTTTTTTTGACACATTACTATATATAATTAAAATCTATGAAAAAAGAATAGTAATTATAATATTATTATATAGTGAGTGTGCCCATTTTTTATTATATGGTATTATTTATGTGTCTAATCTATGTAATGAAGTTTTGAAAAGTTAGTCTCAGACAATCAGAAGTTTTTTAACATTGAAAATTAGTGAATAGAGATAGTTACTATATATAATTAAAATTCATGAAAAAGAAATAGTAATAATACTATTATTATGTTGTGAGTGGCCCCATTTTTTATTATTTAGGTATCCGGTACCTATAATGACGTTTTGAAAATTTAGACTTGGACCATCATAAGATTTTTTAATTTGAAAATTAGTAAACAGATATAAGGGTATTAAATTCGAGAGATCTGAGTTTTTCATTTAATTCAAAAGAGTGGTTGCCGGTGAGAAAGATTTTGCGAGTAACTGTTATTTTATAACGTATTTGTGAGAATTTTGTATGATTTAATGTTTTTATGAAAATTTTGTATAGATTTTGTGATAAGAGATTTGATTTTGCTATTTAACTAATATTCTGCAACTGATATATAATATTATTAATATCAATTTTCGAGAGTGTACCGTGATAACCCGTTGCAAGCCCGCAACGCGTGGTGAGAATAAAAATAGTTTCGTATAATTGATTAACAACTAACATGATCTTCAACCAAACAATTGAGATAAAACATGTAATTTCTTTATTAAAATTAGGGATATAAGGTAAAACCTACATAAAGCACAAAAACCATCAGGGTAATTTACTATCAAAATTAACTAAAAGAGTAAATTACACAAATCGTCCTTTATGTTTTGAGCATTTTTCACTACTTGTCCTTTTCGTTCAAAATTGACTTAAATCGTCCTTTATGTTTGAGTAAATTACATAAATCGTCCTTTATGTTTTAAGCTTTTTTCACTACTTGTCCTTTTCGTTCAAACCCCGTTAATTTTTTCCCAATAAGCTCCCAAGATTGAGGTTTTCATGGTCAAACCCAGATCAATTAACCCGCAAATCGACTAATCGGAACGAAAAATCTTCTGGTTCAATCCCAATGGTGGATCAATTAACCCAAGAATGAGATTTTCATGGTCAAACCCAAATCAATTAACTCATTTGTCTCCCCCTACCCACCATTCTCGCGGCAATCAATCATGCAAATAGTCTTTCTAACTTATAGAAAAACAAAAAAGTACCTTAATGTGCATTGCATGTCTATTTAAATGTAATTTTTAACGGGGGCTAACTTAAAAGGACGAAACGAGCAACATTTAGAAACATAAAGGATGATTTAAGTCAATTTTACCCGAAAAGGACAAGTAGTGAAAAATGCTCAAAACATAAAGGACGATCTGTGTAATTTTTTCTAACTAAAATTATTGTATCCTATCTAACAATAGGAATATAGGATTACTAAATGTATATCATCTTTCTATATTATTAAACAAACATAATTTTTGCCACATGTCAATTTGCTAGACTTTTATTGCCATGTGTCAAATTCTTATACCATTAGTGACACATGCCACTTCTTTTATTTTCAATTAACTCTTTCATATTAAATGATAATTAATCTTTATTTATTAAATAATTAAAAATCTAATGACTAATACTATTATATATTTTTTCATATTAAAAAATAGTTTTTAATAAATTTATGATGATTAATTTATTGAAAAACACAATTCAATAAAAGTTTACAAAATATGAATTTTTTTCTAATATTCAAAATTTAAAAAATAAGAAATATTTTAAACATGTACTTATAGAAAAAAATAACTTTTGTAAAAATAAATCTTCTTAAAAAATAAACTTTACTTAAACAAGTTTCTTACAAAGTAATAATATTTTAGCGTTCAACCCGTGTTATACACGGGATTTAACCTAGTATTATATAAATATTATTAGATGAAGGATGTAATCAAGTCGAGTCACTCGTGAGGTACTTGAAATTAGCCAAAATTTAAATAAATGATACTTACCTAAGGAGCTTAATTTGAGGTTAATAGGGTTTGTAAGGAATATAATATTATTCGGTTTTTTAGTTGTCAAAGCAAAAGAAACAAAACTTTATTACCAAAAAAAAGAAACAAAAATTTATTATCCTACTATTATAATAATTAACTTTTGTAGCAAAAAGGAAAGAAAAAAAATACTATTTGAACTTTTATGTTTAAAATGAAAGAAATAATAGTTTGTTAATTCAAACTTTATTGACAAAATAAAAGAAAGAAAGGTTTTCTATCTAAAACAAAAGCTTACTATCTTAACTCTGTGACAAAAACAAAAAAATAACCAAATTTTGTAGCAAAAACAAATAAATAAAACTTTCAATATTTTAAAAATTTGTGAACAAAACAAAAAATACAAAAACTTATTATTTGTAGAAGTTACTTTTTAATATATATATACACACACATATGTGTGTATGTAAAATTTTTTATCAATTGAAGTATGAATAATAAATTGAAATTTGACAAAGCTAGTTTTTTAGAGCCTAGTACAACAACACTCAATACATGATTTAAATTATCCACTGGATTTGACTATTCGAAGTGTATGTCCAAGACCACATCATTAGGAATTTTACAACTAAGTAAACCCTCTGACCTTGTTTCAACATGATTCAGTCTGAATTTGAACGCAAAACCTTTCGTAAGAAAGTTAGAAAAAATAAGTATTAGTCTATCAGTAGCTAGTTATTTGACAAAACTATTTAAATACAGGAGATATCTATGAAAATTCAAGATTTACTTTAATAACTGATATTATTATATATAATTAAAAAACATGAAAATGAATACTAGTTAGTGGGCCTTATTGTGGGTCACATTGATTATATATATAAAATCATAAATATATTATATTATTATATATTATATATATTATATTATCTAGATGTCTGATTCATGTAGTGATGTTTTGAAAATTTAGACTTTTACCATTAAAATTTTTTTAACATTGTGGGTCCCATTGATTATATATATAAAATCATAAATATATTATATTAGTATATTATTATATATTATATTATTTAAGTGTCTGATCCATGTAATGACGTTTTGAAAATTTAGACTTGAATCATTAGAAGTTTTTAACTTTAAAAACTGTAAACAGAAATAATAGTATTAAATTTGAAAATTTTGCTTAAATATTTGGGTTTTATTAAATTTAAGATATTTGCTTAGAGATTTGGTTTTTCTTTTAATTTAAACGATCGATAAGACGGATTTTGTGAGTAATTTTTCCTATTATTTTTATAACATATATGTAAGGATTTTGTATGCTTTTTATGTTTTTATGAAAAAATTGTATAGAATTCGTGATTAGAGATTTGATTTTGCTATGCAACTTATACTTCTGCAAATGATATATAATACCCGTTTTTGAGAGTATGCTGTGATAACATGCCGCAACGTGCGGGGTGAATAAACATAGTTGTTAGTTATAATTAAAAGTAACTTTTTTTTGAACGAAAACTTTCATTAAACCCCATACGAACCAGCAAGACGCTAAAACTCGCATGCACACCAAAAACATACAATCACCAAATAACATAAATAAGCAATTCAAAATGAGAAACTAACACAATCCTCTAAAGACAGTTAATCCACATTGCTCTGTTTTTTTAACTCAAATGTAATTAAGAGATTTAACATCCTCAAACAACTCATGAATCATGATATGATCTCCTTAGTCCCTTTGTCTCTCCATATGCACCAAAGAGCTTAATTAAAAGTAGTAACTAGTAAGCGAATCGCTAATGTGGGACTAGCCCACTTGATAGTGATAGAGACATTGCCTCTTAGAAAGAATGTTTTGAATTCAAATATAAGAAAATGAGGAATATTTAAAATAAAAAAGTAAGCGAATCGAATTGTCTTTTGGGTATCCTAGATGCCCTTAAGAAAGGAAAAAAATGGTTGTGTTATTCGCACACCCACCCAACACCCCCTATTACACCTCATATATGTCTATACGAGGCGTATAGGGAGACAATCATTGGGTGTTATATATTGTCGGTGTTAGAATTTGTCATAGTCAGTGATTGAGGACCTATACGAGACGTATAGACCTATACGCGTCGTATAGGTACTATACGTGACCAATTATTGGGTGTCAGTGCCAATGATTGATGACCTATACGAGGAGTATAGACCCATACGTCACGTATAGACTTATACGAGACGCATAGGATCGGGGGCGTGTTTGAATTAAAAAAGATGGGTCCAGTCCCTGGAAAAATACATACTGCATGACGACCATACACGATTCAGCAATATCCATATTCCCTCGGAAACCACGCATGGCTGCTCTTCGTCCTCTGGCCTTTTATGCTCTCTCTCAAAAGCCACAACTCCAGACCACCAATAACCATCGCTGGTTCCGACGATCTGCTCAATCACGAGAAACAGTTAAATGCAGGCTTCAATTAGGGTTACTGTTTCTGAATTTGTTCATCGTTTATAAAATCTGACAAACTATTCCTCCTTCAACAGATACAAAAGGCAATAGATCCAATATCCAGTGTCGAGTACACCCCTGGCGTGTTTGATCATGTATTCCTCAATTTGTTCCGCAATAAGTTGGTGCAGGTAAAACAACAAAATCAATAGCAGGAGTGAAGAACAACCAAACAATATGATGTGGCTTCGTGTTTTGAAATTGGATTGCAGGAAGTAGGATGGGACTCGGAGAGGCCTGGTTACGATGGATTGATAGACGTAGCGAATCGTCTTATGGTTGCGAGAACGAACTCTGAAGCCAAAGAGGCAGCGGTATGTTCTGATTTTCTTTTCTTAATTCGTAATCATGCTAAATTGCATCTATTGGTAACCTAATTAGCGTGAATTAACACTGTTTTCATCAATGTCAGGTTCGCGTATTAAGATCGTTGTTTCCTCCGTTGTTGTTAGAGCTCTATAAAATCCTCTTTGCCCCAATTGCTCAAGGAAAATTTGCCGCTGTGATGGTAGGTGAGTTCTTTAGTGCAACACGACACCTGCAAGAGGCAAAGCCTCCTTTGATGTCACTAAGGCTTTGCCCCTCTATTGATCTTAAGCAGTTCCAACTTAACTAGTATTGCATTGATGATACTAAAAACCACCATTAGGTGTTTCGTGTACATTTTGAAAGTGATTTTTTACACTTTTCAAGTTTGAAGTAACTACAATGTGATGAACATTTTAGCATATTATATTGTTATCACAATTGCTATAAATTATCAAATTTATCAAAACTTCAAACAACATACTCCCATCCAAACATTGTATCTTTGGCAACTTGAGCATCTTTACAACTGAAGATTTGAATCTGATTGTTTCATATTAAGGAATGGACCTGTTTATGAGTTGGTATGAAAGATGGGTTAAAACTTTATCTTTTCAACTAATGGTTTTTTGATAAATGATCCAAAGTACTAAGCTTGTGAGTCTTGTTATCTGGAAGCAAGGGTGACTGCATTATCTTGTCAATGGCTCATGGGTACTTGCACGGTCAACAATGTTGATCTCTCTGATGGATCGTCGTTACCTAGTGGGGTAATAATTTGCTCTTTCTGCATTCTGTTATTGATTGTCATTTGCACATGTCATCTTCATCGCCTCATTTGTGTGGCTCTTGAATCTTGATGTAGGTTTTTGTTGAAAGATGCAAGTATCTAGAGGAGAGTAAATGTGTGGGGATATGTGTGAATACATGTAAACTTCCTACCCAGGTCAGTATTGAATTTTCAGATTTAATGTCTTTATTGTAAAAACTGTAATCAGACTTGATTTGCAGGAGTTTTTTATGGACCATATGGGAGTTCCTCTTCTTATGGAGCCAAACTTCAACGATTATAGCTGTCAGGTAACGAACTCTTGTCACTGTTGTCTCGTATAGATATAAAAAAACAATGAGAATTGCAGTGAATGGTACAAAAGAATGAATATCCATGCTGTTATTACCGATGAGTTGGGCAATTTGGGTTAGTATCATATTTCTACACTAGCTTAGAAACCCATGTATTACATTGGTGCAAACACCTGACATTGGAACAAATCTAATCTTTAATTCTAATAAATTAAAGTTTCTAAGGACACATTGAGTGTTTTTACTTTTAGAGCACCTCTATTTGATTTCGTGCATCTCTCTTCTATTAAATACACATCATATTAAATAATAATATTAAATATTAAATACTTTTTTTACATTTAAAACTAAGAAACATATTTTTTTAATACATTAAACATATATTAATATTAACATTAAAAATATATTGATATAAAAAAACACATTTTAAAAATCAAATTATTATAAAATATACAATTATTTAAAAATCGTATTTTAAAACAAAATTTTTAAAGAAACAAAGCTTGAAAAAATTAGTGTTTAAAGAAATAATATAACTATTTTATTACTTAAAGTGTTAAATTATACAAAATTTTAGTCATATTTTGTATTAAAAAAAATTCTCTAAATTTTTATTAGTGATTATTTATTATATTTTTTCATTCAACCCATGTAACACACGGTCTGCTAAAATAGTATGTTATAAACAATGATTTATATATTACATTTGTCAAATGTTGGTTAAATAAAAGATATGAATTTTTAAAAATTATATATATCAAATAATAATAAATATATAATAATTTTAAAATTATATATTCGTATAAGATATAATTGTAATTTTTAATTAGATTTTATTAATTTTTAGTAAATTAGAAAATTTGTACAATAAGAAGATTAAAGGTTTTTAATATTTAATTATATAATTTAATTAATAAAATTTATTAATATTTTTTAAAAGAGGGAGGCAAGAAAAAAAAATTTAGATTTCATAGTAGGTAGATGTGAAACGGGTAAATAAATTAAGAATTTTAAAAGAAATTGGTTCAATGGATAAATGAATCTTTAAAATTGTATTTATGTCTTACCCAAAATATTTTTAATCCCATTATAATATTTATAAAACGTCACGTTAGGCCCCGGTAAATTTGTAACTCTAATGAAAACAAAAGTTTGTTTCAGACATGTAAATATCATGAACTTTTAACATTTTAACAATTTAACCTATTTTAATGCCCAAATTAAAATTTTCACAAAAGATCGTTTGGCAAATTTTCGTTTAGGTCTTCATTCGTCCATTCCCAATCATGCTTGGCATCCGATGGCTATTTATAACTTGAAAGCATATATCAACACAAATGTCGATTTCACATCATCTTCCATACGAATACGAATGTGAATCACCACTAATTTCACACAAATGAGGATTACACATCATCTTCCACATTCATATGAGTGTGTATCATTACCAATTCCACACAAATGTAGATTTTATATCTTTCACATGAATGTGGGCCATCACCACTTCATTTATCATTCCACTTAGTTAGATGCTCTCAATCACACTTCTACACTACGCATTATCATGGTAATGCATAATCTGTACTCACCCACAATCATCAATCTAAGTTATATTTATCATATCAACACACGAATGCTATCAATAAATGGTCATTTGGATTTCAAGTTCTCTCGCATGTTGTTGGCCTCCACTTCCACTATTATCTTTTGGATTATACAAATTGTGCCTCTTTTATATGTAATTCGCTGTTCTACCCATTTGACCTTTTTCCTCTTTGAAAAAATACTATAGTTGTAATTATGATATATCTATGCAAGTTTCAACCAATCCATTCTGGACCAAAAATGTCACTTAAGCTTTACAAACAAATTGTGTGTAGAATTACTTTCAGATACAAATTTACCCATTAAAAATTTATTAAGTATATGTTTCATTGCTTTAATAAAAATTTACCGCATAAATGCATCTAATAAATTACACTGCAATTCATGACCAATTTCATTGAATTGATAAAATCTTGCTAAACCCACATAAAACCCCAAAAACCTATGATTTACTCGAATTTTCATGATTTTTCACTATAGCTTCCATCCTATATGGATATGTTAGATGATTTGGCCGTTAGACTGTTCCATGCATCCCATTAGTTATAGTAGGTGATTGAAATCAGCTATCAAGTAACTTGAGGCTATGGAATAAGGGTGATTTAGAAAGAGATTTGGTTGAATTTCTTTGCAACAACTCAACCTTGCTTGCTTCTTCTCCCTTCCTTCTCTTTGTCGTAGAAGCACACACAAGGCACCATAATCTAAACCAAGAATAAAACCCTGGCCTCTTTATATAAGTTCCATCAGTTGTTTCAGTCTCTCAAAATTCATTTATTTCTTTTCAAGTTTCAAACTACCCTAACTAGGTTAGCTACCAGCTAATTATGTATCTAATGTTGTTCTACCAACGCCACAACATAGCTAAACACAATTAAAACTTTTTTGATTATAATATTTTGATTCAAAATGAGCTGTTATAATTTATGAGGTATAAAACCTTTGAAATCGTTTTACTAAGTAAACATGTTTTTATTTAGGTAGTTTTTGTAATCATATTTAAAAATTTGTATAAAAATTGATGGGTCAGCGTGTTTGAACATCTTACCATTTTGGTTTGTTCCCATGCTAGCCCTGCAATTTTTATCACGTCTTGTGATTGATTTGGTGTACCATATCAAAATGATGAATCTGTATATAACAAAGATGAAAATAGGCGATCAAATATGGTGGATTTGATAAAGGAAATTGGTCCATTGTCTATCAATGTAAAACTACTTGCAAACATTATTTTGCTATAATCCATGGAAACTTTGTTCAGTTCAAATTTGGAGTTTCTCCACCGAAAGATGATAGCAATTTGAAGGAACCTTGCCTGGATGTGTGTCCCAATGCCACCCGTCGCAGAACAGCATCGACCAGCTCAATTGAAATGAAGTGTCCAAAGGCATAAAAAAATTGGTATTAAAAACAAACATCTTGTTATACCTGTTCTAATACAAGCATGTGATGTAATTTTAACTTTGCATAACTCATCTTTAGTGAAGTGATTCCTGTGTTGATATTTATAAATTATAACATAAGTTAATTAATTGTTCCAAATGCTAGTCTTGAAACATTTTCAATTGCAAAAAACCAACATTGTAGAAACTATAATATATTGTTTAGTCTCTCACCTAGCATCTCAAGCTATTATTGTAACGGGTATTCATCGGTAATAGAAGAGACAAAAAAATGCCTATGTTGCAAGAATAAAATGGAGCCATAAAATTTAAAGGATTTTGGCAACTACCTACACATAATTAGTTTAAACCAAACCATTCTAATGGATTTAAACTGGTCAACCACCTATCTTGCTACTACGTGTAGCCAGTCCTGTTAAAAATATAGCAAACTCCACTGTGAATGAATATAAAATGCAAGTTGGAACTACATATGTGAAACCAAACGGTGTAAATAAAACACAAACATGAATAGGCTTTAAATATGGTGTGTTAGTCACATAACATACAAGCTTTTCAGGCCCCTTACAGTTCAGCGGTCCCAACCAGAAGGCCGTCTCCTTTCTCTAGGAGGGTCTTTAGATCTGCAAAAAATTACAAGAGGTTAATTAGACAGCCCCAAGCCTTGGACGTAGCATACAATCCTTGACAGTTTTAATTTGTTTAAGCCTCAGAGGTAGTATGCATTCCTTGATGCAGTTTTGATTTGTTTACTTGTAAATTGTTGGTTTTCATTGTTATTTCTCACTTGAGAGTCACTTATTTTCAATGCATTAACTATTTATCAAAAAAATGAAAACTTGAATTTTAATAATGCAAACCATAGATCCATATTGGAAATTTGAACAGTGACATCCCTAACTATCTATTCAGTTGTGAACAGCAATCCCAATAGCATAATCATCATCATGAGCGAAAACGAGCATAAATCTTGATGATTATACTACTTGGGATGGTCTTGGCAGCAAAAGTGAAAACTGAGTCTTATTGGTCAAATCAACAATATGAATTATTATCGGCTAATGGATAATAGTTTAGACTATGAAAATCCAGTTTGACTTGAAAAGTATGACCACATAGTCTGAGGGTAAGCCTGGGTACATGACCCAGCCTGTTTTGTGATATATAACCTGAAAATATTAGTTTAATGAAGACAAAATTTAAATCAGAATAATCACCTCCCAGAACTGCCCTGGCTTCCATGTCCTGTGTACTGACTAGTGGTGTTGCTGGTTGACATGGCAGTCAAACTTGATGAACTGGTGGCAGAGGGAGGTCGTGCATCTCCACCAATGGAACCTCCAGAAACAAAACCAGGTAAAACCATTTTCTTGTTAGGGTTGATTAAACCCTGATTTTGAGAATTTGATGAAGCAGCAACAAAGCTGCTTTTGAACTGAGCCATAACTCCTGATTTAAGTGAATTAACAGCTGAGCTGCGACTGGTCGATGAAGCAGTTTTGGGTTCTGAATTGTAACCTATCCCCAAACCAAAATCCACACCACGCACGCCTCGATTGCCACCTCCCCTTCCTTTAGCCCGTTTCCCACCTGCACAAATATGAAAAAAAAAAACAAATCAAAATTTAAATTGATGAGAATGCCTTGACAGAGTAAAAGGTTCACTTCAAGAATAAGCTTAAACGTCATATTGAGAATACATGAACACAGTCAACCGTAAAATGATCAAAAGAAAAGAAAAGCATACCTCCTTTTCTTGCGTCTCGTTTGGATCTATACCTTCCATCCTGACAATTGAAAATAAGTGTTACTCGCAAATCTCAATGATTTCTATGAAATTTTCAGGATGAAAATGTAATCTTACTGTTACAATATATAATGCACCTCAAAGTTGTATTTAAGAATAAAAGAAAATCGCATCATGTCATCATCATTAGTTCTTTGTATAAGGGAATACCCATTAAAACATGTGCAATTGAAAAACAATTAGTAATTTCGTATGTCTGATTGCAATTTGTGTGAGAAAAATATACATTTTCACCTTCATTAGCCACCTATCAACACTAAGGATCCTGTTAACAGTTATTGATCAAGCCTTTATGATGCGGGTGAAGACCCAAGAAATAATCCTGATCCGGAATGGGATCCAGTTTGAAGATTATCCTAAAGATTTGAATTTTAATATTTATCTATTTAATTATGTTTTAAGTTTATTTATGTTTAGTTATCATTATCCTTAGGTGATAGGGTTTCATATAAATATTAGGGTTTGTTTTCATTTGTCATGGTTTCATTGGGAAGCTGGGTGCTTGAGCTGCTATTAGAATGTGAGGGATTCTGATTGGTAGTGGTCAAGAAGGCTTGAACTGCTGGAATAGCAGGAACAGCCTTTTTGACCATGTACTCGTGATCCGCAAGAAGGCTTGGGAGTTCTAAGAGAGTGACAGATGGCTGCCTACCAATCAGGTTGGGTTTTAAAGAGTTGTATTCTTCTCTTAGACCAGCAATAACAAGCATGACAATGTCTTTGTCTTTCATTGGCTCACCGATGTTTGTTAAAGCATCTGAGTATTCTTGTGCTCTTGTAATATAATCATACATCGTCTCTCCTGTCCACACACAAGTGAGCAAAATGGCTTTGTTGAGAGACGCCATCGCCATGTGGTTGAGACTGGCCTCACACTATTGGCACAATCTGGTGTTCCAAAGCGTTTCTGGAATTTTGCATTTGAAACTGCAACATATCTAATTAATAGAATGCCCTCCCGCACCTCCTCACACATTTCACCTCTAGAACAACTCTTTCATCTTAAACCTGATCTTTCCTTCTTGCGTGTTTTTGGATGCCAATGTTTCCCTCACCTACGTCCATACAATCCACACAAAATGGATTTTCGATCCCTACCCTGCATCTTTCTCGGGTATAGCTCATCTCACTATGGCTACCAATGCCTTGATCCCTCTACCAACCGTCTTTACATTGCTCGACATGTCCGGTTCAATGAGGCATGTTTTCCATTTCTTCAACCATCTCCACCTTCTCACTCCTCACCTGATCCTTATTTTTCCTCTTATCCATCTCATGCTTCCCCTTCTCTACCATTGAACCAATCATCTAATCCCACCACTGCCCAACCAGACACCATAACTTCAACAGTCATACAATCTGAACCCAGCTCACCAGAATCACCTTCTACCAATCAGCACCAGGACACCTCTGAGGCATCCACACCTGCCTCATCACCATCCACTTCATTTCCTATTCCTGAACCGTCACCCCTACCATCTTCGCCTTCTAGCAACCAGCATCAAGACAACCCTCAAGCTTCTTCATCGTCCTCATCTCCCATTCCACTCTCCACCACCCAATCTGTTACTGCCTCCCCACAACTTGCAGCTCAACCTCGTACCCGACATGCCAATCTAAGACAAAATCCAAAATCTCGAACTCCTTACAATGCCTCAGCCTTTCATACTTCCACCAACTCCCCACCTACCGAACCTTCAACCTTTGCTGTTGCCAACAAAAACCCTCACTGGCGCGCTGCCATGACTGAGGAATTCAAAGCCCTAATGAGAAATGGTACATGGACTCTAGTACCACCTGTCCCTAATGCTAATATTGTTGACTGTAAATGGGTGTACAGGTTAAAACATGATGAGCATGGCAACATCAAACGCTACAAAGCTCGTCTTGTAGCGAAGGGTTTTAGTCAACAACCGGGAATCGATTATCATGAGACATTTAGTCCAGTGGTTAAATCCACTACGGTTCGTGTGGTTCTATCTCTTGCCGTATCAAGGAAATGGCCACTTAGACAACTTGATGTGCAAAATGCCTTTTTACATGGAGATCTTAAAGAAACTGTCTACCTGCGCCAACCACCAGGTTTTATAGATTCCCAAAAGCCAAATCATCTGTGCTTACTTCACAAGTCCTTATACGGGCTCAAACAAGCTCCAAGGGCTTGGTTTAATCGTCTTTCGGGGGCACTATTACACCTTGGGTTCTCGGGTTCTAAAACGGATCCATCATTATTCATTTACTCTCGTCATGGTGCCTTGCTTTATATGCTTGTCTATGTTGATGATATAATTCTCACAGGTAACAATCCACAGCTGATCACTCATGTCATTCAACAATTAGGCAACAAATTTGCGATCCAAGACATGGGTCAGCTTTCATACTTCTTAGGCGTTGAGGTGATTCCCAAAGGCACAGATCTGATTCTCTCTCAAAAGAAATATATCACAGACCTGATTCAAAAGGCAGGTCTTTCTCAGTCCAAACCAGTTAATTCTCCAATGGCAATCGATTCCAATTTATCCCTTGGTGACAGTCCTCAACTTGCTGATCCAGCCCAATTCCGACATACAGTTGGCGCCTTACAGTACTTGACTCTCTCCAGACCTGACATTACCTTTGCAGTCAACAAAGTTTGTCAATTTATGCACTCTCCAACTGAAAATCATTGGTCTGCAGTCAAAAGGATTCTTCGGTATCTTCATGGCACTTCTCACTTTAGGCTTTTGATTCAGCAAAATTCAAACCATGTCATTCATGCCTACACGGATGCTTGTGCTTCTTCTCTCACTGCCTTTTCTGATGCCGACTGGGCTGGCTCTCCTGATGACCGTCGATCCACGGGGGATATGCTATTTATCTTGGCTCCAATCTCATTTCATGGCGTGCCCGTAAACAACGTACTGTCTCTAGATCTTCCACAGAAGCAGAATACAAGGCCTTAGCAGATACTGTTGCTGAACTAACATGGCTAGAAGCACTCCTGAAAGAACTTCATGTTTCCTTGACATCAGCTCCTATTTTATGGTGTGACAATCTAGGGGCTACCTATCTATCAGCTAATCCTGTCTTTCATGCTCGTACAAAACATGTGGAAATTGATTTTCATTTCGTGAGAGAGAAAGTGGCTCAAAAACAGCTCTCGGTTCAGTTTATAAAGACAGAAGATCAAATTGCAGATGTGTTCACCAAACCCTTGTCATCACAACGGTTCTTGCTGCTTAGATCCAAGCTACAGGTCGCTCTCCGGCCTTAGCTTGAGGGGGAATATTAGTCAAAGATTTATGCTCCTAAATATATCTAGGATTGAGATTTAATTGTAATTTATATTTACCATAAATAGATTGTATTAGGTCTCTATATATTCTCTTCTTTGTATTATTGACATCATCAATACAAGATACCAAAACTTAATTGTATCAGAGCTTTGGTTTTCAAATGGCTGTTTGTGGAGTGAATCATCATCTCTATCGTCGAACCGCCGAAAGAGGCAACGATCGAGTCCTGTTCAGTTCACAAGGCTGCAAGTTTCAGGAAACCAACCCAGAAGCTTTCATCGGGGATGAGAACCATGGGAAGGAGGAGTATCTTGAAGGTTGTAGCGGTATCTACCCATCACCCCCTTGCTTTGATGATTATGGAGATGAAGAGTTAAGCAAAAATGATTATTTATGGGTCACAAAAGTTTTGAACGAGGGTGTCACGCAAGGGAGTGAACCCTTGGTTTTATCCAGATTACTCGTTGTGCAAATGAAAGAATTACATGTTTGAATGGCAAGTATTTGAACCAAGAGGTGACAGAATATGCAGATACGCCTGCGAGGATTTTTAACGAGTTTGCAAATGAAAGTCAAATGGCTGATGATAGTAATCAAGTCGCTACAGAGGCTGTTACGTGGGTTAAGGGAGGCGGTTATTTGACCAGGATTATTCAAGGTATGGCGACCCCTTCCAAAGAGCCGACAATCACGATGGGAGTTTTGAATATTCCTTTGATGAACATAAATTTTTTTGATAATCTTTATCTAAATACAGAATTTAATATCCATGGGAATACCAATCTAGAATTTGAAATAATTCTGCTGATGATGACTAAATGCTCATTTAAAATAAATTTTAGTGGTCCAATTTCTTTAAAATACCGAGTCGTTAAAGAGAGGGTATTTGTCAAGATAATATGTGGAAGGCGATCTAATGGTTTTGACTTCAAGCTACGCACCAAGTTTTTTTTCGTCTTTACGGTCATATAAAAGCACAAGCTCAGAATAATAAACAAAGGAACCAATGGTTTCATCAAATTTCTCAAGCGGCTCAACAATAATGTTCACAAGACTCGAGGACGAGTCTTTTTCGAAGACGGGGAGAATGATGCGGGTGAAGACCCAAGAAATAATCCTGATCCGGAATGGGATCCAGATTGAAGATTATCCTAAAGATTTGAATTTTAATATTTATCTATTTAATTATGTTTTAAGTTTATTTATGTTTAGTTATCATTATCCTTAGGTGATAGGGTTTCATATAAATATTAGGGTTTGTTTTCATTTGTCATTAGATTTTGATTGAGTTTTAATATAAGAACATTGTTCTTGGAACCTTAGGGTTCATATTCAAGTCTTTGATTAACTAATCGTTCTTGAGCCATTTGATTGCTTCCGAAACTGCATCACTTTATCTTGTGAATACTTTGTTTGTTGAAAAGTTTAAAAAGAGATAGCTAGGCTTTGCGGGTTGCCAATTTTTGTTAAAAACACTTAATTTGATAGTAATACATGTAAGTAGGGGACAATATGACTCTTAAGCACGTATTATACAAGCAAGTGTAGTTGGGAAAACAGGGTCCAACTTTTTGATCAATTATTGATTTCTTAGAATGAGATAACAAACCATATTTTTTCGGCTTATTTCACATCCACTAGTTGCCACCAACCTCCTGAAAACCAAGCTACTGAGCCAGATTTAACCCTAGATGTGAAAAAAGAATGCAGTGTACCAAATAATAATTATATACTCCAATCTCATTGTACTATTCACAAACTTACGAGTGTCACAAAAGAGCATTATATTCTATCTTTTTATATCCTTTATCTCAGTGCAACACAACTAAACTCAACAAATACCAAAACCCATGTTATCAAGGAGAACCTGGAAAGTAGTTTGATCTGCACAACTCACAGAAGTTTTTAATAGTGCTATATTTCCTTGAATAAGTGACATTCATGTTTATCAACAATAAGATGATAAGGAGCTAGTATTTCCACAGTGTAAAAACAAGATAAACAGTATGTGTGTAGTATAAAAACAAAAGAAAACAAAAAAAGGTTACCTTCATAGCAAGGTCCGTGAGTTCCATTGACACATTTTGACCAGCTGCAATTAAACTGTTGACCAACTCTCCAGCAAAACGGGCCTCTTTATGTGTGATAAGAGTGTACGCAGTTCCATCTTTATCACCAGCCCGACCCGTTCTCCCAATTCTATGCACATGCATGTCCATATCTCTAGCAATATCAAAATTAACCACTGACTTAATTGATTTAATATCAAGACCACGAGCAGCAACATCAGTTGCAACAAGAACATGGTATATTCCTGTTTTAAATTTTTGCAATGTCTCCATACGAGATGCCTGATCTTTATCACCATGAAGGGCAGCAACTTTAAACCCTTTTTGGGATAGCTGACTTTCTATCTCATCTACTGTTGACTTTTTTGAAGCAAAAACCAATACATCACCATTATCAATCAGTTCTGGTAGTTTTTCAAGCAGCCAATTCAACTTCTCTGAATCAGAAGGAAGTACTTGAACTTCTTGGGTAATATCCTCATTAGCCATCCCAATCTCACCAACAGTAACTCTCACTGGGTCAGTGAGTATTTCTCTAGCAAGCTTCTCAATTTTCCTAGGCATTGTCGCTGAAAAAAGCAATTTTTGGCAATCAGGCCGGATTTGACCTACAATTGACTTTATTTGTGGTTCAAATCCAAGATCAAACATTCTATCAGCCTCATCAAGAACCAAATAAGTAGCTCTTAACATTGTGAGTGCCTTCATCTTTAGCATGTCTATTAACCTCCCAGGTGTGGCAATAACAATTTCACACCCTGATTTCAGTTCTTTAAACTGCTCAAGTTTTGACATCCCACCATACACTGCAGACACGCGTATACCATACACTTTCGCAAATTTCTTGGCCTCTAAATAAATTTGATGAGCAAGTTCTCTGGTAGGGGCACAAACTACTCCAATGGGGCCCTCTTCTTTAGCCAGTTCAGGTTGATCCATAATATGTACAATCATAGGTAGAACAAATGCGGCAGTCTTCCCTGAACCAGTTTTTGCAATGCCAATAATATCTCTACCAGATAGCACAATTGGCAAAGATTGGCATTGTATTGAAGTAGGCTTTTCATAAGCTTGTTTTGCAATTGCTTTCATCAACTCTACAGAAAATCCAGCTTCAGCAAAGGTTTTTATAGGCCTTGGAACATCAAATCCTGAAACACGAACAGCCAAATTCTTTCGATACTCTGCAACATCTTGCTCACTCATACCTGGTATGAAAGATAAGTAAAAACTTAATAATTATAGATGGTTTATATTTAAACTGATCAAATCAATTAACACCTTCCTATCAATAAGGATATGTCTGCATTTTACTTTCAGTGAAAATGTGAAATAACCAAAAACAAGGTTGGACTTTGGAATCGAATATATGTTTCTTAACAAATGTGCTGTGGAACACAGTTTTAGGGTAAAAAGAAAGTTCATTTGTTAGTTTAGTTGCAATTATTAATTTTTTATCAGTTATTGAGCGCGTGAGATACTTTTTAGTCAATTCTTTTGTGTTTTACTGTGTTATTGTTGCTTCCCAAACTCAATTAGACAAACGATCAGATAATTGAGAAAACTGCTATGATTGAGATGGCATTAAACATCAAACAATAAAAGGAAAAAAATACTGATAAGATATACACCTGATATGGATGGTTTCTCTTCATAAAAATCTTTGTTGAATGGTTCATAATCAATCAAACTATGATCCAGAGCAGCAATAGGCTCAATCTTCTTCTTATCAACAACTATAGGATTATCATCAGAATCATACTCCAGCATTCCAGCATCCACCGCCTTGGCGGCAGCATAGACCTCCTCGTCTGAATTATAACCAGCGTGAAGAGCCTCAGAGGCCAACGTCAAACCAACATCCTTCTTCGCTCTCAGAAAACTCTCCATTGGATCATCATCTTCGTCATCCCTAAACTTATCCGCCTTCTCTTTCGCCGTCGGCGGCGGAGGCGCCCTCATCTCCTCATGAATCCCCTCCATAAACGCATCAAGCGGATCAATTTCACCGTCATCTGCTCCGCCGCCGCCTCCTTCATCATTATCCACCGCGTTGTTACCGGGATCTTCATACTCGATGTTATCTAGATCGGTATCTTCGTAGTGATCATGGCCACCGCCACGAGACGACGGAGGAACGTACAGTCGCTGAGGTGCCTGAGGTCGCTCGAAGCTATACGTTGATTGTTTGTTGATGCCGAAACCTTCAAATCCGAACTTTCTCTTGGACATTGAAATTGAAACCCTACAAACGAACAAGAATGGTAAGCACTAAACCCTAGCTCTGCTAGGTTTAAGAAGGGGTTTTATCTGCCGGATAAGCTTTTGGAAATTAATGTTTGCTCGGAGATGGAGATGGAGATGGAGATGGAGATGGTGATGATGATGATGATGATGATGATGCCGTTGATGCGATTTACCCAATATGCAACCTTAATTCTTCTTGATTTCGTTCAAGTAGTCGGTTTTCTTTTCGGATTATTCATCTACTATTATTTCACAATAAACGTTTATGGGCGTTTGAGACTGGCCTGTAATTGTATTGTAATTTAAATTGATATTTTTTTTTCTAATAAAAACAATTCGAATTGTAACTTTTAAAAGTGATAAATCAAATTTCAAATAACTTAAATAGCATTAATAATTTTTTTAGCGTCAACAATCGATTAACAAATTAAATTTCAGGTATAATTAGTGTTAAGTTCAAATCAAAGGAGTTTTAATTTTGAGTTTTTAAGTAGGTTTCGAACTCAAGTAAACGTATGTGAATTCAATGTTAAATTCAAAATCAAAATTTGTTTGTTTGAATTCGAGATAATTCGATTTGAAGTAGTTTTAACTTTATTAACAAAATTAGTGCTAAACTTAAACATTGAAGATATAAAACGAAAGCTAAATTAGCCCACTTATAAGACTCACTTTTTATACATATTAAATTATTTATATAATATAAAATAAATATAATATGAGTTTCGAATCAATTGAGTTGAAAATTACAAATTTGAAGTTCGACTCAAAATTTGATATTAAACTTCAAATCAAATCAATTTTTAAGTTTATATTATTGTAATAAGCATAATTTGATAAATATAAACACATTATTTTAATTTTTTTTAGCAACAGTAAACTACATCACCGTAATTAAACAAGTGATATAATGTGAGCCTAACACTTTGTCCTTTTTTACACCATTGTAATTAAATAAATGATACAACGTGACCCATATTTTACTTTACAATAATGCAAACCAAAATTGTTACAAAATTAAAGCGTAATTTTTAGTTGATTATGGACCCAAAATTTGTTACGAGTCTTTACATTGATGTAAAATTGTAAACGGAGCGAGGGTATGCTCGTGCTCGGCTCGTTTACAAACCGAGCGCCTCGGCTTGGTCTGGATTTGCAAAATCAAGCCAAATGTTTTGCTTATTGCTCAACTCATTTTAAAACCGAGCAGCTCGGCTTGATTCGATTTGGCTCGTGTAACCCCCTGTTACTATTTAACATTTTTCACATAATATCAGAGTTGGTCCCAAAATTTATAGTTTTCAAAACCTTGTTTAACCTTCTTTATTTAATAATATTAAACAAAGTTTAACACAAACATAAAAGTATCACACATTTTACAATACTTATTTACATAAGTAAGTTTAAACCAAAAGTTAGAACTTTTGCAACAAGGTTTGTTTGTTCGATTCTTGATCCGCCTCGATCCTTACAGCCGTGTCTGTCATGTTTGACCTACAAACATCACATAATAATTCCAATTAGTTCATAAGAACTAAGTAAGTTAAACCCCCAATGGTTTCTGAGTTTCTCACAACAAAATGTGTAAATACATTTTTCACAATCAATATTCCAAATGAGTCATTCCTATTCGAACTTACTCTCACATTATAATAATATCATATTATTACTTATCAACTATTGTTTGCATTAGTTTAATCATAATCACACTATGGTGTTCGCATTTCTGTTCTTCCACCATAGTTATTTGCCAACATTTTTAACTGTCCACACAACTGTGGTTTCATACATATATTAAGTCTTAAGATGTTCACCCACCGATCCTTCCATCTAAGACATTTGCTAGCATTTCTAGCTATCCACACATATGTGGTATCATACATATATTAAGTCTTAAGATGTTCACCCACCGGTCCTTCCATCTAAGACATTTGCTAGCACCTCTAGCTATCCACACATATGTGGTATTTATTTCGATCAATTCTCTATGATGTTCACCCACCGGTACTTCCATCATATAATTTCAACATTTTAATTCACCACGGTATTGGATTTATCATAGGTTGTTGAACTTTTATTATTCAACTTTCCCCTACCACCAATGTCATGTTTATCATATAATTTATTTAACAAGAATTTAATATTAATTATGTGATGTCATAGTTACGGGATTATTTACCTTGCTCAGATAAAGGATTATCACCTACAGGTTCCTTTCCCGGTCTATGACTATTTGCTTGACTTCCACTACCACCACCTAGTTGCAAAATACATATACAACTAGTTTCAATACATATAACACATACAATCAGGTTCAACACACTTGATTGGTTTGACTTTCTCAAAGTCAATTTATCACATAATTGACTATATCTTGCTATATTTAGCAAGTTTTAGTCAATTATCACAATTAATCGTAGTCTATGCCTTCCTTAGGCATTTCATCAAACAATTGATGTTCATTACTCTAGTTATGATCCTAATCATTTCTTTTAATCAAATTAATCCAAGATCGTAACTTTTAATAATTTTAACATCAATTTATTACATATTAACATCTAATCCATGGATTATGATCCATATTTCATTCAAAATCATCATTTAATCATCCTATTAGTTATCAAACACAATGATATGGATTTCATAATAACCGGACATTATACCGGCTTCAAAACGAATATTTCACCGTCAAAATATCAAGTTCTTCGTTTCTAACTATTTCTAGTTATCATCTAGGTAATAATCAACAACCATAATCATTGTAATATATTCAAAACTAGATTTAATCCACACACAATTGAACTAGCAGGATAAAACGAATCGTTACCCTATTGAACGGATTTCTGGTTGCAATATGTCACACCCCCAAATTTCAACTAACGGAATCAAACCGTTTGGGACGTGACAAACCAGGATCTCAGATCATTAGACACAACGAAGACCTCTATATGCTTTTCAAACATAACTTTGGTCTAAAATTGTAATATTAAAGTTCTAACGTTGCGGAAGCGTTTTTAAAACAATAACAAACATAACGGTTTGAAAACTGTTAATTACAAATCAAAATGTTCAAAGTTAAAACAACTGTAATGTAAATTATGCATGCAACTCGATCTCCTAGTCCATGCTTGCTTGATCTTGTACCTTAACGTCCTGAGAAAACATGTAAACCAAGTCAACACAAAGGTTGGTGCATACACACGTTTGTTTGATCACTAATGTTTGAAACAACTGTTTAAATTAAAATGTTTGCAGATAACATAATCACACATGCATAGTCATGATAGCTAGTCATTTGTACTATTTACATAAGCGGTCGACACCGAAGCTGACTGTTTGAATGTTGGTTGCCTTTCCATGTGACACCCGGCAATTTCAGGTAAATTGCAACTCTTATATTCTTTACATTTCACATTCATACTTGTTGCATTTCATTTAATTACGTTTAATTAGATGAGTTGAACACAAACAACTACGAGACGATAGTTCGTGGAACTATCGAATCGTACATTGCACATTGGTTTTGGAAACCAAGTGTGGCAACCACAACACCTACACAAAACAATAATTCGGGGAATTATTAAATTGTGCATCACACGTTGATTAGGATTAATCAAGCGTGCAAACACTTCGTTAGACACAAACACAAACTATTGAAGATAATTCGAGAAATTATCGAAACACACACACGAGTCTAACGAACGTTGGTGATCAATCAAACTTATATATTATTACATGATTATGTGCTAAACATATGTTAGGTGTTTAGGATAAACGTTAGGAATCGTGTACGAGCGAAATCGTATCAACGAAATCGAAAAACAAGAATATGGACCCGTCGCGGTACGCGACAAGTCCCTCATCGAAGTTCTTCACGGTACGCGAAGCAAACCGGGAGTCGAACTCCCGAATTCCATCGCGGTACGCGGCAAACAATTTTGATCGGCCTCCGCGGTACGCGGAGGCCATACAGATCAAAATTCTTTTAAATACAAACCCATATCATTTCAGTCGGATTCCTTCACCATTTCTCCGAGTTTCTTCGTTCATTCTCGACCAAAACCACTGAAAACAAGCTTTCAAACCTTCTGGAAACATTGGTGGAGCCATTCCTTGTATTTGTGAACCATTGGAGCTCTTGGAAACTTGGAGAAGTAGCTAAGGAGCTTAGAACGACCATCAACCACTAGACCTTCATTCCCAGCCATTGTTTCCACTGGATTTTGCATTCTAAGGTAGTTTTACATGATTTCTTATAGTTAGATCGTACATGCAATGGGTTAAAACCCACATGCAACTCCATATGATTATTGTGCTTGAAATCGTTGGTGATTTGATGAGTACTTGTTGTAGCTTTACTGATTTTGATGCTTAGAAATGTTAGAATTGAGTTTTGGGTAAGTTAGGTTTGGTTTGATGATGATTTGGACAAACTTGCCATAAAAGGAAACTTTTATGTGCAAGTCTTGGATTTGTGATGATCTAGACATGTTAGACATGTCTAGATGTTGTTAAATGTGTATTGGAGTGTTTAGAAACACATTGGATTATTTGATTTTTGTCAAAAACTTGGTTTTGTAGAAACTTACTATAAATAGAAACTTTTGTAAATCTAAAAAGGGCTTTCGATGTTTTTGAAAGATTTGATGAATTTGGATTATTGGAATATGTTTAGAAATGGTTTTTAACATATTTGGAAACTTGGATTTGTAAAAACGAGTTTTTAAACGGATACCTTCCAAATAAGGAAACTTTATTCGGGCAAAACGGCATAAATGGTGATTTATGCGCAAACGACGTGTTTTAAGAGTTTGAACGTGTTTTATAAACATATTGTGAGTTATTAGTTTTATGAAATGGGATTTCATAACCACACTTTCCTAAATTGGAAACTTTCTAAAAAATGGTAACTTATGTGATCAGAGTCATAGGACGCATATTGGTGTCTTATGTGCATCAAGGCACATAAACACAACAATCGTGTCACCAACGATTCGTCAAGTCTCACTAGTTAACACACGCACTCGGTTGAGCACACCGACACTTGGAGTTGTATGGGATACAACACAACACAGAACACATACTCACACCTATATGGTTATAGGTGCATACTAGCAGGTGCTAGCTCTCGCAAGACGCGAACTCATATACACACCGGAACTGCTGTAACAGGTGAGTTCACGGCCCCTTTTTCTATTTTCTACCTTTGGGGGAGAAAACATTGCAAACAACTGTTTTTGAACAACTTACACACTTTTGGTTATTTTTGTACATGCTAATATCGTATATGCATATGTGTGGCATTCATCCACCAAACTGATAAGTCCTCATTAAACACACCTCGAACCGTTAATAGCGCGTAGCGCTCAGCGTGGTAATTCTGAATAGTACTATTTGGGCCTGACAAGCTGTCACACCCCCAAATTCCCACTTGTGGTGTCAGTCCACGTGGGTGTGACGTGGCCAGGATCACAGCTTATGGTCATATAGAACGACTCTATATGAGATACACATTCACACAGATTGTAAAACAATAAAAGTTTTCATTTAATATGCAGCGGAAAATGTGTTTAACATCAAAAGCAGCGGATTCATAAGTAAACAATGTTGCAGCGGAATAGTAAATTGTTTAACCAACACTACAAAAGTTTAAATTGTTTTAAAACATTTCCAATGCACACAATGCCTAGGACACGAGTCTATATGCAAGCCAGACTCCTTAAGGCTTCCTTGTGCGCATCCTAGCTCGTGCTGTTCAGTTACCTGAGAATACATGTGAAAAGTGTCAACTATAAAGTTGGTGAGTTCACAGGTTTAAGTATTGGAAAGCAGTAAAACAGTTATATATACTGGGTATGTTAAATAGTTTTGTTGGATCTACGATCCGTAGAGTGTGTCATGTCATCTTACCGAAACTCGACTGTTTCCATTTGCCTCTGCGG
Organism: Mikania micrantha; assembly: GCA_009363875.1. Classification (NCBI taxonomy): domain Eukaryota; kingdom Viridiplantae; phylum Streptophyta; class Magnoliopsida; order Asterales; family Asteraceae; genus Mikania; species Mikania micrantha. Next base: position 83,014,402 of record CM018696.1, read on the forward strand.
GTCATCGCGGAACCCGACATCAACATCGATATTACACTCGTTATGACATCCTGTCAACGTTGTTGCCGAGTGGGGTTGGTCAAACCCAGTAGTACTACGTAATAACGACTCGTTTGTACACAACTAACGGTAAGGGTAGAGAGGACTTGTTGCGATAATAGTACACTCAAAATAGTTTTGTGACATACCAGTCATATATCTAAAACAGTTGCATAGCATTCTCACCCCAAAAGGTTAGTAAAACAGTTAAGAGTAAAAGTGGGGCTGTAAACTCACCTGAGTTTGTATAATGCGTTTGCTCAATAGCGTAGTGTAGCTCGCCGGCTAGTAGTCACCTATATCATGTAGGTGTTATGAGTTCGTGTTTGCGTATGTGGGTCTCTCCGGACCGTGTTAGTGTTCAACGACACTAAGTGGTTATGTGGGTCGAGTTGACCGTGTTTGACCGTATCGATCGTGCTTGACCTAACGACCCGTTGGTGAACCGTGTGACGGTTGTGAATCGTGTAGCAAATGTGTAAGTGCTCGTCGTGTGCAAAACATGCAAGTCTCGTCTATGGACAACTTACTATTTATAGTAAGTTTCCATTTATGGGAAGTTCACAAGCCTTTTGATTTTATAGTTCTAGCATGCTCATTTGTCCTATGTGATCATGTTAACACATAGCACATCATCATATGAATTCACATAAGTCGTTGATAACATGTTAGCACATAAAAGTTTCCTAAAATGGAAAGTTTCCATTTCTAGCATATGCGGTATCGGAATCCGTATAACTTAGCATTCAATCATCATATTATATCAGGTTAAACCATTTAGCATATTCAAAACATACAAAACATTCATAAGTCGTCATTTCTAAGAATAAAGTTACTAAAAATAGTAACTTTGTCCTAAATGCATCAAATGTTCATCCTAAACACTTCTAATCTATTTTCATATAACAAGTCATCATAATAGAGCACGTAACATCATTTAAACATGTTGGTCTAGATCCAATCACTATCTATCAACATTTTGACTATAAAAGTTACTAAAAATAGTAACTATGATTATTATCATACAAATGACCATTCTAATCAATCCTAGACCATTTTTATAACACATAACATCATATTATGCCTTTTAACATTATCTAATCATGCTCATATAGTCAAAATCACCATTTATCAATATTTAGGCCCAAAAAGTTACTAAATATAGTAACTTGGCTAGATACGACCATAATCAACTTCAAACTCACATTCTAAGCATCAATATTACTCTAAAATCGTTCTAATATCAAATCCATATACATGCATGTTCACAATACTATCCATTTCACCATTTTCTAACTAAAAAGTTACTATTAATAGAAAGTTCATCAAAAATCATAGTTTTAACCATTTTAACAACATCCAACCATGTAGATCATCCCCACTAACATTTATAATCATATAACATCATTCAAAATCATCTAAAACGCCTTAGATCATACATGCATGTCAAGATTTCATCATTTCGTGACCAAAATACGCATTTCATACAAACACATCATCATGGATTGTCCTAAATCCTTTCAATAACATTATAGATCATCAATTACAGTGGATTCATCGACAAACCCAGATTCAAATGGGTGAAAATTCGTGCATGTGGTGGATGAGTGCTTGCATGTGGGTTCTACCCATTGCATGTGTGTGTTTTGAGGTGTAGAGAGCATTTTAGTCATAGAACTACCTTCCAAAGCCTCAAGATGGTCGAGATGGTGACAAGATCAGCCCCCGATGCTTCTGGAACTTCGAATGATGCAGGCCCAAGAGGTTGGTGGTGGTTTCAAGCTCCAAATATGGACTCCAAGCTTCAATCCTCTTCAATCTTGAGCTTCAAGGACCTCCAATGGCTTCCAAGAGGTCAATTCAGGGTGTTTCAGAGAGAAATGATCGAGATGTAGCGTGCTTGGCCGAAGAAATGATTAAGAGTAGAGTAGGATAGGATTTGCCTTGGTTAAATAAAGATATTGTCGACTGGCACCCATCGCGTACCGCGGAAAAGTCAGAAAAGATTCCTCGCGATACGCGGAGGAATTCGGGGTTCAAACCCCCGCGTCGTATGTCGCGTACCGCTACAGGACCTCCTGTTGGGCCATCGCGTACCGCGATGGGCCCCTGGAGAGCCCAATAAACCTAGTTTTGTTGTTTCAAACCGATTTTCGCGTATTTCTCGATTACGCTTATCGTTTCTCGATATATAAACATTGTTCCCAATATTTTAGGTTCCCTAGAACCTAGGTGCAGTGAAAGTGTACTGTGGTTTCACCAACGTTCGTTATTCAAGACACGTGCGTTGTGTTTTGCGATAATTCCATGAATTATCAGTGGGTTTGATCTGTTGTGCTACGTGTCACACTAAATAATAATTATTCTAGTGCCACGTATGAAATAATAATATAAATTATTATTTAAAGTAAAGCTAGTGCTGACCTGGAATTTACGAGGTGTCACATCATCCCCTAGTTAACAGGAATTTCGTCCCGAAATTCAGTTCGTGTTGTCGGTGTTTGGCCAGTTCGTGATCAGGTGAAGATATTTCTCATCATTTGGTCCTATCGTTTCCATGTAAGATTTCGGTCTACGCCTCGAGTTCCATCGTACCTTGTCTATCGGTATAAGACTAAGTTTGAGCTTCTTGACTTTTCGCTCCATGACCCCAATTGATTCCTCAACGAAGTGCGGTTGCTCATTAACTCGGGTTCCCTCTAGGGGAATAGCAAGTGTTTTCATGTGGTAGGTTCAGTTTGTAGGTCACTAGGCCCATCCGTTCGTTGTTCTCAAAAGGTGTGATGTAACGAGGATTCAGCTCCCCTTGTTTGCCAAATTGTATAACTCCTCTCTAGGGCAAGACCTTGAGTAACATTCTGTCTTACACCTGAAATCCCAAGGTTTCATGCCTCTTGTCGGCGTAGCTTTTCTATCTGTCCCGAGCTGTTGCCATTCGTTTACGTATTTGCACGATTTTCTTGGTCCTTTTGTGCACAAGTTCGGGACTTGTTAGTTGACTTCCACAACTTCTGTCCAACAGATGAATGATCGACACTTACGTCCCTAGGGTGCTTCGAATGTTGCAGCTTGTATACTTGTTGTACGGGAACTTAACTAACGATAAGCGAGTCTCCCCGCTGTCGTCGAAGTCATTGGCACATGCTCGAAGTGCGTTTTCCAATGTCTGTATAGTTCGTTTGCTCCGTCCATTAGTTTGCGGACGGTACGGTCCTCATATCCAAATCTTGTGCCCAATGTCTGATGCTAGGATTTCTAGGAACGTGACGTAAGTCAGTTGTCATAGTTAGGGATGATCAAGATTGATACTACACATCGAGTGACCATTTCCTTTCAGCCTCCCTGATGGGTAGAACGTGTTAGTCGATCAACAATTACACAAACAGTATCGCAACCACTTGCCATCCTTGGCAGTTTAGTTAGTAGGTCCATAGGAATCTACTCCCATTTCCACATTGGATTCTTGGGTTGTTGAAATAGCCCTGATGGCTTTTGGTATTCAATCTTGACCTTTGAGCACGTTAAACACTTACCCGCGTAAGTTGTTAATTTTGCCTTCTCGTTCGGCCACCGATGGATCGTCTTTAGGTCATGGTACATTCCTCAGGGACCGGATGTAGAGAATGCCGGCTCCTTTGGGCTTCCTTCATCACTATGCCTCTCAGTCCTCCGTAGTGCGGAATCCAGTTCCGGTCCATAAGATAGTAGGTTACATCGGCCTTTCCGTCTGTTTATCCGTGCCACGCAGGGATAAATGAGTGAGGTCCTCGACCTTCAGAGATTCCTGTTGTGCAGTTTGGATTCTGATGGGGTAGTCCCGAGTGAATCGTAAGTTGTGGTGCACGTACGCTCTTGGTCGTTCCTTTTCGGCTCATCGTGTCAGCTACTACGTTAGTTTTACTAGCGTGGTACTCGCTAGTACAATCATAATTGTCTATCAGTTAGTCCCATCTGAGTTGTCTCATGTTCAGTCCCTTCTGGTCGAAGGTGTGTTGCAGTCTCTTATGATTGGTGAATATCGTGCACTTCGTGTCGAATAGGTAATATCACTAAATCTTATGTGCGAATGCCTTGGCTTACTTACCAAATCAGGGGTTGTGTAATTCTTCTTGAGCACCTTTAGTTGTCGTGGCATGTTAGCTAAAATCTTTTTGTGTCATATCAACATGCAGCCGAGTCCTTGTTCGGGAGTGCCCTAATACTCCATGAAGTCATCGCATCCTTTTGGTAGGGGTAAGATTGGTGCACTACACAACTTCTGCTTTAAAAGGGTCGAAGGCAGATCTTTGTTTCCCTTTTCATTTGAATTTCTTGTCTTTATGCGTCAAGAAGTTAATGACTGTGCAATCTTCGAAAGTCCTTCGACAAACCGCCTGTCGTAAAAATGGCTACAATTCGGTCGGAGTCTTGAGTGTTTCTCCGTTCTTAATGATTTCCGTCTTGGCTAGGTCTACATGTATTCCTTTCTTGTTAACCGAGTGTCCAAGGAGGTTGACTTCGCGAATCCAAAAATCGCATTTAGAGAACTTCGCGATTAGTTGCTCGGTCTTTAGTGATTCCAAGACAAGCCTCAATTGCTCAGCTGTTTCTCCAGGTTCATGGAGTAAATCAGGTTATCGACAATAAGTACTACTAAGAATTTATCGAGACATGATTTGCAAACTTGATTCATAAGGTCCATGAATACCGCCGGTGCGTTGGTCAGTCCGAAAGGCATAACCAGAAACTCGTAATGTCCGTGTAGTGTCTTGAAAGTTGTCTTCAGTATATCGCCCTCCTGTATTCTTAGTTGATGGTAATCGGGTCTTAAATCGACTTTCGAATAGTAGCTTGACCCTTGCAATTGGTCAAACAGGTCGTTTATTCGAGGTAGAGGGTATCGATTCTTGGTTGTTACCTTGTTCAGTTCCCGGTAGTCTATATACATACGGAACGATCCGTCCTTTCTCTTCACAAGCTAGACCGGTGCTCTCCACGGTGAGAAGCTTGGTCGGATAAGTCCTTTATCTAACAACTCTTGCAGTTGACTAGACAGTTCCTGCATTTCTGTAGGAGACATTTGGTATGGAACCTTGGCTATTGGTGCTGCTCCTGGATTGGATCTATCTGAAACTCCACATGCCGTGTTGGTGGTAGTCCCGATAGATCGTCTAGAAAGACTTCTGGAAAATCGCGAATGACAGCGATGTCTTTGATCTTTCGTTCCTTCTTTGGTTGTTCAGTGATAAGTGCCAGGATAGCTGTGTATCCTTTCTGTAGGTACTTGCTAGCCTTCATACATCACGTGATGTTTAGCGTTATTCCCTGTCGTTCTCCTTGAATAGGGACCTGGTTTCCATTTGGCAACGTAACATCGATCTATATTCACATTGTACACAAGTTTGCTTGGTTTGTAGATACTAGTGTGTCCCCACCTCTGCATCAAAGTTCCCGAGAGTGACTAGAATTAGGTCGATCTTAAATTCGTGACTCGTCAATATCAAGACGCATCCTTTGAGAATGTGTTGCGTCTTCAATCAGCTTACAGTTGCTAACTCTACGGTATACTTATAGTCTAGTGGTGTCGGGGTAATGTTAAGCATTTTACTAAGTTCGCTAAGTATCAAGCTACTATTAGCACCGACATCACATTACATACTAGCATAGGCATTACGTAAAAGGAACGTACCAGTCAAGATGATAGGATCATCTTTAGCTTCTTTGGAGTCAATTGCAAATGCATTGCCCATCGTCGCGCTTCCTTCCACTTTCTTCAGCTGTGGGCAATCCCTACGCCAATGCCCAGGCTTGCCACACTTATAACACCTTTTAACGACTTCCCGGTTGTCTTTGCTACCAACTGGCTTGCTTCTACACTCCTTGACCCTGTGACCGTTTCTCCCGCATTTCTGACATCGATAGCATTCACACTGGCCGTTGTGATGATATGGGCATCTTTTGCACTTAGGGTATTTCCCTTGGTAGACATTCTTGCCCTTGGTACTGGATGGTGTAGCAGTAGAGTCGCTAGTTGCTGCTGACTGGTTATGGAATTGCAACTGTTGGGAAGAGGGAGTTTGGTTATGACTAGACTCCCACTTGCGCTTGCGATCCTGAGGCTTCAGGTGTTCACCCTTCTTGGGTAGCTTACCCTGTGCTACCGCTTGGTTAGTCAAATGGTGAGCCAGGCAAATGGTGGGTTGAAGGAGAGTGGGGTCTGTTGCGGTAATCAGGCTTCGAATTTGTTTAGGTAATCCACTAACGTATGGATCGATCTTTCTGTAGTCCGGGGTCACCATTTCTGGGCATTGTTTACACCATTCGTGAAATCGAGTGGTGTATTGTTCGATTTCAGATCCTTCCATTTTGTGATTCCAAAACCCCTCCAGTTTCTTGCTGTCGTTCTGGGGACAGTATTCTTCCTTCAACATTTTGACGAAATTTTCCCAGGGAATTGAGTTAGCAGTCTCCAGACTCAGTGTCTGGACGTGCGAATCCCACCAAGTGAGGGCTTGTCTTTCTAGAGTCCCGGTAGCAAATTTCACTTTGTCTTCTTCAGAACACTTGCACATGTGGAAGATTGATTCGGCCCTTTTAACCCATTGGAGCAGTCCTACCGCTCCTCCTGATCCCGTGTATGGTTGAGGATGGTAGCTGAGGAAAGTTTTGAAGGTGCATCCTCTTGAGCTGTTGTTGTGAGCCTCACTTCCTGTCTCACTGTTTAAGCATACAGCCTCGTAATCCGTAATGGCTCTGTTAACCAGTTGTTCTACCATGGCCTCGACAGTCGCAGAATCGATTGACGGGTTGTCAGTGCGCACATACGTTCCTTGACCATCCATTTGTTGGTATCTATATACAATAGATATTGTATTACTCACTGTTAGAGTTATTGCGTGTAAGCATGTGTAGGGAGGAAGTATATCATAAGCTTAAGATATCATTTCAAAAGTAGGATCATAGGTTTGACGAGATTACTGCTACCAAAATGATTTGTATGAGCACAACTCGCTCATATCGGTTCTAACAATAGTACAATACTATATATAATAGAGAAATAAACTACTCGGTGGAAACAGCGGAGCTAGAATCTCCACTTCCAGAGGTGTACTATACAGTTTCCCAGCTGGTTGTAGCTTATCAATTGAACTTTCCAGAATTCGTATGTACCTATAAATTCACGATTACGTTGGCCACCATAATCGTCAATTTATCTTACACAGTCATTCTAGTTCATTCAATCTCGAGCTATTTAACAATCTCGGGTTCGAAGTTTTTGCTTCCTGAGTGTCGATACTAAGGTTACAATCCAAAAACATGCGTCATTTGACTGGGTTTACACTCAAGGAAAGGGGTTGGAAAAAAGGCGTTCGATTTGAGTTGGATTGTGCTATAGGAGTCTTCCTCGTAGCATAGAAGAGTTTCCCTTCGGTCTTGAGTTCGCCTTTTCTCTAATTCCCTTTGCACAGATCGTATGTGTAGTTGAGTGTTAACGCCCAATAAGGGTGCCGGATGCATGTTCGTAAGAGTTAGATCAAGTCACAAAGCATATTGTTTAAGTAAAGCACATAATGTGTTGTGTGAAACTAGTGTAGTGTCTAATGTAGAGCAGTGGCTATAGTCTAAGTTCACTATATGCAAACCTAGTTCCCTATAACCAAGGCTCTGATACCAGTCTGTCACACCCCCAAATTCCCACTTGTGGTGTCAGTCCAGTGGGTGTGACGTGGCCAGGATCACAGCTTATGGTCATATAGAACGACTCTATATGAGATACACATTCACACAGATTGTAAAACAATAAAAGTTTTCATTTAATATGCAGCGGAAAATGTGTTTAACATCAAAAGCAGCGGATTCATAAGTAAACAATGTTGCAGCGGAATAGTAAATTGTTTAACCAACACTACAAAAGTTTAAATTGTTTTAAAACATTTCCAATGCACACAATGCCTAGGACACGAGTCTATATGCAAGCCAGACTCCTTAAGGCTTCCTTGTGCGCATCCTAGCTCGTGCTGTTCAGTTACCTGAGAATACATGTGAAAAGTGTCAACTATAAAGTTGGTGAGTTCACAGGTTTAAGTATTGGAAAGCAGTAAAACAGTTATATATACTGGGTATGTTAAATAGTTTTGTTGGATCTACGATCCGTAGAGTGTGTCATGTCATCTTACCGAAACTCGACTGTTTCCATTTGCCTCTGCGGGTCATCGCGGAACCCGACATCAACATCGATATTACACTCGTTATGACATCCTGTCAACGTTGTTGCCGAGTGGGGTTGGTCAAACCCAGTAGTACTACGTAATAACGACTCGTTTGTACACAACTAACGGTAAGGGTAGAGAGGACTTGTTGCGATAATAGTACACTCAAAATAGTTTTGTGACATACCAGTCATATATCTAAAACAGTTGCATAGCATTCTCACCCCAAAAGGTTAGTAAAACAGTTAAGAGTAAAAGTGGGGCTGTAAACTCACCTGAGTTTGTATAATGCGTTTGCTCAATAGCGTAGTGTAGCTCGCCGGCTAGTAGTCACCTATATCATGTAGGTGTTATGAGTTCGTGTTTGCGTATGTGGGTCTCCGGACCGTGTTAGTGTTCAACGACACTAAGTGGTTATGTGGGTCGAGTTGACCGTGTTTGACCGTATCGATCGTGCTTGACCTAACGACCCGTTGGTGAACCGTGTGACGGTTGTGAATCGTGTAGCAAATGTGTAAGTGCTCGTCGTGTGCAAAACATGCAAGTCTCGTCTATGGACAACTTACTATTTATAGTAAGTTTCCATTTATGGGAAGTTCACAAGCCTTTTGATTTTATAGTTCTAGCATGCTCATTTGTCCTATGTGATCATGTTAACACATAGCACATCATCATATGAATTCACATAAGTCGTTGATAACATGTTAGCACATAAAAGTTTCCTAAAATGGAAAGTTTCCATTTCTAGCATATGCGGTATCGGAATCCGTATAACTTAGCATTCAATCATCATATTATATCAGGTTAAACCATTTAGCATATTCAAAACATACAAAACATTCATAAGTCGTCATTTCTAAGAATAAAGTTACTAAAAATAGTAACTTTGTCCTAAATGCATCAAATGTTCATCCTAAACACTTCTAATCTATTTTCATATAACAAGTCATCATAATAGAGCACGTAACATCATTTAAACATGTTGGTCTAGATCCAATCACTATCTATCAACATTTTGACTATAAAAGTTACTAAAAATAGTAACTATGATTATTATCATACAAATGACCATTCTAATCAATCCTAGACCATTTTTATAACACATAACATCATATTATGCCTTTTAACATTATCTAATCATGCTCATATAGTCAAAATCACCATTTATCAATATTTAGGCCCAAAAAGTTACTAAATATAGTAACTTGGCTAGATACGACCATAATCAACTTCAAACTCACATTCTAAGCATCAATATTACTCTAAAATCGTTCTAATATCAAATCCATATACATGCATGTTCACAATACTATCCATTTCACCATTTTCTAACTAAAAAGTTACTATTAATAGAAAGTTCATCAAAAATCATAGTTTTAACCATTTTAACAACATCCAACCATGTAGATCATCCCCACTAACATTTATAATCATATAACATCATTCAAAATCATCTAAAACGCCTTAGATCATACATGCATGTCAAGATTTCATCATTTCGTGACCAAAATACGCATTTCATACAAACACATCATCATGGATTGTCCTAAATCCTTTCAATAACATTATAGATCATCAATTACAGTGGATTCATCGACAAACCCAGATTCAAATGGGTGAAAATTCGTGCATGTGGTGGATGAGTGCTTGCATGTGGGTTCTACCCATTGCATGTGTGTGTTTTGAGGTGTAGAGAGCATTTTAGTCATAGAACTACCTTCCAAAGCCTCAAGATGGTCGAGATGGTGACAAGATCAGCCCCCGATGCTTCTGGAACTTCGAATGATGCAGGCCCAAGAGGTTGGTGGTGGTTTCAAGCTCCAAATATGGACTCCAAGCTTCAATCCTCTTCAATCTTGAGCTTCAAGGACCTCCAATGGCTTCCAAGAGGTCAATTCAGGGTGTTTCAGAGAGAAATGATCGAGATGTAGCGTGCTTGGCCGAAGAAATGATTAAGAGTAGAGTAGGATAGGATTTGCCTTGGTTAAATAAAGATATTGTCGACTGGCACCCATCGCGTACCGCGGAAAAGTCAGAAAAGATTCCTCGCGATACGCGGAGGAATTCGGGGTTCAAACCCCCGCGTCGTATGTCGCGTACCGCTACAGGACCTCCTGTTGGGCCATCGCGTACCGCGATGGGCCCCTGGAGAGCCCAATAAACCTAGTTTTGTTGTTTCGAACCGATTTTCGCGTATTTCTCGATTACGCTTATCGTTTCTGAATATATAAACATTGTTCCCAATATTTTAGGTTCCCTAGAACCTAGGCGGCTTACATCCTACGAATGACTTGTAGGAGTAGTGTGAGGTACCACCAGTATTCCCACTGGCTTCTCCAGATGAGTTGCCAGTGTTGTTCATCTCATTACGGAGAAGGTTGAACATCTACGGTATCGCCGCCTTCATCTGATTGGTCATTTGGCTGCTCAGTAGTGTCACCAAAGCGATGGTGGTAGGATCCAGTATAGGAGTTGTTCCCGAACCTGATGCCTCGGTGATCAGTGGAGGAGGAGGTGGAGGCGGTGGAGGAGGTGGCGGTGGTGAGTCATTTGGCGATGGCGTCGAGGAGTGTGGAGCTTGGTCTTGTGTTGATGTCAACAGCGGAGGTTGTCTTCGTGGCGGCATTCTGATCATAACCAAATGAATATTGGTTAGTGCAATGATCGAATGCAGAAGACGCAATGCAATAAGTCTTAAATCCTAAATTCTCTACATGCAGGGTCCCTAGGTTATAGTCTAGGCCAAACCGTTTAAACAAATGACCTATATTTCTCTATAACCATGGCTCTGATACCAATCTGTCACACCCCGAGCCGGCGGGATAGGATCGGTTGTCCCGTCGGGCGGAAAGTTCCCGGGGCGCGATATCGTGAGTGATAATCGTGATGATCAGATTGTTTACATTGCACATGATACAAATGAGAAATGCTAAATATAATAGAATTACAAAGTTAAATTACATCAGTATTGTTTATAATTTAACAATGTAAATCTACCATTAACATCATGTATTTCTATCTTGTATTTACACAAGATATACAAAATAATTTGCATAATGATGTCTTCAAAATAATGCAGGTCCAAAAGCTAAGCCTTCTATCTGAAGTCCTAGTACGAAAGGAATAACTCCTTAGTTGACCTGTTCGTCACCTGAAAAGTCATGCAAAAATCAAGTCAACACATGGTTGGTGAGTTCATATAGTTTTATGATTTGAAAATGATTTGAAAACCTCTTTCGGTAAAGACCCTAACCTCATTAACATCAACTGTATCATCCAGATCGGTATGCTTATATATAGGGCATACCCCTGGGTCAAGGCTACAACCCCGCCCAGACGACGTCCCACCACATACTAATCCGCATAGGACATTGATATTAATGATAATTAAGCATTTTTACCTAACACTCTTCTGATTTAGATTATGATTTTGAAATCTGATTTGCCTTTGATCCTCTTGATTTTGATCGTAGATATATGATTTCCCAAAAGTCAGTGATAATAGCAAAATGTCAAATATTTAGTTAAATAACTAAATAAAACATTTAAATACAACTAAGACATGATGATTGGGTATGATTTTACTCAATCAGTTAGACTTAGTTGTTGGTGGTTGTCCAAGTTGTAACCTCTCACACGTGACCCATACCAGGCATAACTCACAAGGAGTATACCTGGGCGTGACGGGATTTTAATGATTTGCCCTTACAGCTTGACCCAAAGGTCTTCTGTACATGCGGGGACTTTAATGTTTTGCCCTTACAGCTTGACCCAACGATCTTCTGTACATGCGGGGACTTTAAGGATATCCTTTGTTTCTTGATCTCTTGATTCTCTTAGACTTTGATAATGAATTCAATGATTGTTCACGTTGTTGCCCGTATAGCCTGACTACAAGAGTCTTCTATACCTGAAGGGACTTTATATGTGTGTTACACGTGGTCTTGATTCAATATACAACTGGCATCCACCTTGAATTGAGTATTAATGAGTTCATTAGATCATAATGATTTCATTATTTCAATGATTTACACACATTTATGATTCCTGATTTCTTGAGTCTCATGATTCTTGATTCTTTGAATTTCCATGATTCACAATGATAATTGATTTGATATTGATTCTTGGGTCTCAGATCTCACACTGAGCTATGATTCCTTTGAATGTGATCTTTTGATTTGTTCATTAGATTTCACTTTGAATTTAGATTCTTGAATTTAAACTTGATGGACTAAGGGTTGTTTTAGAGTTTAAATTTAAGGTATTACTCCTGAGAGTACTTAAATTTATTTGATAACTTGATCTGTGTAATGATTTCCTAGACAGGAGTCTAGGAGTATCAACAAACATAAATATGTAAAACATATGATAAATAAAAGCATATAAATAAACAGTTTATATAAAACAGTTTACGCATGCTTCTCAGCCCCGCGTTTTAAAACAAAAATGTTAGAAAAAGGGGCAATGAACTCACCTGTGTTGCTTTGTATAGAATTACCACAAAATGCGCGCTCGTTGTTGTAGCTTATGTGTCTTCTGTTCCTGAGTTGTTTTAAAAGAATTCGCAGACGATAAGTATTTATAATAAACGTCGTAACTAGGGTTTGGTCTCGGTGTGCAACTACGTGTCTTAGATTACTAATGTGTTTCTTTGGTTTTCTCTAGCTAAGCTAACCTTATTACCCATTCATAACCAAAATCCCACATTAATCATTTAAAGACTTAAAGTAAACATTTTCAATTTAATTTATTTTAAGTTAAACATTTAATTAAGAAAATCATTTAATTATTTTACTAAAATTTATAATTTTATTTCTTTTATGAAAAGCATAATTTACTTAAGAAAAGTGTAATTAACATGATGACGGGCTTAGATTAAGCCCATTGGGCCCAATCTTGACCCACTTGATTTGAACTTTGTTTTTCACTTGATCCTTATCATAGTTTTGATGAACTAACACCCTTGATAGTTTTCAATAACCATCTAAGTTAGTTATATTGTTATAGAGCATTCTAGGGTTTAAGTGTTAATATTTAAATAACACTTGAACCTTAGGTTATTGTTTTTAAATCAATCCTTTATTATACGAAACTCATGCTCTCGATATCTTGTTAACTCTATGATTGTTTCCTTAACTTTTCCTAATTAGGTGTATGTCATGAAACCCTAATATAATCTCCATGTATACCCATCATGCATGCGTACACCATGCATGCACACACATGCACGCAATTTAACCCCATGCAATGCAATACGTGAACTCCAAGTGTGTTTATACAACCCTAGTTTATGTGTTCAATCTAAAGAACGTAGAGTGAATGAGGATTGGCCATATAAGCATGATTCGGAACAACTGGGACGAATGGGGTTTAGTTCGAGTCATCATGGCCGAATAATCCTGGGACTGGTCGAATGGAGCCTTAAACCGAATGAGGCCCGAATGTGAATCATTCGAATGAAGGCTGGCCGAACAAGCTTTGTCGAATGAGCTAGTGGCGAATGAGTCAATATGTCGAATGTGGCCTAAGGCCATTTGCCGAATGTGACTAGGGTCGAATGAATGGATGTTGATCGAATGGAATGTGGCCGAATGAGGGTTGCTTCGGTGATGTAGCCAACGAATAAGGACTGGGCGAAAAGGTCTTGGCCATTCGCCGAATGGGGTCCTTCGGTGACCTGTGTGAGCCACTCGGCCACTCGAACCAAAGAGGGGTCAGCCATGGTGTTCGACTCCCTCGACCCGTGATTCAAATGGAGCTTGTTCCTACATGGTTCTAAGGTGTTGTGGTGCATTTCCTATGGTTCGAGATAGGTTAGAACCGGTTACAAGAGGTGGTTCGTGATTAGGGTTTTCAAAACCCCAAAACCGCAACAAAATGGGTTTTTACCTCTGATTTTGATGGATGGACTGTTAGATCCGTTGTACTTTCGGTTTCTACTGATGATGGTGATGATTTTGACACCAAAAACACAAGAAATGGTTGAGATTTGAGCTCAAGATCTTAGAGAGAAGGTGGGTTTTTCTTGAGAAGGTTAGAGAGAGAGAGAAGTGAACGTGAATGGAGGTGATGGTGGCTGGTTGGGGTTGTTGTGGCATTAAAAGCCACAATTAATGTGGGGAATAATACCGGGTTCGTTCGGGCTCGTTCGGTTTCGCGTGGTTTCGCGTAGAAACGCCGTTTTCGCGTCGTTTTCGTAACGTAACGACTCGGTTTTAAAATAGAAGTCATAAAATTATCTTAGGTTGTAATTCCTAATAAATTAACTAAATATCTTTTAATTAATAATTTACAAAATATTTATTTAGCGTTTAAATCGAATCGCGCGGTCATCGCGCGTATTTGTTCGAATCAAATACGACGATAACTACACTTTTCAATATTGTTTTCTAATTATCGAATATCATTCAGAACGTTAAACTTTTAGATTTATTCGTACAGATCGTCACCCATACGAATAATCTGTCGGTTTAGCATTCACTTAACGATACTCGTGTTGTTTTGTCCTGTAAGGCCTCACATACGTTTATACATAATAAAATCCTAACAAATAAATCACATGATGATTCTGTGTTGCCAGATAATTATCTGACTCAAGAATCATTGTTCTGAACTGATTTCTCTGAAATGTCTGTGAATTCACTGTTTTGTTAGCATGAAATGATACGGAGGTTTGATATGAACATGAAATACACTGAATTACATGAAAATTGTACCTGATTACTGTTCACGCACTGTTACGATCACTGTTCCGGTGACGGCTCCGGCACTGATGTTACAGTCTCCCCTTGTTAAAGAAATTTCGTCCCGAAATTTAAGAATTGTTATCGGGTACAGCTTCCTCTTCAAACAGTTGGGGATACTTTAACTTCATGTGATCTTCACGTTCCCAAGTAAACTCGGGTCCGCGTCTTGAATTCCATCGAACCTTTACTATCGGAATATGGCTTCGTCTCAGTTGCTTGACTTTGCGATCCAAAATCTCTAAAGGTTCTTCGACAAAATGTAACTGATCATCGACTTGAATCTCTTCGAGTGGAATGACGAGTGATTCGTCAGCAAGGCATTTCTTTAAATTCGAGACGTGGAACACGTCATGCACACCACTGAGTTCATCTGGTAATCTCAGTCTATACGCCACAGGACCAATACGTTCGATGATTTCGAACGGTCCCACGTATCGTGGTGCTAACTTGCCTTTCTTTCCAAAGCGCACTACACCCTTCCATGGGGAAACCTTTAACATGACACGGTCCCCCACTTGGAATTCCAACGGCTTACGCCGCTTATCAGCGTAGCTCTTTTGTCTGCTTCTGGTAGCTTGTAGTCTTCTCTGAATCTGAGCTATCTTGTCGGTGGTTTCCTGAATAAGCTCTGGTCCAGTTATGCGATTATCTCCAACTTCAGTCCAACAGATCGGTGATCGACATTTCCGGCCATAGAGAGCCTCGAATGGTGCACATCCGATACTGCTGTGGTAACTGTTGTTGTAGGAGAACTCAATCAGTGGCAAATGAGAATCCCAATTCCCACCGAAATCCAAGATACAGGTCCTTAACATATCCTCTAGGGTCTGAATCGTACGTTCGCTTTGGCCGTCCGTTTGTGGATGGTAAGCTGTACTCAGATTTAACTGTGTCCCTAGAGATTTCTGCAGTGATTGCCAGAACCTTGAAGTAAATCTGCTGTCTCTATCAGAAATAATTGACAATGGCACACCATGGCGTACCACTATCTCATTGATGTATAATCTTGCCAGTTTATCCATCGTGAAGGTTTCACGCATCGGCAAGAAGTGAGCAGATTTTGTTAAACGATCTATGATCACCCAAATCGTATCGTGACCACTGGAAGTGCGGGGTAGCTTGGTAATGAAATCCATAGCTATTTGTTCCCACTTCCAGAGCGGAATCTCAGGCTGTTCCAGTAAACCAGACGGTCTCTGGTGTTCCGCCTTTACTTTTGCACACGTAAGACATCGACCGACATACTCGGCTATGTCTTTCTTCATTCCCGGCCACCAATAAAATCCACGCAAGTCTTGGTACATTTTATCAGAGCCTGGATGAATCGAATATTTAGTCTTGTGTGCCTCATCGAAGATAAGTCTTCTCAATTCATCTACCGCCGGAATCCATATACGATCCTGATAGTAGATCATTCCATCAGACTTGGTCTCTAAATGTTTCTCTGCTCCGCAGTCAAGTTCTTTCTTCAAGTTTCCTCTGTCAAGTGATTCTTGTTGAGCTTGAATGATCCTGTCACTTAAACTGGTCTGCACGGTTATCCCCATAGCTCTAACGCGTAAGGGTTTGATCCGTTCCTTCCGGCTCAAGGCATCAGCTACGACGTTTGCCTTTCCCGGATGGTATTTAATCACGCAGTCGTAATCATTCAGAAGTTCAACCCAACGGCGTTGTCGCATGTTGAGCTCCTTCTGATCAAAAATATGCTGCAGACTCTTGTGATCAGTAAATATGGTACACTTAGTGCCATATAAGTAATGTCTCCAGATTTTCAGTGCAAAAATCACTGCTCCCAGTTCAAGATCATGAGTAGTGTAATTCTTCTCATGAACTTTTAACTGTCTCGATGCATAAGCGATAACTTTGTCTCGTTGCATCAGTACGCACCCAAGTCCCTGATGGGATGCATCACAATAGACAACAAAGTCATCACATCCTTCCGGGAGTGATAGAATTGGAGCATTACATAACTTCTGCTTCAGTGTCTGAAAAGCATCTTCTTGTTTCTGTTCCCAGACAAACGGTTCACTTTTCTGAGTTAACTTAGTGAGAGGCAAAGCTATCTTAGAAAAGTTCGAGATGAACCTCCTGTAATAACCTGCCAATCCCAGAAAAGACCGTATCTCCGTCGGTGTCTTCGGAGTGTCCCAGTTCTTTATCGCTTCAATCTTGGCGGGATCTACGTGTATTCCCTCACTGTTGACTACGTGACCAAGAAACTGAACTTCCCTTAGCCAAAATTCACATTTAAAGAATTTGGCATAAAGCTTTTGTTCTGTCAACAGTTCCAAGATCTTTCTGAGATGTTGCTTGTGCTCTGTCTTGGTCTTGGAATAAATCAGTATGTCATTAAAAAAGACAATGACAAACTGATCTAAATACGGCTTGCACACTCGGTTCATGAGATCCATGAAAACCGCTGGTGCATTCGTCAATCCGAAAGGCATCACTAAGAATTCGTAATGCCCGTATCTGGTTCGAAAGGCCGTCTTCGGTATGTCTTCGTCTTGAACTCTAAGTTGATGATATCCGGACCGTAGATCAATCTTCGAGAAATACTGAGCTCCTTGTAACTGATCAAACAAGTCATCAATCCTCGGCAATGGGTACCGATTCTTGATAGTCAACTTGTTCAGTTCTCGGTAGTCGATACACATTCTAAACGATCCGTCTTTCTTCTTCACGAACAAGACCGGAGCTCCCCAAGGTGAGTAGCTCGGTCTAATGAACCCTTTATCCAGTAAATCCTGCAACTGGTTCGATAATTCCTGCATCTCCGAAGGTGCTAGTCGATAAGGAGATTTAGCAACAGGAGTTGCTCCAGGAACTAAATCGATTCGGAACTCTACCGGTCGCGCAGGTGGCAAACCTGGTAGGTCTTCAGGAAATACTTCCGGATACTCTTTCACTACAGGTACGTCTTGTATCTTCTTCTTGTCTTTCTCTTTTTCCACTACATGTGCCAGGAAAGCTACACACTGCTTCTGTAAACACTTACGCGCCTTTATGCATGAAATGATTTTGACACTTCGTTTTGCTTGATCCCCTTTGACTTCCAACACACGATCATCTGGTAATGGAACTCGAAGCAGCTTCTCAGAACAGATGACTTCCACTCGGTTAGAGGAAAGCCAATCCATTCCAACAATGATGTCGAAACTACCCAACTCCATCGGTATCAAATCGATAGAGAATGTATGACCGTTAAGTGTCAATGGGCAATTCCTGTGAACTGTACTAACTGTGATCTGTTTTCCGTTAGCTACTTCTATGATGTAAGGGGAGTCTAACTGTTCCTCTATAGAATCTAGTTGGCATGCAAAATCGGCAGAGATAAAACTCTGATCCGCACCAGTGTCAAATAGAACAGATGCATAAAAGTCATGTAAGAGAAACGTACCAGTGACCACATTTGGGTCCTGGCGTGCAGCTGGTGCTCCAATAACAAAAGCTCTTCCACGAGGAGCTTGAACTGCTTGTTGTGCCTTCTTCGGACAGTTCTTTGCAAAGTGGCCTTGTTCGCCACAATTGAAGCATCCGCCATTGTTCTGATTAGCTGGTGGAGGAAGTGCTAGAGCAGCATTGTTAACTGCTGGATTTGGTGTCAGTCTGCACTGCTGAACCCAGTGCCCTTTTCTTCCACAACCCGTGCATTGACGGCACTGGTTGTTTGCAGCATGGTGATACTGGCATTTAGTACACAGAGGATGGGGGCCAATATACTGTTTCTTGGGCACATTTTGTTGTGCCGCTGCTACTTGATTTAGTGGAGTAGCCACAGTGTAATTCTTTATGAACTTCTGCTTCATCTTTGGGTGTTGCTGATGTTGTGGCTTCTTTGAAGTCTCTTCCTTTCTCTTGCCGGTGTCAGCCTCCTTCTTCAGAACTCCGGAGGCTACCATTAGATCAGTGAGTTTTCCAGACAATCTCACTGCAGATTCCACCGTAGTAGGGTTGGCTGAAACAACCATACCCTGAATGCAGGCGGGAAGTCCACCCACATATCTATCTATTCTCTTCTCCAAGGTTGGTACCATGTCAGGTACCAAAGCAACTAACTCGTGGTAACGAGTAGTATACCCCATATGATCTGCCCCTTTCATCACATGGTTGGACAATTCAACCTCCAGCTTTTGCAGTTCATTCTTGGGGCAGAACTCTGTTCGCAGCAGTGTCTTGAAATCCTCCCATGGCATGGCCATGGCTTCTTCTCTTCCTCGGGCGTTGATCTGACCATTCCACCAGGTCAGAGCCCGCTTGTTGAATGTCCCAGCAGAGTAGCGGACTTTATGGTGCTCTGGACAGCTACAGAGATCCAGAGTAGTCTCAATCTTTTCGATCCATTGGATTAATCCAACGGCTCCTTCAGATCCGCTAAAGCTAGGCGGCTTACATCCTACGAATGACTTGTAGGAGTAGTGTGAGGTACCACCAGTATTCCCACTGGCTTCTCCAGATGAGTTGCCAGTGTTGTTCATCTCATTACGGAGAAGGTTGAACATCTCCGGTATCGCCGCCTTCATCTGATTGGTCATCTGGCTGCTCAGTAGTGTCACCAAAGCGATGGTGGTAGGATCCAGTATAGGAGTTGTTCCCGAACCTGATGCCTCGGTGATCAGTGGAGGAGGAGGTGGAGGCGGTGGAGGAGGTGGCGGTGGTGAGTCATTTGGCGATGGCGTCGAGGAGTGTGGAGCTTGGTCTTGTGTTGATGTCAACAGCGGAGGTTGTCTTCGTGGCGGCATTCTGATCATAACCAAATGAATATTGGTTAGTGCAATGATCGAATGCAGAAGACGCAATGCAATAAGTCTTAAATCCTAAATTCTCTACATGCAGGGTCCCTAGGTTATAGTCTAGGCCAAACCGTTTAAACAAATGACCTATATTTCTCTATAACCATGGCTCTGATACCAATCTGTCACACCCCGAGCCGGCGGGATAGGATCGGTTGTCCCGTCGGGCGGAAAGTTCCCGGGGCGCGATATCGTGAGTGATAATCGTGATGATCAGATTGTTTACATTGCACATGATACAAATGAGAAATGCTAAATATAATAGAATTACAAAGTTAAATTACATCAGTATTGTTTATAATTTAACAATGTAAATCTACCATTAACATCATGTATTTCTATCTTGTATTTACACAAGATATACAAAATAATTTGCATAATGATGTCTTCAAAATAATGCAGGTCCAAAAGCTAAGCCTTCTATCTGAAGTCCTAGTACGAAAGGAATAACTCCTTAGTTGACCTGTTCGTCACCTGAGAAGTCATGCAAAAATCAAGTCAACACATGGTTGGTGAGTTCATATAGTTTTATGATTTGAAAATGATTTGAAAACCTCTTTCGGTAAAGACCCTAACCTCATTAACATCAACTGTATCATCCAGATCGGTATGCTTATATATAGGGCATACCCCTGGGTCAAGGCTACAACCCCGCCCAGACGACGTCCCACCACATACTAATCCGCATAGGACATTGATATTAATGATAATTAAGCATTTTTACCTAACACTCTTCTGATTTAGATTATGATTTTGAAATCTGATTTGCCTTTGATCCTCTTGATTTTGATCGTAGATATATGATTTCCCAAAAGTCAGTGATAATAGCAAAATGTCAAATATTTAGTTAAATAACTAAATAAAACATTTAAATACAACTAAGACATGATGATTGGGTATGATTTTACTCAATCAGTTAGACTTAGTTGTTGGTGGTTGTCCAAGTTGTAACCTCTCACACGTGACCCATACCAGGCATAACTCACAAGGAGTATACCTGGGCGTGACGGGATTTTAATGATTTGCCCTTACAGCTTGACCCAAAGGTCTTCTGTACATGCGGGGACTTTAATGTTTTGCCCTTACAGCTTGACCCAACGATCTTCTGTACATGCGGGGACTTTAAGGATATCCTTTGTTTCTTGATCTCTTGATTCTCTTAGACTTTGATAATGAATTCAATGATTGTTCACGTTGTTGCCCGTATAGCCTGACTACAAGAGTCTTCTATACCTGAAGGGACTTTATATGTGTGTTACACGTGGTCTTGATTCCATATACAACTGGCATCCACCTTGAATTGAGTATTAATGAGTTCATTAGATCATAATGATTTCATTATTTCAATGATTTACACACATTTATGATTCCTGATTTCTTGAGTCTCATGATTCTTGATTCTTTGAATTTCCATGATTCACAATGATAATTGATTTGATATTGATTCTTGGGTCTCAGATCTCACACTGAGCTATGATTCCTTTGAATGTGATCTTTTGATTTGTTCATTAGATTTCACTTTGAATTTAGATTCTTGAATTTAAACTTGATGGACTAAGGGTTGTTTTAGAGTTTAAATTTAAGGTATTACTCCTGAGAGTACTTAAATTTATTTGATAACTTGATCTGTGTAATGATTTCCTAGACAGGAGTCTAGGAGTATCAACAAACATAAATATGTAAAACATATGATAAATAAAAGCATATAAATAAACAGTTTATATAAAACAGTTTACGCATGCTTCTCAGCCCCGCGTTTTAAAACAAAAATGTTAGAAAAAGGGGCAATGAACTCACCTGTGTTGCTTTGTATAGAATTACCACAAAATGCGCGCTCGTTGTTGTAGCTTATGTGTCTTCTGTTCCTGAGTTGTTTTAAAAGAATTCGCAGACGATAAGTATTTATAATAAACGTCGTAACTAGGGTTTGGTCTCGGTGTGCAACTACGTGTCTTAGATTACTAATGTGTTTCTTTGGTTTTCTCTAGCTAAGCTAACCTTATTACCCATTCATAACCAAAATCCCACATTAATCATTTAAAGACTTAAAGTAAACATTTTCAATTTAATTTATTTTAAGTTAAACATTTAATTAAGAAAATCATTTAATTATTTTACTAAAATTTATAATTTTATTTCTTTTATGAAAAGCATAATTTACTTAAGAAAAGTGTAATTAACATGATGACGGGCTTAGATTAAGCCCATTGGGCCCAATCTTGACCCACTTGATTTGAACTTTGTTTTTCACTTGATCCTTATCATAGTTTTGATGAACTAACACCCTTGATAGTTTTCAATAACCATCTAAGTTAGTTATATTGTTATAGAGCATTCTAGGGTTTAAGTGTTAATATTTAAATAACACTTGAACCTTAGGTTATTGTTTTTAAATCAATCCTTTATTATACGAAACTCATGCTCTCGATATCTTGTTAACTCTATGATTGTTTCCTTAACATCTCCTAATTAGGTGTATGTCATGAAACCCTAATATAATCTCCATGTATACCCATCATGCATGCGTACACCATGCATGCACACACATGCACGCAATTTAACCCCATGCAATGCAATACGTGAACTCCAAGTGTGTTTATACAACCCTAGTTTATGTGTTCAATCTAAAGAACGTAGAGTGAATGAGGATTGGCCATATAAGCATGATTCGGAACAACTGGGACGAATGGGGTTTAGTTCGACTCATCATGGCCGAATAATCCTGGGACTGGTCGAATGGAGCCTTAAACCGAATGAGGCCCGAATGTGAATCATTCGAATGAAGGCTGGCCGAACAAGCTTTGTCGAATGAGCTAGTGGCGAATGAGTCAATATGTCGAATGTGGCCTAAGGCCATTCGCCGAATGTGACTAGGGTCGAATGAATGGATGTTGATCGAATGGAATGTGGCCGAATGAGGGTTGCTTCGGTGATGTAGCCAACGAATAAGGACTGGGCGAAAAGGTCTTGGCCATTCGCCGAATGGGGTCCTTCGGTGACCTGTGTGAGCCACTCGGCCACTCGAACCAAAGAGGGGTCAGCCATGGTGTTCGACTCCCTCGACCCGTGATTCAAATGGAGCTTGTTCCTACATGGTTCTAAGGTGTTGTGGTGCATTTCCTATGGTTCGAGATAGGTTAGAACCGGTTACAAGAGGTGGTTCGTGATTAGGGTTTTCAAAACCCCAAAACCGCAACAAAATGGGTTTTTACCTCTGATTTTGATGGATGGACTGTTAGATCCGTTGTACTTTCGGTTTCTACTGATGATGGTGATGATTTTGACACCAAAAACACAAGAAATGGTTGAGATTTGAGCTCAAGATCTTAGAGAGAAGGTGGGTTTTTCTTGAGAAGGTTAGAGAGAGAGAGAAGTGAACGTGAATGGAGGTGATGGTGGCTGGTTGGGGGTTGTTGTGGCATTAAAAGCCACAATTAATGTGGGGAATAATACCGGGTTCGTTCGGGCTCGTTCGGTTTCGCGTGGTTTCGCGTAGAAACGCCGTTTTCGCGTCGTTTTCGTAACGTAACGACTCGGTTTTAAAATAGAAGTCATAAAATTATCTTAGGTTGTAATTCCTAATAAATTAACTAAATATCTTTTAATTAATAATTTACAAAATATTTATTTAGCGTTTAAATCGAATCGCGCGGTCATCGCGCGTATTTGTTCGAATCAAATACGACGATAACTACACTTTTCAATATTGTTTTCTAATTATCGAATATCATTCAGAACGTTAAACTTTTAGATTTATTCGTACAGATCGTCACCCATACGAATAATCTGTCGGTTTAGCATTCACTTAACGATACTCGTGTTGTTTTGTCCTGTAAGGCCTCACATACGTTTATACATAATAAAATCCTAACAAATAAATCACATGATGATTCTGTGTTGCCAGATAATTATCTGACTCAAGAATCATTGTTCTGAACTGATTTCTCTGAAATGTCTGTGAATTCACTGTTTTGTTAGCATGAAATGATACGGAGGTTTGATATGAACATGAAATACACTGAATTACATGAAAATTGTACCTGATTACTGTTCACGCACTGTTACCATCACTGTTCCGG
Source organism: Mikania micrantha (assembly GCA_009363875.1). Taxonomy (NCBI): domain Eukaryota; kingdom Viridiplantae; phylum Streptophyta; class Magnoliopsida; order Asterales; family Asteraceae; genus Mikania; species Mikania micrantha. Next base: position 83,038,248 of record CM018696.1, read on the forward strand.
TGACGGCTCCGGCACTGATGTTACACGTATGAAATAATAATATAAATTATTATTTAAAGTAAAGCTAGTGCTGACCTGGAATTTACGAGGTGTCACACAAGCCCCACTGTTGCGAGCCGTATGGCCACCCCGACTGGAGGTCGGAACAGTGCATAATTGACCAAACAACATTTGCCATATCTTGGATGGATATGGCGGGAGGCAGCATGTTAGCTTTGGTTGCGAACCCGCATATGATATAAAACATATTGACTAGCTATCAATTGATATTGCATTGTATTGAAAAATAGACCTACTAAACATTTACTTTAAACACTTGATGTTTACTGCTGATTACAAACCTGTGCTCTCACCAACCTTTGTGTTGACCTTTTACTCGCATGTTTTCTCAGGTAATTAAGGCACGCGCACCAGGAATAGGATGCTAGGCCGGAGTCGCATGCATCCATTTAAGTGTCTTAGTTTACTAAACATTGATTATCATTTGATATGTTGTGTAATGTTAATCACCTTTAATCGCTTCCGCAACATTTAACTTGTGATGTTTTGAAAACTGTTTTAATTTAACATTTCCGCAAACTATGTATGAGTAAACCACTTTGTCAACTTATACTTTATTTCCGCTACTCTGATATTACTAAACTGTTTTATCCAAATTACTGGATGTACGTACGAAAATCAGACATATAGGTCTCGCATGTTGTGTGACCGGAGACTGCGATCCTGACAATCTGCCGCCGCTCGCGCCCCGGAAGGGACGAGATTTCTCGGGGTGCGACAGATTGGTATCAGAGACTCCGGTTATTGCGAATTAGGTTTGCATTTAGTGAACTTAGTCTATAACCACTAGTCTCCACACAACACATAAGAGTTTAGTATTGTGATACTAGCATACACGATTGTACACACTTATTCCATGCACCATAGCAAATGATATCACCACCAACACCGTATGTGACTACGCGTGACGGACAAGAGCCGATAGCTCTACATATTTCTTTACAATGCCTACCACACACACTACATTAGTCATTAGTCAAACACTAACACGTATTCTCGCTATGAAGATCATGGCTGGAAGACGTGGAGGACGCAGGAATGCAGGCGGACGTGGAAACATCAACTTGACTCAAGCTGAGTTGAACGCCCTCATCAACGAACGGGTTGAGGAGGTACTTGCTGCACGGGAAGCTGCCCGTAACCAAAACCTACAGAACCAAGGTGATGAACCCTTTTCATATTCACCTTGCACTACAAACACTTGTTTCAAACTCGACACGTCTACCCAATGCCTAACTCAATTCTACACTTTACATATTTCAGGAGCAAATCCTAACCCACCTCTCTGTACGTTCAAGATGTTTCTGGACTGCAAACCTCACTCGTTTAGCGGCACTGAGGGAGCCGTTGGACTATTACGCTGGATTGAGAAGGCGGAATCAGCCTTCGCCATGAGCAACTGCAGGAACGAGGACAGGGTCAAGTTCGCTGCAGGGACGTTCGAGGGAGCTGCCCTCACTTGGTGGAACGCCAATGTTTAGAACCTAGGGCTTGATGCAGCCACCGCACTGCCTTGGGATAATTTTAAACAAATGTTGAACCGCGAATATTGCCCTCGTGGTGAGGTGCAGAAACTTGAGACGGAGTTCTGGAACCACAAAATGATAGGTTCTGAGGTTGAGGCCTACACTGCCAGGTCTTATGAACTGGCAAACCTGTGCCCGGAGATGGCAACCCCACCCTTCAAACATATAGAGAAATATATCGATGGATTGCCACCTCAAATCCAGGGAATGGTACTCTCTGCTGACCCCATTACCATGCAACAAGCCGTGCGACTTACCCACAAACTCACTGACTCGGCGGTTGCACAAGGACTCTTACCACCACGTGGTGCTGTGACCACAACCAACGACAAGGGCAAACGGAAATGGGATGACACCCCGAACAAACCAACCACTCTCCAACCACCACCACAGCAACGTAAGTTTGGATCAACCCAAGCTTATGCCCCACCCATTCCAACCACCCAGAGCCAAGGAGGTTATGCTGGAAAACACCCCAAATGCCACAAGTGCAACTTTCATCATGCACCGGGTCAATGTGGCCGTTTCCAATGCCAGCGCTGCGGAAAAGGGGGACATGCAGCCAAAGACTGCAGGGGTGAACTAATGACAAAAACCCCGCAACAGCCACAACAACAGCAACAACTTGAAGCGCCGAAGGGTTGCTTCGAATGCGGGAAACCAGGGCACTTCAAGAAGGATTGCCCGCACCTGAAAAACAACCACCAACAGAACAACAACAATGGGAACAATGGCACGAGGGGACGAGCCTTCGTGATTGGGGCCAAGGAGGCCAGGAGGGATCCCAACCTTGCAACCGATACGTATCTCTTAAACGATAATTATGCTACTGTATTGTTTGATACTGGAGCTGAGAAAAGCTTTATATCTAAAGACTTTAGTGAGATACTTGCCATAACCCCAACACCCTTAGAGGTTGAATACACGGTAGAGCTAGCTGATGGTAAATTGATTGTAACTAAGCACATTCTGAGAGAATGCACACTAGAGCTAGCTAACCACAAATTTAAGATTGATCTCATGCCAGTTACACTAGGCAGTTTTGATGTTGTAGTGGGCATGGATTGGTTGTCTGAAAACCAGGCTGAAATCATTTGCCACGACAAGGTCGTGCGCATACCCCTCCCTAGCGGAGAAACTCTAGACATCAAGGGCGAAAGGAGTGACACTCCTCTGAACATCATCTCGTGCATGAAAGCTCACAAATGCTTACGAAAGGGATACACATCCATCTTGGCACTCATCACTGACAAGACTGAAGAGGAGAAGAGAATCGAAGACATCCCGGTCGTATGCGACTATCCCGACGTATTCCCGGAGGATCTACCAGGACTTCCACCACCTCGACAAGTGGAGTTCCGCATAGACCTTGTGCCGGGAGCAGCGCCTATTGCACGAGCACCATATCGACTTGCACCTTCGGAGATGCAGGAACTGTCCAATCAACTGCAAGAGCTGTTGGACAAAGGTTTCATTAGACCAAGCTTCTCACCCTGGGGAGCTCCGGTCTTATTCGTAAAGAAGAAAGATGGCACGTTTCGTATGTGCATTGACTATCGGGAATTGAACAAAGTAACAATCAAGAACCGTTACCCCTTACCCCGCATCGACGATTTGTTCGATCAACTGCAAGGATCGAGTTATTATTCCAAGATCGATCTGCGATCTGGGTACCATCAGTTGAGGATTCAGGAGGAAGATATACCCAAAACTGCTTTTCGCACTCGGTATGGCCATTATGAGTTTTTGGTTATGCCGTTTGGGCTAACAAACGCACCCGCAGTATTCATGGATCTCATGAATAGAGTGTGCAAACCCTACCTCGACAAGTTTATCATTGTCTTTATAGATGATATTCTCATCTACTCCAAAACCGAGGAGGAACACAAAGAGCATCTTCAATTGGCTCTTGAACTGCTACGGAAAGAGAAGCTGTACGCTAAACTCTCAAAATGCGACTTCTGGATTCGAGAAGTCCAATTCTTGGGACATGTTGTTAATGAACAAGGGATTCATGTGGATAAGTCTAAGATAGAGGCAATCAAGAACTGGGAAGCACCAAAGACCCCAACTGAGGTGCGACAATTCCTAGGATTGGCCGGCTATTATCGACGATTTATCGAAGGATTTTCGAAGATAGCCCAACCCCTTACAGCCTTAACTCATAAGGACAAGAAGTATCTCTGGACTGACAAACAAGAAGCTGCATTCCAACTTCTCAAGCAGAAGCTCTGTAGTGCACCTATCTTATCACTTCCTGATGGAACGGATGACTTCGTAGTATATTGCGATGCCTCGATACAAGGACTCGGCTGTGTGCTAATGCAGCGGGAGAAGGTAATCGCATATGCTTCTCGACAACTGAAAGTCCACGAGAAGAACTACACCACCCACGACTTAGAACTTGGAGCCGTGTGTAACATCAGTGCCGGACGCGTGCCGGAACAGTGATCGTAACAGTAAACATGTACAGTGATTCAGGTACACATTTCGTTAAACTATGTTTAGACTATTTATACATTTGATTAGCATGGAACTATTAAACGATTGTCTGAATCTGACTAAAACTTTAGGGTTTAACAGTCAGAAAACATGTCAGACAACACAGTGTTGAAACACGAATACATGATGTGATATTAGTTTACATAAACGTATGTGAGGTGAGACAAAACCAAACCTTAATGGTTATTGTTGCAGAATGCTAAACCGACGAGTTGTTCGTATAGGTGACGATCTGTACGAGTAATTCTGATAGTTTAACGTTCAGAAATAATAACTTAACAGTAGAAAACAAGAATCAGAAAGCCAAACCATCGACGTGTTCGTTGGAATGACGATTCGAACGAATACGCGCGATGGTGACGCGATCTGATGAAACGATAACGAAAACGAATAAAGACACGAACGATCATAAATTTAAAGAAATATTATATTTCTCATTTTACAATTTTGAAACTCATCATAAAATAATGTATTTTAACTCTAACTATTTTAATTTAAATCGCGAACAAATTAATTAAACGCGTAAAAAGAATTAAATGCGACAAATAAAATATCACAACGATAATTAAATTTAACTTTAGAAATAAATAACATTCGAATCGTTAAAACAAACTTATTTTATTTGAGTTACGAAAAACACGCGTAAAGTGCCGGATACGCGACGAGATTACGAACCGAGCAACCGAAACGAACCCGAACCACCTCGGGGTATATAAACCTTTGATGAGTGCATTTATTTCATTTTCACAAAATCCTTTCTCTCTCTAGCCATCAAAACCGTTCACCTCTCTCCTCACCACCAAAAATCACCATCTTTGATCTTTGAAGCTCCATAACTAGCTCATTTCTCCACCGATTTTCGTGATTCTTGAGCCTAAACGACCATCTTGATCTCTATTATCAGGAAGTACAGCAGATCTAACAAGTTACTCAGTCTAATACGAGGTATGAATCAAAGTCTAAACCGAAAACTAGGGTTTTCTTAACCCACCGTCGACACCCACACACACACACCTGATCGGAGAGGTGATAACCTTCGAAACCATGTATGTTGGAACTCATACTCGTCCCAACTCCAAGGGGGAACAGCCTTGCTATCTATCGACAGAAGAGACGGCAGTGGATTTCAGGGTTCGGGTGAGGTAGCCGATGGCCGAGCCTTGCCAGCATGGCCGAACCCTTGACCACCGAATCCTTCGCGAACCCTAGCTTGGTTTTGAGCAGCACCGAACCCAGCCATCTCGAACCTTCTGGTGCGAACCCTTGGTCTCTACGAACCCTCATTTGGTCACGAGCCATGTACGAACCCTTCTCCCTAAGCGAACCCAGCCGAGTCTCTGCACGCTACGAACCCTCGACTTCACCCTGCGAACCCTACTTGACTCAGGCCGTATCACCGAACCTTTGGTTCGCTTGCCATCACCAGACGAACGCTGCATCAACTCCCGAACCCCCATGCATACCGAACCCTAGCATGCGTACGAACCCTTCTCCCTCATGAAACCACCAGCGAACCCACATCTGCACCGAACCTTCAGTTGGTTTTGTTAGCCGAGCCTTGAAGGTAACGAACCTTGGTGATATTCTCAGTTTGTTAAACGAACATTGGTTCTAAAATCCCAGAATGTTCGCTGCTATTTCGTTTGTTTAGCCAGCCTACTACATGTGATGGTATTCTGTTGAATTAGTCCACGCAACTCACTGGCCCAAATGCATTTCTTTTGGCTCATAATCTCACTCAAGGTTTCAATGAACCAACCGGCCCAATACCATTTCGTAATCAAACAACCGGCCAACTATTTCATTCGAACAAACAAAGCAATCGGCCCAGGTTCTTGTGTATTCGGCCCAACAGTAAAACCTATCGGCCCAATCCTGTTGTCTGGCCCATCTCGCTTACTTGACCCAACGCAATTGTTCGGGGCCCAACTATTAAAACATGTATTCCCATTCAGCCCAATAGTCCAACCCAAGAGTGATACTCGGTTCAACCCAAAATGTTCTCATATGGCTCACTTAATACTTCGGTCCAATAGTTTGGCCCATGGCCACTAGCCGGCCCATCTTATTAAATGGGCCCAAACCGTTTGTTCTTTGGCTTAAGTTAGCTAATTTATGCATTGATTGGCCCGAGTCATAAAGCCCACTTGTTAAAGTCCAATTCGATTACCTTTCGGCCCATTTAGCTTGTTTCTAAAACCATAATAGGCCCATTAACATTTAAGGCCCATGCATTGCCTAAGTCCAATATTAACACGAATGACTTACAAGATTATCCGGCTCAATGGTTGTTAAACAACTTACAAACATTAGAATGAACATGGAAAATAATGAAAACCAAAAAGCCAACACATTGGTGTAATAAACATTTCGTTTGTTATGAAACGATAACAAGTTTTAAATAAATTACTTGAAGGTTTAAAAGTCTTAAATAAATGGCAATTTGTGACCAATGATCAAGTAAAACAGCTTTAACAAAGAAGAATTGGAGCCGGATAACAAACAAGACTTATGAGTGTTAGCCGACTTTAGGGCTAACACTAACACTTATACGCGTAGTAAATTCATACAAACTTATACTTATGAACTACAAACGCTATGAAATCAATACAGGAGCTTGAACATCATAACGAAAGCAAACAAAGAGAGCGTGTATTCTTATTCTATTTAGTCAAGCACTTTGGACCTAAGGTGAGTTCATTTGTCCCCTTTCAAACTTATTTGTTTTAAATTCGGGGCTGAGAAGCATGTTAAACATTTTTATCAAAATGTTATTTAATGCTTTAAACATAAACATGAATGCTTATGATTGAAACCTTTACTTTAAGCTTGATGCTTAAAATCCATTGTAGATTACTTGATACGATTACATGATACTTGATTCAATTACATGAGATGTGATTCAATTACATGAGACTTGATTCAAATACATGAGACATGATACAAATACATGATACTTGATTCAATTACATGAGACTTGATACAATTACATGAGACATGATACAAATACATGATACTTGATTCAATTACATGAGATGTGATTCAAATACATGAGACATGATACAAATACATGATACTTGATTCAATTACATGAGATGTGATTCGATTACATGAGACTTGATACTATTACATAAGACTTGATACTATTACATGAGATATGTTGTTTAGAAACGATTACATGCTACTAGGCCATCATACATGTATCTAACCATAGGCTACGTAATTGCTGAACGTCTGGTATTCCAGAGCTTGTACTTATGGGGTGAGATACATGTAATAACATAAACGTAATGATACTCAGCTATTACCTGGTTATAAGTGACATGTAATTGCTGAACGTCTGGTATTCCAGAGCTTTTGTCAGCTTATATGAGGTATGTAAAGGCTAAACATGAAAGTATCGATTCTAAGCTATTACCTGGTTATAAGGGACACGTAATTGCTGAACGTCTGGTATTCCAGAGCTTGTGTCGGCTTATATGAGGTATGTAAAGGCTAAACATAAACGTAACGTTACGGAGCTATTACCTGGTTATAAGGGACATGTAATTGCTAAACGTCTGGTATTCCAGAGCTTTTGTCGGCTTATAAGAGGTATGTAAAGGCTAAACATGAACTTGTTGAATGCTAAGCTGTTATCTATATAAGAGACATGTAATTGCTAAACTACTGGTATTCCAGAGCTATTGTCTGCTTATAGGAGATATGTAATTGCTAAACTATGTGTGTGTGAATCTATGATGTTTGATAAACGTGATGAGAAACTAACACTTACGAATACAATAGACATGAAAACATTGAAACAGATAACAAAGGCTTTGATGAGGATTGAATTGATTGGTAGGTAAAATGCTTAATTATTATTAACAACAGTGTCATATCTGGATTAGTATGTGGTGGGATGGCGTCTGGGCGGGTCGTAGGCTCGACTCAGGGGTATGCCCTATATATAAGCATACCAATTTGGATATTACATGTGGAGTTAATGAGGTTAAGGTTTTACCGAAGGAGGTTTGTGAAACTATTTTTTTAAACTTATAAACTATATGAACTCACCAACCGTTGTGTTGACTTGATCTTTTTACATGCTTTCTCAGGTGAAGGACAGGTTTAAGCATAAGCTCTTGGATTTACATACTAGGCTGCCCAGATAGAGGACCTAGTAGACTTTTGGAAGAAGCACATATTTTGTTGATGATACACATTACTTTTGATATCTTGTACATATGCAAGATATAAACATTATTCTTTTGATTAGGTTTACCGAGTTAAATTGCAGAACATTGCTATTGTAATTTAACTTTGTAATCCTATATATCATATGATTGTGCTTTAGATATTCTTAAACGTTGATGCTATGTAAACAATCTGATCATCATGATTATCACCCGCGATATCACGCCCCGGGAACCTTCCGCCCGGCGGGGACTCCGATCCAACCCCGCCGGCTCGGGGTGTGACAGATTGGTATCAGAGCTCAAGGTTATAGAGAATAATAGGTCATTTACTAAAACGGTTTGGCCTAGACTATAACTTAGGGACCCTCATGTAGAGAACTTAAGACTTAAGTTTGCATTATGTTTTCTGCGTTCGATCATTGCACTAACCAAATTCTTTTGGTTATGATCAGAATGCCGCCGAGAAAACAACCTACTCCACAAGTTTCTGCTCCTCACTCTTCGACTCCTACACCACCGGATTCACCACCGCCACCTCCTCCTCCTCCGCACTCTCCACCACCAGGCTCAAGCAATACACCGACACTGGATCCTGCTACTATCGCCTTGGCGACACTACTGAGTACCCAGCTGACGAGTCAACTAAAGGATGTCATCCCAGAGATGATAAACAGGATTCAAGGACAAGGCAACACTTCTGGTCACACCACAGGCGAGGCTAGTGGAAACACTGGTCATACTTCGGATTGCTCCTATAAGTCCTTTGTAGGATGCAAACCCCCGAGCTTTACCGGAGTTGAAGGAGCTGTTGGACTGATCCAATGGCTTGAGAAAATGGAAAATACTTTGGACATCAGCGGTTGTCCAGAACATCACAAAGTTCGCTATGCAGCTGGTTCTTTCAGCAAGCGAGCTTTGACTTGGTGGAACGCACAGATAAGAGCCAAGGGAAGAGATGAAGCAATGGCGATGCCCTGGGCAGAATTTAAACTTCTTCTGAGGAATGAGTTTTGCCCGAAACATGAACTACAACAACTGGAGATTGAGCTCTCGAATCATGAGATGAAGGGAGCTGATCATATGACTTTTACCAACCGCTATCATGAACTGGTAGCCCTGGTGCCAGAAATGGTACCGACCTTGGAGAAACTAATTGATCGCTATGTGGCAGGACTACCTTCATGTATACAAAGCGTTGTACTGGGTTCATATCCTGCTACTTTGGAGTCAGCCATTTCCCTCTCTGCTAAGCTTACCAAGGTAATGGTAAAGTCTGGAGTCTTGAAAGATGATGTTGGAAAAGCCAAAGAAACAACGTCAAAGAAATCTGAGTACCACCAGAAAAAGAAACAAAAGGTTGTCAAGAATTATGCAGCCGTTACCCCTCTGCGACAGGCACCTGCAGCACCTGTCAATCCTACTACTAGGGGTTATGGAGGGGAATATCCCCAGTGCACCAACTGCAAGTATCATCATCCTGTTGGTGCTCAATGCAGGAAGTGCACGAATTGTGGCCGGTTTGGCCACTGGGTTAACAAGTGCCGAGTTGCTGTAAATCAGGCCACTAACACCGCAGCAAGAACACTACCTCCACCACCACCACAGAACCCAGGCAATAACAACAACAGAGACTGCTACAACTGCGGGGAACCAGGTCACTTCTCCCGCAACTGTCCAAAGAAGGTGCAAGCTGGAGCACAAGCACCTCGTGGACGAGCTTTTGTCATTGGAGCTAATGCTGCACGTCAGGACCCTAATGTGGTCACTGGTACATTTCTTTTACATGACTCTTATGCATCCATACTATTTGATACTGGTGCAGACCAGAGTTTTATTTCATCTGATTTTGCACGACAACTTAGTCTTACTGAGGATACCTTAGACTCCCCTTACATTATTGAAGTAGCTAATGGGAAACAAGTTACAGTTAGCACTATACTTAGGAACTGCCCACTTACACTTATAGATCATACATTTTCCATCGACTTGTTGCCGATGGAGTTGGGCAGTTTCGATATCATCGTGGGAATGGATTGGCTCTCACTCAATCGAGTTGAAGTCATCTGTTCCGAGAAACTACTTCGGATTCCAGTAACGGATGATCGTGTATTGGAAGTTCGTGGGGATCAAGCCAAGAGAAACGTAAAGATCATATCATGCATAAAAGCGCGTAAGTGTCTGCAAAAGAAGTGCATAGCATTCTTGGCTCATGTGGTGGAGAAAGACAAAGACAAGAAAACGATACAAGACGTACCGATAGTGAAGGAATATCCTGAAGTATTTCCGGATGATCTACCTGGTTTGCCACCTGTGCGACCGGTAGAGTTTCGTATCGATCTAATTCCTGGGGCAACGCCCGTTGCTAAATCTCCTTATAGGTTAGCACCTTCGGAGATGCAGGAATTATCTAATCAACTACAGGAATTACTTGATAAAGGTTTCATCCGACCGAGCTACTCACCTTGGGGAGCTCCGGTTTTGTTCGTGAAAAAGAAGGATGGATCCTTTCGGATGTGCATAGACTACAGGGAGCTAAACAAACTAACCATCAAGAATCGGTATCCATTACCGAGGATTGATGATTTATTTGATCAGTTGCAAGGAGCTCAATACTTTTCGAAAATCGATTTACGTTCCGGATACCATCAACTAAGAGTGCAAGACGAAGACATACCCAAGACGGCGTTTCGTACCAGGTATGGGCATTACGAGTTCATGGTGATGCCTTTTGGTTTGACGAATGCACCTGCGGTTTTCATGGACCTCATGAACCGTGTGTGTAAGCCGTACTTAGATCAATTTGTTATTGTTTTCATTGATGACATATTGATCTATTCTAAAAGCAAAGCAGAACACGAGCAACATCTGAGAACGATCTTGGAACTGTTAAAGGAAGAGAAGCTCTATGCCAAATTCTCTAAGTGTGAGTTTTGGTTAAAAGAGGTTCAATTCCTAGGCCACGTTGTTAACAGTGAGGGAATTCACGTTGATCCTGCCAAGATCGAAGCAATAAAAGATTGGGACACTCCGAAGACACCTACGGAGATACGTTCTTTTCTAGGCTTAGCAGGCTATTACAGAAGGTTTATTTCAAACTTTTCTAAGATAGCTCTGCCACTCACGAAGCTAACACAGAAAAGCGAACCGTTCATTTGGGAACAAAAACAAGAAGAAGCCTTTCAAACATTGAAACAAAAGCTATGTGATGCTCCGATCTTATCTCTCCCAGATGGTTGTGATGACTTTGTTGTTTATTGTGATGCATCCCATCAGGGACTTGGCTGTGTACTTATGCAGCGGGACAAAGTCATTGCCTACGCTTCGAGACAACTAAAGATTCATGAGAAGAACTACACAACTCATGATCTGGAATTGGGAGCAGTGGTGTTTGCACTGAAGATCTGGAGGCATTACTTATATGGGACCAAGTGTACCATATACACTGATCACAAGAGTCTGCAACACATATTTGATCAGAAGGAACTCAACATGCGACAGCGACGTTGGGTAGAGCTTCTGAATGACTATGACTGTGTGATTAAGTACCATCCGGGCAAGGCAAACGTGGTTGCTGATGCCTTGAGCCGGAAGGAACGGGTCAAACCCTTGCGCGTCAGAGCAATGGGAATGACTGTGCAGACAAGTTTACACGATCACATTAGTCAAGCACAACAGGAAGCAATTGAACGAGGAAACTTGAAGAAAGACTTAGATTGCGGTGTGGAGAAACAATTGGAAACAAAACCCGATGGACTTGTTTACTTCAAAGATCGTATCTGGATTCCTGCAGTAGATGAGTTAAGGAAACTTATTTTTGATGAAGCACACAAGACCAAGTACTCTGTGCATCCCGGTGCTGATAAGATGTACCAAGACTTACGTGCATTCTATTGGTGGCCGGGTATGAAGAAAGACATCGCTGAGTATGTTGGTAGATGCCTTACGTGTGCTAAGGTGAAGGCGGAACACCAGAAACCATCTGGTTTGCTGGAACAGCCTGAAATACCACTATGGAAGTGGGAACAGATAGCTATGGACTTTGTTACCAAGCTACCCCGCACTTCCAGTGGACATGATACCATTTGGGTTATCGTTGATCGATTAACCAAGTCTGCTCATTTCTTGCCAATGCGAGAAACTTATACGATGGATAAACTAGCGAAGCTTTACATCGATGAGATAGTGGTACGCCATGGTGTGCCATTGTCTATCATTTCAGATCGTGATAGCAGATTTACATCAAGGTTCTGGCAATCATTGCAGAAATCTCTAGGGACGCAACTAAACTTGAGTACAGCTTATCATCCACAAACGGATGGTCAAAGCGAACGTACTATCCAAACCCTGGAGGATATGTTAAGAACTTGCGTTCTAGACTTCGGTGGTAATTGGGATTCTCACTTGCCACTAATCGAGTTCTCCTACAACAACAGTTATCACAGCAGCATCGGTTGTGCCCCATTCGAAGCTCTTTATGGCCGGAAATGTCGGTCACCGATCTGTTGGTCAGAAGTGGGAGACAATCGTATCACCGGGCCAGAACTTATTCAAGAAACTACAGACAAGATTGCTCAGATACAACAAAGACTACAAGCGACACGAAGCAGACAAAAGAGCTATGCTGATAAACGGCGTAAGCCGTTGGAATTCCAAGTGGGAGATCGTGTTATGCTTAAGGTTTCTCCTTGGAAAGGCGTAGTCCGTTTTGCAAAGAAAGGCAAACTAACACCACGATACGTAGGACCGTTCGAAATCATCGAACGTATTGGTCCTGTAGCATACAGATTGAACTTACCGGATGAACTTAGTGGTGTACATGACGTGTTTCACGTCTCAAATTTGAAGAAATGCCTTGCTGATGAAACTCTTATCATACCAATTGAAGAAATTCAATTGGATGAAAACTTACGTTTTGTTGAAGAACCATTGGAGATTATGGATCGTAAAGTCAAGCAACTGAGACGAAGTCGTATTCCTATCGTTAAAGTTCGTTGGAACTCAAAGCGCGGACCTGAGTTTACTTGGGAACGTGAAGATCACATGAGAAACAAGTATCCCCAACTCTTTGCCGAGGAAGTCGTACCGAATAACGAGTCTTAAATTTCGGGACGAAATTTCTTTAACAAGGGGAGACTGTAACATCAGTGCCGGACGCGTGCCGGAACAGTGATCGTAACAGTAAACATGTACAGTGATTCAGGTACACATTTCGTTAAACTATGTTTAGACTATTTATACATTTGATTAGCATGGAACTATTAAACGATTGTCTGAATCTGACTAAAACTTTAGGGTTTAACAGTCAGAAAACATGTCAGACAACACAGTGTTGAAACACGAATACATGATGTGATATTAGTTTACATAAACGTATGTGAGGTGAGACAAAACCAAACCTTAATGGTTATTGTTGCAGAATGCTAAACCGACGAGTTGTTCGTATAGGTGACGATCTGTACGAGTAATTCTGATAGTTTAACGTTCAGAAATAATAACTTAACAGTAGAAAACAAGAATCAGAAAGCCAAACCATCGACGTGTTCGTTGGAATGACGATTCGAACGAATACGCGCGATGGTGACGCGATCTGATGAAACGATAACGAAAACGAATAAAGACACGAACGATCATAAATTTAAAGAAATATTATATTTCTCATTTTACAATTTTGAAACTCATCATAAAATAATGTATTTTAACTCTAACTATTTTAATTTAAATCGCGAACAAATTAATTAAACGCGTAAAAAGAATTAAATGCGACAAATAAAATATCACAACGATAATTAAATTTAACTTTAGAAATAAATAACATTCGAATCGTTAAAACAAACTTATTTTATTTGAGTTACGAAAAACACGCGTAAAGTGCCGGATACGCGACGAGATTACGAACCGAGCAACCGAAACGAACCCGAACCACCTCGGGGTATATAAACCTTTGATGAGTGCATTTATTTCATTTTCACAAAATCCTTTCTCTCTCTAGCCATCAAAACCGTTCACCTCTCTCCTCACCACCAAAAATCACCATCTTTGATCTTTGAAGCTCCATAACTAGCTCATTTCTCCACCGATTTTCGTGATTCTTGAGCCTAAACGACCATCTTGATCTCTATTATCAGGAAGTACAGCAGATCTAACAAGTTACTCAGTCTAATACGAGGTATGAATCAAAGTCTAAACCGAAAACTAGGGTTTTCTTAACCCACCGTCGACACCCACACACACACACCTGATCGGAGAGGTGATAACCTTCGAAACCATGTATGTTGGAACTCATACTCGTCCCAACTCCAAGGGGGAACAGCCTTGCTATCTATCGACAGAAGAGACGGCAGTGGATTTCAGGGTTCGGGTGAGGTAGCCGATGGCCGAGCCTTGCCAGCATGGCCGAACCCTTGACCACCGAATCCTTCGCGAACCCTAGCTTGGTTTTGAGCAGCACCGAACCCAGCCATCTCGAACCTTCTGGTGCGAACCCTTGGTCTCTACGAACCCTCATTTGGTCACGAGCCATGTACGAACCCTTCTCCCTAAGCGAACCCAGCCGAGTCTCTGCACGCTACGAACCCTCGACTTCACCCTGCGAACCCTACTTGACTCAGGCCGTATCACCGAACCTTTGGTTCGCTTGCCATCACCAGACGAACGCTGCATCAACTCCCGAACCCCCATGCATACCGAACCCTAGCATGCGTACGAACCCTTCTCCCTCATGAAACCACCAGCGAACCCACATCTGCACCGAACCTTCAGTTGGTTTTGTTAGCCGAGCCTTGAAGGTAACGAACCTTGGTGATATTCTCAGTTTGTTAAACGAACATTGGTTCTAAAATCCCAGAATGTTCGCTGCTATTTCGTTTGTTTAGCCAGCCTACTACATGTGATGGTATTCTGTTGAATTAGTCCACGCAACTCACTGGCCCAAATGCATTTCTTTTGGCTCATAATCTCACTCAAGGTTTCAATGAACCAACCGGCCCAATACCATTTCGTAATCAAACAACCGGCCAACTATTTCATTCGAACAAACAAAGCAATCGGCCCAGGTTCTTGTGTATTCGGCCCAACAGTAAAACCTATCGGCCCAATCCTGTTGTCTGGCCCATCTCGCTTACTTGACCCAACGCAATTGTTCGGGGCCCAACTATTAAAACATGTATTCCCATTCAGCCCAATAGTCCAACCCAAGAGTGATACTCGGTTCAACCCAAAATGTTCTCATATGGCTCACTTAATACTTCGGTCCAATAGTTTGGCCCATGGCCACTAGCCGGCCCATCTTATTAAATGGGCCCAAACCGTTTGTTCTTTGGCTTAAGTTAGCTAATTTATGCATTGATTGGCCCGAGTCATAAAGCCCACTTGTTAAAGTCCAATTCGATTACCTTTCGGCCCATTTAGCTTGTTTCTAAAACCATAATAGGCCCATTAACATTTAAGGCCCATGCATTGCCTAAGTCCAATATTAACACGAATGACTTACAAGATTATCCGGCTCAATGGTTGTTAAACAACTTACAAACATTAGAATGAACATGGAAAATAATGAAAACCAAAAAGCCAACACATTGGTGTAATAAACATTTCGTTTGTTATGAAACGATAACAAGTTTTAAATAAATTACTTGAAGGTTTAAAAGTCTTAAATAAATGGCAATTTGTGACCAATGATCAAGTAAAACAGCTTTAACAAAGAAGAATTGGAGCCGGATAACAAACAAGACTTATGAGTGTTAGCCGACTTTAGGGCTAACACTAACACTTATACGCGTAGTAAATTCATACAAACTTATACTTATGAACTACAAACGCTATGAAATCAATACAGGAGCTTGAACATCATAACGAAAGCAAACAAAGAGAGCGTGTATTCTTATTCTATTTAGTCAAGCACTTTGGACCTAAGGTGAGTTCATTTGTCCCCTTTCAAACTTATTTGTTTTAAATTCGGGGCTGAGAAGCATGTTAAACATTTTTATCAAAATGTTATTTAATGCTTTAAACATAAACATGAATGCTTATGATTGAAACCTTTACTTTAAGCTTGATGCTTAAAATCCATTGTAGATTACTTGATACGATTACATGATACTTGATTCAATTACATGAGATGTGATTCAATTACATGAGACTTGATTCAAATACATGAGACATGATACAAATACATGATACTTGATTCAATTACATGAGACTTGATACAATTACATGAGACATGATACAAATACATGATACTTGATTCAATTACATGAGATGTGATTCAAATACATGAGACATGATACAAATACATGATACTTGATTCAATTACATGAGATGTGATTCGATTACATGAGACTTGATACTATTACATAAGACTTGATACTATTACATGAGATATGTTGTTTAGAAACGATTACATGCTACTAGGCCATCATACATGTATCTAACCATAGGCTACGTAATTGCTGAACGTCTGGTATTCCAGAGCTTGTACTTATGGGGTGAGATACATGTAATAACATAAACGTAATGATACTCAGCTATTACCTGGTTATAAGTGACATGTAATTGCTGAACGTCTGGTATTCCAGAGCTTTTGTCAGCTTATATGAGGTATGTAAAGGCTAAACATGAAAGTATCGATTCTAAGCTATTACCTGGTTATAAGGGACACGTAATTGCTGAACGTCTGGTATTCCAGAGCTTGTGTCGGCTTATATGAGGTATGTAAAGGCTAAACATAAACGTAACGTTACGGAGCTATTACCTGGTTATAAGGGACATGTAATTGCTAAACGTCTGGTATTCCAGAGCTTTTGTCGGCTTATAAGAGGTATGTAAAGGCTAAACATGAACTTGTTGAATGCTAAGCTGTTATCTATATAAGAGACATGTAATTGCTAAACTACTGGTATTCCAGAGCTATTGTCTGCTTATAGGAGATATGTAATTGCTAAACTATGTGTGTGTGAATCTATGATGTTTGATAAACGTGATGAGAAACTAACACTTACGAATACAATAGACATGAAAACATTGAAACAGATAACAAAGGCTTTGATGAGGATTGAATTGATTGGTAGGTAAAATGCTTAATTATTATTAACAACAGTGTCATATCTGGATTAGTATGTGGTGGGATGGCGTCTGGGCGGGTCGTAGGCTCGACTCAGGGGTATGCCCTATATATAAGCATACCAATTTGGATATTACATGTGGAGTTAATGAGGTTAAGGTTTTACCGAAGGAGGTTTGTGAAACTATTTTTTTAAACTTATAAACTATATGAACTCACCAACCGTTGTGTTGACTTGATCTTTTTACATGCTTTCTCAGGTGAAGGACAGGTTTAAGCATAAGCTCTTGGATTTACATACTAGGCTGCCCAGATAGAGGACCTAGTAGACTTTTGGAAGAAGCACATATTTTGTTGATGATACACATTACTTTTGATATCTTGTACATATGCAAGATATAAACATTATTCTTTTGATTAGGTTTACCGAGTTAAATTGCAGAACATTGCTATTGTAATTTAACTTTGTAATCCTATATATCATATGATTGTGCTTTAGATATTCTTAAACGTTGATGCTATGTAAACAATCTGATCATCATGATTATCACCCGCGATATCACGCCCCGGGAACCTTCCGCCCGGCGGGGACTCCGATCCAACCCCGCCGGCTCGGGGTGTGACACCGTGGTATTCGCACTCAAGATCTGGAGACACTACCTGTACGGTACAAAGTGTACGATATTCACTGATCACAAGAGTCTCCAACACATATTCGAGCAGAAGGAACTGAACATGCGACAACGTCGCTGGCTCGAGCTCTTAAACGACTATGAGTGCGCTATCAAGTACCACCCGGGGAAGGCCAATGTAGTGGCCGATGCCCTAAGTCGGAAGAATACACCGAAACCCAAGAGGGTAAGAGCTTTACAACTCACCATCCTTTCCAACCTTCCTGAGCAGATACGCGTTGCTCAAGTGGAGGCACTTAAGGCAGAAAATCTAGCGGCTGAATCACTAAGGGGAATGGAGCAACAACTTACGGAAAAAGTCGATGGCTTACAATATTTCATGGAACGCGTTTGGGTTCCACGCCACGGAAACCTACGAGACCTTGTGATGGACGAGGCTCATAAATCCCGATATTCCATTCACCCTGGATCTGATAAGATGTATCATGATCTGAAGATACTTTACTGGTGGCCGCACATGAAAGCCGACATCGCTACTTACGTAGGCAAATGCTTGACTTGTGCCAAAGTCAAGGTCGAGTACCAGAAACCATCTGGATTACTCACACAACCCGAGATCCCCATGTGGAAATGGGAACAAATCTCCATGGATTTCATCACCAAATTACCCCGTACCCCAAGTGGATGTGACACTATCTGGGTAATTGTTGATCGACTGACTAAGTCAGCACATTTCCTCGCAATCAAGGAAAATGACAAGATGGAAAAACTAGCCAGAATCTATGTCAAGGAAGTAGTCTCGCGACATGGAGTGCCAATCTCCATTATTTTGGATCGAGACGCCAGATTCACTTCTAACTTCTGGAAATCACTACAAAAGTCGCTTGGTACGCGGTTGGATATGAGTACCGCATACCACCCACAAACTGATGGCCAGAGTGAACGCACGATACAAACTCTTGAAGATATGCTACGAGCGTGCGTAGTGGACTTTGGAAACAGCTGGGAAACTCACCTACCGTTGGTGGAGTTTTCTTACAACAACAGCTATCATACAAGCATAAAGGCAGCGCCTTTTGAGGCACTCTATGGCAGGAAATGCCGATCACCCATCTGTTGGGCGGAAGTGGGCGACAGTCAGCTCACAGGCCCGGAACTTGTGCATGAAACAACCGAGAAAATCGTGCAAATCAGAAATCGCATGGCAACAGCTCGCGATCGTCAAAAGAGCTATGCCGACAAACGTCGTAAACCTCTGGAATTTCAGATAGGAGACAAAGTCCTTCTGAAAGTTTCGCCATGGAAAGGCGTCATTCGTTTTGGTAAACGAGGCAAACTGAACCCACGGTATATTGGACCTTTCGAGATCCTGAAGAGGATTGGTCCAGTGGCATACCAACTCAACTTACCAGCCGAACTCGATGGAGTTCACAACGTATTTCATGTCTCAAACCTAAAGAAGTGTTTATCGGATGAAACACTTATTGTTCCACTGGATGAGATCCAGGTGGATGAACAACTACGGTTCGTGGAAGAACCGGTAGAGATCATGGACCGTGAGGTCAAACAACTCAAGCAGAGTAAGATTCCTATTGTCAAAGTCCGATGGAACTCGAAACGCGGACCTGAATTCACGTGGGAACGTGAAGATCAGATGATGCGTAAATATCCCCATCTCTTCAAGCAGACAACGTCGAACGTCGACAACAACGAATAAATTTCGGGACGAAATTCCTTTCAACAAGGGGATGATGTGGCAACCGGAAAATTTTTGTTTCTCAAACACTCTTACTTCTCAAACACTACCAACAACAACCAAATTTCGGGACGAAATTTCTTTCAACAAGGGGATGATGTGACACCCGGCAATTTCAGGTAAATTGCAACTCTTATATTCTTTACATTTCACATTCATACTTGTTGCATTTCATTTAATTACGTTTAATTAGATGAGTTGAACACAAACAACTACGAGACGATAGTTCGTGGAACTATCGAATCGTACATTGCACATTGGTTTTGGAAACCAAGTGTGGCAACCACAACACCTACACAAAACAATAATTCGGGGAATTATTAAATTGTGCATCACACGTTGATTAGGATTAATCAAGCGTGCAAACACTTCGTTAGACACAAACACAAACTATTGAAGATAATTCGAGAAATTATCGAAACACACACACGAGTCTAACGAACGTTGGTGATCAATCAAACTTATATATTATTACATGATTATGTGCTAAACATATGTTAGGTGTTTAGGATAAACGTTAGGAATCGTGTACGAGCGAAATCGTATCAACGAAATCGAAAAACAAGAATATGGACCCGTCGCGGTACGCGACAAGTCCCTCATCGAAGTTCTTCACGGTACGCGAAGCAAACCGGGAGTCGAACTCACGAATTCCATCGCGGTACGCGGCAAACAATTTTGATCGGCCTCCGCGGTACGCGGAGGCCATGCAGATCAAAATTCTTTTAAATACAAACCCATATCATTTCAGTCGGATTCCTTCACCATTTCTCCGAGTTTCTTCGTTCATTCTCGACCAAAACCACTGAAAACAAGCTTTCAAACCTTCTGGAAACATTGGTGGAGCCATTCCTTGTATTTGTGAACCATTGGAGCTCTTGGAAACTTGGAGAAGTAGCTAAGGAGCTTAGAACGACCATCAACCACTAGACCTTCATTCCCAGCCATTGTTTCCACTGGATTTTGCATTCTAAGGTAGTTTTACATGATTTCTTATAGTTAGATCGTACATGCAATGGGATGAAACCCACATGCAACTCCATATGATTATTGTGCTTGAAATCGTTGGTGATTTGATGAGTACTTGTTGTAGCTTTACTGATTTTGATGCTTAGAAATGTTAGAATTGAGTTTTGGGTAAGTTAGGTTTGGTTTGATGATGATTTGGACAAACTTGCCATAAAAGGAAACTTTTATGTGCAAGTCTTGGATTTGTGATGATCTAGACATGTTAGACATGTCTAGATGTTGTTAAATGTGTATTGGAGTGTTTAGAAACACATTGGATTATTTGATTTTTGTCAAAAACTTGGTTTTGTAGAAACTTACTATAAATAGAAACTTTTGTAAATCTAAAAAGGGCTTTCGATGTTTTTGAAAGATTTGATGAATTTGGATTATTGGAATATGTTTAGAAATGGTTTTTAACATATTTGGAAACTTGGATTTGTAAAAACGAGTTTTTAAACGGATACCTTCCAAATAAGGAAACTTTATTCGGGCAAAACGGCATAAATGGTGATTTATGCGCAAACGACGTGTTTTAAGAGTTTGAACGTGTTTTATAAACATATTGTGAGTTATTAGTTTTATGAAATGGGATTTCATAACCACACTTTCCTAAATTGGAAACTTTCTAAAAAATGGTAACTTATGTGATCAGAGTCATAGGACGCATATTGGTGTCTTATGTGCATCAAGGCACATAAACACAACAATCGTGTCACCAACGATTCGTCAAGTCTCACTAGTTAACACACGCACTCGGTTGAGCACACCGACACTTGGAGTTGTATGGGATACAACACAACACAGAACACATACTCACACCTATATGGTTATAGGTGCATACTAGCAGGTGCTAGCTCTCGCAAGACGCGAACTCATATACACACCGGAACTGCTGTAACAGGTGAGTTCACGGCCCCTTTTTCTATTTTCTACCTTTGGGGGAGAAAACATTGCAAACAACTGTTTTTGAACAACTTACACACTTTTGGTTATTTTTGTACATGCTAATATCGTATATGCATATGTGTGGCATTCATCCACCAAACTGATAAGTCCTCATTAAACACACCTCGAACCGTTAATAGCGCGTAGCGCTCAGCGTGGTAATTCTGAATAGTACTATTTGGGCCTGACAAGCCCCACTGTTGCGAGCCGTATGGCCACCCCGACTGGAGGTCGGAACAGTGCATAATTGACCAAACAACATTTGCCATATCTTGGATGGATATGGCGGGAGGCAGCATGTTAGCTTCGGTTGCGAACCCGCATATGATATAAAACATATTGACTAGCTATCAATTGATATTGCATTGTATTGAAAAATAGACCTACTAAACATTTACTTTAAACACTTGATGTTTACTGCTGATTACAAACCTGTGCTCTCACCAACCTTTGTGTTGACCTTTTACTCGCATGTTTTCTCAGGTAATTAAGGCACGCGCACCAGGAATAGGATGCTAGGCCGGAGTCGCATGCATCCATTTAAGTGTCTTAGTTTACTAAACATTGATTATCATTTGATATGTTGTGTAATGTTAATCACCTTTAATCGCTTCCGCAACATTTAACTTGTGATGTTTTGAAAACTGTTTTAATTTAACATTTCCGCAAACTATGTATGAGTAAACCACTTTGTCAACTTATACTTTATTTCCGCTACTCTGATATTACTAAACTGTTTTATCCAAATTAATGGATGTACGTACGAAAATCAGACATATAGGTCTCGCATGTTGTGTGACCGGAGACTGCGATCCTGACAATCTGCCGCCGCTCGCGCCCCGGAAGGGACGGGATTTCTCGGGGTGCGACATTCCACTATTGTCTAGCACAAACAATAGTAATGTGAATTGGCTAGTCAAACACTTGCGTAGACCTACAATCTACCAAGTGAGGTTTGTCAAACCTAATAGATCTATTTCCAACTACCACGCTTTGCACTATGGCAAACTAAACGGTTCGATATTTAAGGACTTGTAATGCTATGTTCGCACTTAATGTAAGCAGCTAACTCATGCAAGTGATATGTATCTAAAATGTTTGTTGCACATGTTTTCTCCCCCAAAACAGTTAAAATAAGAAAAGGGGCCGTGTACGCACCTTTGATAGTGAACAAAATGATCAACACGTGAAATCGCGCAGAAAATCCTCTACGAAGAATATGTGTTATAATAATAACATTGTGTTATTCGAAATGTTAAATCATGTTTGTAGTCACATACGTGTCAACACACGTATGTTAGAATGTTCGAAACGTACATACAAAGTATGTACGGTTTTAAGTTCGTTTGTTTGAATCGTTCAACTATATACGATTTCGTTAAACACGCGTATTTATACGCGATTTTTGGTTTTATGCCAAAATATATATTTTATTATTCTAATACGTTCGGAATTGAATTATGGTTCCAACGCAATTCGAATGGGTCGAAACGAAGTTAGAACGAGTGAGATATGATAAAAACACTAAAAATGGCTTAAAAATTCAAAAACAGATGGAACCAGGTTCGAACTCGCGACCTCCAACTCCAACCCCCACGAACTACCATCTCAGCCCACCAAACGTTTGTTAACAAAAGGCCCAATTGATTGTTTTAACCTTTTAGTAATCTGATTCCTTTTGTTAACTTTAACCGGATCCAACTAGTTTCCAATTGACCCACAAATCGATCATCAATGATTCTACAACCATAGGGCTATGGTTCCTTAGGTTCAAGCGCATCTATGGGTGGCTTTAATTTGTCCAAATGATTCAGTTAAGTGCTCCAAATCAATCCCGAACATAACCTGGTTCGAATGGTTTAAATCTCTATACAATTAAACCAAATTCGAGCCTGTGAGTAATCGAATCTATAGGGCTTTTCATTCTTGAATCAAAACGAACTCCTCTGTATACTTAAATCGAATTTTTAACCTTGTTTGCTCATAAAACCCCAAACCCGATTACCTAATGAGCCCTAGAACCCAAAATCGTTCAATTCTTCGTTTTTATGTGAAATTGATATGGGGTTATCATTCAAACATGAATTTCGAAACTCTCTGAAACTAAAGGAACCATTGAATTTGATTTTTGAATCCATTTAAATCAAAACCCCCAATTTGTCTTAACCGAAGAACCCTAGAAACTTGAAATCTAACAATTCGTTGTCAAAATGTTAAATTGATATGTGGTTTTCGTTTAGGATGCTATTTCGAAACTGTGGCTGTGAATTAATTTGATTTCTAAACTCGTTTGATCAAAAAACCCCAAAACGTTTTTCATTAGAAACCCTAGAATTAAAACTATATCAATTCGTTGTTAGAACACCCAATTGATAAATGGTGTTGCTTAGTCGGCATCTTCTGAAACTATCTATGTATATTAATTAGAATATCAAACTCGTTTGTGTTGAAAACCCCAAATCGGTTTCTAGAACAAACCCTAGAATTAGAGTTCCTATGATTCGATGTTTTTAACCGACAATAGCATAGGAGTGACACCCCGTAATTTCCAGGTCAGCATGTTATTTATTTAAATGTTTATTTAAATGCATTATGTACACGTGGCATTAGAATTTGAGTAATTTAGTGTGACACGTGGCACGACAGTACGAACACTGGCATACGACAAGATAATTCGTGGAATTATCGACGAACAACACACACGTGTCAAAACACACGAACGTTGGTGAACGTCTAACACATTGTGTAGCACAACACTCGAAACTTCACGAAACACTGTCACAAGTCAATTATGGCTAATAATTGACCAATAGAGTCCAAACGACACTCGAATGATGTTTTACAGTCGAGAAACGGGCAAGGATGGGCCAGAACAACAAAACAAGCTTATTGGGCTTGAAATTCAAGCCAGGCGGTACGCCTGACCCGAGACGCCCACAATAGGCGATGCGCGCGGGTGAGGAATCAGGCGCCTCATCCAAACCATCCGCGCGTAACGCCGGGCATAAACGCCCACGCCAGGCGATACGCCTGGGGCGTCAGAATCGCATAAATCTTAAAAGGACCAACCAGGGGCTTGATACAACATTTCTACTCATTTCTCTCGAAACTAGCAGCTATACTCCGGCACAACACACTTCCTTTTCATCATTACATCCTGTGGAAGCCATTTTTGAGCATCTTGAAGCTCAAATTTGAAGAGGAGAAGCTAGGATCACACAAAGAACTTGAAGGAGAAGGGCATTGAAGCTTGGAGACCACCATCACCTTGTGCTCACTACGCGAACCTGCTGTCCAGAGGCAACTAGAGGTCGTTCTTGTCATCATCTCTGCAAGCTTGAAGCCATAGAAGGTAGTACAACACTTCTTGTAGCTTAGAATCACCACTACACACACATGCAAGGGGTAAAACCCACATGCAAGCACCTATGGTGCACATGCACGAATTTACCTTCTGGGTTTGTTGATTTTAAAGTGTTTAAAGATGATCTAGAGTGATTAGAATACATTTCGTGACGATCCATGGTGATGTGAGTCATTAAAATGTGTTATTTGGTCTTGACTAGATGAGATGATGCCATGCATGTACGATCTATGATAGATAGAGTGATTTTCAGTACTTGAGCATGATGATTGATGATATTGGATGGTGAATACATGTTTAGATGATGTTGAAATGGTTAAAACAATGATTTTTATGAATCTTTCTATATTTAGAAACTTTTTAGTCACAAATAGATGATTTGGTGTATTTGATGAACATGCATGTATGGGAAATTGCTATTTGGATGATATTATGATGACTAGAAACCTAAGAATGTGATCTTGATGATATTATGGTCATTTTCAACATTGTTACTATAATTAGTAACTTTTTGGGTAAAAATATTGATGGATGATGATTTGGACTATGTTGACATGATTAGATGATAGTAAATAGTTTGTTATGATGAATGGTGATGTGAAAATGGTTTAGGAAATGTTAAATGGTCATTTTTATGCAAAAATCACAAAGTTACTATTTATAGTAACTTTATTTTTCGAAAGACCAATTTGTCAACATGTTGTATGATTTGAGCATGCTAAATGACTTATTATGTTTTAATATGATGGTTAGATGCTAAGTTAGATGGTTTCCGATGTCACGTATGCTAAAAATGGAAACTTTCCATTTTAGGAAACTTTTGTGCACTAACATGTTCTAAACGACTTATGTGAAACCGTATGATGATGTGCTATGTGTTAACATGATCCCGTAGGACTACTGAACATGCTAGAACTCTAAAACCGTTATGCTTTGTGAACTTTCTAAAAATGGAAACTTACTATAAATAGTAAGTTGTCCATAAACGCGACCTATGCGTTGTGCACACGACAAACACTTACACGATTGCTACACGATTCACAAACCGTCACACGGTTCACCAACGGGTCGTTGACTTGACACAAGGTCAACTTTGGTCAACACGGTCAAACACGGTCATGGTGGACCAACACGGTCAAACATGAACAACCAAGGGTTGTTGAGCACAAACACGAGCACTAACACTAGCACGGTCACTTATGCGAACTCACGTACGGTCTACGATATAGGTTGCCGGTGACCGACGTGCTACACGACAACTCGGGAGCTTACGCTTACGTACGATCATATCACTAAGGTGAGTTTACGGCCCCTCTTTACTCTTTTTCAAACGCTTTTAAATAGGGGGAGAATACTAGTTGCATCGAGTCAAACATTATTGCTATTACAAACATTTTTGTGTATGTTGGTTTATTGGACAAACATTAAGTGTTGAACTCGTTACAAGCCCTCACAAAGTCTTACCGTTAATGTACAAACAACGTGGTAGATTTGGATGGATCCATTAGGGAATGACTAACCCCACGGGGCACTATGTTGACTGGATGTCATAACCCGTGCAAATTCTGACCTAACTTGCTATGCATACGAGGCATAGCGGAGGCAAGGACAAACAAGTCTAGTTCGGTAGTGACGCACTGACACTTTGGGCCTAGGGCTCGGTACTAACATTGATAAACAGCATGACACACTTTTATTACTATATGTATATCAAAACCTGTGAACTCACCAACCATTGTGTTGACACTTTTCAAACTTGTATTCTCAGGTAACTAGCTGCGTATGGAACAGGATGCACGTTAAGGGATGAGCTTTAGGAACCGCATGCATTCTGTTGTTTCTTTTGAAAACAATTTAACTTTCAATGTTCTAAACAATGTTGTATTAAACTATTTACATTTCCGCTGCATGTTTTCAAACATATTATTTTCCGCTGCATGATTTGACTTATTGATTTCCGCTGCTTTGATATGAAACTATTATTCCGCTACAAACTACTTTATTTTGTGTATGTGTCAAACATTGGATTTGTAAACGCACATAGAGGTGTTCTATATGACCTTGAGCTGTGATTCTGGACACGTCACATCCACGTGGACATTTGCCACAAGTGGGAATTTGGGGGTGTGACAATAGGGCTATGCTTAGTCGGCACTTTTAGAGTGTGTAGGGGTGATTTCTTACCTGGTTTGATCTCTAATTGAAGTGATTCGATTTGTGGCTTGAGTTCGGCTACTCCACGATCGGGTTCTTCTATCTGGAACACTTGTGATCGAATTGTTGTATGAACAAGGCTCTAAAGGGGCCGACTAGAGTTTCTGGATGTTCGATTTCACGAAATGTGATCGATTATTGTGAAATTACTAGTTAATGACAACGGTTTTGACTCTTGGAGTCATTTATTGATTAAATTCGATGATTAACACACTAGTAACTGATAATAACGTACAAAAATCATTAATATGAGTTTATTAGATGTTTAATTTAATTAAAATTTCAGTGTTAATGTTGAATTCGAAATTTCTCTTGATTATCTACTTGAATTTTGACTTTTGAAGTCAAAATGGATCATTATGTGTAATTTCAACATTACACCTTAAAATTTAAGCGTTATAAATTTATTTTGACCAAATTTTATCTTCTAAGCTTGATGTGGTCGATTTCATAACGTTTATGTTAATTTCTGATTAACAGTGTTAATTCGAAAATGTCGAATTGTCACACAATACAACGATCCGAACCTGTATAAACGATTCATGGCTCAACCTGAACGTTTGGCTGGCTTCAAAACTTGATTTTGATGATAAAAATTCGATCAGAACGACTGTATGTGTGTTAGAGGTCGAGAGAAAGAAAAATATATTATTTCTGCTTGAAATATGATAAAAGAAGCAATCTGCCAAACCGTCATATGCCAGGCGCATTGCCCCGCGTGGCCATTTGGCCCGGGGCGTAGCGCGCGAGACCATAGTCTCAGATATTTTTTTCTTCCCGCGCGTACCGCCTAGCGTGGGCTCTTGAGGCTAGGCGTACCGCCTGGCTCCTTTAACTTTGATATTTTTGTATTTTCTTCATTTTGCGATTCCGGAGAATCCAGAACTCCGTTTCGCGCACGTAACAATCACAATCGTTCTATTAACGCCTATTTCAAACACATTCAATTGTTAAAACTGATTGCTACAGCTCGGTTGCAAAATAAAAATTAATGCAAATTTAAAATATTTATATCAATTTTAAATTTAATAATTAAAAAAAGTAAGCTCAACAACATACAAATCCAAAACATAAATGAAGTTTATAAATTACAAATTGACATAACACAAAAATTAAAAAAGTTTAAAATATTTTAAAAGTCTATCAACATTATTATTCATTAGTTCGAATACACCAATATCATTATTCATAGTCAAAAACTTATAACATATTAATGTCAATGCAAAAAATTTAATATTATTCTACATGTGCGTATGTAGAGTTTAGTTATACAGTGCCCAACAAAATGGGCAGGTTGGGTAGCAGGTTATGATGGGTGCATGTCAGGATGTTTTAAGCAAATTTAGTTTGGGTTTAACTGGGATGTTTTTTAAAATATCAACTTATTTCAAGTTAAAATGAGTTATAACGAAACAAATAGTTTATTTTAGTAATTTTTCATGACTTTCCACAACAAATATATTATTCATCATTCTTACCCATTTGAATCAAGTATGCTCACATATATTTAGAGTTACCCATCTTAACCCGCATTGGTGTTACCCATATCAACCCATCAAATGTCATATTGCTACCCATATAAACGCAAACTATACTAATTGTTTACCCATATCTACTCATTTATCTTGTTATGGGTCAAGATTTTCATGTCTAAGTTATACTTAAACCAGCTAAAACGAGCG
Source organism: Mikania micrantha (assembly GCA_009363875.1). NCBI lineage: Eukaryota > Viridiplantae > Streptophyta > Magnoliopsida > Asterales > Asteraceae > Mikania > Mikania micrantha. Next base: position 83,067,176 of record CM018696.1, read on the forward strand.
ATTATCCAAGTGAGCGATGAGCAAGCGTACCTTGGCTCATTTAGAAAACAAACCGAGCGTGCTAGGCTCTTTTTAAACCGAGCGAAAATTCGAATGAGTTGTTTTCGAGTTTTTTTTTTCAAACGAGTATCGAGCGAGCGACGAACGAAGAACATTTTGGACAACCCTATATACTATTAATAAAAATAATAAATTTATATACTATTTAAAGCCAAAAATTTTGGTTAAAAATGAATAAATCAAATTTAACCTTATATAGTATTAATAAAAATAATAAATTTATATCTAAACCAGTAAACCAAACAAACCAAATGAAAAAAATGGAACCGCTAACCAAATCAAAAACTGAATACAAAATTATGTTTGGTTTTCTAAACAACCTAAATGTTATGTTTTCAATGTTAATTACATTGATATAAATACAAATATTTAGAAAAAATTTAAAAAATTAATGAAGAGTATAAATGCATTTTTCGTTAAATAACAATATATTATAAAAAAGTTACGAATGTGTATAAAAGAGGGGTAACTTTACATAAAAAGTTAAATTGATTAAAATATATTAGATGGTAATATACGTCGCCACCATATTAAATTAATTTTTTTTGATAGTGTACAAAATTTCTTAAATATCATTTCTTATTAATAGTTAATGAATTTTTCGTTTATTCAATAGTTTTCGTATGATTCTAAATCCTAATAGTAGTAAATTATTTAGATATTTTATTAGCTATTTATATAACAACAATTTAGTATTTTAAATCTTCATTGGATAAACTATCATCCTACTCATAACAGGCAAATAAAGCACGTGTTAGGAGACGTCAGTGCTAGTATGAGCGGGAGGTGCGTAGGGACTTAACGTACGCATATACTTTCAGAAACGAGAGGGAGAGAACGAAGGACAGAGAGAAGAGAGAGAAAAACGGGTCGGTTTGTGGATAAACGAGTCATGGATCCGGGTTAAACCCAAAAAACAAAATCAGTCGCAGGGTCTCTCGTTTGTGTGTGATAAGAAATCAAAAAATGGAGAAGATTACGAGTGGTCTTCCCCCCCTCAATTTACCACTATACTCACCATACCATCACCCCTCGCCCCCAAATTCTCAAACCCTAATTTCTCGTTGTCGCCCTAATTTCACTGTCCCCGTTTATATAAATCCACAATCGATCCGTTTTATCGTACTTCTACTGTATCTTTTTCTGCCATCATCACTTTATATCTCTCTCTTATCTATCTTACGCTACCCCTTTTGTTATCTTTCAAGGGTTTCAGCCTTTTCTCTCTTGCGGCGATCGACGGCGTCTCAATTTCGGTTGTTTTTCACTAGGTAATTATCTTGCTTGTTTTGTTTTTGAGGTTTTGATTGTGTTTATGTTGGTTGTTTGGCTGTCTGATCGGGTTATTGTGTACACCGCAAGCTGGATTCGCTTCAATTTTAGGGATTTGTTGGGTTCGTAATGTGTGATGTGTGTGGTGTTGGAAGTTAATGTGTATCCAGTGTTGTTGATTGAATTGCTTATGGTTTTAGCGGGAGTTATCTACTTGATTCAGTTTTGAAGATTTTGTGGGGTTTGTAATGTGTGTTTTCTGGTGTTATATCCACTGTTTCTTGGTTGCTTTTCTATTGGTTTTAAAGGTAGTTGTTTGATTTTAATGAAAACCTGCCTTGGAGCAGCATCTGGTAACGTTTGCTGCATTATGTGTAGGGTAAGGCTGATCCAGCCCCTCCCCGATCCTGCGCAAAGCGGGAGCTAAGTCTTTTTTGATATTGATATACCGAATTGGTTAATTGGTAATTCGGTATGAGATTTTTTTTTTTTTGTTTTTTAATCAAGGTTGGGCGCTCTACTTATTGTAGATCTTTTTGTGCACCGCATCCCCTTCATCTGCTGCTTAAAAACTACCCAACCTTGGCTGTGATGCAAAGCAGGGTATCATTAAGCTACACAACTGATATCATAGGTTCTTTTTTTATTATTTATATCTTTCTGGGATGAATTGTTAAACACATTCAAATTTATACCAAGCACCACGGAAAGCTTAAGATTGTATCAAATTTGTAATAAGTTATTTTTTCATTCCTAAAGACTAGAATTACTTTTTTCATTCCTAAAGACTAGAATTGACTTAGTAAACAAGTGTAGGTGATAGCTGCTTGGTTTTATTTTTCACTGCCTTTCGAGTTTTTGCATCATGGGCCGTACTTTCTAAACAGGACTGTACTTTCTTTTTATGATATTTGTAGTCAAAGGCACAAAAGGCGCTTGAGCCTTTGACCACCTAGCTTATAACTTTGATTAATAATGCGATTGTAATGATTAATGACTACTCAGTTTCTGTTTAGCTTTGTTACTGTCAAATGTTTGCCTTTGTGATGATGTAACAGCATTATGTACTACCCTGCAGTATTTGAAGTTATATCAAGTTGTTTAATTATTTTACATTCATATGCTGTGATTGTGTCAAAATTTTGGTTGATACGGGTGACTTTTTGATAAATACATTGGTGTTAAGCTCCTTATTCTTATGTGGTAGATAGTCATAGGTATCCAGTAGTCCACATTAGTACATCTACTCTTTAATGATTAATGCTTACAAAATTATTACATGGATATGATAGCTCTGTAAAACTACCTGTATACTATTTATTTCAAATATTTATTGCTCACAAATCATAAACAGATCTTAAATGTTCATTTCTATAATGAATAGTTTATAATCAGCTAATGGGTAAGTGTGGAAATCTACATATCTATGGAAATGGGATTTGTTGTTTACTTTGTTTATTCTTTTGTAATGTATATGCAATTTTGTGAATATGTTAATCTCATAACTCCCAAGAACATATTTACTCTCTGTAAACATATGTACAATTGATTTGTTTTAAGAAATTAGTATTTGGTGAGTATGATGCTTATCATTTGGCATTTTATTCAGGTGCATTGCCCGTTCCATCTTGTTACATTATTCATGTGGGTGATTTTTGCCAATACATAATTTCTTGCTAAAGGGAGCAAAATGGACAAGATTGGAGGCTCTCAATTAGATGGCATTGGGAATACCTTTAGAAAGAAGAGGACCCAAACTTGCAGAAGGCCTAAACCCGAGGTTCGAGCGCTATCTGAAAATCATGATCACGCATCTCAATCATCAACACCACCTTCAGATGATGCTGGAAAGATATCAAGTGATGAGAATGCTGTTGATGCTAATCCTAAGAGAAAAGTATTTAATCTTAATCAATGTGCTACTAAAACAGAAGGTGAATACTCGCGTAAGAGAGCTCAAATGGATGATAAAAGATATAATAATGCATCACAGAGCAATGGAAGTTTGATGGATGCAAATGAAAGTGGAACTGACAACAAATTAAAAAAAGTCAAACTAAAGGTAGGTGGTGTGACTCGGACTATTCAATCCAAGACCAATTTTGGCACTTCAAAGAATTCAGGATCTCTAGATGCTCCTCATTCTCGGCCAAAATTGATTCTACAGGTATGCTATACTTGCTTCGGTTGTCAACCAGAAAGCACTTTCATTTATGGGGAATTGTGTATATTGCCCTTTAAACTTGCAAAATTGCATATTTTCCCAAACACGAGTTTTCAATGCATATTTGGTATTTGCAATGCTCTTGAAACATGATTTGGGGAAATATGCAATTTTATCAATTTAGATTTTAGAAGTGGATATATGCAATTGCCCCTTCATTTAAACATACAACATTCTCTCAAGTGGCTCGATATACCAGTCATCTATAGTATCTTTATGTAATCATGATTGTGTAATTTTAATGAGTCGAGCCTTTTGTTTACTAAGGTGGTGTTCGTTTATCATCAGGAATCAGTATGGGTTTGGGTTTGATAATGCCGTGGAATGGGAATGATTATGCTTTTTAAGCACAATCTTTTACATCGGTATGTAGGATTCCCAGTTATATGGGCATCAGCTCCATGTCCTTGTTACCTTGGACCAAACATACCCAAACACCATTAAAATTCATACCCTTAAACTAAACACCTCCAACTATTTCTCAAGACATTAATGGGCTCTATTTTGATCATCTTATTCATGAGAAGGACAGTAATTTACAAAATTAAAAAAAAAAAAGAAGATTTATTTTTCAACGGATCGTACTATGGCATTGAAGTTAATATGATATATATATATATATTGGATTCCTTGTTGCAACTCAGAAGGAGCTTTAGGGTACATCATTTATGAAACATTTATGCTATTCTTCAAATTGTATCTTTTGTCTTTTAAAGCTTTCTACTTTATAATCAATCCCTGTAATTACTTAAATTTGATTTAACTTTTGTCAGGACAATTCCGATGAAGAAGATTCTCCGGTTCTAGGTAAAAAAATCGGGTTACAAGGGATTCCTTGGAAGGATTTTTCAAGGGCCGGGTTTACTCTCGGGAGAGAAAACGCTACAATGGGCAAGAATTCAGGAGGGAAACAAGGGGAGAAATTGGATCGAGCACGAAAGAGCAAAAGGGTACCAAAAAAACGTGTTTTAGATGGTGATTTTATTGAAGAGGAAGATGATGAGATAAGGTATCTTGAAAAATTGAAAACCGTTAAGGTTGCTGCTGCAAGTAGAGATTATGATGATGATTCAAGTAAGAAACACAAGAGTCTTTCTAGGGTTTCTAAAGAAGATCCAAGCCTGTTAAGACCAGGTAGGGATAGTGTTTCTGTTGATACAGATTTTGATGAGGAAGATTTGGTATCTGATCATGAAAATGAAGGAAATAAAGGAAAGAAACCTAGAAAAGATTCTCCTGAATCTCCAAATGAAACCAAAAGGGAAACAACTCTCACTTCACGCCAACGGGCACTACTTTCTGGTAGGGATTCTGCATCGACTGCTACTCAAATTGAGTTTCCAAATGGATTACCACCTGCCCCCCCTCGAAGTGAGTATTTTTTCCCCCCCAAATCATGCAAATTGTTATGTCACAAGGATGTCTATGGTTCATAATATGTTTCTGAATTTTGCCCTAAATATGTACAGAGCAAAAAGAGAAACTTACAGAAGTGGAGCAGCAACTTAAGAAAGCTGAGGCTGCTGAAAGACGCAGGATTCAGAATGAGAAAGCAGCTCGTGAATCTGAGGTTTGACTTATCTTTGACCAATTTTTAAATTTTTTAAGCTTTTCTTGTTTTTAATTGAATGGCAAAAACCGTTTAGGCTGAAGCAATCAGGAAGATACTTGGTCAAGATTCAAGCAGAAAGAAACGAGAAGACAAATTAAAGAAGCGCCAGGAAGAGTTGGCACAGGTATGTGTCACTCTTTGATATTGATAACATTTTTTAACAGAAGCCTACATTGTTTTAAACTTTAAAGTAGATTTGTGAAATTACATTTTAATTATTGATGTTTATGTGAAATTAAACCAATGCTATGTTCTCTATTATATCAGGAAAAGGCTGCCAATGCAAAGCTGCTAGCACCCAGCACTATTAGAACTGTTATTGGGCCAAATGGAACTACTGTTGCATTTGCAGATGATATTGGGCTGCCTCATATTTTCTACCCCAAACCTACCTGGTAGTACATTACATTCGCTATATAAACTAAATAGATACAAAAGAAAGTAAACGGTATAATCCCACTTATAGAAAAAGCTGTTCATAAGGTTTGGGCATGCTATATAGACCAAACAAACAAACTTATCCAGTATATTCCCACTTTTAAGTAGAGTCTTGAGAGGAATGATAAAGACAAACCTTACCCCTGACCCAGTTGTGATAGAGATCCTGCTCCGAAGGAGTTCCCGACTCAAAGTTATCATTTGAATTTAATCATCCCAACGCTTTTAACGTTATTTTCACAAAATAAGTAAAATGACGTTACAATTAGTGAAATTTTACTTTTACCCCTTCAGGGCCCACACACATATACATTATACGCATGCACCGCAAATGGGGCGTACCTGCTATATAGACCAAGTTGGTATAATGGTTGAAGGAGTTGGAAGCCAAAAAAAGTGTGTTTTTGAGATAATAAACTTGTATGATTATGCTTTACACTAATTACGAGTACATATTTCATAATTTTTGGACAAAAATGTTTTGGAAGACCCAACTCAACCCTTCAACCCTATGTTGTCAAAAGCCCTTGGGGTGCGCGCCCAAGCTCTTAGGTGAGGCACCGAGTGTGGTTGTGCTGGGAAACGCCTTGCGGTAGATCTAGGCCCTTGGATTAGGTTCAGACAAGATTACGGCAAAGATTTTGGTCAAATTTGTTGAAACTCTGGCTAAATTCTTTAAATTCCTGTCAAACTTGCTTGAAAATTTAAAAATGACTTGGATACCTCCTAAACTAGCCCTAAACAAGCCTAAACATGTTTAAGACCCCTTAAATGGTATGTTAATGCTATGCTTCTTGCTCAGACCCTTGCTTTTTAATTGCCTTGTGCCTAGGTGCAAGGCTCACCCTTTGCCCCTTGAGTGTGCTTTTGACAACTATGGTTCAACCCTTACCAAAAGTTACCTATCCCAAATCCTTTTGATTTGACCATCTAGGATTATAGTATGCACACCGATAATAGATGTTAAACGAAAAAAGGCCTAGTTTCCGAGCAAACTGTTAATTGTTGTCCGAAATATGTTTTGAGTCAACCGAGCATGACTTGGTCTGACTAGTAACAAAATTATACGTTTTAAGTTTTAACCCCTGTTTCCCAACTCACCGGTTACACCACCTTAGTCTGTCTTTTGAAGGGAACCATTGAGCTGTTTGCTGATTGTTATATGGATTTTAATGCAGTTATCCCCCTCCAAGGGAAAAATGTGCCGGACCTTCATGTACCAATGCGTACAGATATCGTGATTCGAAATCAAATCTACCTCTTTGTAGCCTCGAATGCTATAAAGCAATTCATGCAAGATTGCTGTCTGAAACTAGCTAGCTGCTTTTATATCATGAAGGTACATTTGATGATACAAGTGTTGGTAGATAGTTGAGTGGAAGTGAGAGAACGATAGTTAGTTTTGTCTCGACAACGTTGAGATTATCAAATTAATGGAATTTGCATTGTTGGTGTATTGATGGGCAGCCGGTTTTTTTGATCAGCCGTTAATTTTTTTGGGTTTTGACTCTTGAATATGGATTGATGTTGGTTTTCCTTGACCGGCCATCGTTGTGGGTTTAATTGCGTCATCAATCTATTCTAGTAAGGGAAAACAGTAAATCAAGTTTACTCTCTATAAAAAAAATCATTCCTTTTTTTTTTTCTTTGCCAGTAAACTTTGATTTAGTATTTCTATGTTTCACAATGATCATCATTAATCTATAAGATTAGTGATGTGGATTTTATAAATAAAAAAGATCATTAAAAAAGATGATGGTGCCGTTTGGTTATGTTTAAACCATTAAGTGCTGAACTGGTTAAGGCTGTTTGTTTTAGAGTCTGAATGGGAAATAAAAAAAATTACCCTTTTTATTGAAAAACCCTCCAAAATCAAATCAAACCGTCGTTGGCCTCAACACCGCAGCCCTACCGTCGCCGTCTCTCCTCCGCTGCAGCCCCAGCCGGCCAGCCTCTACCGCCTCCCGTCGTTGACCTCACCACCGTCATCGCCATTGACATCCATCACGGTCGCCTTCGTCGCCATTGACCTTCGCCTTCGACCTTAGATTCAGACCTTGCCTTCGTTAGCTCTCAATGGTTTTGGTCTCCTGCGGCGGCTCCACAGCTGATCAATGTGAACCAAGCCCTCTTCTCTTCTCCTTTCTTTTCATTCAGACTTCATCCTATGTCTGAATGATTCAGACATTGGTTTAGACATAGGAATCCATTTTGATGTGTTCTTCTTCCTGAAACAAACGGTCTGAATCTGAACTATTCAGATTCAGACCCATTCAGACTCAAACAAACAACCCTATATATATTAAACTCAACAATCATATCAAGTAAATGTGTGCGACTACTTGTAGGGTGCGAAAACTATAAATAAATTCATGGTTTCTTGTCTATATTCCCAAACCTTAATCAATTCACATAATTTATAGTTCCTATGAGATGAAGGGGATGAGTCGCAAGAATGTTTGCCCCTTTTTAAACTTTATACTTTTGGAAAGTTTGCTTCTTTGACATTTTGTTCAAAAAACTGGTTTCAAAAATATCGTTTTTTTTTCTAATATTTGGGTGTTGTCTTGTATATAACACTAGTTAAATAAAAAAGCATCAAATAGTTACTATTGAAAATTACAAAACGTAAAATTATATTTTGAAAAAAAACAGGTTATTAATTTTGGATAATTAATAATTTAAATAGCAAACAACAATGTAATTTTTTAGTTTTTTTTTTTTTTTTTTTTTTTTTTTTTTTTTTTTTTTTTTTTTAAGTTCGCTTTTAAACATTTCTTTTGGTTTTTCACAAATGTTATTTTTAAATGAATTACACATTGTTTAAAAATTTTGGTTTTAAATTATTTTTCCTTTTTGAAAAATTTCTTTTAAATTTTTTTATAAACATTTTTTTGTAAAAAAATATTTTTAAAGAAGGGTTATAAATAAATTTTGGAATTTTCTTGAAAGTTGGTTCTTATTATATAAAAAAATTATACTTTATAATAATTTCATTTTTTTCAAAATAATTGTTTTTTAACATTAATATCATTATTAATATACTGATAACTTTTTATTTGAAAAAAATATGTTTCCTCGAATTGTACCATGTGCTGCTGATTCTTTTGTTCTTGTAGAAAATAGTTTTTTTGGTGTAAAAACTTTACATTTTTGTTGTGTTTTAATGTTTTTTTTTATTAATAGGAACTTGATGAATAGTAATTATATTTCCTTTTTTGTGTTTTTTCGTTTTCTCTTTTTGATTCTTATTTATATAATTGCTAATGTTTTGGCATTAGATTATTTTTGTTTGTCATTTTGTTTGTGTTTTTATTCAGCTTTGACGTTTAATTTTATAACAAAGTACACATTTTGTTTTTAAATGAGGTGACAGTCAATTCTATAACGACATACAGTCATACACTATAGAGTTTTACATGTTTTTAAATATTCATATTAATATTTGAAATTGTGGCCCAAGTACTTGAGCATATTGAGTCTCTGCTGGTAAAAAAACTAATTTATTGATAAAATAAAGAGTAAATTATCGAGATGGTCTATGTGGTTTATTATTATTTCACTTTTGATCCTTAAGTTTCATAAATTACCTATATGGTCTCTAACTTTTGACATTTGTAAACCATATAGTCCTTATCTGAGGGTAATTTGGTCAATTATATGAGGGTAATTATTTGATGATCCAAGTACTATATGTGTTACTAATGTCAAAAATTAGGAACCATATATGTAATTTATGAAACATAGAGACTAAAAGTGAAATAGTAACAAACCACGTGAACTATATCGTAATTTACTTTAAAATAAATATTTTGGAGAGGGAGAACCGGCCCAAACGAAGTGGGACTCACCTGAAGCCTGGGCTAAAGTAAACACGAGTCTAATATGACGACGAAGACATCGATATGAAATCGGAAATTATGTCTGTTTTCTGTTAGAAACCACATCGGAATCGGAATCGGAATTTGCGAACCATCCAATTTCACCATCTCTTTGTCGTAACAAGTTTCGATTCTTCTATTCAGGTACCCCCTGTATGTTCATCGACCCTCCACCCCTCTTTTTGATTTTAGGGTTTCATGCTCTCGTCACATATGTCTTTTGATATCTAAAATCGGCCTGCAAATCTGTCAACTGTTTGAAAATATCATCTCGTCTGATCATGAACCGACCAATCTTTCGTAGTATGTGCTGCTAACTTCAAGATCGTTTCTATATCTCTTTATTCGTGCATCTTCTTCTATACTTGAGTTTCAACTTTCAAGTGTAATTTATCCAAATTAACCTAACGTATTTCCAGTGTTTTTATTGCTAAAGATATGCTACAATTTGGGGAAATATGGAGATCTTGTATCTTTTAGTGTCATGAATCATTTAGTTTTTAGATTCTTTGTTAATTTGTGCTTTTAGTAGTCGATTCGCCTCTTGGACCTGAGGCTTTTACTCACTTTTTTTTTTAATTTAATTTTTGTGTAGTGTGGGCATCGAGATTTTCTAATAGACAGCGTGAGGTTGAATTTCTGAAGGTTTCATGGCGAGGATTAAACCTCAAGCTTTGTTGCAGCAAAGCAAAAAGAAGAAAGCACCAAGAAGTATCAGTATCACCACAATTGTATTGTACAGTGTAGTTACTGTTGTTATGGTGTTTTTCCTCTTTGCTACATACAGACATTGGTCTCAAAGGTTTGTTGCAATCAGCAAAACATCTTCTTTGGTTCCTAATCCTGTAACGCAAAATCATTCTGTTTTTTAATGGTCATGAGGAATGGCCAAAGCCATGATGAGTAAACCTGAACTATTTATGAAATCATGCGTTATTTGTATGAATTATGTTTATGAATATTTGTTGATATGGCTTGGATAATATTGCAAAAAATTAGGTCTTTGCGTTGCAGTTAGTGCTCAACACTCCTAACGATCGATGTGTTTGTTACTTGTAGGTCAATAATTCAGATAGAGGAGGGAACATCAAACTTTCAGGTGCAGATGTTGTTTCTTGAAGTTGTTTTCTTTCGTTTATTTGCATTTTTTGTTTGTTGTGAAATATTAGAAAGTAGGCTACATTATAGCATCTTTATGAGTAAAGCAAGATACTTAATACTTCTTTTGGTATGTTGGTATTAACAATGAAATGGAATGAAAATTACTGTTGTTTAATGAGTAATAGAATCCATTACTCAAGGAATGTTTGTCTTTTCATTGCTTAGGTGAAGGTGTTTTTTTCTTTACTTTTTATCAAGCAAATAAGCATTGAGTTGATATTTTGTTATTATTCTACCAAGTATACAGCCAAAATTTGTTTCTTTATCTGCCGCAGGTTGAAGATGACTTTTCAGATTCAAAGAAATCTGATGTTCCTAGATACGCTGTAAGTTTCAGTATCTTTTTTTCCATGTTAAACTTTACATTAATATCCGTTTGGTTCCTTATAGCTCAATTATGATTATTTTAACATGTTAATGTCTTGTTGTCTTTACTTGTTTCGACATACTTTTGTATACAGGTTTTTAATACCTCTAAAGGTCTAATAACTGTGGAACTTTACAAGGAAGGTTCACCTGAAATTGTGGATGAATTTATTGAAGCCTGGTGAGTATTGGTATTGCCTTTTATTCCCATGCCATATATTTAAATTATATTAGGTTAATGCTATGCTATTCTTCATATCACATTTTAATAATTTATCTCTTATTAAGCTTCCTATACCCCAGTTCAGCATCTTATGGGCCTTTTTTTCTTTCCTCCTCTTAAGTGATATATGGATAGGGAAGAGTTGTATACGTTATAATTGTTTTCTTGACATGGACAATTGGAATGACAGAAATACATAATGACTATTTTCTGTAAAATGATCTTTTGATAGACATTATGAATGACAATCTTTCAATTTAGCTATTAATATATATATTGTTTTAGAACATATTTGAATCTATTCCTATTAACCACCTTCACCTCGTAGGTTTAGAACCCTTGACCTCTTCGATGGTGGGGTGGCATGTTAACACGAAGATCTGTTAATAAAAAGTGTTTGACATAACTTAATAGTATACATTCAATGCTATAGAACATCACTAATAACTTCAACACTTGGTGTAACATTGTTACACACACACACACACATATATTCAATGATAATTTAAAACATCATTAGTACTTAAAAGTTAAAATAATACTAAAAGTATCAATCATTTGAACATTAACTGACAGGATGCAATTCTCAAATCTTTATTCAGAATGCTTATAAGAAGGAATACAATAAAATTCTAAATGATCCTTGCATATTAAATGCAACTAACAAATCAACGCTAATAAAGTTACCGTCTTTTACACACACACATGCGTTTCTCAAGGCGGTGCAACCATATTTTCTTGCATATGACAACTATAATCCATAAGATTTACTTTCATTTATATGAAAGAACATCTTGCGTCACTTTAAGAACAAATGTTAAGAAAACGCCAAACAGTAACAGTTGTTTTTAACATCATTAATAACTTTAGCAAGGGTCAGTTGGGCCTTTATTATATTCTTTCTAAAGGTTGAAATTTGAGAATTGTATCCAGGCTGTTAATATTCATTTAACAGCAGATGTTATTATATTTGAAGTTGTTAATGATGTAATATGTTCAATGATATAATTTAAACATTATTAACAACGTATGATATGATTATTAAACATATGTATATACAACAACAACAACCTTACCCAGTATATTCCCACTTTTCAGTAGGGTCTGGGGAGGAAAGATAGATACAAACCTTACCCCTATCCCAATTAGTATAGAGAGGCTGCTACGAAAGAGTCCCCGGCTCAAAGTTATCGTTTGAAGTTGATCATCCCAATGATTTTAACGTTATTTTCACAAAATAATTAAAATAACGTTAAAATTAGTGCACTTTACTTTTGCCCCTTAAGGGCCCACATATATATACATTATATGCGTGCACCGCAAATGGGGCGCCATTAAACATATGTATATAATTGAACATTAACCTATGAGTATAACATATATCGGTTCACCGAAACCAACATGTGATTAGTGGTTGGCAAAAAAATAAATAAATCAAAGTCTCATATTTTAGATTATTTTAAAATTCTGGAAATGTTTATTGCAGTCAGAAGGGACACTTCAAAGGGATGCTATTTCAGCGTGTGGTGAAACATTTTGTGATCCAAGGAGGTGACTCTGATAATCATGCAGTTATAGAGGACTGGACTTCTAGAGAGAAGCACTATAATCAGCTTGAGAAAAGGTTTCTTAAAATCCACATCAACTTTCATTTTCAAAAATATACTTTACTCATCATCTTTGTAATAATTTAATATTTCCATCTAGATTAAAGCATGAAGCTTTTATGCTTGGTACATCAAATACCAAACATGAAAAAGAGGGATTTGATATTTTCATTACAACTGCACCGATTCCAGATCTAAATGCAAAACTCAATGTCTTTGGACACGTTATTAAGGGAGAAGATGTTGTTCAGGTAAGTTTAATAGTACTATTTATCGTGTCTATTACTTTGTTTTGAGGTTTAAATGCAAACAAACAACCATTGAACCTTTTCTTGTTTAGCACAGGCATTGATTGATTTTATTTTGGATTTTGCATTATCCAGGAAATTGAGGAGGTGGATACAGATGAACATTACAGACCTAAATCTCGAATTGGGATAATTGATGTGACACTGAAACAGAAGATTTAAGGTTTTGGTTTATTCGAATGTCAAATACCTGATAAGTGTTTTCTGAATTTATTTTTGTCGCTTTTTTTTTTTTTTTTTTTTTTGGGGGGGGGGGGGGGTCAGGACATAAAGCAGAGGGTTGGGTTTATTGTTGTGCGATTGACATAACTGTTTGTGTATGTGTTTGTTCTGCACACAATGTAGAACTTATGGAAGAACAGTTGGTTTAATTAGAGCTTTAGGTCATACAATTACCAAAATATTTGCCATTGTATTCATTAGTTTTTTTTGTTGTTTGGATAATGATACTACCCTTGGTGGCTATTTGCTTTATCTTTAGCTTTTCTAGTACTATGTTTTAGAACTGAAATCTTTCATCATGTTTCCTAGGATCTAAATCATGCTTATATTCTTTGGTTGTTTATCGAATGACCTGAAGACATTATTTTGTACTTTTATCTGTGTACAATTTGGCATTTTAAGTTTCAGATTAACTGTGTGCAAGCTTGTTCCTCAAGTTTCAGCCTCAAATACAAAATAGTCTACATTCTCTCACATAAAAAAGAGATGCATTTATATATCCAAAAGTTTTCAATAGGATAACCTAAATCCAAAAGTTTTCAATAGGATAACCTAAATAAGTAATCAGAGAACTTCAGATGCAGTAAAAGGTTTAACTCGGGGACATTTTGTTATGCTACTATTTCAGGCAAGTATTTATTGGTGATCAACATAAACTGACACACTGATGCCCTCTCAAGTTGTTTTAATAAAAGTCTAAAATATTATTGTTTGACCGAGTAACTTGGTCTAATAAATGACCCAACTTGCAAAGTTTTACTAAATCAATGAAACATTATATCATCAGATTAGAGAAGTAATTAAAATTTGAGACATCCTTATACAATATGGTCCTGTAATGTAATGGTAACTCAATCTTCCATGGCTGCATTTCAATCTCACTCCTCAGGCCTCTTCATTTTTTCAGTAGATACCTGTTATTTAGATCAGTAATTAGATTTCAGTGGACCGTTTAATACATAATTATTTTAAGTTGAGAATTGGTAAAACTGTAGTAATACTCTTGTATGTTTTGTTTTAATTGTGATATATAAGATGGTTATGTAACCAGTTACCTTGTTACATCTGACAACAACAACAAGCATATCCAATAAAAATCCTACTTATAGTAGGATCTGGGGGGGAAGGATAGAGACAAACCTTACCCCTATCCCAGTTGGAATAGAGAGGCTGCTCCGAAGGAGTTGTTACATTTGACAAGCAACATGTAAAAGTGCATTATGCAGTTCTCATGTTTTTCTATGTACAATTCGTTAGGTATTGAATGTGAACATTTGACTCTATTGGTAGGATACAAAAAGCTTTTACATCAAGTCATCAATGACATATAGTTGTTGAGTGCTGACAAATGAGAGAGGGTAAACAATGAAGCATTAAGTCTAGCAATGCTTCTCATCTCTTTTATATCTTGAATTCTTGGTTTGCATGTGCATTTTATCAAAGGCTTGTGGACAACTATAGATAGATGCATCTCTTCATGTATTTACCTTTATCATACAAATAATTAGCTTCATACGCCCAAGATGGTTATATTTGTGAAGACAATGGGAATGATTGGGATTGTAATGTTGTTTTTTGTTGTGACAACTGTTGTTAATGAACCTCCTGCCATTTCTTGTTGTTGCAAAACTGGGAATGCTGTATTGCTGTTGACATAAAGAAACCGTGTGCTATTTCAACTACTAACTATACCTTGATAACGTTTTTTTTTTTTTTTTATCTTTTTTTTTCTTTTTTTTTTCTTTTTCTACATGTGTGTTCCTCTTCGTGTTCTTGCATCCGTATGTTTGATGTATGTATTAAAAATATCAAGTGTTTCTTCTGTGTCGTTTGAACAAAAGGCTGGGTGTCTAATTCTCATATGCGAAGCCTGCACTCTGCAGATATGAATTATGATGTGGCTGTTGTTACACCTGAGTTCAACACTATTTGTTCAAAACACATCTAATAATAGTTTATCAATGTTTCTTGAGTATGTGTGAATTAGGGGTGTGCGTAAAATAAAAAACTGACTAAAAATTGAAAAATCCAAACTGAAATAAATGAACTCAAATAGATACAGTACGAGGTTGAAGTAAGTTTTCTAAGAAAGCGAAAATTTGGGTCTGTTTTGGTTTTACCTAAATTAAAAAAAAATAAATATTGTTTTTATTACATATAAAACCACATATTCTTTATATTTTAGATACGTATTAGTAATAGTCCGTATAATTCAAACCTATCTATGCACACCCCTAGTATAATTCAATGATTTTGCAAGTGGGCCATGCATTAATTAAAAAAAAATTAAAAAAGATGCATATTTAGATTTACTTTAGTGTGGGCCCAAAGTAATAAGATTTAGTTATTCGATTAACGCAATAAACATGTGTTAACATTCGATTCTCTCACTATATATATGTGTGTGTGTGTATGGGAGGGTTCGATCATTTGAAAACCAACCTTTTTATAAAAAACTAAGAAAACTAATCATAATTATTACCATTTTTTTTTCATTTTTATTTTATATTATTGTAAGGTAAGAAATGTATGAAAAAAGAAAAAAAATAAAAAAAATATGTATTTCATGTAATTACATATATGTAACTTCATGAGTTACATGCGTAACTTTTTGAGTTACATATACGTAACTTGGTGATTTACATATGTTTATTAAATTTTATTTCCAAATATAACATTTTCAACCTTATAATAAAAAATTATGATTTTTTTTTAAAATTTATTGGTAAGTATGAGTTTTCTTGGTTTTCTATAAAATGAGAAGTTTTCTTATGAACCTTCCCGTATATATATGTACGTGTACAAGTATGTATATGTATATGCATACATAGGGAATAAATAAAATGAGAACATTGTACTATTAATATCGGTGGTTTTTCCATTGACCTAAACTAACCTTTCACTTTAACAACTTACAAAACTCTGCAGCTTTATAAAATGTTATTTTGACTCTTACAAGTTTCTAAACTTTAAAGTTTACCTCTTATGCTATATATAATCTGATTTTTTCTCGATAAATTTTGTTCATCAATTTAAAAAATAATAATTGTAGGTCTTATATGTACGTACGTGTGTACGCACGTACGTGTGTACGTGTACAAGTATGTATATGTGTATGTGTATGTGTGTGTATATGTATATGCATACATAGGGAATAAATAAAATGAGAACATTGTACTATTAATATCGGTGGTTTTTCCATTGACCTAAACTAACCTTCCACTTTAACAACTTACAAAACTCTACAGCTTTATAAAATGTTATTTTGACTCTTACAAGTTTCTAAACTTTAAAGTTTACCTCTTATGCTATATATAATCTGATTTTTTCTCGATAAATTTTGTTCATCAATTTAAAAAATAATAATTGTAGGTCTTATCAATTGACAGTAAGGTGTTGGAATCGTAAAGAATGAGGCCAACACCAATTGAACATTGATATAATTATAAAATTGTCTTTATCTTGCTTTGATCTTCATAATCGATTTGTCGTAACTTTATACTTTATTTTATATACTTAACCATGTTACTTCACCAAGACAATGAGCGTAATGAAGTTCATAAACACGTTAACTTTTCTTATTTTTTTCAATTGAATTATTTTCTAAAAATTTTATGCCGCAACGTACGAGGCATGATAGAGTTTTCTATTTACGTTTTAATCTTCATAACCGATCCATCATGACTTTATTTTTTTCTTTTAGTAACATCCATTTTGCAACGCGTGAGTTTTAATAAAATCACACAACTGAAACATGCGAGTAAGTTTCCTTAGATGAGGAAAAAAAACGTGTTTGCAATAATATAAATATAGCTAGATTAGGCAAAAGATGCTTTCTGTGTAGCATGTATTTATCTTATCCAAATTCATTTACAGAAATTAATAAAACATAACCATGTTTCATGTTTAAAATGGAGTTGGTAGCTAACCTACCCAATAATCACGGGTTAACAAAACACCTACCCATGTGACAACTTATTTAATATTGTGGTAATGTACGTATCCAATCAAAGTTAGATGTCACCTAAGTATTAAATTAATCTACTTTTTTGTGTGTCAAAGTAAATTAATTGAAAAATCTTTAAATGATAATGTGCTTTTAATTCAAAGCTAATGTTATATCTATATTACAAAAATGAAAAACTTTCCATGAATATTTATAAAAATATTAACTCGAATTAATTGCCTAACATATATATAAAAATTTAGAGGTAAACTTTGAATATTTACAAGTACAGAAGTGTCAAAACTTCAACTATAAAGAAACTAAATGCACTTTTACGCTTTTTTTTTGGATTGAATCAATGCAGACAAATTAAAATTATATTTTGATGAATTGTTTTAAAGAGTCCTTTTATCATGCGCATTACAATGGGCCTATACGATAACATCAATTTGATAAACGACATGTCTGCAAACATCATAAAATCGTATATTTAGTGGTTGTAAAAACTATTATTCTGAGATATAATTTGGTCTTTTACCCAATGTACACTTGTTCTTGAACAAAATGATACATAATTAACTCTAAACACACATAAAAATATGTTTAATAAAGTATTCTATTTTGATATTATTTGCTTTACGAAAAAATTTATGCCAAAATTAAACATAGATAAACTTGAATTTATACTGACATACACATATAAATAACCACGTTGCAAAATATTTTATAAAAAGGACATAACTGTTACATAAATATAAATTCAAATTTTAACCGATGCTAAACTATACACTCATTTTTGAACAACTTACAGGCAGATTACTCGAAACACACATAAAAATAAGCTTGATAAAGTATTATATATGACATTACTCATTTTTTTAGATTAATTTGCACCAAAACGTATAACAACTCGAATTTATGCCAACACGCACATATAAATATGCACGTTGCATAATAACAAACAGAAATCTTTCAGAAAAATTAGATTATATTATACTATAGAAGGTGGACTCGAAATTTTTGAAATATAAGAGGTCAAATAGACATTTGACAAAGTGGCTTAGGTGGTGTTTGTTTTTTTTAAAAAACTTCTTCTAACCTCTTATGTCTGCGCCACGCAGACGCGGGAAGAGGTTAGAGGTTCGCAGACCGTTTGTTTTCTCGCAGACATTTCATTAAAAAACGTCTGCGCGACCTCTTCTTGGCGCAGACGTGGACCAACCTCTTTTTGAGGTCTTCCAACCTCTTCTTCCTTCCCACAGACATCTGATGAACCAAATCCTACCGCCAAAGCCACGCCTCCCACCTCCCACCTCCCATCTCCGTCGGCCTCCACCGCCGCTGTCTCCGCCGCCGCACCTACCGCCGCCGCCTCCACCGTCGCACCTACGGCCGCTGCCTCCACCGCAGCTGCCTCCACCGCCGTCGCCTCCGTCTTCCTTCTCCTTCGTCCTCCACCGTCGCACCTACGGCCGTTGCCTCCACCGCCGCTGCCTCCGTCTTCCTTCTCCTTCGTCCTCCAAAACCATAGGATCGCCTCCACCGTCGCACCTACCGCCGCATCTTCTCCTTCCCTTCTTTCCTACCCACGATCGACGATGTAAGCCCTTCTCCTTCGTCCTCCAAAACCCTAGCTCGTGATGGTGACAACCACAGTCGGCCTCCTTCGTCCTTCCCTTCTTTCCTACCCACGATCCATGATCCCCTGGTCTCCTTCTCACGCGCGTTTAGATCTAGGGTTCCGGTGGGGAAGAGGTTGTCGACGGGAGGGGGTGGGTTGGGGCAGACGATGGGTTGGGGCAAGTTGGTGGGTTGGGAAGAGCTTGATGTGGTCTGCAGAGGTTAGAAAACAAACACCTCAAAAAGACCTACTTGCAGAGGTTTGGTCCACCTCTTCTGCAAAAGATGTCTGCAGATGTGGTCCGCAGACCGCAGACGTTTTACCACTGAAAAAACAAACACCACCTTAGTTTATCAAGCAAAGTTACTTGTTTGTTGTGATAAGATGATATGATTAAAACATGTTTTTTGAGGTGAGATAACTCCTTTAAAAGAAACATACGAAGTTGTGATAGATTAGTTAGGAAGATTGAAATGCATATAAGAATTTTTAAAAAGTAATGTAATATAAAAAAGTTAGAAAAAAAACCCAGCATACACTCAAAACACATGGCTACCATCTCCTTTTGGGCTACATATATGTATGTTCTCCAAAATCAATTTAATTATTTAAACTATACGAAGTTAGTCAAAAATAAAATGAAAGAAGAAAGTACTCACCCACACTTGCAAATAAGGTTATATCATCGATACTTGTGGGACATCAGACATTCTTAAATTTTAAGGAAAAAATAACATAAGCTCATATATATATATATATATATATATATATATGGCAAGGTATAAAAAATAACCCTCTTTTTTTGCTACAACTACGTAACTCATTTAAACCAATCATAAACTTACACATAAGCATTATATTAAAATATTAAAAAGGGCATCATAGTCATTTTACCCCTTATAAGTTCCCCCCCTCTTTTTTAAACATTAATAACTTTTTTATGATATATTATTTTTTAAAAAAAATTGCACCATTATATTCGTCTCATTTTTCTCTTTAATTCCGTTATAGTCTCGACTAATTTTTTTACTTTTTTTAAATACCCTATATTTACATCATTGTAACGAGATTAAATATAACAAATTTATTTGAACTTTTTTTAAAAATGATAAATTACAGTGATGTAATTTACATTGACGTAATTTAGCGTGATGTAATTTACATTGACGTAAAATTCGGTTTCGGTTTTTTTCGGTGAATTTGGTTTAAATTACAGTGATGTAATTTACATTGACAACAAATTAGTTTAAATTTTTTTCGAACAATGATAAATTACATCACTATAATTATCATTGTAAGAGAAAAAAATCAAAATAATGTGTTCTATTACATCACTGTAATTTATCATTGTAATTATCATTGACGTAAAATTCGGTTTCGGGTTTTTTCGGTGAATTTGGTTTAAATTACAGTGATGTAATTTACATTGACAACAAATTAGTTTAAATTTTTTTTGAACAATGATAAATTACATCACTATAATTATCATTGTGAGAGAAAAAAATCAAAATAATGTGTTCTATTACATAACTGTAATTTATCATTGTAATTATCATTGTTAGAGAAAAAAATAAAATAATGTGTTACGTAACCGTTAATTATGTCATTGTAAATTACTTTATTTTGTGTTACATTACTTCATTTTTTGTTACATTACTGTAATTTACCATTGTTAGAAAAAATTTTAATTAATTTGCTATCTTTAAGCTCGTTACAATGATGTAAATACATGACATAAAAAAAAAACTAGTCGAGACTATAACGAAATTAAAGAGAAAAATGAGACGAGTATAATGGTGCAATTTTTTTAAAAAAATAATATAGTATAAAAAAGTTATGAATGTTTAAAAAAAATGGGTAAACTTTACTTAAATAACAAATGTCTTAAATGCCCTTTACATTAAAAAAAAGAAAAAAAAGGAATCTGACACGTGTCACCATCCTATACACTTACATTTTTAAACTAACCATTGGATGATGGTTAATGGGTTGTAACAAAAGATGAGGGTTATCAAAAATTCCATCCCCTATATATATATATATATATATATATATATATATAGGGAGATGATCAAATGTTAACCCTCCCTTATAGCGTTAACCCATTAACCCTGACATTTTTTGCTCAAATCTTTGTTTTTTTTTTCATGGTTTTTATTATACATAAATAGAGGAGGTTTCTTTTTTGTGTTTTTTCTAATTCATCACCGTTTAGAAATTAAATCAATTGTAAGTTTAAGTTACACTATCTGATGTAAGTAAGTGTAAGAAACTTGCACTTACTTACATTTTGATTTAATTTCTAAACGGTAATGAATTAGCAAAAACACAAAAAAGAAACCCCCTATTTATGTATAATAAAAACCATGACAAAAAAAAAAGATTCGGGCAAAAAACGTCAGGGTTAACGGGTTAACGCTATAAGGGACGGTTAACAATGGAACCATCCCCTATATATATATTATTTTTTTTATCTTTAAAATAAGAAACAATAGTGAAACCTTAAATATATGAACTCACATTCATCTTATATTTTTGTTTTTTATGAAAAATATAAAGATAAGGATAAAAAATAGGATATGAGAGATTTTTAAAAACAAGATATAAAATAAGATTCATTTAATTTTAATTAAATTAATAAATTACTAGAACAAAGATCGATCGAGAATGAGATGTGAATACTCGAATACTCCTAGGTGGTGTTTATTTTTTAAGAGGTAAAATGTCTGCAGTTTGCGGACCACATCTACAGGAGAAAAGTTGGACCAAATGTCTGCAGTCTGCAAAAAGAAGAGTGTCTGTTGACTATTCAAATACATTGGTGGTTGTGTACGGAGGGGTGATGAGGGTGGCCGACGGTGGTGGAGGTGGTGGGGGTGACCCACGGTGGAGGGTGGCAGCGGTGGTGATCGGCGGCGGCGGGAGGCGGTGGCGGCATGCGCGGGTGGCCGGCGGCGGTGGGTGGCAGCGGTTCTGGCGGTGGTGGGCAGCGGTGGTGGCTGGTGATGTTGGGTAGTCTTTGCAGACCTTAGAAGATCCTAGAAGTGGTTGATCCATATCTGTACCAAAAAGACCTCACACAGACGTTTTTTAATGAAACGTTTTCGAAAAAACAAACAGTCTGTAGATGTCAACATCTGTGCCTGATTTGCGCGACGCGGATATAAAAGGTTGCGCAGACCTTTTCTTAAAAAACAAACAAGGCCTTAGACTGTTCACAACTCAATCTTTGTCTACATCTTTATAATTTAACTAAATATTATTTTTTTAAATGAAATTTCGAATTTTGTTTAACATACTACTTCACATTCTCCATTTTTTCTATTTTACTCACACACACTAATTATAATATTTTTTTTCGGTCTCTTAACACACACAAGAGTTATAGTGATTGTGAATTGAATTCTTTATATTTGAAGATTTTCTTTTTCAAATTTCAAAAAACTCACAAATTTATAAATAGAGAGGAAGATAGATATTCAGATGAAGATGAAAAATAACCAAAAATTATGAAATTTGAAAAAATACCACAAAAAAACAATGAGTTAGTAATGAAATTGAAACCTTAAAAAATGAATGATAAAAGGTTTTGAAAATGGTAACACTGTTATAATTTATAAAAGAGTCATAATTATTTCATATCGGTTGTTGATTTAACGATGACAGTCAAAAGATAGGAGGGAGATCTTATAGTTGTAAGTGACTCAAGTTGCTCATTACTTACTCAAGATAAGTTTATTAAAAGTTTTGAGATTGGAACAATCTAAGTTTAAACAAGTCTAAGTCAAACTCTATACACCAAACTTAAATTAGTTTAAAAGACCCCTTAGTTATAAACGGTTCATGACATTGGAAGGGCCCGACACATTTTAGTATGTTACATAAAGTCAGCAACCATTTAAGGTTCGAGAACTTTGAAGTTTTGAGACTTGTGTTGGAGAAATTCATCAAAATCACTTGGAAATCTATCGGATCTTGTAAGAATCACTATTCGAAATCAATATTTTTCTCTTTCTTGTTCAAGAAACTTGATTATAGGATAATCCAAGAGAGAGAATTAGAGATACGAATTTCGATTGTATCTTGATAAATCTACGAATTCGTTTCTATATTCATCACCAACCAACCGCAAGTAGTTATTGACGGTTGGTTTTGGCGTTGCCCTGAAACCCACAAGAGGTGTTGCCCCCTAGACCCCCAACCGCTGACTGGCCAGCGGGACCGCCACCAGGAGCTCTGCCCCTTGGACCCCGTTAGGGGCGCGGCCCCCTTGACTCCCCGCGCTTGGTCAGGAGCACAGAAATATTAAACGAGTGTGCACTCCGCACCTCCAACTTTTTTAATATTTCTTTACATCCAATTACACTAAAATATACAACACCTTAAGGGAAGATGCCAATACCATCATGCCAAGACGGTATTCTTCATAGTTCATACCTTGCGGCCTGGCTTACTGGCTATCTGCGTTAGTTGAATACTTGAATGATTTCTGTTTAAGTTAATGGCTTTACTCTGTTCATTAGGGTTTTACTTTTATTAGTAATTTAGGATTTAGTAACTTACTTGATTACATATTTAGTTGTCTAATAGAAAGAGTAATACGAGTCTAGATGCTCGAAAAGAAGAAGAAAATTAAACAAGATGCTATAGTTATTTTTGTTTTTGTTTTTTTATAACCGGTCCCAAGCCCGAATAAAGGATGGGGGTTTTTAACATTAATCAATAAGGTCTCGGAGTTTAATTCCACCTAAGGTACCGAAAACACTTGAGACGACCATGCATATTGTTTTTTCTTTATTTTTTATCACGTATACCTTTTGTTTTAACTAATTTAAATATTACTAAACAATTCTACATTCTAACATTGAATTTCGAGCATGTATTCTACGTAAACTTAACTAGTATTCACATAACAGTCAATAAATGAATAAATTTAGAGCTGGCTAATGATCAGTTGGCTTATAAGTCGGTTCAGTACGTGTCTACTGGTAAACTATTATAGTATGTGGCGGTTTGATGAATCAAGATTTTATCAGGAAACTTGCAGAAGAGTTTTCTAAAACTCTTCATGTCGAATTTTCTTGAACCACAAACGAAAATTGAAGCTGCCAAACTCAGATTTGAAGCCATTTAAGCCCACGGGTCGTACCAGAGAACGTATCTGCAACATCTTATCGTTGTTTTGCAACAGAATATCCGTTCAATTGGGTAATGATTCGTTTTATCCTACGAGTTTAATATTTTGTGAATTAAATCTAGTTTTGATTGTAATACTATGATTATTGGTATTGATTATTGCCTAGTTGATAACTAGGGGTTGTTAGAAACGAAGAATTTGATATTTTGACGGTGAAATCTTCGTTTTGAAGCCGGGATATTGTCCGGTTGTTATGAAACCCATATCATGATATGATAACTAGTAGGATGGGTAAATGGTGGTTTTGAAATAAATATGGATTATAATCCATGGGTTAAATGATGATTGTGATGAATTGATGTTAACATTATTAACAGTTATGATCATAAATGAATTTTTGAATAATAGTAATAATTAAAGATCGTAACTAATATAATGAACATCAATTAATTGATGAAATGCCTAAGAGAGGCATGAAATGTGATTAATTGTGAAAATTGACTTTGAGCAAGTCAAATCAGTCAAGTGTGTTGAACTTGATTGTATGTGCTATATGTGTTGAAACTAGTTGTATATGTATTTTGCAACTAGGTGGTGGTAGTGGAAATCAAACCACTAATCATAAAGCAGGAAAGGAGCCTGCAGTTGCTAATCTCTTATCTGATCAAGGTAAGTAATCTCACCACTATAACATCACATAATAAATATTAAATTTGTTGTTGAATAATTGATATGATAAATATGGCATTGGTAATAGGGGAATGTTGAATAATAAAAGTTCAACAACCTATAATAAATCCAATACCTTGGTAAATAATAGTGTGGGAATTCTAGATGGAAGTACTGGTGGGTGAACATCTTAAGACTTGAATTATTTATGACTCCACAATGGTGGATAGCTAGAGGTGCTGGCAATTGTCTTAGATGGAAGTACCGGTGGGTGAACATCTTAAGACTTGAATTATTTATGACTCCACAATGGTGGATAGCCAGAGGTGCTGGCAATTGTCTTAGATGGAAGTATCGGTGGGTGAACATCTCAAGACTTAAATTAATCATGATGTCACAAATGTGTGAATAGTCAGAGGTGCTGATAAATAGCTATGGTGGAAGTACAGGAATGTGAACAACATAGTGTGATTTTGATTAAACTATTGTGAGCAATAGTTGATGATTAGTAATGTGATATTTTTACATTGTGAGAGTCAATTCGAATAGAAATGACTCAATTTGAATATTAATTGTGAAAAATGTATTTATACATTTTGTTGTTGAGAAATCATGGGGTTTACTTACTTAGTTCTTATGAACTAATGTGAAATATTGTGTGATGTTTGTAGGTCAAACATGATGGATTTGGCTGTAAGGATCAAGGTGGACTGGGAATCGAACAAATAAACCTTGTTGCAAATGTTTGAAATTTTGGTTTAAACGTACTTATGTAAATAAGCATTGTAAAAGGTGTGACACGTTTATGTTTGCGTTAAACTTTGTTTAATATTATTAAATAAAGAGGGTCAAACAAGGTTTTAAAAATGAAAAATTTGCTGGGACCAACTCTGATATTATGGAATAATGTTGAATAGTAACCGGGGGTTACAAAGCTGGTATCAGAGCAATGGTTTGAGGGATTGAAGTGTTGGAAACACACTTTAACTCAAATCTTATGCTCTTGATATGTGATTAAACGTTCGATTTAAGCCTCGATCATTAAGCCAGAGGTATGAGGTCAGTAATTATGTATTGAATTGTATATGTACACATTATGGTGTGTATAAATTGTGTGAAGTGAACTTCTCAATTATGAAATGAAATGACGAAGTTAAGGGCATGAGTGTGTGATAAACATGTTATTATGCCTGGCCAGTATAATGAGATGTTTAGGACATAACCGTTTCCTTAATTAAGTCAGATTGTATCATGATTTTGAATATTAGGTAAGGTGATTATGTACTATATAAGTACAAGATTATTAAATATTGCGAATATATGAGACTGATTGTCTAATTATATGATTTCAGCCACAAATGGCTGATGAAAATACTTATGGTGGGAGTAGTAGCAGTGAAAAGGTGGAACTCACTGAAACTCAAGTAATGGTGAAGGAAGAGGTGGCAAAGGCTTTTGAAGCTGCTTTGCCCACATATATTGAAGAAATTAAGTCTTCATTAAAAGAGTTCCTTCATCAAAAATTGGCTGATTTTGAAGCCGAACCGGAAATGAAACAATCTTCCAAGAAAACTACTTTTAAAGAATTTATGGCTTGTAAGCCAGCTGAGTTTAAAGGGGAGGTAGATCCCTTGATTAGCCAGCGTTGGATATCTGATATTGAAAGTACGTTTGAAACTAGTCATTATGACCCGACTGATGAGGTCATGTTTGCTGGCAATCAGTTAAAAGATCGTGCCAAAGATTGGTGGGAGTTGTTGAGAAAGGAAAGAGGCAGAGATGGAATAAAAGGGCTGACGTGGGCCCAGTTTAAAGAACTTTTCTTGAAGCGGTTTTGTCCTCAAGCCGCTATTGATCGTAATACTGAGGAGTTTCTGCATCTACAGCAGAAGGATGAAAGTGTTGATACCATCAGTGTCATTTTCTTCGATAATGCTAAATTTTGTCCAGATCTTCTTCAAACCGAAAGGATGTGGATAAACCGGTATCATACTATGTTGAACACGAAGTACCGGGAATTTCTCACGCCTTCTAAGTGTGAGACACTTAATGAGTTGATTAATTGTGCTAGGGAACGAGAATTGGAATTGAAACGGCAGGAAGATCGAGGAGATAAACGAAAGGCTGAAACAGAAACAGGTTCGTCTAAAAAGACAAAGTTTGCCAAATAGTTTAAAAAGCCTGTTTTTACTAAATCTTGTCCCAACTGTGCGAGGATGCACGCGGGGGAGTGTCATGCTAGGCCTGTTGTCTGTTATAAATGTGGGAAGCCGGAACATTTGGCAACCCAGTGTTTGAGTCCTCCTAGTCTGTGCTACAATTGTTATAAGCCAGGGCATAGGAGGAGTGAGTGCCCTGAACTTAAAAGGGCAGCACCAATTAGTGATGATAGCCGATCGTTTAAATCTCAAGGCTATGGAAAAGAAACCGGAAGTGCCTAAACCAAAGGGGAGAGCTTTCCAGATTTCTGCAGAGGAGGCAAAAGTCACGTCTGATGTAGTGACATGTACCTTCTTTGTTAATTCAATACCTGCTTATGTGTTATTTGATTCTGGAGCCAATCGATCTTTTGTATCTATAAAATTTGTGCATCATCCATCTTTTGTCTTAGAAAAGTTGCATGTACCATTAGAAGTAGAGGTTGCTGATTCTAAGAGTTTTCTTGTGTTTGATATTTATCGAAATTGTAAACTTACGATCAATAACAAGGATTATGTTGTTGATTTAATACCCATGGTATTGGGGGAGTTTGATGTTGTTATTAGAATGGATTGGCTATCTTCTTATAAAGCCAATATTCTTTGCAACCGCAAAGTTATACAATTGGTAATCCCTAGTGGTTATGAATTATCCATTCAAGGAGAAAAACGTGGAGGGGTTGTTTTGTGTTCTTTGGTCAAAGCCATGAAGTATATGAATCATGGGGGCCAATCTTTCTTAGCTTATGTCATTGATGCTGAGAAGACAGTAAAGAAATTAGAGGATGTCCCGATTGTTAGGGATTTTCCTGATGTCTTTCCGGATGATTTACCGGGAATCCCTTCTGATAGAGATGTGGAATTTAGCTATCTAACTAAACTATAATCGCCAGATATTTAGTTATTTAGCTAAGTCCAAGATCCTATATGATGATTTCCAAAATATGAGAGACCATCCTTCTCATCCTACTTAGCTTCATCACCTGAAACATGTAAGAAAATCAAGTGTCAACTACTAATTAGTTGGTGAGTAATCATAAGTTTTTATACTTTAAAAATGTTTTATAAAATGAGTATAAAAGTTTGTATTTTGAAAAGATTTTATAAAAAGTTTAGATAAAATAAGTATAAGAACTTATGGTCTTGCTGAGGAAATCCACAAGAGTACCTGTGTGACAATCCAATTACATATCCCAACACAACCAATCAAACACATAAACAATCACATAATCACATATCAATTCAGTCATAGACAATCAGAGATAATCATAGTCAATAATAGATAATCAAACACATAACCATTCAACCAATCTCAACATCAATATTCTCAAATAATATCTGTGACTATACATGGTCATTATGTAATTAACATAAGTTAAAAACATGATCCATGGAGTGGAAGCTATCCACGTGGCAATACATGAAACCAATGCAATTGACCAAGGTCAAAGGCAATGTTTCACGGAGTCGTGATAATCCAAGTGACAATACATGTAATCCTTTTTATTGACCGAGGTCAATGACAATGTTACATGAATATATGCATATTAGTGATAATCCATAAGTAATGATAATTCTAAAATGTGAATATATTATTGATAAACAGGTATTATCCTTGTGTTATCAAAATAATATTTGAATTTGGTATACATGCTTCACCTTCAAGTTTTAAAACAAAACAGTTTAAAGAAAGGGAGGTTATGAGAATTCACCTGAGTCCTTAGATCCGGTGTTCTTGAATTATGCGCGCTCGCGTATGTAAACTCAAAGCAACTCAAAGATCTGTAATTAGCGTGTGTTCGTGTTCATAAGCATACGTGTCATAATCTAGTTAAGCGATCTTAAGTGTTTACTTTTAAATTACTAGTGTTTCCTTAACTTAGTTCTTTAATCCCAAGTTAGGTTGTTACACTTAAGATTTTAATGTTTATCATCTCACAAGAATAATTCACACTTGTTAGTGTTGATTTTCTTATATATGATGATCTTTTATATAATATATCAAAGTTATATAAGTTGTAAAAGATTGATTCCTTATAAACCTATAATAACATTGCCATAGTTGCATTCATGTAGGGTTTATAGTCACCACCAATTAAGTTATTAAAACCCATTTTATTAGTTTAAAGAAACCATGTTTGAATTACTCCTATCAATTACTTTTATCGATTAAAAATTTCACACCTTAACTTATGTGTTTAAACGAAAAGGTGGTGACTATTGTCTTTCGTGCATGCATGGCTATCCTTAATCCCACGGTTAACACAAAGAAGTTAGGTTAGATCACCCTAAGGTCAGCGAACCTTTACACAGCCCACATAGGTTCGGCTTCCATCCCATTCCACGAACCATTAGGTTTGGCTAGGTCAGGAAGTCCTTAGGTTCGTCTGTCTCATGGATGGTTCGCTGGAACAAGGAGGTTCGGCATGCTAGGGTTCGTCCAAGTGAGGTTCGGCCCAAAAGTACCTAGGTTCGCCTAGCATGGTTCGCTCAACAAGGTTTGGCTAGGTCACCTTGAAAACCCTAGGTTCGGCCATGAAGGCTCGTCCCCATCTTGTTCGCCTAAAGGTTCGTCGGTGGCTGCATGGGGTTCGTGAGCCGAGGTGACTGGGGTGTAGTAGCTGTGCAAGGTTCGGCCAAACCCATAAAGGTTCGCCCGCTTCAACAGCCTTCAGGAGGTTCGGCCAGGATGTTACAGGGTTCGGCCCTGCTGTCCCCCGAACTAGCCCCTCAGCCTCATCGATCCCGATCATTTGCGATGGTGTTCATGGCTCTCACGGGTCACTATTATACCGATTAATACATGTAAAACCCTAAAGACCGTTTACAACGAAGGTGACGATAGTTAGGGTATGTATGAGTGTAAAACAGAAAGAAAACTCAAGATTTACCTCGATTTGTCGTTCAAACGTGTGTTTTTCTTGTACTTCCTTGTTCCCCTCGGTCACACGAACGCGTGGGCGCCAAGATCTCGTGGTTTCGTTGAGTAACGAGTGAGAAAAACTAGAGAGAAGTTAGAGAGAGAGTGGGGGTGCGTTTTTGATGCTAGAGAGAGAAGAAGAAGATGATGGAATGAGGTAGGAGGTGAAAGTCTCATTCCTTATATCGCGTATTGTTCTCCACGTGCTCGGTCCCGTTTTTATCGCGATAATATTTTAGAAACGCTTGGTTTTTAATGTAAACACTTTTAAAACGTAAAACATTTCAATAAATAAATTTCGTTTTAAATAAAATGTTTTTAAACACAATCGTTTGAATAAAACACTTCCGTTTATTTTCATTAAATTTATTGTTTAAACAAAATAATTCGTTGGGATTTGTTTTAGGTTGTGATTCCTAATAAATGTTTTTAATTTATCTTTCTTATTTTATTATCAATAAATATTATTTAATTATCTCGTCGAAACGCGTTACTTACGTACGTATTCGTAAAGATCGTCACCTTTGCGAATCCAACGCTCGTATCGTATTTCGATTTGATTTACGATTTATGGAATATCGTTTCAGAATATTATTCTTAACAATTATATTCGTGTGAATCGTCACCCACGCGAATTCATTATTAAGTTAATAATTCTGAATTAATATTCGCGCTTAATTTATGTTCGTAACCTCACAATCGCGTTATCAATTCCATTATTTATTAATTTTAATATTATAATTTCCAAACCAAAACCCACTAAACCAAGTCACTGACACATCCGTGATAGACCGAAATATGAATATGTATAGGGCATATGCAGAGGTAGATCGCAACCTCCCCTACACCGTCCCACCGCTATTTCGATAAACCATGACCATGTGTCCTTAACTACGTTTAGCAACCAGACCATAACAAATTCCCAGTTCCTTTCCATTCCAACACAAATCCATAATCTCCAACAATATGACTGCGATAAACTCTCTGGTTCTGTTTAGTTGGGTTACAACTAAACTTTCCCATGGTTTATGCGTATAATATATGTTCTAAGCATGTATACCAGTAACAATGATAATTATCAAATAATAATAATTCCTCATTAATAATAAAATCTCAGATCGTAACAGTACAATCGTACGGATGTACGGACGACCGGAAGTACAGTGATGTTACATTTTGGCTGCATGAAGTCCAATTTCTTGGACATGTGATAAATGCAGATGGCATTCTTGTTGATCCTTCTAAAATTCAAGAAGTGACCAATTGGAGTCTACCCAAAAATCCAACCGATGTCAGAAGTTTTCTTGGCTTAGCTGGTTATTATCGTAGATTTATTCAAGACTTTGCCAAGATTGCTTCATCTTTAACCAAACTTACAAGAAAAGATGTTAAGTTTGTGTGGGGTGATGACCAAGAGAAAGCATTCCAAGAGTTAAAGTCAAAATTAACTCAGGCACTGGTACTAACGTTGCCAGATGGTCCTGATGATTTTGTGGTATATTCTGATGCTTCTTATTTTGGTCTGGGTTGTGTTCTTATGCAACGAGGAAAGGTGATTGCTTACGCCTCAAAACAACTAAAAACCCATGAAATTAATTATTCTATTCATGATTTAGAACTTGCAGCAGTCGTATTTGCCTTAAAAATCTGGAGGCATTATTTGTACGGAGTAAAGTGTAATATTTACACTGATCATAAGAGCTTGACATATTTCTTCACTCAGAAGGAATTGAATATGAGGCAAAGACGATGGCTGGAATTACTCAAGGACTACGATTGTGAAATCCTTTATCACCCTGGTAAGGCGAATGTGGTGGCGGATGCCTTGAGTAGAAAAGAAGAGTGTGAACCAATCAAGGTGAAAGCTATGCAGCTTGTGATTACTTCAAGGCTAATTGAGCAGATCAAGGAAGCCCAGACTGAAGCTTTAAAGGAAGAAAATTGGAAACGTGACAGGATTAAAGGGCAAGCTCATAACCTTGATATAGATAGTCGTGGTTTAAAGACTAGGTGGGGTTGAGTGTGGATACCTCCCACTTGTCCACTTAAGTCTACATTGTTGAAAGAAGCCCACAAGTCGAAGTACTCAATTCATCCTGGGGCTACTAAAATGTATCGTGACCTTCGGGTAAACTATTGGTGGCCAGGTATGAAACGAGATGTGGTTAAACATGTGTCGAAATGTTTGACTTGTATGCAGGTAAAAGCAGAGCACCAGAAACCTTATGGTAAGTTGCAACCATTGGAAATTCCAATGTGGAAATGGGAACATATCATAATGGACCTGATTACTAAGCTTCCTAAGACAAGGAAGGGATTTGATACGATTTGGGTCATTGTGGATAGGTTAACCAAGAGTATTCATTTCTTGCCAATTCGTGAAACCTATTCCTCTGATAAAATGGCAGAGTTATATGTACGAGAAGTTGTGTC
The DNA here is from genome assembly GCA_009363875.1 of Mikania micrantha. NCBI lineage: Eukaryota > Viridiplantae > Streptophyta > Magnoliopsida > Asterales > Asteraceae > Mikania > Mikania micrantha. The sequence continues at coordinate 83,099,474 of CM018696.1, forward strand.
TCGTCATGGTGTGCCTGTAACCATTATCTCTGATAGGGATACTCGATTTACTTCTCGATTTTGGAGAAATTTTCAGGAAGAATTAGGGACAAAATTGTTGTTAAGCACTGCGTATCATCCTCAGACTGATGGACAAAGTGAAAGAACCATTCAGACCCTGGAGGATATGTTACGAGCGTGCATTATTGACTTTTGGGGTAGTTGGGATGATTACCTACCTTTGGTAGAGTTCTCGTATAATAATAGTTATCATTCCAGTATTGGAATGCCTCCTTATGAAATGTTCTATGGGAGGAAATGTCGAACTCCCGTTTGTTGGGGAGAAGTTGGGCAGCATGAACTCGCACACAAAACGGTAGTTAAAGCTACCAATGAACGGATAGATCAGATCCGTGCCCATTTGAAGGCGGCTCAAGACCGTCAGAAATCATACGCTGATAAGCGTAGAAGGCCCATTGAATTCCAGGTGGGAGATTTTGTGTTATTAAAAGTCTCACCGTGGAAAGGTATTATACGTTTTCGTAAGCGAGGAAAGCTAAGTCCACGTTTTATTGGACCATTGATGCGAGCGGTCAGTATACTAAAAACAAGACTAAATTTAATCTATTTAACCTAAGCTAAAGACTCAAAATCTAATCCTAGACCTATACTTAACCTAAACACCTAGTAATAATCGGAAAACCTAAACTAGACCGCTCCTATGGCAAGTGTACCTGTCGTTGGCAGAATAGCTGGTGGAAGTCCGGATATCGAACCAATGGACACTAGTATAACAAACTAATACCTAGACTGTGAACTAACTAAGGTAAAAGATGGGGGGGTTGGTGCAAACTGATAACCTAATCTGACTGATCTGACTGGAACACTAAACTAAACTAAAACTGATAATGAAACTGGAATCTAACTGCAATAAGGAGAAACTGGTGTATCTAGGTTGGGAATCAAAAGTATAACAGATGCTGATCTGGACTGACTTATGAAGGATGAAGACTAGGATCTTAAGGAACTGACTAAGGAATACCTAATGGGACCCAGATCAGATACCAGGCAACTCCAATGGGAATTCTAAGGCTGTAATTTATGCACTAGTCTATCGGGTCACCTTCCGGATTTTCCTGATATGCAATTGCACTCAAACGGGTGAATCACCTCCCAGATTTCTCCACCCGTTTGTATCCTAAGACACTAGAGAGATATAAAGTTTACAACTTTAACATGGATTGACACTAACACTAAGTAGATCTAAGACAACGCCCTCCCGGGTCGTTTAACTCAAATATCCCAAGTGTAAGAGACCAACCATCTAACCTATCACCTCCCGGATTTCTAGGTTAGGTCACACATGCAAATAACAATACTTAATGAAGTCTAATCCTATGGATAATGATCAACAACCCATAAACTAACCTAAAACACAAAGTAATAGGCCTAACATGCATCTATATGTGGAAAGACCTTCCTAGACACATGTAGATCAAACATTCACCAAATATAATCATTCAACATATGTAAAAACCATCAAAGATTCAAACTTTACAGCTGATAACAATGCATATATCATCCACAAGCATAAATCATGTCCAAAATCATTTAAGATCAAAACTTTATCATCACAAACCTAGATACAACCATAGATCTAGCCAACAATCATCTCAACAGTAACAAAACAAGTCTGAAATAAGTCTAAATACATGAAGGTTACTGCTTTAAACTAAGAACATGTAAAGATAAAGAAAATACTCAAAAGCAAGGTTCTTCTTCACTTCAACAAGCCCTAATCAAGCCAAATACTCCATGGTTAAGCTCCAGCAGCTCCTAGGCTCGATTAGGGTTCCAAAGACGCAAAAGAAGACCTTTAAAACGGCTGGAATGCGATCCATTTATAGAGGGCTTGAAATTAGGGTTTTAGGCTCAAAAATTATCTGGGGCGTAACGCCTATCGAGCCTGCATGAGGCTAGGCGTTACGCGCGAGATTATTGGGGGATTGGCGGCTGATGATGCCGCGCGTATCGCCTGAGACCAGGAACTCTCGATAGGCGTACCGCCTAGGTCAAAAATTCTTGTTTTCTTCGTCCGATCAACCGCAATTGATTCCGACGCCCGTTTGCCTTTATTTCCGCTCCTTCGAGACACATTCCTGCACAAAAACACTTAAATGTAAAAAGGAACTAAAATCGACTCGAAATATTTACAAAACTAATGAAAACCGACTTGAATATGTACAAAAACGAATGTGTTAAACTAACACATCAACCATTTAAAATCATAGCTCATTTTGGTGAAGTTGCTTATTGCCTATAGTTGCCTGAAAAGTTAAATGGAATTCATAATACGTTCCACGTTTCTTACTTACGAAAATGTTTAGCAGATGAATCTGCGTACGTACCACTGGAAGACATAGAAATTGATGACAAGTTAAACTATGTGGAAAGGCCAGCGGCAATACTTGACCGAAAAGTCAAGCAACTTAGAAATAAATCATTGAGCCAGGTAAAGGTTCAGTGGAAAAATAGAACCGGTTCTGACGCCACATGGGAATCAAAAAATGAAATGAGAAAGTATTATCCTTTCCTTTTTAATATTTAATCGGTTTCGGGGACGAAACCTTTGTAAGGAGGGGAGATTTGTAACGACCGGTTTCTTATAATGAAATATATTTGAAATAATCGTTAGTTGAACGATTGTGGTTGTTGTAATTTGAAAATATGTGAGAAATCATGAACGTGGGAGAAAACCGTGCGCGAAACGAAGTTACGGATTGTCCGGAATCGCGAAACAAAGAAAATTACAAAGATATTATGCTTTGGGACTCTTCACGGTACGCGAAGGTGGTTTTGAGGTTCCTTCGCGGTACGCGAAGAACCCAAAATATCTAAGAATCCCGAATTGCTTTGCGGTACGCGAAGGATCCTTTTGCCCCTCTTCGCGGTACGCGACGAGTGTGGCGGTTTGATGAATCAAGATTTTATCAGGAAACTTGCAGAAGAGTTTTCTAAAACTCTTCATGTCGAATTTTCTTGAACCACAAACAATAATTGAAGCTGCCAAACTCAGATTTGAAGCCATTTAAGCCCACGGGTCGTACCAGAGAACGTATCTGCAACATCTGATCGTTGTTTTGCAACAGAATATCCGTTCAATTGGGTAATGATTCGTTTTATCCTACTAGTTTAATATTTTGTGAATTAAATCTAGTTTTGATTGTAATACTATGATTATTGGTATTGATTATTGCCTAGTTTATAACTAGGGGTTGTTAGAAACGAAGAATTTGATATTTTGACGGTGAAATCTTCGTTTTGAAGCCGGGATATTGTCCGGTTGTTATGAAACCCATATCATGATATGATAACTAGTAGGATGGGTAAATGGTGGTTTTGAAATAAATATGGATTATAATCCATGGGTTAAATGATGATTGTGATGAATTGATGTTAACATTATTAACAGTTATGATCATAAATGAATTTTTGAATAATAGTAATAATTAAAGATCGTAACTAATATAATGAACATCAATTAATTGATGAAATGCCTAAGAGAGGCATGAAATGTGATTAATTGTGAAAATTGACTTTGAGCAAGTCAAATCAGTCAAGTGTGTTGAACTTGATTGTATGTGCTATATGTGTTGAAACTAGTTGTATATGTATTTTGCAACTAGGTGGTGATAGTGGAAATCAAACCACTAATCATAGAGCAGGAAAGGAGCCTGCAGTTGCTAATCTCTTATCTGAACAAGGTAAGTAATCCCACCACTATAACATCACATAATAAATATTGAATTTGTTGTTGAATAATTGATATGATAAATATGGCATTGGTAATAGGAGAATGTTGAATAATAAAAGTTCAACAACCTATAATAAATCCAATACCTTGGTAAATAATAGTGTGGGAATTCTATGATGGAAGTACCGGTAGGTGAACATCATAGTAATTTGATTGAATTATATATGACTCCACAATGGTGGATAGCCAGAGGTGCTGACAATTGTCTTAGATGGAAGTACCGGTGGGTGAACATCTTAAGACTTGAATTATTTATGACTCTACAATGGTGGATAGCTAGAGGTGCTGGCAATTGTCTTAGATGGAAGCACCGGTGGGTGAACATCTCAAGATTTGAACTAATTATGATGTCACAAATGTGTGAATAGTCAGAGATGCTGACAAATAGCTATGGTGGAAGTACATGAATGCAAACACCATAGTGTAATTTTGATTAAACTATTGTGAGCAATAGTTGATGATTGGTAATGTGATATTTTTACATTGTGAGAGTCAATTCGAATAGAAATGACTCAGTTTGAATATTGATTGTGAAAAATGTATTTATACATTTTGTTGTTGAGAAACCATGGGGTTTACTTACTTAGTTTTTATGAACTAATGTGAAATATTGTGTGATGTTTGTAGGTCAAACATGATGGATCTGGCTGTAAGGATCGAGGTGGACTACTGGACTGGGAATCGAACAAATAAACCTTGTTGCAAATGTTTGAAATTTTGGTTTAAACGTACTTATGTAAATAAGTATTGTAAAGGTGTGACACGTTTACGTTTGCGTTAAACTTTGTTTAATATTATTAAATAAAGAGGGTCAAACGAGGTTTTAAAAATGAAAAATTTGCTGGGACCAACTCTGATATTATGAAATAATGTTGAATAGTAACCGGGGGTTACATAGTATGTTAAAAGACTCAGGTTATATAAAATGTGAACCACTTTACATGCACCCCCTCCACTTTGAGTCATGTAAGCGTCACATTACACTCCATTTAACTTCTGTATCACACTCAAAAATAGAAATAGACCACTGCACATCAGTATAGGCCAAAAATGGAAATTATATCAACCTAAAGAGGCAAACAACGTCATTGACCACCTTACCCCGGCCGGCAATGTGGCGGCCGACAGACGTCAACGCCGGAAAGCCTTATAGCTACCAAATAAAACAGAGAGCATGTATATTAATTATCAAAAATGAAAGAACACGTTGATTGGAACTAACACCAAGTAAAACTACCAACAGATAAATTAAATTATATGTTAAAATCGGGCAACTAGTTGCGCCGCAACCTCCTTTTGAATTGCAAAACCATGTCTACTAAAAACAATGTTTTGGGTCCTAGGAATCATGATGTTACTATGCATAATCCTCTGAACTCGGTTCAGGAAATTCACAGCCTCCGGAACCAGGAACCCAAATGTATCAAAAGCAAAGGGGGTAATCCTTCACATAACAGTGAACAGTCTACCAGTATATTGTAATCCTTCACTTTTGTTTATATTAAGTTATTTAAAGCAAAATAAAAAAGAAGTTAAAATCATATGTTCAAATGCTTGGAAAAAAACAATTTATAGTAAAAGATGGTTTTAATTGTAAAATATGTTAAAAGGAATTTGAGATTAGCATGTTTTTTTTTTTCTTAATTAATAAAAAAAACATTTTGATTGTTGCATTTTGTATTTTAGGTCATTTTGTAATATGTTTTTATTATTGTGTCTTATGTTTAAACTTATTTGTGTCATTTTATCATTGCTTTTTTATATATTGTTATGATTGAATTTTTATGTTTTTACATATTAAAAGTACATAATTATGTTATTTTTAGCATTGTTTTTCAGAACTCATTATTTTAAAAACCACACATTTCTAGTTATTGTGTTGGATTTATTCATTATTGCTTTTTATGTTTTAATGATTATGTTTTATTTTGTTATTCTTTTTACGTAATAGGTAGGTTTTTTGTTATTTTATCATCGTGCTTTACATGCTAAAATTATACAATTGTGTTATTTCACCATTAAATTTTTCAAATTTTATTATTTTTAAAAAACCAATGACAAGCGGAAAGAAAAAATAAAGTGTTAGAAAAATAATGAGCTGAAAAACGATAACGTTTGGTGTAATTTTTTTATAAAAATAATATTGCATATTAAAGTTATGAATATTAATAAAAATGTTTTTTATATAATCATTCTATTCCGCTTTTTTTTATAAAAAGCATTGACGTGAAACAAATTAAAAAGTAAAAAAAAAAACATTTGGTTTATATTTAAAAGATTGTATATTACGATTCAAAAGTTGTACTTAGATGTTCATTTTATACATTCATTTTTGTTAGTAAGTGAAGTATTTAGTGAACTGTCTAATTATGTAAAACTTTTATTCTATTTTTAATCTGTTTGATTACAAACACACACATATATTTTTTTATTTTTTTTAAAGAAAATGGGAAGAAGGTTCCGATTGCAGAATAACGGAGAAAAGCGCGTTCTATCCATGCACGTGCTTTGCGTAGATATTGCGGGATTTGGGACCATTCTTTACACGTGACAACTTATCATTCGCTGAAGCCCAACGGCTAACGGCCCATTTTTGAATTTATTATTGGACCTTTCACACATCAAAACAAAGATGGAATATATATTTTAATTAAATTCTAATTAATTTAATTTTAGATCCATTCTATTAACGACCCGTTCCTACCACTAGACAAATTTTTGTATCAATCTAACATGGAGGAAACTTTTAAAAATGAACTTTATTATTTGAGTAATCATATTTAAAAATCAAAAAATAATAATAATAATTTTTTACAACAATTTTACAGAGGTTATCGTATAAAAATATTAATTATTACATGAGAATAACATGCTTGGAAAATAAAAAGAAAAACACATATTAATTAGACTTTTCAACGATTCTAAAATTCATAAGAACAAGTCCTATGTACGATCTTTTTTTTTCTTCTTTCTTTAGTTGATAAAATAAGAAAAAATATATATATCACTCGTCTGTTGCAAGATTAGATAATATTATCTTTATAGCATAACATATTCCCTAATTAAATATTTGAATTCAATCATCTATAATATATTGTTAATTCTAAGATCGAGACATTGTGACGTTGTGTATTGGTCAAACTATTTAGTTCTAGAATCACTCATGTGTGACGATAATTAAATAGTTGGGACATGAAAATGGAATATTTTTATTTTATACAAAGTTCATCATTATGTAAAAGAAGTTGGACACGCTATACAAAGAAATTAAAGATAGATGTCTGTAATAGTGTATTGTATTAATCTAAGAGCCTATTAAATTACTATTAAAAAGAATTTTCGGATAAATAAAAATAAATGTTTATTAACTACAAGATTAATTAATAATGTTTATGGTGAGAGCCAAAGATAAACATTTAAATCTTAAGTTTAAACACAAATTATTATTTTTTTTGAATGGCTTGGATTCTTGGAACGTAGACACCTAATACGAGATTTCAACCGTTCTTTCGGATTTGACACTTTAATGCATACGTCCAAGCCCATCTCGGGAAGAATCTCACAAGTGAGTAATCCTCCTGACCTTGACTACCTCTCATAAGAAAGTCAAAAGGTAACCATTAAGTTAGAAGTTCTTTGGTTAAAAAAAAAAACACAAATTATTTATTTTATAGATTTGCATGTATATGAGGTAAATTTTAAGTTTTTCAAAAATTGGATACGTTAATTTGCTCTGTACAAATTATCGCTAATAAACTTTTAGCTTACATAGACTATTATTGATTTTTGTATATTTTATTTTTATATTTCTTTTCATTAAAGTAGATTTAAATTTTGATTTATCGATTGTCATCAAACAAACTTTTGATAATCTTGAGAAAGCAATTTAGAAGAATATATATTTATATTTATATTTATAATTTGTGGGTTGAGATGCATGTGTTTCCTCGGGATCGTACAAAAGAGAAAAGTGAAAGGCTAACTGCATCACCGGCTTTTTTGACATTTACAATCTCCTTCTTTTTCTTCTATGTGTTAATTTTCCTACTTGTTCTTTGGTCACTTTCAAATATTTATTTCATCTTAAAAAATGTTACAAAACCGTTGCACCATTATCTTTTTAATGAGAGATTTTTAATTATAAAGCATATAGGCTAAGCTAAGGCTATATGCAATTTTACGTAACAAATGATTAATTTGTGTCTTTTTTTGTAATGGACATAAAACTTATGCATAAAAGTAAAATGGGTATAAGTTAAAGAATAATAATTTCATGATTTTATCATAAATCTATATAAAGATTGTATTTTTTGAAAGCTCATTCTTTAAGAAGAAACTCTTAAATCTATCTGTGTCTTCCATTTGAAATCTTAAAACTAAATATTTGTTATACAATAAAATTGAATGAAAATCAATTTTAATTAATACGGTTGGATGTGATACACACGCTTATTTTCAAGATTTAAAATACAGGATCCAAAGAAGTTTTAAAGATTTTATCTTTAACATTAGTCTTTCACGTGATACGATTTCAACCTATGTAAATAATATCTAACCAAAACTTGCCTCGTTAATGAACTTTGCAAAACCAGGATTCGTACTCAATGAATTTGTAAAATTGTATAATTTTCTATTGTGTTTATCTATAGCATCAGCTCCTCTTTTAATAAAAGACCAATTATGGTGAAGTCTTTGGGTCTAGGGGTGCTTAGGAGCTTAACCGAGTCGAGCTAGAGGCAAGCTCGGATTGGACTCGGTTTAAACTAAGAATGACTTGGCTTGGATTGTATACCGATCCTAAAATATTGGCTCAGACTCTGCTCGTCTTTATCCGAGCAGGCTCGGCTCCATTCGTGTTTGACTCATTTTTTTACATAATTTTATATTTTAAGATATGAGTTGGTGACTTTTGAGCTCCATATCACATTTTCTATTATTTTTATTTTTTATTTTTTTCTTTAACGTAATTATAAATATGACACCAAATTATAGTTATTATCAAAAATAACTTTTTATTTTATATTTATGTATTGCATGTTGTACAAACAAGCAGAGCTACGAGCCGAGCCAGCCTTACCTCGGTTTCAAAAAAAGCCAGCTCGGTTCGGCTCGGTCACAAACGAGCTACGAACCAAATCAGAGCTGCGAGCTTTTGGACAACCCTGGTCCAACACCATTAATAATTATCCTATCAACCAAGTGAATGATGAGGGTCTAAATCATACTAACTAGTGGAGTTTCCTCGCGCGTTGCGGCGGGAGTTTCGTTAAGGTTAGTTATATCAGAACATATATGATAACAGTAATAACATCATTAATAGCAAAACACAGACCCAAAAACCTGCCTCAATGGATGTCAATCCGTTCTAAAACAATAAACCGAACAATCGCAAAAGCATGAATATAAACACAAACATAAGCGAGCAATGTTAAAAAAATGTACGAAAATAATAAAAAAAGTTTTCGCATTCGTAAAAGCTATAAATTATTTAAATATTATTCTTGTTATTATTTAACTGCTATCATTAGTTAATATTTAATTCATATTATTATTATTTAATTGAAATAGTAAAACTTTATACAGAACTTATTTCTTGAAGCTGTTAGTCAAAATCTCATTTTGACTATACTTTTTGAAGCGGTCCTAATACTATTTAAAAAAAATAGTTTTTGAAGCGGTTACTAAAACATTTTTTGAAGCGGTTATTCTAACAAATGACGAAATCGAAACCGTTTAAAAAAACAAAACGAATATTTAAGTAATTGTACTGTTCACATGTAATGATTGCATTTCAAAAATGTATATATAGTAATTTTTGGTATTTAGAATTTTCTTTTGAACAACTAACATTCAAGAGGAAACTTACAGCGGAAAACCTTCTGACTTAACTTAGAGCATTTCTGCTTTAGGTTAAACTTAAAACCACAATATGTCATTCAAGAAGTAGACCAGGTATTATTAGGTTATAAGCTCCTTGATGTATTTTGATGGATTATATTTTAAATGGCGTAGAATCTGGTAATGGAATTAAAATGACCAACAATATTATGGTATGCGCCTGTCAATGAGACAATGATGACCATTGAAGATTTCTTCTAAAAATAAAGTTAGATTATTTAACAATAGAATGAGATAATAATGATTATTAATAAATACAATAAGAAATAAGGTAGTATTATTGCAAATTACTGATATGTGTAAAGTCATAATTAAATGGGGAAAAATTCCTTAAATGTCCTTGTTGACTAAGAAAAAGACCAATATGTCCATCTGACCACTTTCTAGCCAGGCGTCACCGCCTAGGGGTGAGCATACCAAACCGAAAACCGAAAAAAAACCGAAACCGAACCGAAAATAACCGAAACCGAATTAACCGATCGATTATGGTTAACGTAGTGCAATAACCGAACCATTCGGTTACGGTTTCGGTTTACCCAACTCCAATAACCGAAATAACCGAAACCGAACCGATATACATATTTTCATGTATTTTTCAAATGTTTTCCATGTATTTTCATGTATTTAAATCATATTCTCATGTGTTTAAACATATTTTCATGTATTTGATGTAATTTTCATGTATGTGTATGCTTGAAAGAGATTAAAAACAATAAAAACGAGTTCGATAACAAAATTTATAACTTCAAAATAATCACCAAAAAAATAACCGAAATAACCGAAACCGACCTCAATAACCGAAATAACCGAAACCGGTGCTCGGTTTCGGTTTCGGTTACTGAAATTCCATTAACCGAACAATCGGTTTCGGTTTCGGTGGAGGCTAATAACCGAACCGAACCGACGTTTGCACACCCCTACCACCGCCCATAAAAACACGGGCGCCGCCCATAAAAATTTCCGGGCGCCTATATATTTTCACATATGGTTACGGGCGTCCTGCCCTTAACCAATTTTTTTTTGTAGGCGTCATGTAGAATCTGAACCGAACCACCATCATGGGCGCCCGAACCTAGCTATGGGCGTCCCGAACCTAGCTATAGGCGTCCCTACATTTTTTTGAAATTTTAAGCAGGAAACGCACTATGGGCGTCCCGAACCTAGCTATGGGTGTCCCTACCTTATTTTTGAAATTTTAAGCGGGAAACGCACTATGGACGTCCTGAACCTAGCTATGGGCGTCCCGAACCTAACTATGGGCGGCGACGCCAGGCTAGAAAGTGGTCAGATGAACATATTGATCATTTTCTTTGTCAACAAGGACATTTAGAGAATTTTCCCTTAAATATAAAGTATATTTTCCGATAGGTAATTAATATTGTTTCCATATTTTTATAAAGTTATTATCAATGAAAAATATATTTTGGTACTTTATATGCAATCATATTTTTGTTTTAAAACAGGGAGAAAAGAATAAAAAGTAGGACACGGCAGACGATACTACACCAACTTTTGCACAAATCCCCACAAATGACGTCGCTGTAAAAACCCCAAAATACATTCACACTAAACTAGATTGCTATTTACTTATTTAGTCCCTAAACAAACAGCTCTTTGCAGTTTGTATCCTCGAATTTCAATTTTAAACACATTTTATAATACCTCTTTCACTGAAAAGGATATCTTGTGTGGAAGTTCGGTTCAATTGGCAAAGATAGTTTTGGTTAGATGTTAGTGTGATGTTGCTTTTATTAAGGTTAAGGATTCGAGCACCGTTAAATAAGGATTGAAGTAATTTAGTACGTTGGGTATATATCAAGCAGAACATGATAGGTAAGTGAGTCGAGTTTCCAACCTAAACAACCAACTAGATATCGTAAATCATGTTTTAAAAATAGTATGTTAAGTGCTAGAAATTTTATATTAATATATACTTATATTATTGTACTAGAGAGGTTGACGCAACATGCACCGAGGAACATAGCACATCAACACAAATACATGTAAACCACATATTCACTTAATATGATGCAATCACGTAACATGTTAGTGTTTTTAAAGTTTAAAAATAGCAATAATATCATACTTAATTTGAAGTCTCGTGAGTAACATGTTGGTGTTTTGAAAGTTGAAAAAATAGCAATATCATATTCATTATCATATTTGAATGATTGGTGGCCTTTTAGAAAGTTTATACTAAACAGTAAAAAGTAAAGTCTCGTGAGTTTTGTTGATATGAAAGGAGATGCTACAAGTGATATACTTAGACTCATTCATGTTCAATTTGTATTTTACGATTTTGGGGCAGATCCCATTAAAGGCAATGAATATAAAGTGGGGTGAATATAATATTAAAAATACACCCAAGTTGAGAAAATATATTAAAACTTGATGTAACATTTAAAATTACATTTCTTCTTTTTTTGTTTACGTATTTAATATAAGTTATTATAAGAAAATAAAAAATAACCATAAATACTTGTTACACATATTTACAAATAGTATTTTTATAATTTGTAACACTAAAAACAATGTGTTACATACTTACATGTGTGAAACGGACACTTGAATATATTTTTTCTCATTTTTAATTTTCTTATAATAACATATATTACATACCTAAAAAATTTTTATCATTTCATATCGTATTCACGAGCTTTCTCAGCTTAAATGAATTTTCAATTTACCCTTTCTCATAAAGCTAGTGAGTGTTACTCATACCTTCTACGAATCTTACATTGTTTGGCTACATACATGAACACATGTAAAATATTAAGTTACACGAAATCTCGCATCTCAAATACAATCATTCTGTGCTTGGAGAATATTGGTTTGTATGAATCTTACATTATTTGTTTACATACATGAACACATGTAAAATATTAAATTATACGAAATCTCGCATCCCAAAACAATCATCGTGTGCTCGGAGAATATTGGTCTGTATGAGAGACTAAAAAGGTCATTAAATTTCAATAAAGCAATTTAGTTGGTGAAAGAGGAGGGGTCTTTATGTACTAAATACATAGTTGAGGGGCCAAATGAGTATGTTTATAGAAAAGACAAGAAGAGAAATTGACCATGGAAGTCGGTTAGATAGAGCTACAAGTTACCATTTCTTCTCATCCATTTGTGAGTCAGAGTCAAAGTCAGTGGTGGCATTAATTACGGCCACCGGCCCCTGTCTGTCGTCCGTACTTCGTCACCGACTACTTCCGGTCAAACTTTCACACCAAGCCTCATTTAACGACAACAAAACCCTTCTTCCGGCTTCTTTTTCAGTTAAAAACCAGCACACAGACTGATCAAAGATTTTGCACCCATGGACACCGAAGAATTGGCGAAGATGATGATGGTAAACATGGAAAACAATCCATATAATCATCATCATCATCATCATGGTCATGATCATGATCATCGTCTAATGACTGCTGTTGATAACGTTGATCAAACGACTTCATTAGGGTTCATGGAGTTACTGGGCTATCAAGATTACAATTCTTATCCTTCATCAATCTTTGATGACATGACGACGTCATACCACCAGCTGCCACCATCATCATTATCGATGGAAATGATAATATCCTCGTCAGCTCATCATGAACTGCGAGATGATAATATTGATCTTGATTATAAACTCAAGCAGGAGTTTACAACCGTTGATGAAGTTGAAGAAGAATCATCATCGGTGGTGTTAAATGGACAGCCATCGTCACCAAATTGTTCTCCAATCTCGTCACCTAGTCATCAAAGATCGCATAATCCTGTTGAACAGTAAGCCCTACTGCTTACATACATACATACATATACATATACATATATACGTGTATATACACACACATTCACACATAATAGGACTCTTTATTTTGAACAAAACCAAGAAATCTTGTATTAACCGATGAATTTTTAAAAAAAATCATAATTTTTTATTATAAGATTAGATATATATATTGTATTGTAAAGACTATTTTTAAATAAAGACATGTATGTAATAATATGAAATACATAAAAAAAATTAATTTTTTTCTTTTTCTTTACATTTTTACCTTATAACATTATGAAATACATAATTTTTTATTATAAGATTATATATATTATAAGGATTTTTTTTAAATAAAGACATGTATTGTAATAATATGAAATACATAATTTTTTTGTTTTGTTTTTTTTCTTGTTCTTTACATTGTTTACCTTGTAAAATTATGAAATATATAATTTTTTGGTTTTATCCAAAACGAAGTAATTAATAAAAGAATAAATAAATGAATGCATGTTAGATATGAAAATATGTATGTATATATGTAGGTGCATTAAAGATGAGGAAAGAGTGGGCGGAGATAACACAAAAACAAAGAAAAAAAAGAAAGAAAAAGAACCAAGATTTGCATTCATGACGAGGACTGAGATTGATCATTTGGACGATGGTTACCGATGGCGGAAGTATGGACAGAAAGCTGTAAAAAACAGCCATTTTCCAAGGTATATATTGATTAATAATAATAATAATAATATAATTATTATTTCTTAATTATATGATTATATATAATTTACTCAGAATTAATGGATCCTTGAAACAACGTACGGTAATCACTGCTTTCATGTGATCTGAAAGTTATGTATTTTTTAATCTTTCTCGATGAATGCCTTATTCTAGTAGCTTATTATATTGAAAATTTAACATTTCTGTTATGTTATGTTTTTTACAATATTATATATGCTATAAAATTATATATAAATTGGAATCATAAGAAAAAAAAAAACATTTAGATACCTCAACGGATATTTTTTTAACAAACTAATAGGTACATTCAATATACACTAGAATGCCTAATCCCTAATATAGGTAAATAGGTAATTACTTGACAAATACCCAACAAGTATGGGGCTCGATATGTGATATGTTCTTACAATTTGGATTTGAGTATGAGATTATATTACCAATACGTGACCCAGACCCTACCTATTGTCAGCCTTGCATCGATTTTGTCCTTGTCTTTTAATTTTGTCTAAGAATAGTAGGAAACAATAGAAGTTTGATATGTAACATGTTAAAAATATAAAAACATAAATTCAATACAAAAAAAAACATAAATCTCAATATAAAAAAAATAAAAAATCTAGTACAAAAAAAAATTAGTATAAAAAACAACAAAAAATCAAGTACAAAAAAACAAAAATTTATTACAAAAAATACATAACAAAAAAATATCAAGACAAAAAAATAAAATTCTAGTAGAAAAAATAAGATGTTATGACTATATTGTTATTCATTTATTTTTTTTAGCATGTTACATGTCAATTTTTTATTGATTCTTATTCTTCTTTAGCAAAAACATCTTCCTATTTGATCATTCCCTATATAATATCATATAAGCTTATTAGTAATTATATCTTCTAGTCTAGAGGATGTCTTATTAGTCAGAAAATTGTTTAAAACCCAATAACAACGTAAAACAAATAGTTCATCTACCATTAGACCAATATGAATGCCTTATTTTTACTTGGTTGTATATAAGACCTTCTAAAATATGATACGGCCTCTTACTTCAGAATATTGATTAATTTGCAGGAGCTATTACAGGTGCACAAGTACATCATGTAATGTAAAGAAGAGAGTTGAACGTTGTATGGATGATCCCTCTTGTGTTATTACCACTTATGAAGGCAAACACAACCATCCAGTTGCCCGTAACGCGGCACCACTAATGTCATCCTTTAATCATCTTATCACAACCACCACCACCGCCTCAGCGGCCTTCGCCACCAACCCACCCACAATGTTAAAATTACAAGAAGCAGGGCTTCTTCAGGATATGCTGCATTGTCATTACTGATCACATTTTATCTTAAATGTATGGAATTAAAGATCCGAGCAACAGGTTGCCTATATATGCGCATGGCTAATGCTAACTGCTTTATACATTCTACATACCGCAAGAGTTTAGTTTCACTTGCAATTTTATCGTGTGTACATGGGACATGCCTTTTTTTATTTTATTTTTATTTTTACCTTTTTCCTTAGTAGTTGGAATTAAGGTTTATATGTATTATGGTTCTTTATACTGTTGTAATATAATGTATTCCTTTGTTTCGTGTTGTTTTGCTTCCCTAGGTTGCAACTTTAATGGGTATTTGTAGAATCTAAATCTCATAATTAATATTACTA
Source organism: Mikania micrantha (assembly GCA_009363875.1). NCBI lineage: Eukaryota > Viridiplantae > Streptophyta > Magnoliopsida > Asterales > Asteraceae > Mikania > Mikania micrantha. The sequence continues at coordinate 83,115,331 of CM018696.1, forward strand.
GATTTGATTCGATCTTGTTGTCTTGATTGAGCACTAATGCATTTTAAATCTCTCATTTAATCACGTTTAACTTTTAAGTTGTCATTTCATTTACATCTTGAATGCCCAAAGCACATTGATATTATTTAAAATCAGTAATTTAATTGTTTTGTGTAACCAAACTCAGCAAATCTTTATGACCATCATCTCTTTTTTTTTTTTTACTCATTGATAAAAGGCAATGTATGTTTAATGTCTCTTCACACAAATCAACAAGAATAATTACGTATATCCCATATTTTTAACTCTAATATCATATATACTCAAGTCAAAAGTTAAATAACATATATCTCATTCTTTTATAATTTTCCCTTTTTAGTTGAGAATATATGTAATTTAAAACGTTAGGTAAACGGATAGTCGGATACATGTAATTTAAATGGTTAGGTAAGATAATATAAAACAAACAAACAAACTTACCCAGTATATTCCCACTTTTTAGTAGGGTCTGGGGAGGAGGATAAATACAAATATTACCCCTATCCTAGTTGGGACAGTTGGGATAGAAAGGCTGCTTCGAAGGAATCCCCGGCTGAAAGTTATCATTTGAAGTTGATTATCCAACATTTTTAACGTTATTTTCACAAAATAAGTGAAAAAACGTTAAAATTAGGTAAGATAATATATGTAATCTATGAATTTTACAAGGGATATATATATATATATTATTTTTTTGTATAATAGAGCTAATAAATTTTACTTTTGTATAATAGAGCTAATAAATTATTACTGCAGAATTACAAACTAAAAAATATAAAAAAAAAATGGAATGGTGGACATGCGATCTGGGCCCATAGCATATATGATGCACATTCTGAGCAAAAACATGATGTGGAGGTGGTGTCAGCAAGCACCAACAAAGAACCTTTACTTGCGATTTGGTCTCTCAGATTTGTTGCCCATTCAATGAATGTCCAGTCACCCGCATTTTAGTCAAGCCAAAGGCATGTGCAAATCAAAACATATTCTCATCTTAATTAATCAATTTTCTAAATCATAATGCTCATCATACCAAACATTAGTATTTCTTAAAGACACTAAATTTATGCAAGATTGCTGTTCTTTGATATTACCTTGAAAAAAACGTGATTGGATTGCTTGTCAATTTTAAGATGATAACAAGTTGTTTTAAGATATTTTATCCAAAACCATTATTATCAAATGCGAGTGAAATAGGTTTTTTTGAGTACGCAAATTGCTTCTTTCAAAAACTAACGGAAACAATCGGTTTCAAGAAGCAATCTCAAACACGCATCATGATCACATCCGATACTCGAATATATGCAAATGCATGTCTCTCCATCCCCCAAACTTGAATAATATAAGCACAACCAAAAAAAAAGAAAAGAAAAAAGAAAAAAAGAGAGTAGTCTCATGATCACCCTCACATGGAATCTTGCAACTTCATGATACCATCGTAGGATTAGACTGCTGATTGAAATTTTCAAGTTGTTGCTCATAGAAGCTGTATTCCTCAGGTTTCTCCCACTGACAGCCAGAATTAAATAATAATAATAATAACAACAATAATAATTATTATAATATTCTCTAGACCCTACAAATGATCATCGTGGATTTACCGAGTATTGCTGGTATTGTTACTATTGTATAGTTATAATAATCTTATTAACATTGTTAGTTGTAGTAATAATAAGATGGTTGGTGTTTGGGGACATAAGTTGCGGGTGATATATTGAAATGTAGGAACTCTTTAAGTTGTAAATTGCAAGTATAGATGTACTTAAAAGGCGAATGGTAGAGAGTGTGCCTTCAAGAGACGAGGTGGAAGGGACATAGAGGGTACAAGCAAAACGGTTATATGTTGTATTCTGAGTCAAATGGACCAAAAATGAGCCAGAATTTCTAGTGCTTAAAATTCCATAAAAATATGATTGTGGTAATTAGGCATAATGATAAAATTATGGTATTGAGATTAAGATCAGGGCTTATGCACCATAAGTAGGACTAAGGGAACTATAGAATAGAGTTTTGGGATTGTCTACAAGACATATTTAAGGCCATGCCTAGGGATGAGAAAATTATCATACAAGGTAATTTTAATGGCCACATAGGTAAGGATAACGATGGCTTTCAGTCCATCCATGGGGGTTTTGGTTTTGGTTTTGAGGATAGGAATCAGTCTGGAAGAGACCTTTTAGACTTCATTGTAGTCCATGACTTAGGTATGATAAACTCGCTCTTTAGAAAAAGGAGATCACATCTGATTACTTTTAGCAGCAGGGGACGTAAAATGCAAATTGACTATCTATTGATTAGACAAGGAGATCGACGAGTTGGAGGGGTTGCAAATTATTACCTGGGGTGACGATAGTGACTCAACACCAATTACTAGTAGTAGATATAAACATGAGGCAAAAGCTGACCAGAGGAATAGGGAGAGGTAAGTCACATTCAATGGGCAAAATATGACAGGAGATCGCATCACAATGTTTAAAAATAAGATCATTTCAACAACATCAACTAAACATGATGGGGACACAAACAAGATGTGGGAGGCAATTGCAAGCACCATTGCCCAAGTGGCAAAAAAAGGCTCTAGGGACCCAGACGAAAAAGACATGTGGGCATAAGGAATCCTGGTGGTGAAACATGAAGGTGCAAAACAAAATAAAGGATAAGCAATGCAGTTTTGGGGAGCTTTTGAGGTGCATAGACAAGGAAGAGCAAGTGAGATTGAGAGAGGCTGCAATTATAAAAGGTCAAGAGAGAGACGAAAAGGCAGTGACAAGCAAAGAACACATCGTACATACATATGAATGAACGATTGGAAACAAAGGAAGGGGAACATGACATGTTTAGGATTGCCAGTGTTAGGGAGCATAGGAGACAAGACCAAGGGGGTGTGAAGTTTATAAAAGGGGAGAATGGACGTGTGTTAATCAAGGAAGTGGATATCAAGTTGAGATGACAAAACTACTGTAATGATCTTTTCAACGACAGGAGGGCCTACCAAGGAAGTGGTGTAGTGGTTAAAGTGGAAACAACCTAGATGTGTCAAGTTCAATTCTTACTTAGGATGATTTTTCTTGGAGACGACTGACCTGTTGATTTGGTAACAGACTCAAGACCAATTAAAACCAGAAATTACGAAAACACTCAATTCGTTATTGAAATTCTCTTCGTCAATAAATTCCTTGAAAAAACTCTTGATTACAAACCATGAAATCAATCCCTATTTATAATCATCTAGCTCCTATCCATAATAACTAGACAAGCAAAAAACAAGGACAAGATAACCTAGGATTATCTCAAATCCATCTGAGATTATCCATACACTAATAGTTATCTTATTACGCTATTCCATCAGCAATAAAACAAATTACATTAATAGTCCCATGACTATAACATATTATCAAGATTGGTCCAACATGACACAATTGCTTGCGGTCGCGCTTTACGTGTTCCTCATGGTTAATCGGGTATTTTGGGGGGGGGGACCCTGGGTTTTACCAAGTAAGTGGTTTTCTATGGTCATTAAAAAGAAAGAAAAAAGCGACAACAAACCAAAGACAATACTGAAATAACTACTATTGCTGAAATATCATGCAGGGAGAGATGGGGACAACACTTAGAATGATGGGAAAGGCTAAGGTAGTATTAAGGTGTGGAAATGTCTAAGAGAAGAAAGAACCCAATGGCTAACGACTTTGTTCAACTTAATTCTCAGATCTGAAGACTAGTGTGGGAGTTTCTATCTATGAGAACAAAAGAGATGCCTAATGTTGCTGAAACTACATAGGAATGAATCTACCAGGACATACTATGAAGATATGATCAAGAGTAATTGAGACTAAAATTAGAAGAGAAACGCAGGTGACAATAAACCAATTAGGTTTCAAGCTAGACCAGTTAACTGTGGAAGTAATCACACATCCTAAGTAGATCAATGAAAAATACAAAGAGATTGAGCATAATCTACATATAGTATTCATTGACCTTGAAATAGCATACAATAGTGTGCCTGATACGGATGCTGCTATGATAAATAAGACACAAGGACCCAAGGTGTTACAAGTCTACTCTAGGAGGGGTAAGGGTGGAAATACTAAAAGTGGTTGTTAGTTTGTTACATGAGAGAGAGTAGAATAAATAGAGGAAATAAGGAATTGGAAGGTAGGGATTTGTTTGTTAGATCTGTGGGGCTCATACCATATGGTATTGAGAGAGGGTTTTCCCTGGAATTCTACTTTCATACTATGTAATTCTTCACTTCCAATAATAAAATCCTCTATTCATATATGTGTTGCATTCTATTTCTATTTGCAATTGTGATTATTGTGATTGAATCCTATCATTGGTCCAACCTGCCATTGACCTGCCGATCTAATGGAAACTCGGAACATGACACGATTGGATGCTCAAGATCAACAAATTCAGAAAATCAACGCTAAGATAGCGGAGATGAAGACGACCTTACAGACATTGGAGGCTGATCAAGTTGCTTCAGTCGAATTTCGTCAAGTAATGTTGGCGTGGGTAAAGAAACAAGAGAAACAGAAGGTATATTCGGGATCGGGATCATCCGGGGGTGCGTTTTCCAATCCCGATTACCAGTGGGATTCCGGTGTGCGTCCAGTGGGAGTTTCATGGGCTGTGAAGAAAGTGAAGTTACCCGAATTCAATGGTTTCGATCCACAGGGTTGGATTCAAAAAGTCAATCTCTACTTTGACATCAATGATACTCCAGACGATTTACGGCTTCGATTGGCGCAACTGAGCATGGTGGGGGTTGCGCAGCATTGGTTCACTATCATTTCACAGGTGCATGATTCATTATCGTGGGTCGATTTTCAAACGGAACTGTTGCAACGTTTCAGTGAGTTGGAAATTCAAAATCCTTACGAGCAATTGTCCCCCATTAAGCAAAGTGATTCAATTCACGATTACATAGATGATTTTGAATACTTATTGTCACTAGTTCCTCGTTTACCCGAATCTCAAGCTCTGGGATACTTTATCGTGGGTCTGAAAGATGATGTGAAGCAGTGTGTTCGCTTACATTGGCCGCTTTCCCGCTTAGATGCAATGTATTTGGCGAAAGACTTTGAGGGGATGCTCCGGCCAAAGTCAGCGGCGGGAAATTTGGCTCTCTCGCGATTCCGTTATGCGCATCCGCCATCCCTGTACGCCGATCGTAATTTAGAGGGGTTTTCCAATTTGGGCCCGGTTGAGATGTTTCTGGCCTAAAAGGTGTGGAACGGGTTTCATCTTTTCGCCCAGATGTTTCTCGCTCTTCGTGGCATACTAAAACCCTAAATTCTTCTCAGATTGATGGCGCACCAGTATTTACGAAGGAAAGGGGGGTCCGTTCATTGTCTCATACCGAATGGGAAGATCGACGCAAGAAGGGCCTCTGTTTTCGTTGTGGTCAACAATATGGACCGGCCCACAAATGTCCTAAAGGTAAATTACGTGTTCTTCTTTTGGGTGAGGATGAAGATGAACTACAGGAAGGGGACAACCTCCGATTGGAACACGCTGAGTTTTCAGATGATACCTCGGGGGAAGCTAAGAATTCAGGCACCTGTGTAGCTTTGGCCTCGGATGGAGTTGTGTCCAATGGTGGAGGAGCTAAAACTTTGAAGTTTGAAGGCACGTTGCATAGTATTCCACTAAGTTTAATGGTGGATAGTGGGGCTACTCACAACTTCATTTCTGACGATTAGTGGGTGCTATGGGTTAAAGTGTGTCTGCTTTTCCAGGCATTCACATCACATTGGGGGATGGCTATTCGGTGTTTATGAAGGAGCAGTGTGTCCAATTGCCAATTTTCATTGGTGCCTTGCAATTTTTTATTGATGTGCTTGTTTTTTGATACTGGCAATTTGGATTTAATATTGGGTATGGCTTGGCTATCTTCCTTGGGGGAAGTCCTTCATGATTGGAACCATTCTTGGATGCAATTTACACATAAAGGTCAGGTAGTCCGGTTACAGGGAATTCCCTCGGCCCAAGTTCCTTCAGCTGCCTTGCAACAGTGGTTGGGAGAGTTGGATGGTGGTGATTCTCTCTCGGCAGCGTGTGGTTTGTTGAATGCTGCTTTATCTGTTTCCCAACAGCAGGTTCTAGATGGCTTGTTACAAGCAGCGTCCTCTGTATTTGATGCTCCTACTGGCCTTCCTCCGGTTCGATCTCGTGATCACGCCATTCAACTAACAACTGATGTTCCTATTTGTGTCCGACCTTACCATTACCCTCATATTCAAAAAACTGAAATTGAGCGTCAGGCAAGGGATCTTTTAAGTTTGGGAATGATTCGACCTAGTTGGAGTGCATATTCTAGCCCGGTTATTCTCGTGTGAAAAAAAGATAACTCATGGCGTATGTGTGTGGATTATAGAGCTCTAAACAATGCCACAGTCCCGGACAAATACCCTAATCCTGTTGTGGAAGAATTATTATATGAACTTTATGGGTCATTATTCATTACCAAATTAGATCTCCAAGAGTTATAACCAGATCCGGATGCACTCTGACAGCATTGAGAAGACGGCCTTTCGGACGCATGATGGCCATTATGAGTTCCTTGTTATGCCCTTTGGCTTAGCAAATGCACCAGCCACTTTTCAGGCTGTTATGAACGACATATTCAGACCCCTATTACGGCGCAAAGTTGTCATTTTTTTGATGACATCTTAATTTACAGTCCTACATGGGAAGAGCACTTAGCTGATCTTCAGTTGGTTTTTTCTATTTTGTCTCAACATCATTTTAAGGTCAACCGTACTAAATGTTCTTTTGGTCAGACATCGGTTGACTACTTGGGACATATCATCGATGGGTTTGGAGTCTCCATGGATCCCAAGAAAGTAGAAGTTGTTCAGGCGTGGCCAAGTCCTAAAAATGTGAAGGGTTTGCGAGGTTTTTTAGGCCTAACGGGCTATTATCGCAAATTTATTAAGAGTTATGGCAGTATCGCACGACTGACGCTTTTGTTCAACTGAAACAAGCGCTGGTGACAGCTCCTGTTCTTGCTCTTCCAAATTTCAAACTTCCGTTTTTCATTGAGTGTGATGCCTCTGGTTGTGGCATTGGAGTTGTTCTCATGCAACAGAAGCAGCCCATAGCCTACTTTAGTAGGTCGTTGGGTGATAGAAACTTGGCCAAATCCGCCTACGAACGGGAAATCATGGCTTTAGTGTTGGCGGTCCAACATTGGCGTCCGTATTTGTTGGGGTCTCGTTTTATTGTCTATACGGATCAGAAAAGCCTGAAGTTTTTGTTACAACAGAGGGTGACTACTCCTGATTAACAAAATTGGGTTGCTAAATTATTGGGGTACAATTTTGAGACACAGTATAAACCCGGAAGAGAAAATCGAGCGGCTGATGCTCTTTCGTGAAAGGCTGATTCGGATATGTTTTCTCAACTTATTTCTAGTCCCATTTGGTTACAGGGGGCCCAAAGGATAGAGGAGGCTAAACAAGACAGCCACCTTCAACAGCTCACTCAACAGACCCTTCTAAATCCCTCTAAATTCCCTGGTTATTCTATTCAGCATGATATCTTATACTATTATAACCGTTTGGTTATTCCTAAACACTCAAAATTCATTCCCCTCTTGTTACAGGAGTTTCATACCACACCTTCGGGTGGTCACTCGGGATTTTATCTTACGTATCGTAGATTGGCTGTTAACTTGTATTGGCCAGGCATGACTACTGCGGTTAAGAAATTTGTTCGTGAATGCGATGTTTGTCAGCGTTGCAAGGCAAGTTCAGCGGTTCCAGGTGGGCTGTTGCAGCCTTTGAACATTCCAGATGCTATTTGGGAAGATTTAGCAATGAATTTCATTGTTGGGTTACCTCCCTCGAAGGGTTTTAATGTTATATTGGTAGTGGTGGATCACTTATCAAAATATGCTCATTTTTTATTATTGAAACACCCATATACTGCTAGGTATGTAGCAGATTTGTTTATCAAGGAAATTATCCGTTTACATGGTATTCCAAAGTCTATTGTGAGCGATCAAGATCCATTATTTTTAAGTAAATTTTGGCAAGAGATTTTTCGTTCCATGGGCACTCAGTTAAACATGAGCTCAGCTTACCATCCGGAATTTGATGGACAATCCGAGGTTATTAATTGCTGTTTGGAGGCATACCTTCGGTGTTTTGCGGTTGATCAGGCACGTAATTGGGCCACATGGATTCCTTGGGCGGAATATTGGTATAATTCCACCTTCCATGGGTCTACGGGTACCACACCATTTGAGGCTGTTTATGGCAGGCGTGCTCCTTCTGTTTTGCAGTTTGTTCCAGGGGAACTGCGAGTAGAAAAGGTGGCGCAGAAATTACGAGACAGGGATGAGGCTTTAAAACAATTGAAGCTTCATTTAGCTAATGCGCAAGGATCTATGAAATACCACGCTGATAAGAAAAGACGGGAGGTTACTTTTGAAGTGGGTGAGTGGGTGTATGTTAAATTGAAACCCCATCACCAGCTCTCTGTTCGCCAGACTATACACCAAAAACTGGCTGCCAATTTTTATGGTCCTTTCCAAATTCTCGCCAAAGTGGGTCCAGTCGCTTACAAATTACAGCTTCCTCCTATTTCCAAAATTCATCCGGTGTTTCATGTGGCTTTACTGAAGCGCGCAGTCAAAGAACCTACCGAGTCAGTTCTTCCTCTTGATTTGGAAACTGGAACAGATGCAGTGTTAGCTCCAGCTTCTATCTTAGCTACCCGAAGCATGCATGAGGGACCTGACTCTGTTGATCAATGGTTGGTACAGTGGGAGGGCCAATCTACTAAAGATGCAACATGGGAGGATGCTCTTTGGGTTCAAGGTCAATTTCCTGATGCAAGGCTTGAGGTCAAGCCTTTATTTCAAGGAGGGAGTAATGATATGGATGCTGCCATGATAAATAAGACACAAGGACCCAAGGTGTTACAAGTCTACTCTAGGAGGGGTAAGGGTGGAAATACTAAAAGTGGTTGTTAGTTTGTTACATGAGAGAGAGTAGTATAAATAGAGGAAATAAGGAATTGGAAGGTAGGGATTTGTTTGTTAGATCTGTGGGGCTCATACCATGTGGTATTGAGAGAGGGTTTTCCCTAGAATTCTACTTTCATTCTCTGTAATTCTTCACTTCCAATAATAAAATCCTCTATTCATATTTGTGTTGCATTCTATTTCTATTTGCAATTGTGATTATTGTGATTGAATCCTATCAGTGCCACACACACTTATATGGGACATCCTAGAGGCTAAGGGGTCCCAAGGGAGTATCTAAGACATGATTAGAGATATGTATGATGGGAGTGAAGCTAGGGTCCATGCGTCAACTGGGGATATTGATTCCTATCCTATGGAGATAGTCCTTCACCAAATGCTCGCGATTAGTCCACTTCTTTCGCAATTGTCATGGATGAGTTGATAAATTTGATTCAAGGGGCAGTTTCGTTAAGAATAAGCAGAGCCTGGAGAAATGCTTCGAGTAGTGACGAGCAAACCTAGAGAGCAAAGGTTTGATGTTAAGTCACATTAAGACTAAGTACCTCTATTGTGGCTTCAGTGACACATGTGATGATGATGATGATGACACTCAAATCACCATTAAAGGCAGTCAACTAAGTTTAAGTATCTAGGATCGTTTGTATAGACTGATGGGGACATAGATAGTGCATCACACATCGATTACAAGCAGACCAAAAAAAGTGAAGGGAAGCTTCATGGGTACTATGTGATAAAAACTTCCCAACTATGTTAGAAGGGAAATTTAATAGGGTTGCAGTTCTATCCGCTATGCTACATGAAAGTTGAAACAGATTGTTAGGCCGTCAAGAAAACGCATGAGCATGAGATAGAGATAATAGAGATGAGGACGTTGTGATGGATGTATGGGCACACATGATTAGACATGTTAACAAATTAGGTTTTTAGAATATATGTTAGTAGTGGCTAGTATCCAAATAAGGGAGGGTAGAATGAAATGTTTGGGCATGTAAAGAGGAGGCAAGTAACAACTATAATTAGTGCAGGGAAACCCTTAATGTGGAGGGGAGAAGGGGTGGAGGCCAGGTCAAACTGACCTGGGAGGAGCAAATTAGGCATGATTATCTAGAATTACAACTCTTTGAGTACATCATCCAGAATAGAAGTATGTAGAGACGTAGGATCAAGGTTAAGGATTTGTAGGATATAATGCAGATTTAGGATGGCAGTGTCTTAGGGAAGTAGATTCTTATCACATTTTTAAGATAACTTTGTATGTTTTGCCTCTTGTTTATTTCATGTACATTTGTGTACTACAATATTATGTCTTATGATATTATGTTATTGTATATTTGTATATGGTGTCACTTATTGTGTTATCATTTCACTTATATTAGCAGATATCTATCTGCATAGGACTGTATTTTGCTTGATTATAATTGTTTGTAATTGAGTTGGAGGTTCTCTGAAAGTAGCCTCTATTTCCCTAGGTATAGAGGGTAAGGTCTACCTACATCTCACCCTCCCCAGACCCTACAAATAGCCATGCTATGAGTGGGATTATCTAGGTATGGCTGGCTGATTGGTATTTAGGAGGCTGAAAAGTGTATAAATAGAAAAATCTTACCAGGCTTTCACATGTTACACAATTATAATAGTATGCATTGCCATCAGGACAGATTTGTTCACTCCAATCACATTCAGGAGGATCTTGCATTTCCATGCATGCAGGCACAGAACAGGTGCTAGAAACTGAAGACTACAGGAATAATTTTTTTTGAACTAAATTAAGGTTTTTTTTCAATTAAAAAATATCATTTAAAGAAAATAAAATGAAAGTAAACAATGTCTACAACTGATGACCAATAAGTCACTAACCATTTGTGAACTGTTAGGTAGTGAGGTTTGAGCCACTGTGTCACTGAAGTATGGTGAATATCTGCAGCAAAAAAATACAAGATAGACTAGTTCTTACATAATAATTACTAATTTCAGGTTAATATATAGAATTGTGTGCATAGAGAAGCTACAGGGACCTGTTTTCCAAACATCTTGGCTTCTTTGGGTCTGCAAACCGGACAACCAATGGATAATCACAACCCTAAATGTAATAAAAATATTGTAAAAAGATCAGTATCACTAATAAGAGCCCTATTTTCTAGTGCATTAGTATGTAGGTCATACTTCCATCGTATATTTTCCATTCAGACCATTAATGGCATCAGCCGCCATAGCTTTATCAGAGAATGTGATGAATCCCGTGCCTAAAGCATCAACATGAACAATTAGAAACATAATGTAAAGATATTTATAAATGTCGCATGGGGAGAATATCTGAATATTAAGAATTGCTTCAAATGACTAACCTCGGAACCACCTATGTTCATCATACATTAGGAAGACATCTTCAACCCAACCATAAGGGGAAAATATCTGGAAATCATAATGCATTAAACAAAAATTAAAAGGAGATAGAAACTCATTTCAGCATGCTATTACAAACATGCAGCATGTATCTCAAGGCCCATCTAGGAAAACAAAAAAAAAAATAGTTTACTTCATTTAGATCTTTAAATGTATTAATATTCATATTGAAAGGATAGTAGCATTTTAGTACCCAAAAATGAATTTATATATTTGGGGATGCATCTCTGCACATACAAAATTACTTGATGAACAAACAGTTAGTATTGAGGTGTCCTAATACCAGCCAAATAGTAACAGCTACACTTGATTTATTAATAAATATCATAAAATGCTTGAATCAAATAAAGTTTTGATTGTTAGCTTATCGTGGAACATACTTCTGCAATTTCTGCTTTTGTTGCATGCTTGTTCAAGTTACCAACAAAAACTTTGTTTTCATGCGTCTTCAAAAACCCTACCACACAGATTTAACTAGCAAATAAGGTCTTAAAATAGGTATTAATCTAGATTTTTCAAGTATTTTGAGAAAAAGAAAATAGAAATATGAGGCAGGCATGCAATCAGATGAATTTACCTGGACGTTCTTGTTTCTTTGTGGCATATTTAACTTCAATAGGACGCATTCTCTGAAATAATATGAACACACATACATAGGGATTTTATAGATAAAGTCAAAGGAAAGGTCCAACCACAGTCACCAATTGTTAAACTTACCCCAGGGAAAGTATATTGATTATGTAATGCTTCTATAGCTTGTGAAGCATCATCTATATTTGCATATTTAACAAAACAACAATCTGGAAATATAAATTTTAAGTTGTTAGAACACAGGTATTCATGATGAACACAAGAAAATAACTGTAATTCAAGAGCTATACATACTGTGTTCCAAAGTGTCAACCTCAAGATCTGGCCATAGATTAAAATTTTTCATTTTCTAATGTGATTTCTCAAGCCATCATAAACATACATAAAAAGGGTAGCCCTTGAGTACTGTAGTTTATCAATTGTAAAAGGTGTCAAAGTGGATGACATAATGTTTCTGTATTTGTAAAGTACAGTACAAGTGTATTTTTGATAATTGATATCGGTAAACCCCTATAGATTTTTGTCAATCAACTTCTTTATAAGCATATGTTACAAGGAGAGCTCGCATCATTTAAGCGAACAAATAGCTCAATATATGATTTTTCTCCTTATAGCACGATTCTTTAAAAAACAAGAAGCTAAGAAACCTAAGACGGTCCTAAATTTAACCATATTTTTAGCCAACTAACATATAATGTGTCATGTGGAATAAGTTTCTACTTTTCATAACTTGATATGTGATACAACTGATAAAATATTCATTTTTTCAATGGTATAATTTGTGTAAAAATACCAACATCAAACAATGAAAGTGCAACCTTATCAACATTTATAATGTATTCTTGAGTTTAGTTTTGAAGAAAAATGAAGGAAACATAAATAATATCATGTTTTTGGGTTTTTATAAGGAGATGAAATAATTTGGAAGAAAATGGGCCTTTTGTATTTAAATTTTTTATATTACTTTTGGGGAGAAGGGGAAAAGAATGGAAGATAAGTTTTAAAGAAGACGTTAAATGACAAACAGGTCCTTTTTCTAACACTACTGAACATTATACATAATGGCATAATTGTAAAACTAGCATGTTTTCCTTCCTTTCTCTCCTACTCAAGAGTCAAGAACATAAAAACTCACCATTTTCCTTTCATTTCTTTTCTTTTCATCCAAACTCAAGAACACAGATAAATTGATTAAGGTTCCTTCCATTTTTTTTATTTACATTCTTTCTTCCCCTTTCCTATCCTTTCCTTTCGTTTACTTTAAAACTTAAAAACACAGTGTTAGTATCATATACAAGTAGGTGGTTCTGTTCTGAGGCAAATGAGATAACTTTAAATATGGGTTGCAAATTTCTTTTGATGTATTTTGGATGACACGTTTATCCTACTAAATCTAAGAGAGGGGGAACATTGTGGAAACCATATATTATTAACCAAAACTTATTGCTCACATTGACAAGCATATTTTACCTTGCTGTTGGAGATTTTTTAATTGCTTGAAAAGAATAACCTCAATGATGGGTCCATGTTTACCAAATAAGGAACGGATCTGATAAGATGAAAATTTTGATGATGAGAACATATTAGTTACTATTATTTGGTGATACTGATTTAATAAATGTTGATGATGATGATGATAGCATGCAGAAATAAAAGAACATTTGATAAAGATTTCAATCACACACACAATTGATAATAGGAACTGAAATGAGAAATAATTAAGAAGAAGAACAGAGGAATGATTTGTATTACTAATTACTGGAAAATTACAATCAAAAGATATAGACAATCCAGGGTTACACCCTCTCTCAATGCATCATGCATGAGCCTTACCAAATCTTCATAAAATCTCCACCGACTAATATTGTTATTCTACCACTATTAATACTCTCCCTCCACTAACAACTAATAGCTACTTTTTTAGAAATGTCCTATTTAGTCCTAGAATAGACATGTAATATCTTAGGCTTGGCTTTAGAAATGTTTAAAGGACCATTCGTATCACTACTTCCCCCCTTCCAAAAAGTCTTGTCCTCAAGACTTGTATGAGGAAACTGTCCTTGAACCCACACTGCATCTTCCCAAGTGGCATCGCCAGCAGATTGTCGTGCCAATGAATCAACCATTGGTCAATGGGAGCAGACCCGCTTGTCACACAGCGTTGGCTAAAATAGCAATAGGAGAAAGAGCATGTAGAAAGTGACCATAATCAGCCCGCCGAGGCAGTGCATCAGCAGCTCGATTTTCAAAACCTGGTTTATATTGAATGTCGAAGTTATAACCCAATAACTTAGCAATCCAAAGAAAACCATCGATTAAGAGCAGGTTTAGGTGACTGAATATCGAGAATCCCTTACAACAACACTGACTTGCCCTTGTGGGCGAGAGTATGTCGTCCATAGAAAACCATTGATTAGGAGCAATATTAGACGACTGAGCATTGAGAATCCCTTGCAACAAAACTGACTTGCCTTTGTAAGAGAATTTCATCCAAGCATGGTACCAGTTATGAGTTACTTTACCCAAAGATTTCAACCACTCCATACCCAAAATCAAATCAAGAATATCGGTGTCTAGAACTAAAGCATTGATGTTAAACATACAAACCCCCATGGTAACAGATAGATTAACACAACGTTCCTTGACCAATATAAAATGACCATCCCCCAATTTGATACATATACCTGAAAAAACTGAAAATGGAAACCCAAAGCAAGTACCAAACGACGAGAAATGAAATTATGAGTAGCACCACTGTCGACCAATAGGCTGACTGGAATTCCATTTAAAGTGCCTTCCAACCGTAATGTCTTTGAATCCCCTGTGTCATTTCCCAACCCATCAAACTCCAACACAAACATGTTCCAGAAGGAACATCAGCAGGTGGTTGCTCCATACTCCCCATGGTGTGTTCCAACAACAGATTTTCCCCACCCATAGCGTCATATTCATCATCAGCCAATAACAGAACTCGGAGTTTCCCTTCAGGACACTTGTGAGGCGGACCATACTGTTGTTCGTAGCGGAAACAAAGGCCTTTCTTCCGGCGATCCTCCCAATCTGTACGTGATAAAGATCGAACCCCACTATCACGATGAATTCCTGACCCAAAATCCGACGAAAAGGAAAAAGACGGTCTAGGAGTCGACGAATGGAACGGTTCAGAACGTACAAGAGTATTTTTATCCAACGTTTGAGGGCTAAATGAGGACTTGGACTCAGTTGGACCCAGAGTTGGGGGTCTATCCGCTGAAAACGGCCCATATCGATTGAGATAACGAAAACGGGAAACAGAACCGGAGCTAGGGCGAAGCATCTCCTCAACATCTTTTGACAAATACATGGCATTTAAACGAGATTTAGGCCGATGTAATCTAACCCATTTTTTGACATCATCTTTTAAACCTGCTACAAAGTAACCTAAAGCTTGAAAATCTGGTAATCGATGGACCAAGGAAAGGAGATATTCAAAATCATCGATATAGTCAAGGATGGAATCCAATTGCCAAATATTGGCTAATTGTTCATATGGGTTTTGAATCTTTAACCCACTGAATCGTTGGAGTAATTCCGACTGAAATTCAACCCAAGTTAACGAGTCTCGTACCTGAGAAATAATTGTAAATCATTGTTGAGCAACCCCAACATACTCAACTGAGCTAAGTGAAGACGAAGGGTATCTGGAGTGCTATTGATGTCGAAAGAGATTGGCCTTCGTAATCCAACCTTGCGGGTCGAACCCACTGAATTCCGGAAGCTTGATCATCTTTACCGCCCACGGTACTCCCGTCGGATTCTCTGAGGAACAGGTTTCCCCGCTAGAATTGAACATTACCCTGCTGGAGGACCCGGACGTTCCTGAAGAGTCGAGCAGCTTCTTCTCATGAGATTTCATCCAAGCCAATACCACCTTCCGAAATTCACTTGACTCAGAGCGGTCTTCATTCAACAACATCAGGAAAGCCTTAATTTCAGTAACATCTTGCTGGAGTTGGTCGGTTTGTTTATTTTGAACATCTAAACAAGAATTTTGGTTTACCATGGTTGCCGGAAAAAACGAACAACGGCAGGTCTTGGGCAGGCCGGACCAATGATAAAGATTCTGATCACACACACGATTGATAATAGGAATTGAAATGAGAAACAATTAAGAAGAAAAACAGAGGAATGATTTGCATTACTAATTGCTGGAAAATTACAATCAAAAGATAAAGACAATCCAGGGTTATACCCTCTCTCAATGCATCATGCATGAGCCTTACCAAATCTTCATAAAATCTCCACCGACTAATATGTGTTATTCTACCACTATTAATACTCTCCCTCCACTAACAACTAATAGCTACTTTTTTATAAATGTCCTCTTTAGTCCTTCTAGAATAGACATTTAATATCTTAGGCTTGGCTTTAGAAATGTTTAAAGGACCATTCGTACCAACATTTCATTAAGTTAGCACATTATCCATAAGAATGAGTGATGTTGAAGTGCAATTAGTCCTAAAAGTAATGAAATGCTCCAAAGTAAGTCCTACAAATGCCATCAAAATTTATGATTGTCCTGATTGCATAGAAAGGAAAATTTAGGTAATCAACGAAAGCTTACAAAGATACGTTTTTATCTAGAAAAAATGGTACGTGAAGCGGAACTTTGAAGATTTATACAAGTCATTTGGATCATTGGTGAAGTTTGTAACTTATATGTGGGTATCATTATATTCCTATGCCACTATCATAAAATTGGAAGACCTGAATTTGATGTTAGCTGTAAATAACTTACATCCTCTTCAGTGACTTCTCTCGGAACACCACTAACATATAGCTTGTTACATCTGCCACCATCAAAGTATTCTGAGACAAAAAAAAAAAAAAAAAAAATCAACTTTAGCAGGCCTTGGTAGTAAAAACACAATGAATTGTGCATTTCATCAAACTTCAATTGAGCAACAAAACCCTAGGTAATTCCTTTATCATAGACATGTCAATATTGAGATAATTTGAACTTTAAAAAATCACAGCTACACCTAAAGCTATCATGCCAGAACCTAGCACTGGCAAATGCAAAAACGATAAACACAAGCTCATTGCAGATCAACATTGTTTGATTCTAGTCAAAGCTTGACATCGTTCGTCAAAATCAAGTCAAACTACAAAATCTGTACCAACTTGAAGATGAAATATATCAGTTCATGGAATCGATAATTAACAACTCCTTTTTCAGCGGATTGAATTCCTCTATTAGTCTGAATAATAAAGATAAGATGACAAACCAGTAGGTCCATGAACAGAGTGAGAAAATTGTCTCTTTCGTCCCGAAAATGCAGTTCCATTTGCGAATCCAAATGTGTCGGTCGGTTCACTACCAGCATCTTGGTAGTTATTTTGGTATCTCCGGTGGTGATTGTAGTGGCCGCCGGCAGAGAATCCGCCACCGTGATTGAAGTAGCCGCAGTCGTGGTAGGGCGGAGGGCCGGAGGACCAAGACGAATTGTTTTGCTGATCCATACAACTGAACTAGAGATGAAACCCTAACGATAGATCGATAATCAGATTCCGGCGTTTGACTACTGCGTTGTGTGATTCTTCTGTTCGTTGTATATTCTGGTTTTGTATCGCTTTCGCGGACAAATTATTAGCAAACGATGAAACGGGACCTTACTGAATTTAATAATGTTTCCGCTTGATGAAAGTAGGCGACAGGAACGTAAATACAAAAGATTTTATCGAAGGAGTAATATTGTAAAAATGTATAATTTTTAATTTTTTACATTATTTTTTTCAACAATACATATTTTTTTTGAACGACTAAGGTTATCTCCTCCTAAACTACTCCACAATAATTACACTATTGCATGGGTTAGAACACATGACCTCCCAATCTAAAAGACAAAGCCTCTATCAAGTGGGCTAGTCCCACATATAATATCTATAATCTAAAATAACGTTATCCCCTCGATACTACAACTTTTTGGTTGGGGCGAGAACACCTAATTATTACATACAACATGTAAAATTTTTAATATAGGATCATTTTTTTACTTGAAGCATGCAACTTATTTTTCCTCGAAAACACATAGAACTCGCATTTTATTTGTTTTCATAATCTAAGTAATTCTGAAGAAACGTTTGAATATTTTACATGTTACAAAATAAATATTAAATTTAAAGATTAAGTTAATTTTCTTTATATTACTAATCACTTTTAATTATCTGTATACATTTGCCTTTGATATATGTTTTTAAAAAATGAGAGTGTTTAGTAAAACAAGTATATTTTGTATACATTTGTCTTTATGAGAGATGTTTTAGTGAAATAAAGAAATAGAGAATGATATGTATAGAGTTTTTAGTAAAATAGATATAAAGATAAGGAGTATAATGTACTGAGTTTTTTTTTTTTTTTTTTTTGATAGATAAATAAATCTTAGATATAGATTGATTTTTAGTTAAATTATAAAAATAAAAATGACATGTATGATGTGAATGTTGAATGCTCTGATGCTTGTTAAAGGCTTTTAAATAATAACACGTGCTCTTAAAAATTAAACTTATAATGTTTTAAATATTTAACTTATTTAATGACAAATGTATACAAAGTTTAATATGTTTCTTATATAACCTGTCAAATATGTTTAACTCGTTTATAGTTTGGTTACAACTTATTTACAACCGTCACCTTGTTGGCTTGTTTGGATACAATAAACGTCTATTTAGAATCTTAGATGAATAAGTTATTCGTGTGTTAGGATTAATGATTTAAAGTGTATCCTTGTTACACCTTACAACTTTTGACAAATAAATTATACATGTATATTTTTCATGCTTTAGATTTCTTTTAGTATACTTATATGGGTAATTTTAGAAGCTACAATATCACATCAAAATTGGACTCAATTATTCGCATTACATTGCTTTAATTTTAAGTTAAAGAAATAACTTGCAAGGTTCAATATTCCTAATCTTACTAAATAGTTGTATGTATGTATGCATAACAATGTTGGACTTTTGAATGTTACGAGAAGATTAACAACTCAAATAATTTGCTACACCTATAATCACTTGGTTTGCAACATCGGTCGCTAGTCATGCATAATTACACAAACAAAACAACCTGCGAAACATGATAATATCTTCATATTAAAATACTAGCAAGAATAAGTTAAAAAAAAAAAAAAGAATGTGAAAATTAATATAAGTGATATCATGTGTTTGTAATTATTGGTGTATTATACCTACTAGTGAAATACCCGCGCGATGCGGCGGGAAACATAACACTTAAGTTGGTGATTTTAAAGGTTTGCATGGTTCATTTTTGAGTCGTAACCACAATAAAAACAATTTTTTTAACTTAGTAATTAATTAAAAACTAGGGTGTTTTCACCCGCGCGATGCGGCGGAAATTAATCTATTGTGAGAATCTCATTATATGGATCCTAAACGATCAAATTTTGCGCAAAAAAAATTCACATCATCATTTTGACCAAGTCATCTGAACAAAAAAAAATACAAATTAATTTTGAAGGTAATGTTGAGAAAATAATCAAGAATCTAGATCAAATTGTGCTCCAAAAGAGACGCAAGAAGTTGCCTACAAATCACAAATTTCTACAACTAATTCATAATACTAATAGTTGTTTCTCTGCTGATAAGTAACAGTGCTTTGAGATTTTCTGCACCTGGTTGTGGCAATAATTTAGAAAACAATATAAACATATATGCAACAAAAATCAAGGTCTTCTAGCAATGAGGGACGTAATTGCAAATCTGCAAATCAAACATAAACCAATAGATATGGAACATAGACAACTATAGGAGAGGCGCAATTCCACTAAATTTGATTACCCTGTTATGCTTCCAAAGAACTCTACATATAATACTTTCCATGAAAACCTATCAAAATCAAGAAGATTGCTGATTTTACATAGCAGATGCTTCTTCCAAATAAGTACGAAGCAGCACCATCATTTGAGTATGAGCCAAACTATAACATAACTTGACCATAACATAATAGAAACCTAAAATTAATGATAAGAATAATAAGCAACTTAATTTCTAAAAGCTAAAAAAGAACGGTACTTTTTTAAAAAAACATATGAGCAAATGACAAACCATATGCTGCTTGTTGCACCCATCTTCGATCCGTCAACCTTGGTTCGAGCAGGGTACCTACAAAACCATGATGCTCATACATAGGTCATGAAACCATGCACACATACATATTAGAAAGAAAGGCTTTTTACCATAACCTTGAACGAACATTTCTAAAAAATGAAAACGTTTATTCTGAATCTACATCAAACCACAATTGAGCAGATCAAACAATAAAGTTAATTTTAAATGTTGGTTCATATCTAAACCTTGAACCTACTAACTTGCATCATAATCAATCAAGACTATTTGCGAGAACCAAGTAACCCTAAATCCAATTACCAAGTTGTAGAACCCCCAAATTAACTTACCTCCGTCTGTGCAAATCTGGAAAGAACGGGTGACAAAGGAAGCCTTTCTGTGGAAAAGATACTATGGAATTGATGCAAAACGAAACGATTTTTGTGGATTACGACAATAGATTGACGGTCTTGTTTACGTCCTTCACTTGTTGTAACCACCACCCGTTCCGTCAGCCATCGTGTCCTCGCCACCCCTAACTCATCTCCTCCTCCTTCTACAATAGCGGTACCCTTCGTTTCATAGCTCTAAAAACCTGCAGGAAAAAGGAAAAGAAAACCCTAGAAACGACGCTGGTAAGAGAAGAACTCGTACACGTGTGTGTGATGGAAAATGAAATGCAAGGAAGTTGTACAAAGAAAGTAAGCATGGATAGAAGTTGTACTTTATGCATTCAGTCATTGTAACAAATGAACAGTATTATTCCCTCACAACCAAATTTTGGTTTTTAATATATATTAGAATATGTGTCCGCGCGCGTTGCGGCGCGTTCGCAACAAACGGATATCATTATACATGTGTAGAAACATAGCATGACAAATTCATTTAGCAAAATGTTTTGGTCACGGTACAATGTTATTGCCCTAATGTTATACCTTTTTTTTTTGCCAAATCAAAATGCCAATTGCACCCTAACATCCCAAAACTTCAAACAAATTTTAACCTATACGAAAAGATACTGTTGAATCAAACTCTCATTCTCAAAATCTTTTCGTTTTAACAATCATATCCAACCTTCTCAGAATCACGCCTATTGATTGAATATTATCTTTCACTTTGGCACCTACATTATCAATTTCTACCATATTACAATCATGACAACTTGATAAAATTAGCATTACCTTAGCAGGAGCTGTTCATTTTTCATGAAAGTTTCAAATATCTATGGTCTTTGTTTTGCATTTATATTTCAAAAAAATAGTCTATCACTTAGTAATCAGAACATAGTAGTTCAAATGTTGACATTGTTTGTTGTTTTTGTCCATTTATTAAAAACAAATGGTTCCATTGCAATTAGAGAAAAAAAATTGTGAATGCAAGTATATAATCTTGATAGCAGGCATCCATTTGCGGAAGAATATAACTTGCAATTTGGTGTGATAAAAGCAGAGCATCAATTTTTACGGAACCCACATACACCATATTGCTATAGCGATTCCAAAAACAAAACAAACTTAAATGACTATGAAGGATGGAAACTAAACAAACCCTAAACCCTAAAAAATGCAGACCCTAAACCTGTTAACAATCCACAATCCAGAAGAACTAAAACCTGGACGTAAACATCAAAGCATACCTGAAAAGAATTAAATCCTTCTTAGAGAGGATGAAGATCATTACCTTTGTTTTAACTCTTTGCATATCTTTTCCATCTTTATCATGTTCTATGGCGGAACCACCGGCATCGAGGCTGAATCCGCCTCAATTGAGTCAATCAACCTCAAAAACCAAATCCAAGCATAAACCACTACTGCCCCTATTGTAGAGAGAAGGGTGAAGGAGAGGGCGTCGAGGGTTTCCGGCGATTGGAGTTGCACGTCGGTGGAGAAAAAGGAGCAAGCACCCTTCTTGTTTTCCTAATCAGGCAAACGCACACACAATTTAGGGTTCTGGTGGGATGAGAAGGGAGGGTAATCAGATGTGTAGTGATGTTGTTTAGAAGTAGTACGGGATTATAGACGAAAAGAGAAAGAGAAAGCATTATTGAGTTGTAGTGAAAACACAAAAAATTGTACCCAAATGAACAGTAAAATCATCTCACAATCTATCTTTTCCTTTTTAATATTTATATAAATGGCTTTAACTTCTAACATAAAAGGCCAAATGTGACAAAAATGTCAAGATGTGATTAATTTGTTTTGAGGGGTTTTCTTTTATATTCACTCTATCACACATAAATTATTATAAGCTGTCAATGTGGGACAAAGTGAAAGTAGAAAAAAACCTTTAGATTAGATTTAAAAGGTTGTACCACATGCTATAAGAGTTGTAAAACTCTTAATTTTAAGAGATTTAAGTAAATTACTCTTTTGTCCTTTCTATATGTATTATATAGTAGTATAGATATACAAAAGAAAGTTTTATAAACAGTAATACTAATTTAATAATAATAATAATAATAATAATAATATAATATTAATCATATTAAAATATATTACTAATATTATAATAATAAAAATATCATAAAATATTATTATAATAAAATATTAATATAATATAATAATATTAAAATAATTTTATTATAATAATAATATATTTAATATTATTATAGTAATATTATAATAATATTAAATATATTATTATTATAATAAAATTATTTTAATATAATACTATAATATAATAATAATAAAATAAATTATAAATATAATATAATAATATTAATATAGTATTAATAATATAATAATAATAATAAAAATATCATAATATTATTAAAATAACATTATTATAATCAAATTTTTAATTGTTTACGTTTAGGATCGTAGTTCTTAAATATTTTACGACTAAGTGTGTCTTAATTTTGTTTTGGCATTAGGTTTTTTTTATATTGTGAGTCTGATAATATTATAATCGTACTTATGCTTTGGTTCATGTTACTTGAGGATGACGATTGCTTTTGCAATAAAGTTCGATTTAGTATTTTAGAACAGATTGACAGCCGTTATGACCGTTTTATGTTTGTGTTTTAATATTCATGATGAAAGCATCACCGTTATGATCGAATAATCATATTAACATAACGATATAACTTTACCCCTTTTTTTGCATATTATGTAATGCAAGTTTTAGACAATTTTTATTTTTTACTATTATTTTTAAAATGTATTGTGGTAAAACATGTTTATGCTATCTGAGTTTTGATTTTTGAAACCATGTTAAATAAAGGATCCCGCCGCAACACGCGGGCGACAACCCTAGTTAGATTTGAAACGAGTAGGAATAAAATAGTAATAAATCTGTAAATCTCAACAACACTTCCACTTTTAACGGTTAATGTAACATTGTTTATATGCAGGGACTTGACATTGAAAGTAGTTAAAATTAGAGGGTTAAAATAGCACAAGACACAAAATGTGAGGTGCTTATTGCTTATATATCATTATCTGTCGGCCTATTTGTACCACATCAAGGGCTTCTCCGGTTAGAGTGAAAAACGAACCCTACCTGTTCTGCTAGCTATCGCCGCTCGCTGTTCTAATCTTCCGGTGACATTATCGTCCCCTTAGATCATGTATGTTAACGTACTCCCCATTGCTAATTTTTTGTTCGAGATTATTTCGATTTTTCAGATTATAATCTCGATTTTAGGGTTTACTTGTGCGCAAAACTGTTTTTCTGCATTTAATCGTTGCGTTTTTTGTATCTTTTTTAGAGTATGTGCAGTAGCGATACACGATGACGATTGCTTAAATTTGTTAACTGGTTTTGTAGCATATAATGCATGAATACATACTGCAATTTTCATCATGTTACTCACTTGTTAAGTTAAAACACATAGCTTGTTTGCTGCATTTAGATCAATTGCTTTGGATTTTAATTCACTGGCCATCCGCTTAATGGAACAGCAGGATTAATGTAACTTGCAAGATTGACGTACCAATTGAATATTCCCCAATCTTTTGTTCAGTGATATAGTTTGCGTGTAGCCAAGTAGTTAGCGTGAATAATTGTTCTGTGTAGGCTGTATGTATCTAGGCATTTCCATGTATCGTCTTGTGAAACTTGTTCGGTTGTATTTGGTTTCTAGGTAACTAATGGCTCAACTCAACACAAAGAGTGTTATGTAGGCTGTAGCATCAATAACTTGTAAGATAATAATCCTTATAAATACTCCTGCTCATGAACTAGGACCTAATTGCAATATTGCATACTGGAATCTTTTTTAGCCTTGCATTATTGAGTTCTGACCACCCTACTAATTTGCTAGCAATACTGATTTGATATTTATGGCACGTGTGCTCATCAGGGAGTGATAATTTTTTTTTTTTGACAATTGAAAGATGGCTAATAGAGAAGATCTAGACATTGACGATGATGATGATTTCAGTTCACTTTACAAAGAGTACACTGGCCCTCCAAGAACTACCATAGCTGGTGCAACAGACACCACAAAGACAAATAAAAGGTCTCTTGCTGGGTCTGATGGAGAAGAGGAAGCCCCAGACCCAAATGCTGTTCCTACTGATTTTACCAGCCGGGAAGCTAAGGTTTGGGAGGCTAAATCTAAAGCTACCGAGAGAAATTGGAAAAAAAGAAAAGAAGAAGAAATGATATGTAAAATATGTGGAGAATCCGGCCACTTTACTCAGGTATAACTGTCATGATCTTTAAGTGATATATTGTAATTAAGATAACCTGTTATTATGCAATATTTTAGTAGCACCATCATTTTAATTTTTTATCACCCTTCAAATTTTGGGGGTGTAATCACTATATGGTATAATTAATTTGGTTTTTTTTCTTCTTTTTTTGTTTTCTTCTCTTGATTATCACAGGGTTGTCCATCAACTCTTGGGGCTAATCGCAAAGATTTCTTTGAAAGGGTTCCTGCTAGAGATCCTCAAGTTAAAGCCCTCTTTCCTGAGAAAGTTATAAGCAGAATTGAAAAAGACATTGGGTGCAAAATTAAAGTTGAGGAGAAATTTATAATTGTCAGCGGCAAAGATAGGCTGATCTTAGCTAAAGGAGTAGATGCTGTTCACAAAATTAAAAATGAGGGTGACAAAAAAGTTGGTTCTAGTTCAAATACGACTAGGTCTAGATCACCTGAAGGCAGAAGTCCGGTTAGCTCTAGAATGGGTCGGTCTGATTCTCAAAGGTCTAACCCTAGCCCTAGAAATTCCTCACGTTATAACTCAAGGTTTATGCATGATGATTTGCAAAAGTTACCAAGGGGGTCCCCACAAGGTAGGGACTGCATAGGAATATATATGGTAAACACATGTTTGTAGTTTAAGAAATGCTTTTCTAATTTTTCTCTAGATGGGTGGTGATTACAACCCATTTAGTTTTGGATGGTTGATTTGGGTTGTAGTTTCTTGAATGGGTCAAAAAAAGATAGATTAAGGGGAATGGTGCAAACTGGTGGTCAATGCATACAACATTCTAATTCTTTTATTCAAAATTACTATGATGGTAATTTTTTGTCACAGTTAACATATTAATTATTTTAAAAAAATGTCTTGAGTCCATCTTTTCAACCTGTAAAAAGTAACACCCAATCACATTTTGATCATTATCCAACCCACCCAAAATCAAACAATTGCCACCACTACATGTAAATTTTTAGTTCTTTGTTAATTTTTTGGTTGTTGTCTCGAGTTATATAACAACGTTGTTTATTGCTTATCCAGTGATTTGCAGCAAGAGGTAAGTTGTTATGTTCAAGAATAATGTGTTGGATTCTGAAGTAAATATCTGGGTGGGTCTGAATTGACTTGGATTTAATTATTGAATCCATATCCAGACTTGTCGAATCGTATAGTTTAACATGCTCTTCATTTGGTGAAGCTTATGGGAATGATGGGGCTCAAGCTCGGTCAACACAGTCAAAATCTCCCGCTCGCCCTCCTTACACCGGTGGTGTGCATGCTTCATATGATGGTCACAGAAATAAAGCATGGGATGCTGACAAGCGTAGGCCTGATTTGCAATCTAGCAGTAAAGGAGACTTTTCTACCTTTCCACAAACATTGGAGGAATTATACTTAGAATATAACAGGGATGCAATGGAGATCACAAAAATCCGAGACAAAGAAGAAGATGAAGAAAATTACAGACACCGTGAGGTAAATATAAAAGGATCATATTTTACTTGTCAGAAAAACAATAGAGATTTCCTTCAAAGTCACACCCTTGTCCTAGACTTTGCTTTTGCGTGATTTAGTTTCTAGTATTATAGAACATAACAAAAGGTTCTGTTAAAAAGTTGATGGACTTACTTATGTCTTTATGTAAATTTGAAATTATAGGGATTCAACATGCAATCGATCTTGTGTTAATCATGCAAAACTAAATTCTAGGGACTTATGTAGCAAAAGCCAATAGTTTTTTTTTTGACAATTGCCCAAATTTGTACACCAGCTTTCTTACATATTTCATGTATTTTAGAGCGTGAGAGAAATGAGGGAAAATTACATGAAGAGATTTGCTATGATGCGAGCAATGCATGCAAAGCAGTGGGAAGAATTTCTCCAAGTGGATGCTCAAAGGCGGCAACAAAGTGAGAGGCGACACATGGCTGCTCCGGGATTTGATGGTTATAAACAATCTGAATATGGTAATGTAGTTGGGAATCCTTATGGTGGTGGCAATATGCCAATGGATTTAAGAGTGAGGTATCCAGATGTTGATAACTACCCGTCTTCAAGATCACATGACAATTATGGTGACTTTCAATCTCAAAGGCTTGAGGAAGACTATGGGAAGGCATATAATAGATATTAAATCATTTGTGTCACCACTGGTGAGTTGCCCTAATTCTCATATCTTATGCGCAAATTTGTATTGACATGATTCAATCAATGGTCCCATGCAGTATGCTGCTACACCATGATAAACAAGCCCCTACACTTGAGGATAAACGGCTAGTGTAAATTTAGTGTGCCAGGGTGCATGCTTTTGTTGATTAGCAAAAGTTTTATCCTTTACTTGTTTGGCTTAAGTAATGACTCCAAAATTTACAGGCTCAGATCGTGGTTTGGGTGTGTGATAGGTGAAGCATTGAGCCATTGAGCATGTTTAAGGTAAGTATAAGCAATGACGCTGTGTTTTTTTCTTGTGGGACAAGGTGCTAAAATCGTGTTCTATAACTCTTTGTTTTGGGATAATTGTTGTAGCAACATATGACTCCTATTATGGATCTTAGATTTTAATTTGTATCGTTCAAGTAGATGTTTGGTGATTTTTGGCTCTATTTTTAAAACCAGACCAGTTGTTTTTGGTCAAACCAAGAACCAGCTGCACAACCAATACATACAAGTCTATTTTTTTATAACCGTTGGAACCTACTTGTGTGGTAAACCCTTGGGTTCCCTCAATACCCGACTAATCAAGAGTAACAGGTAAAGCGCAGTCACGAGCGACCAGGTTGGTGGCTTCCAAGTATAATTGCCACTAGTGGAAATCGAACTTGAGACAACTAGGTTGTCTTTCTCCACTCTAATCATTACACGACTTCCTTAGTGATTGAACTTGAACCGCATGTTACCTGTCAGATTGGTTTTATGGCAAAACGGACTGGAAGTTTTGTGAAAAGTTATTTTTCTTTCAAGTTGTTTTACCTTGTTTCATATTTTGCTCATTTCTAGCCTTATTTGTTAAGATTATAAATCCCCATAAATAGATAAGCTAGTTTCATTTTTTTGGTAAACTAGGTTTTTCCCCTTCGCGCGTTGCGGCGGGTTATTGCAATGTAATCCTGATAATGTGTATTATATATCTTTTGCAATAATATAAGTTGCATAATAAAATCAAATCTTTTATCACGAATTCTATATTAATTTCTCATTAAAACATAAAATCATACAAAATTCTTATAAATATGTTACGAAAAATAGAAAATATTACTCACAAAATTATTCTCATCGGCAACCAATTGATTGAACTAAAAAACTAAATTTATAAGCAAACATTGATTTGCTATGAAAATAAATAAATTACTGTTACTTTCTGTCATATCCGAGATTTTTTTTTTTAAATAAATGTAATCCGTGTCGACGTAAATAAAAGAACAATTTTATTATTATTATTATTATGAACTATGTGTGGGTACAAATACATACATAAACAGTTTAAAACTAGAAGCATATAATATAAAGTATAAAAAAAACAAATAAATAAATAGATTACATAATTTTTATAAAATTTCTCTTATAAGAATTTTAAACACTCAAACTAACTAATATGTAGCAAAAATTGTAAGCTGGAAACTTTATTTTATAGATTTATGATGAAAAACAATTAAAATTAAGCCATAGGGACCAGATGTGTCATTTCTCGAAAGACCCAATCCTTCCCCCTTTTCTTCCACGGTTTTCCGACGAAGAATCCGGCAAGGATGCCGGAATCCGGCGAACTTGTATTGCACATCAAAAAACTCAGTTATTTGGCACTAAAATTCACGGTTTTTATCCCGTAATGAAAAAATCAAGTTCCTAACGTACATAGAGGATAAAATCAAGTCGAAAACAACGTCTAATTCGGTTTTAAATTCCCTAAAATCACGATTTTGAAACCCATTCGGGAAACGGCTCTAAGACGGTTATCAATATAAGGAAACTTAGGGCTTTTCAGCCTTTTATCATTCCAAACAAAACCCCGTTAACCGAGTTCTCTCAAACTCGTTCTATCTCTCGGATCCAAGCCTAGACCCGTCGCTAATACGAGCCATTCGAACTCGACCTTCCCTCAACCGAATCAAGTAAGTTAATACCTCAATCTCTTCGATTTTTCATGTAGATCAAAACTCCTAAGTTGATTTTTGTTAATGATGGTTTAATCAAACGGATTAGAACAAACTAGGGTTTATATGATTTGGGGAAAACTAGCAACTGACAATTAAAATTTCTGGAACTCTTTTATAAACAAGGGAAAAACTACCATTCAAAAATCTATTTTATTTAATTATAAAACTAGATTTTTATGTACAAAAATGGGTTATAAATTCGATAAAAATATCAAAATCATTACAAAAATTCTGGAAAAATTTCACAATGATTCTAGAACTTTTAGAAGCCTATAAATATTTTTACTTTGATTATTTATACAGAAAACCTATTAAAAACTGATTTAAATCTCCGAAAATCTGTGTAAATAATTTATTAAAAATATTAAAAAGGTACAAAAAAAATATTGAAAAATTTCAGAATGATTCTGAAGAGTTTCATGAACTACAGAAAACTTCATTCGTAAAAACTCGTTTTATTTAATTATAAAACGTAAATACTAAGCTTTAAAAATGCTTAAAAGTTATATAATAAATACAAAGAAAATTCTAAAAATTTTCAGAAATATTTTATAGAGTATTCTGGACTAGATGAGCTT
This sequence comes from Mikania micrantha, assembly GCA_009363875.1. NCBI lineage: Eukaryota > Viridiplantae > Streptophyta > Magnoliopsida > Asterales > Asteraceae > Mikania > Mikania micrantha. Next base: position 83,144,831 of record CM018696.1, read on the forward strand.
AAGAAAACAATTTTATTCGAATTTTCTTAGATTTATTTGAATAAATTCACCATTTCACTTTATTTAAACTCTGTATAAATTGCATAAGTAATTTATATAAATTGTTAAAATTTATTAACATGCTGGAATATCTTTCTATAAATTTTATAGAATAAATTTAACTCAGAAAAATTTTTATTTAGTTAAATTTGTTTTATTCGAATACAAGTGAAATTAAACTTGGTTTATAAATATTATTAATTTACAAATTAAACTTAATAAAATTTTCAGAAAATAATTATATATTCTGAAGATATATATTTAAAACAAGAAAAATATTTTTAGTTTATAAAAGTTATTTTTAAGTAAACCAACAATAGTTTTAACTTAAAACAAATGAACTTAGAATTTAAACTTTATAAATTTTAATGTTTTTAAACTAATTACCCCTCAACTTATGATAATTATTTGGGTATTAATTATTTTATGCAACTTTGGCATCTAAAAATGTAACTTTGTCTCATTTTGCAAAACTAGTAAACTATAAAATAGTTAAAATTCTCCAAATTCATATAGAACCTAAATCCTGAACCTAGTATACCTTAGAATTTATTTAGGAAGTTTTTTGAACTTAGAACTTCCTGAACTTGAAACTTTAGGTTCATGAGGATTACAAAAGCATTTTGGAAACTTTGAACTATTCGAAGTTTCGAACTAGCTATCCAGGTGAGTTTCATTTTCCCCTTTTCTTATTTTGTTTTTGTTTACAAAACCTCGGGGCTGAAACATGTACTTTATCTTATTATGCAATTCTATATGTGAACTTGTGTGAATCTATGTGTTTTATGTTTCAAACTAGCTTGATTGCAATTACTCATGGCAATAGGAATAAGTCCATCATTTATCGAGTCAAAGCAATGACTCTCACCAACTTTATAGTTGACATTTTTATTTAAACATGTTTCAGGTGGAAACGCTTCTTAGGCATGCAAGGAGATTTGATTTAGTTGATTATTATGTTTAGAATTTAAATGTTTGATTTGGTATTTACTTTTATGATGTAATGAAAGTTTGAATTTATTATAATAAATAGTTTGAATTTAGTACAATAAACACCCTGTGCTTTTGAACAATCTACACTTCGTGTACGCTCCGATGATTCCGCCATTGGTCGGGGTGTTACAGAGTGGTATCAGAGCCTGGGTTATAGAGAATCAGGTTATTAAGAAATAATGAACTAGACTATAACCATAGAATGACTAGATTATGAACTCTAAGTTTGAACTTGATAAGTGCGATGATTTTGCAGTAAACTCTCAGTTTGAACTACATAGTTGTCGTGCTAGGCCATGAATTGTTATTTGAACTGCATAGTTGTCATGTTAAGCCATGAATAGTTATTTGAACTCTATAGTTGCCATGCTAGGCTATGATATGTAGTTTGAACTCTGTAGTTGCCATGATAGGTCAAATTTGATTATATGACTACGACGTGCTACTTGACTACTTATTAGATAGGTCAAATTTTTGTACCTAGTTTATGATATGTTTATTAACACACTAGACTTAGGGTTCAAAATTTCTTGACCCCCTTTCTTACGTGTTGCAAGAGGATCGTCACTACGAAGACTGCTATCAAACTTACATGTTTAATTAAATCTTTGAATCTCGTCAATAGTCTTTAGGTTCACATTAGTGAGTAGGAAACACATATAATCTGGAAGGGGGTATACCTGTACTATGACGAGTTCTGTCTAGGAAAGCATTTCGTATAAATCCAAATCTACCGATGGTTATGTTATGCTTTCCTAGGAACCCTTGAAGTGAGTATGAACCTATAGGATAAAGTATGTATTTCTGAAACTTAATTGGACTTAAACACTTTGATATGTCAAAAGTATTTCTTTAGGAATAAAATCCAAGTATTTCTTTGTGATTGAACTTTCATTTGAACTCTCTAATTCCATTTTAAACCTTCTATGCATGATGTCATAAGGTGTAATTCTGAATTTTTTTCCTTTGAACTCTTTAATCACGCACTTAACACTTTCTTTTTATACGCATCACACTTGAATAACAAATCTAAGAACACAAAGACATTATGCTTATGAGTTATGATATATACATATATCATTTTAAACTAAAGTTTTATAATGTCTGATAACATTTATTATTCAACTATAGAATCCTAAGATATTTAAACTTATGATCGGTGATATTTATTATCATCTTAATCGAAGTTCTAAGAGGTCTTATGTTATACTTCATATTTCTAAACAACATATTATGATATTATGATCTTATGAGTTATGATGTACACTTATCATACTAATTTAAGTATCATAATGTCACAATCATCTTATTACATACAATAATACTTACAAACATTAGATTTCATTGCAAAAAGAATGCAAATTTTGAAATCACGATACACTGCTATTTTGAACTAGTCAAGTTTGAGTATTATGTGACGGACTTGTAATAACCTTGCAGGTTAAAACTTGTTACACCAAACGTCATATGGATACGAAAATTTTTATCACCTTCTAGCAAAAGTCAAATGTGCCAATTACGGTTGTACAAAACAAAATTTTTCAACCTATTCGGTTAAGGATTTGTTATATCAACCATCTTGAATACTACAACATAGACTAGACTAGTTTGCATTCGACATCAACTCAATGGTGTACTACGTTCATAAAGTAGGGTAATCATGTAAGGCAAATTTTGGTTGTGGGTGCACACAGAACGAGAATTTGTAGTACATGTGAATCCTACAAATACAAAACAAGGGACACTATTGTAGTAACCTTTGAATGTAAACTCAAACAAAATCAAACATATTGAACTAAAACTTAATTAAAAAGGTTTTGTTGTATTGGTAGGTGATTGGTATGCTTTCAAAGTATTGTTGGTGTGGTGGGTTGGCTGCGGTATACCCTATATATAAGCACCAACAGTATTTTGGGAGTAGAACCGAAAGCTTGACCAATGTTAAGATTGTTAGGGCAAACATTAAATATCAAGTAGGCATGCTTTAGGAAAAGCTATTAGTGGAATAAATTGATTTTTACCTGCTAAGATTATGTGTGTATTCTACACCAAACCAATCAATGGTCTTAGTAATTGTTCTCATATCGAAAACAACTAGACTATTGTCTTTCAATATTTTCGCAACAATAATATAAAAGACGAATAAGTAGCCTATTGATCTCTAGTGAGAAATCCTTCAAACATCAAACTTTAAATTTAATGTCAACATATGATGCTAACTCTTCGATAGTATTTCGTGACTAGGAGTTGAAATCTAATGTCAACCTATTGCGTAACTCACCAATTCCAAAATCACAAGTTGTGATCTTAGATGTGGTTTCTTGCGATCTAAATTCCTAAAGATATTTATATGTGGTATAAGGGAATTGTAAGATTGTATCACAATTTCAATCGAAAACAAACAACGAAACATTCGTATTAAGAATCAAAACCTATTCCTCGTGCATCTTCACTCTACTAAATTAATTTAAGATACCAAAATTAATACAAAAGCTAATTAATTAAAATAATGCCTTTAATAGAATAGAATTATCGCTATAAAATCTGTCTGGAGGAAACCTATCAAATATTGACAATGTGGTGGGTTGGTGGCTGGGTTCGCCCTACATATACCCTATACATAAACATTGTCAATAAATGATAGATTACTCTAGCTAGAATTTAGTAGAAATCAATAAGTAAACGAACTAAAGTAGGGGAGAGGGTGTTGTTAATTATTACAAAATATTTGCAATCTACAAGATTCTCCTATCTAGCTATCATTATCTTATTTTGTAAAACAATACCTTTAAGAATACTCTTGAATGAGACATTAACATTCAAAACATAGGGTTATACCCTTTTAGATAATGACTATACTCAAGAAGACAAGAACATTATGAAACAATAATGACTGAACTTAATCAAATTAAGACTATATTCCTTAACAAAGTATTGATCACAAAAACGTATCAAATCGTTGTAACAAATCAGCATAACTCTTTTGTCGACTTTGAGCAGCTAACAAATTGTCGCGAATTAGATGAAGCTTGTCGGTCGTTTCTTGAATCAGTTCGGGACATTTCCTTTTTTGTAGCAAAGTGCTTTACATGTTTTTCAAATTCTAGAAAAAAACAAAAACCCTGCTCTAACAACTAGAATTTTTTTTTTCGTTAAGATGGGAGAACATATCAATGAACTGTACCACTAGACACCTACCTACATCTAAGGGTTGTAACAACATTGTGTGGTCATTGACCAGTTAAATAAATCTATTCACTTGTACACGTTTCGTGAAAACTATCGAGTTAAAAAAAAATTGGACATCTAAATCATCAATCACACCTGTGGTTAACCACCACGGGGGTACTAACAAACATGATATGAAGACTGTCAATTTAAATTCTATATCTGTAAAAAAAAATTTTACAAACAACTATAACAACTCATTTGAATCCTAGTAACACTTATTGTTCTCAAACAGAGGGTCAAACTAAATAGACCATTCAAACCTTAGAAGATATGCTTAGAGTTGTATTATCGAATTCAGAAACAATTTAAAAACATATTTATCTCTAGTAAATAAATAAATAAATAAATAAATAATAATCTTGGAATTTCAAGTTGGTGACCTAGTCCTTAATAAAGTATTTTTTGAAAGGATATGGTTTGTTTTAAACTCAAGGAAAGTTAGCTTCTCGTTTAATGGGTCATTTTAAAACATTAAACAAATCTGTAAAGTGACTTATAAAGTTGAACCACCAGAAGAACTAAGAAACATACATCTGACCTTTCACGTGTCAAAATTGAAATTTGAGGAAACATCTAGCCGACAACAATCTACAAATTCTACTTCATAAAGTGCATTATGGTGAAACGAAAAGCCTTCTTCTTACTAATTTCGGGACGAAATCTCCTAAAGTAGGAGAGACTGTCATATCCGAGATTTTTTTTTTAATAAATGTAATCCGTGTCGACGTAAATAAAAGAACAATTTTATTATTATTATTATTATTATTATTATTAATATTATTATGAACTATGTGTTGGTACAAATACATACATAAACAGTTTAAAACTAGAAGCATATAATATAAAGTATAAAAAAACAAATAAATAAATAGATTACATAATTTTTATAAAATTTCTCTTATAAGAATTTTAAACACTCAAACTAACTAATATGTAGCCAAAATTGTAAGCTGGAAACTTTATTTTATAGATTTATGATGAAAAACAATTAAAATTAAGCCATAGGGACCAGATGTGTCATTTCTCGAAAGACCCAATCCTTCCCCCTTTTCTTCCACGGTTTTCCGACGAAGAATCCGGCAAGGATGCCGGAATCCGGCGAACTTGTATTGCACATCAAAAAACTCAGTTATTTGGCACTAAAATTCACGGTTTTTATCCCGTAATGAAAAAATCAAGTTCCTAACGTACATAGAGGATAAAATCAAGTCGAAAACAACGTCTAATTCGGTTTTAAATTCCCTAAAATCACGATTTTGAAACCCATTCGGGAAACGGCTCTAAGACGGTTATCAATATAAGGAAACTTAGGGCTTTTCAGCCTTTTATCATTCCAAACAAAACCCCGTTAACCGAGTTCTCTCAAACTCGTTCTATCTCTCGGATCCAAGCCTAGACCCGTCGCTAATACGAGCCATTCGAACTCGACCTTCCCTCAACCGAATCAAGTAAGTTAATACCTCAATCTCTTCGATTTTTCATGTAGATCAAAACTCCTAAGTTGATTTTTGTTAATGATGGTTTAATCAAACGGATTAGAACAAACTAGGGTTTATATGATTTGGGGAAAACTAGCAACTGACAATTAAAATTTCTGGAACTCTTTTATAAACAAGGGAAAAACTACCATTCAAAAATCTATTTTATTTAATTATAAAACTAGATTTTTATGTACAAAAATGGGTTATAAATTCGATAAAAATATCAAAATCATTACAAAAATTCTGGAAAAATTTCACAATGATTCTAGAACTTTTAGAAGCCTATAAATATTTTTACTTTGATTATTTATACAGAAAACCTATTAAAAACTGATTTAAATCTCCGAAAATCTGTGTAAATAATTTATTAAAAATATTAAAAAGGTACAAAAAAAATATTGAAAAATTTCAGAATGATTCTGAAGAGTTTCATGAACTACAGAAAACTTCATTCGTAAAAACTCGTTTTATTTAATTATAAAACGTAAATACTAAGCTTTAAAAATGCTTAAAAGTTATATAATAAATACAAAGAAAATTCTAAAAATTTTCAGAAATATTTTATAGAGTATTCTGGACTAGATGAGCTTAAGAAAACAATTTTATTCGAATTTTCTTAGATTTATTTGAATAAATTCACCATTTCACTTTATTTAAACTCTGTATAAATTGCATAAGTAATTTATATAAATTGTTAAAATTTATTAACATGCTGGAATATCTTTCTATAAATTTTATAGAATAAATTTAACTCAGAAAAATTTTTATTTAGTTAAATTTGTTTTATTCGAATACAAGTGAAATTAAACTTGGTTTATAAATATTATTAATTTACAAATTAAACTTAATAAAATTTTCAGAAAATAATTATATATTCTGAAGATATATATTTAAAACAAGAAAAATATTTTTAGTTTATAAAAGTTATTTTTAAGTAAACCAACAATAGTTTTAACTTAAAACAAATGAACTTAGAATTTAAACTTTATAAATTTTAATGTTTTTAAACTAATTACCCCTCAACTTATGATAATTATTTGGGTATTAATTATTTTATGCAACTTTGGCATCTAAAAATGTAACTTTGTCTCATTTTGCAAAACTAGTAAACTATAAAATAGTTAAAATTCTCCAAATTCATATAGAACCTAAATCCTGAACCTAGTATACCTTAGAATTTATTTAGGAAGTTTTTTGAACTTAGAACTTCCTGAACTTGAAACTTTAGGTTCATGAGGATTACAAAAGCATTTTGGAAACTTTGAACTATTCGAAGTTTCGAACTAGCTATCCAGGTGAGTTTCATTTTCCCCTTTTCTTATTTTGTTTTTGTTTACAAAACCTCGGGGCTGAAACATGTACTTTATCTTATTATGCAATTCTATATGTGAACTTGTGTGAATCTATGTGTTTTATGTTTCAAACTAGCTTGATTGCAATTACTCATGGCAATAGGAATAAGTCCATCATTTATCGAGTCAAAGCAATGACTCTCACCAACTTTATAGTTGACATTTTTATTTAAACATGTTTCAGGTGGAAACGCTTCTTAGGCATGCAAGGAGATTTGATTTAGTTGATTATTATGTTTAGAATTTAAATGTTTGATTTGGTATTTACTTTTATGATGTAATGAAAGTTTGAATTTATTATTGATGTGTTGTTAATTACACATCGTTTCTGTATTTATTTTTTATTAATTTATCTTATTTTATTAGTTTTTTATTTAGTTTTTATTAGGTTTTAAGTATTTTTACTAATTTTCATTTTTAATGTTACTTTTGTAGGTTTCGTGAGAATAAACGTTCGCATTTACGAAGAATACGAAGCCCGGAATATTTTTTATGAAGTGTGGGAGCAAGAAATATAATTTTTAGAAGTTCCGGTGTTAAAAAGTAGCCTTTCGGGAATTTTCGGAGCTTAAAAATGAATTTCTGGTAGTCCAGGGGGTAAATTGCACATTCTGGAAAGTCTAATAGGCCTGGGACACGTGGCAGCCACCTAGAGAGCCACGTCAGCCCTAAAACCCCACCCAGAAGCTAATGGATCCGCGTGAGGAGGCCGGTACCCGCCCTAACCCGCGTGAAGATCCAGATACACACACACCAAGCTCCGCGCGCGACCCAGCCCCAAACCCGCGTGATAACCACATCCTCTCACAGGCCAACCCGCGCCTCACCCGGATTCGACCCAGTCGGATAGTCCAAGACCCGCGCGCCCCATCCCCTCGTTGACCGGCTCTTTGGAGCGTTGACCCGCGTTGACCATGCCTATTGGGCCTGTTGACCAGCCATTTGGACTCCAATTTAAGCCCACTAAACTGATTTTTGAGCCCAGGTCGGATTAATTTGCGAAAATTAACATATTTAAGCACTTTTAAAACCTAATTCACGTTTCAATCAACCAAGGATGGCTGGAAACGAAAGAGAAACGTATTTTTGAAGATTTTTGAGCTTTGGGATCGATTCGGACGCTCGGGGGAGGCTCAGATCGCGTATACAAGTGCTCGGATTGCGTTTTCGGGTTTGTTTGTGCATCATAGTTTTTCGTTTCAGTTTGTTTTCGAATTTTCTATCATGTTTGGATCTGATTTTATGTTTATGAATGTTTGGATGATGATTCTAGGCTAAATCTTTAATTCTACCTAGATTACGGATGATTATTGGATGTTTTTTCGGTTTTTCGGGTTTGTTTGATTGAATGAATTATTGCTTTTGATTTGAATCTGATTGTGAATGATTGTGAATGTTATTAAACTATTGTAAATGATTTGATTATATGTTTAAACTATTTTGTGAAAAAGGTTTGATTCGGTTTCGATAAAAACTCGATTTTTACATGATTTTAGGCTAAAAACTCGTTCTTAACCTAATTGTGATTTGACTAATCCTAGTAAATCATAAGAATTTCATATAATCAGATTGTAATCAGTGGGATAACCATCTTTAAAGACTAATCAAGTAACGAGGTGTTGGGATATCGTGGTTTAAACGGGTTTTCAAGTAATTTGCATGATCATTGGATTATTTGTTGATTGTTTATGCCATGTATTTAAAATTCATACTTAATCTAGATTAGATTGATTGTGGTTGTTGAGATTGACCTAATTATTCAACCATAGAAGTCTTAAGTGTTGCCCGTTTGGAGAGACCGACCTGGTGATTCGTCATTACACCCCGGTAAGCTTTACACGACTAGTAGGATCTTTTTAAGTGTTGGATTGTCTGAATAGGAGATCTAGCATTCCTTAAGTTCCTGAATTGGTTGTATCATTAGATCCGGTGTCATTCAAGCAAGCATTCCCGATAACTGTTAGATTCCTTTAAGATTCCTAGTCTAGGTAGAATCTCTTTCGTATTTGGTTTTCTAGTTCTTGAGGTGTTGAGTTAACTTATTTCGTTTTCTTTATTTCTTTATTGTTCAAAATCATTTTCTTAAAACAAATTTCGTTTTCTAAATTTAGTAAGTTTCTTATTTCGTTAGGTTTACAGTTAGGGTTTATTAGACGATTCCGTGTCCTTAGGTTCGATATCCGGACTTTCCTTAGCTATACTTCATACGTCAGGTACACTTGCCTGTAGTGTGTAGTTCGGTTTAGGTTAATTCGATTTATTACTCGATCGTGTTGAACCATCATTTTCTATATATATAAACCGACACATCAAGTTTTTGGCGCCGTTGCCGGGGACACGGTAATCCTTAGATTTACCTTAGCTTTAGACTTAGCTTTCCTCTTTAGTTTCGTAGTTTCGTGGTAAGTTTCTAGTCGTAGGTACCTTCCATATTTAGTAACTTCCTATTTTTAGAAACTTTCCATCGTTAGTAAGTGTCTGTTTTCAGCTGTTTGACGTCTTTTCAGGACTTGCCATTTTTAGCAGCTGCTGATTTTGGCAGGTTTCTATTTTTAGTAAGTTTTTGTTTATAGGATTCCTTTTATATTTCCTTTTAGTTAGTAGGTTCATCTTTTGAGTCTTACTTCTGCTTGGTGATTGTTTCTTCTTTAGGTTAGTAATTTATTAGATATTTAGTATTAATTAGGTTAACTTTAGTAAGTAATCATATTTCTTTTCTTTTTCTTTTCTTATTTTGTTACAGTGCATGCACCGCAGTAGACGGCCGGAGTCACCTGAGTACACTGCTTTTGCTGAGCCAGAGAGAGAGTTTCACTCGAGGTTACGATCTCACCTTCTTTTTCACTGCACACACAATACTGCTATAGGAGAGATGGCTGCACCTGCTAGGAGGACCGTTGCTGATTTTGCCAAGCCGACTGCTGCTGGCAATCGTTCTTCCATCACTCGACCAGTTGTCACCGAGGACAACTGGTACATCCCGACTCAAATCATCAATCTGATCATTCACTCATCTAAATTTCATGGACTGCCCGAGGAGGACCCCAATGCTCATCTGGGTCAGTTCCTTCGTATGTGTGACACCTTTAAGATCAAAGGTGTTTCTGATGATGCAGTCTTTCTGCGTCTCTTTCCATTTTCTCTTGAGGACAAAGCCATCACTTGGCTTGAGTCCCTTCCATCTGGATCGATCACTACTTGGGAAGAGATGCAGGAACTGTTTCTGACCAAGTATTTCCCACCTGCCAAAACTGCACGACTTAGGAGCTTGATTCATTCATTTCAGCAGGAGGAGGGAGAGAGTTTCTTTGCTACTTGGGAGAGGTTTAAGGAGATGTTGAATAGGTGTCCACATCATGGGCTTGAGGATTGGGCATTGGTTGAGAAGTTTTATAATGGAGTTACTTTTGCTACAAGGCATACACTTGATTCCACTGCTGGGGGTAACTTGCTTACCAATATGACCCCTGATGAATGCCTGAAGTTGTTTGAGAACATGGCTATGAGTAGCTATCAATATCCCACCAGGGGAAAATCCACTGCCACTCAGAAAACTGGAGTCTTGCATGTTGATTCGAACACTGCTTTAACAGCCCAAGTTGAAGCATTGACCAAACTAGTCAAAGACATGCAAGTGAAGAACAATGCAAGGTGTGAAGTGTGTAGGGGAGGACATGAGACCATTCAGTGTCCTCAGATGACTGATGGATCTTAAGAGCATGTTGACTATGTGGGAAATCCTAACTGAGGACCTGGAAATGCCTTTGGCAATTCCTATAACTCGGGAGGGAGGAACCAACCAGGTTTCACCTGGAAGAGTGGTAACCCACCTGGGTTTAACTCTAGACCTCCGATGCAGAATCTGTTTAGAGAACCAGGTCAGAGTAGTGGTGGATATGGGGAGAAGAAGTCCACTTTGGAGGAGATGATGCAACAACAGGCCCAGCTGTTGACTCAATTCATTACTGAGAGTAAGGCTCAACACAAGGAGCATGATACTATGATTATAAGTCAAGGGGCAGCGTTGCAGAATCTTGAGAGGCAAGTTAGTCAGATTGCTAGTCAGCTGGGTGAGAGACAGTCAGGTTCTCTACCTAGCAAGACAGAAGAGAACCCGAGAGGGTATGCTAAGGCAATCACTACAAGAAGTGGAATGAGTACTGGAACAGAGAAACCGGTTGTTGAACCGGCTGAAGATGAGGAAGTGATGGACGAGGAGATAGAGATGGAGGCTCCAGGAGAGGTGCAACCCACTAGGCTAGCCCCAGCAAGTACAGCACAACCTGAGAAGACTCCCGAGAAGAAGAAGGATCCGGAGATTGACCTTTCCAAGATACCATACCCTGCGAGAGTCCTTCAACAGAAATATGAGAAGGAGTATGGGAGATTTCTTGAGTTGTTCAAGCAGCTTAAGGTGAATATCTCATTTGTTGAGGCACTTCAGCATATGCCTAAGTATGCGAAGTTTCTGAAGGATTTGTTGACAAACAAGAGGAAGATGGAGGAGTTGTCAACTGTTACACAGAGTGAGAAATGTTCTGCAGTTGTTCAGAACAAGCTGCCACAGAAGAAGACTGATCCGGGTAGTTTCACTATCCCTTGCATATTAGGCAGCTCATCTGTTAGCTATGCTTTAGCGGACCTTGGCGCGAGCATAAATCTGATGCCTTATTCGATTTTTGCTAAATTAGACTTAGGCGAGCCTGAACCCACCCGCATGAGCATCCAGCTGGCTGACAGATCAGTTAAGTATCCCAGGGGCATTGTGGAGAATTTGCTAGTTAAGATAGATAAGTTTGTGTTCCCTGTGGATTTTGTGATTCTAGACATGGAGGAGGATGAGAAAGTTCCACTGATCTTAGGCCGTCCATTCTTAGCTACCGCCAAGGCATTGATTGATGTCTGTGATGGTAAGCTTACTCTTCGAGTTGCAGACGAGACAGTGACTTTCGAGATCCGTAGATCTTTGCAGCATACAGAGAGCCAGGACGATACCTTGTACTTCATTGACACTGTCATGTCACACATGGATCGTCGCTTGAGTGAGATTAGGATAGGTGATCCTGAGATTGTTGAGGATAGTGAGGGAGGGATGTCTGTTCATTCCAGTGAGCAACATCCAGATGTTTTGATTGATGAGATCCCGATCTCTCAAGAGGTGTGTTAGGTTTTAGATAGAGCAGAGCCAGCGGATAAGCCATCTGTCGAGGCACCCCCGTCCTTGGAGCTTAAAGAACTGCCATCTCACCTTGAGTATGCATTTCTGGACGAGGATTCCCGATTACCCGTCATTATTGCTGCTGAATTGACGGAGGAGGAGAAGAAGAGATTGATTGAGGTGTTGAAGGCACATAAATAGGCAATTGCGTGGAAGCTGATGGACATTAAGGGCATTAACCCTTCCTTTTGCACGCATAGGATTCTTATGGAGGATGAATTTAAGCCTGTTGTGCAGAGCCAGAGGAGACTGAACCCGAACATGCAGGAGGTTGTTAAGAAAGAGGTGCTTAAGTTGTTAGATGCTGGTTTGATTTACCCGATCTCAGACTCTGCATGGGTCAGTCCGGTTCAGGTTGTCCCCAAGAAAGGGGGGATGACAGTGGTGACTAATGAGAAGAATGAGTTGATTCCGACACGGACAGTCACAGGTTGGAGAGTCTGTATTGACTACAGAAAGTTGAATGATGCCACGAGGAAGGATCACTTTCCCCTACCCTTTATCGATCAGATGTTGGAGCGTCTGTCAGGGCAACAGTTCTACTGTTTCCTTGATGGATTTTCTGGTTATTTTCAGATCCCCATTTCTGCAGAGGATCAAGAAAAGACCACGTTTACATGCCCTTATGGCACTTTTGCGTATCGCCGCATGCCATTTGGTTTGTGTAACGCTCCAGCCACTTTTCAGCGATGTATGGTGGCCATATTCCATGATATGATCGAGGACTCCATGGAGGTGTTCATGGACGACTTTTCTGTGTTTGGGAGTTCCTTTGATCATTGCCTGAGGAACTTGGATAGGATGCTCGCACGTTGTGTTGAGACGAATTTGATGCTGAATTGGGAGAAATGCCATTTTATGGTAAAAGAGGGGATAGTGCTAGGGCATAAGATTTCACGTGCTGGGATAGAGGTTGATAAGGCTAAGGTAGAGACCATAAGCAAACTTCCACCACCCACCAACGTGAAATCCATTAGAAGCTTTTTAGGCCACGCCGGCTTCTACCGGCGGTTCATTAAAGATTTTTCCAAAATTTCTAGGCCTATGACTCAGCTTCTGGAGAAGGATGCCCCATTTGTGTTTTCTGAGGAGTGTTTGAGGGCGTTTGAGCTACTGAAGGAGAAGTTAGTGAACGCCCCGATTTTGGTTGCCCCCGATTGGAGCTCGCCTTTCGAGCTTATGTGTGACGCGAGCGACTTCGCGGTTGGGGCGGTTTTAGGTCAGAGAAGAGACAAGCACTTCCATCCCATCTACTATGCGAGTAAGACCTTGAACGACGCACAGGAGCATTACACGACTACTGAGAAAGAGCTCCTTGCAGTAGTCTTCGCATTCGACAAATTCAGATCCTACCTCGTGCTTTCCAAGACAATTGTGTACACCGATCACGCGGCATTAAGGTACTTGTTCAATAAGAAAGATGCGAAACCGCGTTTGATTCGATGGATTCTGTTGCTTCAGGAGTTTGATATTGAGATACGGGACAAGAAGGGTGCAGAAAATGTGGCCGCTGATCATTTGTCGAGACTTGAGAATCCCGAGCGAGAGGAGTTGCGAGATACGGCCATTGGGGATACCTTTCCTCATGAGTTTTTGATGGTAGTAAAGGCCGAGCAGCAGGGGTTGCCATGGTTTGCTGACTTTGCGAACTATCTGGCTGATGGTGTGTTACTGAAGGGGATGACCCACCAGCAAAAGAAGAAGTTCTTTGCTGACGTGAAGCACTAATTGTGGGATGACCCATACTTGTTTAGAGTTGGAGCGGATCAGGTGATTCGACGTTGCGTACATGGAGCGGAGGCAACCGACATACTGAGGCATTGCCACGAGGGACCGACCGGAGGACATCATGGAGCGACACTGACGGCGAAGAAGATTTTTGACTCTGGTTTCTTCTGGCCGACGATATATAAGGATGCACATGTGTTTGTGAAGAGTTGTGACAGTTGCCAAAGAGTTGGCAACATCTCATCCCGCAATGAGATGCCCCAGACTTCCATTCAGGTTTGTGAGATTTTTGACTTATGGGGTATCAATTTCATGGGACCGTTCCCGATGTCTCGAGGGAACCGTTACATCCTGGTTGCTGTTGACTATGTATCTAAGTGGGTAGAGGCCCAACCATGCCCCACGAATGATGCTCGGGTTGTAGTGAGATTTCTGAAGAAGTTATTTGCACGCTTTGGTACTCCCAAAGCCTTGATTAGTGATAGAGGCACCCACTTCTGCAATAAGCAGATGGAGAAAGCCTTGCAGCGATACGGGGTGACCCATCGTTTAGCTACGGCTTATCATCCATAGACGAGTGGGCAGGTTGAAGTTAGTGATCGGGGTATAAAGCGTATTTTGGAGAAGACTGTGAGTTGGAATAGGCTAGACTGGGCAGATAAGTTAGATGACGCACTGTGGGCTTTTCGCACTGCTTATAAGACACCGACCGGTTCTACACCGTTTCGGATGATATATGGGAAAGCCTGTCATCTACCAGTTGAGATGGAGCATAGAGCATACTGGGCACTGAAGACGATGAACCTAGACATGGCTACTACGAAGGATTTGAGGTTTCATCAGTTGCACGAGTTGGAAGAGTTGCGCGATCATGCATACGAGCATTCTCATGACTACAAGGCACGCACGAAGGCGTTGCATGATAGGAAGTTGAGGGGTGATAAAGACTTTAAGTGTGGGGATGCGGTGTTGTTATACAACTCGCGACTGAGATTGTTCCCGGGTAAGTTGAAATCCCGATGGTCTGGACCGTATAAGGTGAAGGAAGTGTTTCCATATGGCACAGTCGAGATTGAAGATAAGGATGGGGCATCGTTTAAGGTAAACGGGCATCGGTTGAAGCATTACATGAGTGGCCCGTTTGAGAAGAAAGTGGTCGAGGACGTCTACCTTGACCCACCGATTGAGTGATTGTGGGTCCGAGTCTGGCTGAAGACTCGTTAATAAACCAAGCGCTTTTGGGAGGCAACCCACATTTTGTATAATTTCGTTCTTGTTTTTGCTTATTATTTTGCATTTTTAGTTTATTTTATGTTTTGTTTGTGTGCTAACCTGATTGTCGAGCCATGCAGTCACGCATGAGCATTTGTTACAGGATCCCAGGTACTTTCATGGTTGTTTCATTTTACTTGGATCTCAGCAGGTCACTATGGAGCTTACGCGTTTGCATGGATTGCTTGTCAGGGAAGTATCTCGTTTTTCTTTCTTGTTACTATCGTTTAGTATTTTGTTTCTATTTTATTTCAGTTTTTCCCTGTTTTTAGACACATTAGGGACAATGTGTGTTTCAAGTGTGGGGATGGGGAAATTCCTGTCTTTTCCTTTCTTTATTTTGAGTCTAGTTAGCTTGAGCTTTTGTAAGTCCTGGTTACCCTTTTGCTATTGCTTAACAATTCTATTTCATTGTAATTCGTTAACAAAAGGCAGGTCGGCATGGGTTATTGAGTTGTTTATACAATTAGTCTTTAAGTTGCGCGATAAAGTTTTCCCAATTGGACTTGTTTTCAAAACTTATGGATTGGGATTCTTATGATAGTGAAACTTGTTTGATAGTTGAAAACTGTTTATGTTCATATCGTTAACCCTATTACACTCGTTTCCTGTGAGATTTTGAGCCTTAACAGTCTAGATTTATTCACTGATTCGTTTGTGTGTGATTTGACATACCTGTTGCATTGCTTTAGAACTTGTGCTTGTATACAAATTGAGACTTTGATTGAGATCTGACACAGAGATGATTAAGGCATTAGGTTCACCCATTTCTTAGCCTTTCCTATTTCTTTTGTTTGAAACCCTTAAATACACCAATTAGACACCCTGTTGAGCCTAAACCCTTTTCATTTGATCACCCAGTTTAATTTCAAGACATCCGGTTAGTTAGACAGTTACGTGGTTATGTTGATTAATTCTAGTGAAAAAAAAAGAAGCAAAAGAAAATGAAAAAAAAAAGAGGAAAAATGTGTGAATAAAAGGTCAAAAAGACCAAGTGTTGGTAGTTTGTTTCGTTTAAATTATTGTTTGTGAATAAAGTCAACTACCGGATTTTTCTTTTCTTTTTGTGTTTTAGCCACTTTAAAACCCTACGTGACCTACCCTTAACCTAAGCCTACCTTTTAAAGTCCTGTTGATCTGTGTTAATCTTGATATTAGGTGGAGATTTGATTATAGCACAAGCTTATGTTAGCATTGTTGCAGTGTTAGGTTATGAGAGTTCACATAATAAAATGCATATATTTACCCGAGTGTCGAGTGACAATTGTGAGGGTGTGAAGGTAAATGGTTGAATACTTGACAAATAGGTGAATCTTGATTTGGAAATCCCATTTTTTTTCGAAAAATTGCTTCATTCATGTCCGATTGGGTTGTAAATCTATTGACCGTTGTAAGTCTTGTGATTAATTGTGTAATTAATTCGTAAACCCATGTTCGGTTTTGCTTGATGTGAAACGTTTGTGGATTAGATTTCGTTTTGCGTTGTTTAAGGTTTGCTTAGGGACAAGCAAAGTTCAAGTGTGGGGATTTTTGATGTGTTGTTAATTACACATCGTTTCTGTATTTATTTTTTATTAATTTATCTTATTTTATTAGTTTTTTATTTAGTTTTTATTAGGTTTTAAGTATTTTTACTAATTTTCATTTTTAATGTTACTTTTGTAGGTTTTGTGAGAATAAACGTTCACATTTACGAAGAATACGAAGCCCGGAATATTTTTTATGAAGTGTGGGAGCAAGAAATATAATTTTTAGAAGTTCCGGTGTTAAAAAGTGGCATTTCGGGAATTTTCGGAGCTTAAAAATGAATTTCTGGTAGTCCAGGGGGTAAATTGCACATTCTGGAAAGTCTAATAGGCCTGGGACACGTGGCAGCCGCCTAGAGAGCCACGTCAGCCGTAAAACCCCACCCAGAAGGTGATGGATCCGCGTGAGGAGGCCGGTACCCGCCCCAACCCGCGTGAAGATCCAGATACACACACACCAAGCTCCGCGCGCGACCCAGCCCCAAACCTGCGTGATAACCACATCCTCTCACAGGCCAACCCGCGCCTCACCCGGATTCGACCCAGTCGGATAGTCCAAGACCCCCGCGCCCCATCCCCTCGTTGACCGGCTCTTTGGAGCGTTGACCCGCGTTGACAATGCCTATTGGGCCTGCTGACCAGCCATTTGGACTCCAATTTAAGCCCACTAAACTGATTTTTGAGCCCAGGTCGGATTAATTTGCGAAAAGTAACATATTTAAGC
The DNA here is from genome assembly GCA_009363875.1 of Mikania micrantha. Lineage (NCBI taxonomy): Eukaryota > Viridiplantae > Streptophyta > Magnoliopsida > Asterales > Asteraceae > Mikania > Mikania micrantha. The sequence continues at coordinate 83,162,395 of CM018696.1, forward strand.
ACTTTTAAAACCTAATTCGCGTTTCAATCAATCAAGGACGGCTGGAAACGAAAGAGAAACATATTTTTGAAGATTTTTGAGCTTTGGGATCGATTCGGACGCTCGGGGGAGGCTCAGATCGCGTATACAAGTGCTCGGATTGCGTTTTCGTGTTTGTTTGTGCATCGTAGTTTTTCGTTTCAGTTTGTTTTCGAATTTTCTATCATGTTTGGATCTGATTTTATGTTTATGAATGTTTGGATGATGATTCTAGGCTAAATCTTTAATTCTACCTAGATTACGGATGATTATTGGATGTTTTTTCGGTTTTTCGGGTTTGTTTGATTGAATGAATTATTGCTTTTGATTTGAATCTGATCGTGAATGATTGTGAATGTTATTAAACTATTGTGAATGATTTGATTATATGTTTAAACTATTTTGTGAAAAAGGTTTGATTCGGTTTCGATAAAAACTCGATTTTTACATGATTTTAGGCTAAAAACTCGTTCTTAACCTAATTGTGATTTGACTAATCCTAGTAAATCATAAGAATTTCATATAATCAGATTGTAATCAGTGGGATAACCATCTTTAAAGACTAATCAAGTAACGAGGTGTTGGGATATCGTGGTTTAAACGGGTTTTCAAGTAATTTGCATGATCATTGGATTATTTGTTGATTGTTTATGCCATGTATTTCAAATTCATACTTAATCTAGATTAGATTGATTGTGGTTGTTGAGATTGACCTAATTATTCAACCATAGAAGTCTTAAGTGTTGCCCGTTTGGAGAGACCGACCTGGTGATTCGTCATTACACCCCGGTAAGCTTTACACGACTAGTAGGATCTTTTTAAGTGTTGGATTGTCTGAATAGGAGATCTAGCATTCCTTAAGTTCCTGAATTGGTTGTATCATTAGATCCGGTGTCATTCAAGCAAGCATTCCCGATAACTGTTAGATTCCTTTAAGATTCCTAGTCTAGGTAGAATCTCCTTCGTATTTGGTTTTCTAGTTCTTGAGGTGTTGAGTTAACTTATTTCGTTTTCTTTATTTCTTTATTGTTCAAAATCATTTTCTTAAAACAAATTTCGTTTTCTAAATTTAGTAAGTTTCTTATTTCGTTAGGTTTACAGTTAGGGTTTATTAGACGATTCCGTGTCCTTAGGTTCGATATCCGGACTTTCCTTAGCTATACTTCATACGTCAGGTACACTTGCCTGTAGTGTGTAGTTCGGTTTAGGTTAATTCGATTTATTACTCGATCGTGTTGAACCATCATTTTCTATATATATAAACCGACACATCAATTATAATAAATAGTTTGAATTTAGTACAATAAACACCCTGTGCTTTTGAACAATCTACACTTCGTGTACGCTCCGATGATTCCGCCATTGGTCGGGGTGTTACACTTCAAACACCATCAAAAGCTGAAAAGAACCACGATTTTTACATTATATATATGCATATGTATAGTATCTATACTATTTAATATATATATATGTATGTATGTATGTATGTATGTATGTATGTATGTATGTATGTATGTATGTATGTATGTATGTATGTATGTATGTATGTATGTATGTATGTATGTATGTATGTATGTATGTATATGTTTACTATTTGAATATAATATTAATACTAACACTATTCCTTTTGGTTGTGTTTTAATATATATATTAATTAGTTATATATTTATAGTGTATATAATGTCATCTAGTTTTTGAAAATTGGTTGAAAACGCTGGTTTTTGTTGTTTTGTGGGTGACCCATGAACAGAAATCTGTTTTCCTATTCAGAAGTAAACGTTGAAGATGTGGCAATAATTGCAGGTTAAATTTTCTGTATCAATAAGATTTTTATAAATCGCATGTTGTGAATGATCAACTTGCCCTTAAAATTCTAACATGTCTACATCGCACATTTAACGTCCTTAGGTACGGAGGGGCAACCCAAGGTAGAGGTTGGCAAAGGTTCTGTTCCGGTCCCGGTCCTGATCGACAAGGTCAAGCACCGGTTAGGTTTAGGTTTTTGATTGATTATGGTTTTGACTGGATAAAGGTGGAAATGGTTTTGGTAATTATGGTTCTAGTTTCTCAAAAAAATCGGAATCACATGTGCATGCTGCTTTGGGTAGGATCGGTTTTGGTTCCGATAATCAATTCTGGTTATGAACCGTTTTTTTTTGCTCATCTCTAACCCACGGGTTTCCTCTTTAGTTCCAATCAAATGCTCGGCAACATTGTCGCAACTAGTGTAGGTTGCCTAAAAACAAAAGGAAGTTGATGTTGGGTGAGCTTAACACGTTTTGGGTAGTTTAGGGTTGCATTCTTTTTATTTTGGGTAGTTTCGGATAAAATTGAACAAGTCTGATTGAATTATGCCTAAAATGGCGGAGAAATCATTGTAAGGTATGAGACTTGTCCCACATCACTTGTATGCGCAATTGATGTGGGGTATTAGACTAGAATTTTCCTGTTTGGCTTGTAACAGTGGTATTAAAGACAACTTGGAGTGATGACACACGGAGTGGTGGCCTGGAAGGAGCTAGCCGTGACCAACGAGGACGTTGGCCCTTAAGGAGGACCGATTGTTACGGATTGAAACCATTGCAAAGTATGAGATTTGTCTCACATCAGTTGTATGGGCAATTGATATGTGGTTTATAAGCTAAATGATTCTCTCATCTATCAGACTAATCAACAGTTTTCTTGTTTGGTGTAATAGTGGTGTCATTTATGTATTATGAATATCCAAAAAAATGAAGATATAGCCTCTAGGCCCTCTACAATTTTAGTAGATAGCAAGTGATATTTATACCACGAGTAATGGACCAGCCTGGTACGACATTAACTAGTTTGTCGCCATATGTTGTTTCTGACGAGTGGAAAAATGTTATCTGTTGTGCTTTTAGCTTCAACCACTTGATATTTTTATTTTTACTGAGTAGGCACATAGCAGTAATTTAATTTTTTCCTTGAAATAGAGCACACATGTCATAACTAAGATAAAAGAAATCCAGTCTACATTGGACGTCATAGTTTAGGAGTTTTTCCCGCCTATTTCTTTGTAAAGGAGCTCGATTTCAACCTGCATAGTTAAATCATACAAAATTTAACTGTCTACCTTGGAGGAAATAATCAAATGTATTGGGAACATTAATTGTATTATTTGGTTATTGCAGTTTTTAACACATCATTAGTTCCCTATATAATATCAATTTTAAGTTGTTGTAACTTCCTCTAATGTCACCCCATTTGCGGTACGCGTATATAATATATATATGTGTCAGCCCTTAAGAGACAAAAGTAAAATTGCACTAATTTTAACGTTATTTTACTTTATTTTTGTGAAAATAACGTTTAAACCATTGGGTTGATCTTTAATCAGGCATCATGAGCCGGTGGTCTTATTGGAAGCAGCCTCTCTATTATTACAGGATAGAGGTAAGGCTGTATACATCTTACCCTCCTCAGACTCTACTAGGGGTGTGCAAATCGCGGTTCGGTTCGGTTTTCACCCTTAACCATAACCATAACCATAACCGCTAACTTCGGTTATGAGATTTCCTTAACCATAACCATAACCGAACTTCGGTTTCGGTTATAAGGTCGGTTTTGGTTAATTTCGGTTAATTAACCAAGCCTAAATTCAAGTTAAAATTTGAACTAAATGAACATGGTTAATTGGTAATAAGGTCGGTTTTTGATCGGTTTTTAGCTAATTTTGGTTAATTAATCAAGTAAACATGTAATGCAATAACACGAACAAGTTGCATATGATTAAATTCTTGTATCCAATAATTTTAGACTTGTTCATTAGAATTTGGAGAAGGAATTATGGGAGAAAACACACAAGCTGCAAGGGATAAAAGGTTGTAACGGTTCGGTTCGGTTAATGTTCGCTTATGGGACACCTTTAACCATAACCATAACCATAACCGATTTATCGGTTAATAAAAAAACCTTAACCATAACCGTCAGTTAATTTCGGTTATCGGTTAATTCGGTTCGGTGACGGTTCGGTTATCGGTTAATTTCGGTTAACGGTTAATGTTTGCTCACCCCTAGACTCTACCTTAACTATGCTAATGGTGTGATATACTGATTACGATGACGATGATAACTTCCTATAATGCTATTAGTTTTTTTCTTGAATACCATTAATCGATTTCAAGCATGGGATTTTAACCATCACAATTGTTTGATGCTTCATGTTGGATTCGAACACCTCAGGAGGAAACCAGGAAGGAAAACTCCTATCCAGTCATGACACGGATTCTAATCCAAGATCTTTCAAACGAAATGGGAAGACTATAATGCTATTAGTTTGGAGTTTGAATTTGTACCTTGTAGTAATCCAGCAATCTCTCTCTTTTCTTCTTCATTGTTGGTGTCAAAAAACCCTTTTCCCCTTCAAATGTTTCGGCCTCTATAATCACTCCCTTGATTCTTTGAAATCCTCTTAACTAGTGTCACAAAACACAAACAAAACAACGTCGTTTAAACAAACATGTGATCAGCCTTTACCGGAAAAGGTAAAAACCATGGAACAACAGTACTACCTTGTTTCTTTCTGCAGTAGATTTAAGTTCCTGTAGAACGTAGTCTTGCAGCTGTGTCAGCTTACATAGCTCTGAGAAGGTAGTTTTATGCCCATTTTTATGTGCCCATCTTTCTGCATATTCGCGGCTTGGTACCACCACGGCCACCAATGATTGCTTGAAACTATCCCCATATACCCAAATCTAATCACATGATGATCATTAGTTAGATCTTTGAAAACAGATCAAATGGATTACATTTCTTACATTGACATAAAACCTGCTAAATCATTTTGTTCAAATTGTTTGTTTACTATTAAGTTAATGTGACTTATTTAGTGAAAAGAGGAATAATAATTACATCTTCAATAATGGGAGTGATGCCATAAAGTTTCTCCAAATGCTCAAGTGCAACATACTCTCCTTGTGACAGTTTTATCAGATGTTTCTTCCTGTCAATAATCTTCAAGACTCCATTTGGTAACATCTCCCCAATGTCACCTGATTATTCATTTATAAGAATATTAATTCTCAGCAAAAACAACAAATAATTGAACTTGCTGGATAAAAAAGATATAAGCTTTAACCTGTATGAAACCACCCATCGATCATCACCTCATTGGTCAACTCTGGATTCTTGTAATATCCTGCAAAAGGAGCTTTTCCCCTAATACATATTTCACCACGTGGTGGATTCGCCAACGGGTCATAGCCCATTTCTGGAACTTCCTCTAGACGAAGTTCCGCGTATACAAAGGGTGAACCAACAGTCCCAACCAAGCACATTTGGTCAGGAAATGCAAACGTTGCTAAGCCACTAGTCTCAGTCAACCCTGTAACAATGAAAAGATAAAGTAGGTGATCACGGGTGAAAACAAGTTCGGGTCAAAATGCGTTTTTAGTACGGGCTCTGAAGGTTGGATGACTTGCAACCACGTTTTCTTCCATGAGTAAAGCCATTTAGGGGCTATATTGTTGGATCGATTCCTTTGATTTAGATGTGAACATGAATACGAAAACAATATGAAAATAGAGATTAGATGAAACCTGTGAATCCAGTGAACGTGTTGTTGATTCCAGACATGATTCCTGAGACGATGATCTTGACCGGGTTCCCGTTTAGGGTGTATCGTGAGGATGGAATGAGATGAGGGAGAGAGCTCGGTTGTAGGTTACGAATTCTCTAAGGATGAGGAGAGTTCGTTTGTGATGTTGTGTAACCTAGATTAGGAGCCTTAGCCTCCATTATATACACCCAAGGGGAAACCCTAATTAAGATAGTAAGGGTAATTACGTCCATCATATAATTACCTATCTAAATGGGTATTTAATTTAATTGATCAATTAGATAAATAATCATGAGGGCCATATATTAAATATAATTTATTCTAACATTCTCCCACTTGGCCAAGTGATTATTTATTATGAGCATTAAGTAAGTCTGCAGATTGATAATACTCATTTTAGTTCTAAATTGTAATCATAGCAGAGAAATACAGTCATTGAATCAGATATTCAATTCAAGACCCCCATTAATCATACTACAATACAAATTTAAAACTTAAGTTAGGATCAATTAACGAGTAAGCCCTTTAACGAATGATTTGTGTTATTAATGTCTATATGTCATTAGGCATGCATGAACATATATTTAGAGACAAACAAATCAAATAAGTGAGGAAATTTCATTAATCATAAGTAAGTACATTATGCCATAAGGTCTTTACATAAGCCCATCTTCGAAACATGTTCTTCGAATATTTTAGGTGGGAGACCTTTAGTCATCGGATCCGCAAGCATAACTTTAGTACTTATATACTCAATACAAAGGTTATTTTCCTCAACTCGCTCGCGAACGAACAAGTACTTTGTATCAAGATATTAACCAGCACCGGTCGAACTGTTACTGTTCGAGAAGTTAACGGCTGCTGAGTTATCACAGTAAAGCTTCAATGGTCTAGAGATAGAATTAACGACTTTGAGTCCAGCGATAAGGTTTCTCAACAACATTCCATGACAGGTTGCATTGTACACTGCAACATATTCAGCCATCATAGTTGAGGTTGTTGTCAGCTGCTGCTTATGACTCTTCCATGAGATCGGTCCGCCTGCTAACATAAAGATGTACCCCGAAGTGGATTTCTTATCATCTTTGCATTTAGCAAAGTCAGAATCAGAGTAACCAACCACTTCTAAATTATCACTTCTCCTATAAGTCAGTTTGAAGTCTTTTGTCCCTTGAAGATATCTAAGTACTTTCTTAGCTGCTTTCCAGTGATCAAGGCCAGGATTAGTCTGATAACGGCCAAGCATTCCAGCAATGTAAGCGATATCGGGACGAGTACAGACTTGAGCATACATTAGGCTCCCGACTACTGATGCATAAGGTATCATTCTCATTTGCGCCTTTTCAGCCTCAGTCTTCGGACACTGAAATGAACCGAAGACATCTCCTTTAACTACTGGAGCTACAGAGGGAGAGCAGTGTTGCATGTTGTAACGTGTGAGGACCCGATCAATGTAAGCCTTCTGAGATAAACCCAAAAGTCCATTGACTCTATCTCGGTGTATTTCGATGCCAATAACGTAAGAGGCCTCTCCGAGATCCTTCATGTCGAAATTATGCGAAAGTAAGCGCTTCGACTCATGCAACATATCTAAGCTATTACTTGCCAAAAGAATGTCATCAACATAAAGGACAAGTATAGTAAAGTTGCTCCCACTCATCTTGAGGTAGGTGCATTGATCTACTTGATTCTTTAGGAAACCGTGCTTCTTCATCACTTCATCAAACTTTAGATACCATTGACGTGAGGCTTGCTTCAACCCGTAGATGGATTTCTTTAGCTTGCAGACTAAATGCTCTTGACCTTCAGGCATAAAGCCCTCAGGTTGTTTCATGAACACGTCTTCATACAAGTCGCCGTTTAGGAAAGCAGTTTTGACGTCCATCTGATGTAGCTCTAAATCAAAATGAGCTACGAGGGCCATCACGATCCTTAAGGAATCTTTACGAGAGACAGGAGAGAAGGTCTCTTGATAGTCAATTCCCTCTTTCTGAGTGAAACCTTTTGCAACCAATCTTGCTTTGAAGCGTTCAATGTTCCCATTCGGATCCAGTTTTGTTTTGAACACCCATTTACATCCTACGGGTTTTACTCCGTTGGGTAGTTCTACTAAATCCCAAACATCGTTTTTCTTCATGGAATCAAGCTCATCAGTCATAGCTATCTTCCATTCAGAAGACTGATCACTAGTAATGGCTTCATGATAAGAGGTAGGATCAGTAAACTTTCCGGCATCCATTTCAGCTTCAGTCAGGTAGGTTACATAATCATCAAAGTTAGTAGGCACTTTAGGCCTAGATGACCTCCTGAGCTGATTAGCGGGTTCAGCATGGTTGGTATTGTGTTGATGTTGATCAGATGAGGTGCCTTCATTCTCGGTAACGTTTGGAGCAGTAGTGAGTCCTGATTGTGTCGGAGTAGGTGCAGTGAAGTTCGGAGTAGCATGGTGTACAAGAGGAGTAATCGGAGGTAAGTTAGTCGACGAGTGTCTCCCCCCCGCGTCTTGTACTTCTTGCAAATCAGAGTCAGGATTTTCGCTGCTCCCACTGACCTTTGAATCCTCAAGGAAATGAGCATGCTTTGTTTCTACAATTCGAGTGACATGGGTAGGACAATAGAATCTAAAACCTTTTGAGTGATCGGGATACCCGATGAAGTAACATGTAACAGTTTTCATGTCAAGCTTCTTTAAGAAGGGATTATAGAGTTTAGCTTCGACAAGACAACCCCATACTTTCATATATCTAAGACTCGGTTTCCTTCCTGTCCAGAGTTCATAAGGAGTTTTAGGGACAGATTTCGAAGGAACTCTATTGAGTATATGAACTGCTGTCTTTAAGGCCTCTGTCCAAAGGAATGAGGGTAAATCTGAGTTGGCTAACATACTGCGCACCATGTTCATTAGGGTTCTATTTCTCCTTTCAGCAACACCATTTTGTTGAGGAGTACCGGGCATGGTGTATTGGTTCACGATCCCCTGGCCTTTACAAAACTCATAAAATGGACCAGGAGCCTGACCTACATCAGTATGTCTACCATAATATTCACCTCCTCTATCTGATCTCACAACTTTAATTTTAAGATCTAGTTGATTTTCAACTTCAATTTTATAATCTTTAAAAGTTGTAAGTGATTCAAATTTGTCCTTGATTAGATACAAGTACATGTAACGAGAATAATCATCAATGAAAGTGATAAATGAAGTATGTCCAGTTATTCCAGCAATAGTGTAAGGGCCACTAATGTCGGTGTGAATAATTTCTAATAAATTAGAACTCCGAGTGGCACCTTTCTTAGTTGCTGTTGTCATTTTGCCTTTAAGGCATTTGACACATGTTCCAAAATCGGTGAAATCAAGAGAAGGTAAAACTTCATCCTTCACGAGTCGAGATAAGCGATCCCGTGAGATGTGGCCTAAACGTTGATGCCACAACACGGATGAAGTTTCTAAGTCTCTTTTTCTTTTAGTCTTTGTTGAGTTCTCATTAATGTTATATGATAACAAAGACTTAGAGAAATCATCATCTAGTTCTAACTTATAGAGACCACCATCCAAAAGACCAGTACCAAATACTTGAGAATTAGAACTAATAGTAAGTCTGCCATTACCATGAGAAACATAAAAACCATCCATGTCTAACTTTGGTCCTGATACAAGATTCCTAGAAATTTCAGGAATATATAAGGTATCATAAAGTTTAATACATAGACCGGTTTTCATTATTAATTCTAAGGTTCCCACGGCAGCAACAGATAGTTCCTTTCCATCCCCAAGCTTAAGTGTTCTTTGGTTTCTTTCCAGCCTCCGGATTGTAAGGAATCCCTGAGTAGAATTGGTCACATGAACCATAGAACCAGAGTCAAACCACCATGTATTAGTTGGAACATTTAAATTAAAGGACTCAATTATCATATTAAGTTGATTACCTCTCTTAGCCAGCCATTCCTTGAAGTCAGTGCAATCTTTCTGCTTATGTCCTACCTTTCGGCAGAACTTGCAGTAAGGCTTGCCATTGGAATTGTTAGAGCTGGAAGATGCACCTGCATTGGACTTAGGGACTTTAGAAGCTTCCCTATGAGTATTGTTCTTCCTTTTCTTCGAACCAGTAGCCATCAGGTAAGCAACATCAGGTTTTTCCAGCTTCTGACGCTCTTCCTCTTGTACGCACATGGCAATCAACTCATTCATCAACCACTTCTCTTTCTGAGTGTTGTAGTTGATCTTGAAAGCCTCATAAGATGCAGGAAGAGAAGTCATGATGAAGTGGACTAAGAAACCATCACTGATCTCCATGTCTAATCCCTTAAGTTTACGGGCCATGTCGTTCATCAGCATGATGTGCTCACGAATGCCACTGACTCCGTCATATTTTGTAGACACCAGTTTCATAATCAGGGTGCTAGCATGCGCCTTGGAGGTTCCTTTGAATTGCTCCTCCACAGAAGTAAGATAAGCTTTCGCATTATTCAAGTCAGGAATAGCTCCTCTGATGATTGGGCTAATGGAGTTCTTGATAAACATGAGAGCCATCCGATTAGCCTTCTCCCATTTCTCATGCAGCAGCTTAGCTTCAGCAGTGCTCTTATCAGTGAGGGCAGGAGGTGCAGGCTCTCTCAGTGCATAGTCAAACTCAGTAATCCCAAGAGTGAGCATCAACGAATCTTTCCAAGCAGAGTAGTTCGCACCAGTAAGGGTCTCAATTCCCATATTAGGAGCTGTGGATTATATTAGATGAGAAAGAGTAATATACTTAGGCTATAGAAGAACTTAGAGTGATCTATGGGGGAGAGAGCTCGGTTGTAGGTTACGAATTCTCTAAGGATGAGGAGAGTTCGTTTGTGATGTTGTGTAACCTAGATTAGGAGCCTTAGCCTCCATTATATACACCCAAGGGGAAACCCTAATTAAGATAGTAAGGGTAATTACGTCCATCATATAATTACCTATCTAAATGGGTATTTAATTTAATTGATCAATTAGATAAATAATCATGAGGGCCATATATTAAATATAATTTATTCTAACATATATGCCTTAAAAAACACTTAAATGAAACCCAACCCAAATCGACCCATTTATAACTCAACGGGTCAAATTTGTCAAATAATATTAAGTATAGAAATTAAAATCAAGATTCATGTACCATAGGCCTGCAATACAAAAGCACAAGATGTAACCCTCAAGAACTCTTCCACCTCATGGCTTAATGGAGCTCCTCCAGATACAATAAGCCGAATTCGACCACCAAGTTTATTCTTAATCTATTTAAAAAAAGATGTTTCCATTCAATTTATTATATCAAATTTGATGTTGTATTTAAGGAATTGAATGTTGTTTAAACAAAAACCTTTCTGAAAGCCAGCATATCTGCAAAAGGTGATGCATATTTCTGCTTATAACCTGCTTTCAACCATTTAAGTTTGCTGCATAAAAATCATATCAAAGCAGACATTAAATTCATAAACAGGAAAGGAAAAATAAAGATTAATAAGCAAGCGACGCGATTAAGTACTAGTTGTAAAGAATGTCAAATATTTTTCTTCTCCTTGGATTAAGTTCTTCTAGTCCTTCCATCACACCTGAAAGACAAGGATAGTTGATAGAATATATTAGTAGAAGTTAATTATAATTATATTTACTATAATTAGAAGACACAATTTGATTAGATTTTCTTTGTAACATCCTTATTGTACTTGATCAGTAATATAAAATAATCTATAGGTTTTACAATAAATCCTAAATAATATATTCTATATAATAAAAGCTGTAAAAAAATATCAACTGATTGAGACCTTCATAAATTCGTTCTAAAACGCGAGGTACTCCAGCTAAAAATGTTGGTTTTAGCTCCATCATATCATCTCTTAAAGCATTTATATCCTTCAAAATGCAACAACCAACACAAGATAAAGTTTTTAATTCAAATAGTAACTAAAAATGATTATACCAAGCAAGAAGTGAATTTTACCCCGTGAAAGAAGCCAACAGAAGCACCTTTACGAAAAAAATATTCTTCGATCACACGATCAAGGATGTGGGCAAGAGGCAGGAAGGATAAATAAACATCATCCTCGGTCATCTGTATTGGTTACAAAGTCAACAAAAAGTGTGAAAAAGTCAAACAAAATAGACTGAACAAGTTATGATTGATCTTGTTACCTTGTCTTCAAATTGTTCCATGAGCAGATCAACCCCATATATATTTGTTGTAGTGTTTTCATGAGTCAAGATAACACCTTTTGGATCCCCATTTGTACCACTTGTGTACATAATTGTACATATGTCATATGGTTCTGGTGTCTGCAGCTCTGATGGATGTTTGCTTCCCTGTTCAAAACATTCATGTATAATTGTTAATCTTTTAACATAATCATATTGAAAATTTAGATATGACATGTAAATTAGTTATGATCAAGTATGTTTCATGTATTTAATATTGTAAGTAGAGTTATTGTAGGGAGAATGAATTTCAAGGAACACCATGAAGCTTGAAACATCAAGACTGTTGTTTTTGGGGGTTAAAATTGTCAATACTGGTACTTTGGGAGACAAAATTGTCTACACTGGTAATTGTAGGGTCAACACTGCCAATTGACAAAAGTTGAGGGTCAAAACTACTAACAGTTAAAACCTTAGAGTCAAATGAAAGTATAACTAATTGAGTAGTAACCAAATGGGGCTTTGTCCTAGTGGTACCCCATGGCTTTCCAAATCGAAGGTCATGGGTTCAAATCCCTCCCTAGGTGAAATAGGGGTTCTTTAGAGGTCAGGGGGTTTTCAGGTGCGGTTTCCTCTTGGGGTGGTGGTGGGGTCTCAACGGAGGTCATGGTAACGAGACCTTGGTGACATGGCCTGAAAATCAGTGGTTCACACGTTGAGATCAAATGCCGTTCAAAAAAAAAACTAACTGACGAATAGCTTATTGTTTCGAGATGAATTATCTCTGACCTTAAAGCAATTAATGTACTTTGACTATGTAATAAATAGCAAATGCAAGAAGTAGAAACACTACATTGTAGATGGTGTTTAAAAGATTCAAGTAAATAGAAATGATGTTTGGTATAAGATCACATAATTAACATATTTCTAATATTTATTTGTGGAATTGACAAAAAAAAATGCACAAACATGGTGTTGATAAAAATTAAGAGTGTAAAGTCAAACCATATCAAGGAAGTCATTCCATGAGAATGTTTTTATCCCAATGGAATCTGCCATTTCCTTTTCCTTATTCTCCATTGAAGTGAAACAAACAATAGCTACAATCAAAATTAAAATAAAAATAAGGATAAAGATTGTTTTCATCTCACTCCTAAACCCTGTTGTTTAGTGGTACTGGGTATGTTTGTTTATTTGTTAGTTTTGTGTGGCAAACTTAAATTTGATTATGAATTAAACGACCCTACGCGTGTGTGGTAAACTTTCTCACCCTTGAGCCGTCTGGTGTGCGTACAATCTGGATCCAGTAGCTGCAAACACAGCTTAAAAATGAATGACTGGTGTATAAATGAATTATAGTTGATGACACTAATTTGCTGGCAAACTTAGATAATTAAGCCCTCACTTGTTTAACTTTTTTATCTTGGACAAAAGCAATATCAACTTCAGCATGCTCTAAGATAAAATTTACAGCCCCTGCCCCTGTTGAAATCAAGTCACAAAGGGAAAGGGTTAATTCATTCATAAATAGGGCTGTAATCGAGTCGAGCCGAGCCGAAATTTCTTTCGAGCCGAAAATCCTGGCTCCAGCTCGGCTCGTAAAAAACCTCGAGCCACGAGCCAGCTCACGAGCTGGCTCGTTTTCTTCTTTCGTGTTTTTTCCTCCACTTTATATATATATAATCTAATATATTAAATCTAATATATATAAAATCTAATATATATGTATATATATAATTATATATAAAATCTAATATATACATTTATATTATACATGTATATACATACATATATATTATACATAATATGTATATTTATATAAATATGTGTATAAATATTGTATATATATTATGTATAATATATATGTATGTGTGTAATAAAATATGTGTGTGTGTGTATAATTTAATATATATATATATATATATTAAAAATCGAGCCGAGCTACGAGCCGAGCCAACGAGTCGAGCCAAGCCAACCCTGGCTCCGGCTCGGCTCGTTTTTAACGAGCTTTTTTCCAGCCGAGCTCTTTTTGAGCCGAGCTTTTTTCGAGCCGGGCTTTTTCGAGCTTTTTTCGAGCGCGCTTCGAGCCGCGAGCTATTTGAACAACCCTATTCATAAAGAGAACAAAAAAATATATATTTATTTAATTACCGAGGGTGTCATATAGGGGTACACAAATGAGGCTCTGAGCATTGCAAGCCTATATGGCAAAATAAAGGATCAATAAGTATTTAAAGAGGTCATATTAATAAAAAAAATAAAACACACACACACACTTTAATGACATTAAGAGGTCGTTTGGTAATCTTTGAGCCATTGTATTGAATCAATAAAATATCTGAATGGTTAAAAGGCTCTGAACCAGTAAGTATTAAACCTCCGATTGTGGAGTTGGAGACCTAGGGTTTTAGGGTATGAATGTGAATGGGGGTAAAGAATATCCTCCTCTTCTTTTTTCCCATTTAGACATACACCAAGATCTAAATCATTCAAATGTTCATTCAGACATGTTTTTCATTCAGATGTTATTTTTAAGCAAACAGTCTTAATATGATTGATTCATCATTCAGATTCATTCAAATGGTAGCCTCTAAGTCTTTAATCAAGCCAATTTAACACAATGAGTTTCTAGATTATGCCATTTGCACGAGTCTATTATGCGTGATATATATAAACATGTGTACACAAATGGATGCAAATAATGGTCACTCATTGAAACCACTCATATATATACAAGTTACATCAAGTGGAACCAACCCATAGATATTTTACAACATGCATGGTGTAAGTAATTTAAATGAAAACATAATTACCTCCATAGCTACAATCCATTGAGGACAATTTGATCCATAAATTCCGATTTTACAGCCCTGTCACATGCTAGCTTGTAAAATAATCAACATAAAACATTTTTATTTGGGTTTATAGCTAGCTAGGTAATTCATTATTGTACATTTGTACGTGTAATTTAATACTTTCATAAATGCTTCAAGATATTTGATGGTAATAAACATACACGAAGCAGGTCTCACGTGTATCTAAGAGTAATTTTAAATGTTTGTCATTCAAAAAAGAGAGTACAACGAATGATGATAAATCATTATATATTTTTAAAAATTATATAATCATTTTCATTCTATCTCATGTATATAAAACCATCAACTTATTTTATGAAAATAACGTTAAAAACATTGTGATGATTAACTTCAGAAAATAACTTTGAATCAGAGTCTCTTTTAAAGCATACTCTCTATCTCAACTAGGATAGATGTAAGGTTTGTCTTCTCCCTACTGAAAAGTGAAATATAATCATGGATGGCTCGACATGCATAAAGGTAAAACTAGTGATTGGAGTCTCCAAAATCTTAGCGCCCTGATTTCAAACAAATTTTATATATATGTTGAACTTTTGTTAAATTAATCCAAAATAAAAAAAACTAAGAGCGAACAATACAACAATTAGTCAATTATATATGAATCAATAGTGTTGAGTTTTAGTTGAAAAATTTAACACACATTCACAAATTTTTTTCACTCATTTAAAAATTTAACTCTTCAACTACTTTTCTCTTCTTATATTCTGGTTTTTTTGCTTCTTTATCTTGATTAGTGTGATATTTTGAAGTTTTGATTGTATTCATGATTAAATTTTCATTTCTTTATCATTGTATGTTTTTATTGTATACATGCTTCTAAAATTATTTATGATTATATGCTTTGTTAAAATCTTTAATTCTTAGTTGATATGATAATATTACATAACAACTTTTTATTTGCACTTTTTTTATTCATGTTTAATACAATTTTATTGTTTCTGTTTGCAATTAGATTATTAGATGTTTGTTATGTAAAAATCAAAAGAATAATATATTAAGTGTATTGTAAATATTTATTAAAATTGAAAGCAAAAAAAATTGTGTTACTAAAATGTTCTAATTTTATTACTCGCTTTGGGTCCCAAAATACCTGGGTCGACCTTGACTATATTAGTAAGTATATAGAGTTAAAGTTATTTTTATCTTGACCATAGTCACCGTACTATAGTATTTGAGTAAAATTTTTGCTCCAGTATATTTGTTTCTAAATATTAAAAATATACATAACATGCTGTCAAAAATAAAAATAAAAAAGTAGTGTGTAATGCAAATGTTACAGGTTGGAGTCCAGAAGCTCTCATGGCATATGCAACATGCAAAACTTCCTGATATACAGTCTCGTAAGTTTTCCAAACGTACGGTCCCCACTGCAACATTAAAAAACAACAAATTAATATCTATGTTTAATGTTTTCTAATAAATATATATAAAAAAAAAAATCAAACATGAATATATATATATTTAATCACAAAGAATGTTAATTAATTTATATATATTTACCTTATTATTCACGAGCTCACGCCATCCAAGCATCCTGTTGTTAGGATACTTCTCAACAGCAGACCTTCAAGATACATACATACATACATACATACATACATACATACATATGCATACATATAAAAACAGTAAGATTTGTGGTCAATAAGATTTAAAAACTCATATGAACAAGAAGCTACGTTGTACCTAAAGACATCCCAGGTGGTTTTCAAGTTAGATTCGACCGGTGGGAACGAATGTTCAGAAAGAATATTCCGGTACACCGGACCGACAGACGGGTCACCTTTTCTTCCATCCTCCACCACCACAGAAAACGGCAGCTTATCCATATCTATTGATGACCACTGCAGTCAGTAAAAGCTGGAGTCTTTTTTATTTCCTGTGTTTTGAATTCAAAGTGATGAGCAAGATTTATATTTTATAATTGATTTGCATGCGTCAGTGCCAATAAATGGGGTAAGTAGATATTAGATGAAGGTGCAAATGTGACAATAAATTTTGGTATATATGCTTTTTAATTTTCAATTAAAGTTTGGACTTCAGCCAGAGTGAAATTGTGAATAAATGATGTTTAATTTATGTTGTGTACTATGCATTTATTATTGTCATCAAAATTGAAGTGATTGGAACCATACAGTAACTGTACTCCATCCGCCAAAGATTTTTAGGTTTTTCGTTAACAGAAGTTTTACTCTTCACCTAAATTACACCGTAATTACAACTTAGCATGTAATTGAACTCATAACCTTTCATTCTAAAAGGCAAGTCTCTACCAAGTGGCTAGTCCCACATTAGCTTATTTTGATTCTTATAAGACTAGGTCATGTTAGGTTACATGTTCAAATTCCAGCCTAAGCAGTCGGTGGGGGTTTTTACGCTCGCCAACACCTAAATTTTTGACACCATAGGAGTTTGTTAGCAAACTGTGGTCACAACACATGAGTTGTTGGCAGGGGCGTAGCTTAATAGGGGCCGGGGGGCGACCACCCCCCTCTTTTTTCGTTCGTAGTGTTAATTTTTCGGCCGAAATATTATTTTTAGTTAAAAATCGCGGTTTCGCCCCCCTTCGCTTCAAAAAATTAACATGTATTATGGGTTTCAAAAATTTCCGCCCCCTCCCTCTCACTTTGCCCCAGCTCCACCACAGGTTGTTGGGTCTGAGAAATCCATTTAGGTTATAAAAAAGCATGTCGTTAAGCTCTATTTTGTTGTTCAAAAAAAACTAAAAAAATGCTATGATCTCTATCTAGTAATTAATTAAACAATCTTGGATATTATTTTTTTTTCTGTGACAATACAATTGTTGTCCAACAAAGTCTGGTAATACAAACGCACGCTTATGGTTTTGGCTTAATGGTTCTTTAAACAGAAAAATTCAAAAAATGTAGAACGTCAACTAAAAGAAAATATAAAGCTTGAATCAAAACATGATAATTTAGTAGCCTAAATCAAGATCTTACAAGGGATGCATACTTTTTTTCTTTATTTTCAGTCTAATGCAAAAAGATAAGAAACAGTTGAACTCAAACAATGAGCAGAAAGCAGTGGCGGATTCAGGAATTTTTTTATGGGGGACAAAAAATGGGTCGTTAAAAGGGGGTCTAGATAAAAACGGGTCCGGTTAGTTGAAACCACAAAACAAACCCATCGGTTCGGGTAGAAGCAGCCCGGGTTAGTTAAAATCACCAAACAAATCTATCGAAAGTATTTAGAAAAACAATTACTTAAATAATCAATTTCAAAGTTACATCATAAGTTAATATTCGTATAAATTTTATGAAAAGAACACAATTTTTTTATTAATTTCCAATAGTGCCCTTTTATAATCAGGTATGTGTCCTTTGTAATCAGATTCATGCACCTTAAAATCAGATTCGTGCCCCTTAAAATCATATTTGTGCCCCTTTATAATCAGATTTATGCCCCTTTTTGTTTCAAAATTAAGCAAAACAATTTAAAAATAATGTGTTTTAACATTCGATCGTGGAGTTCTACGGGGGCCTATCCCCCCTAAGTTGGCTTTGTATCCGCCACTGGCAGAAAGCATACATCAACTCTAAATTTTTAAAATCAACTGTTTCATAAAATAATGACTGGTTTGACCGGTTTAACTAGACTATTTTTAAAATCCACGTTGACCGGGAAACAACTACAATCATTTTTATGTACTAACTTTTTTAGTGAACTAATATAAGATATTACTTCCTTTAAGGTTAAAAGGAAATGCATTCAAGTGTTACCTCTCTTTAGGTTTAAACCTAAACCTAAACCTAAACCTAAACCTTATCATAGACGGTTTGATGTAAAAAAATATGTTCTGCAAAGATTTAATAGATTATATATGTATTTATTATCACTTTTTTATAGATAAAAAAAAAAACGCTTAGTCCATAAAAATTAAATTAAATAGAATGTTACGTTACGTATATTAATTAATTGCGTATCTGTTTGGTTTGATTGAGTAACGGGACCAAACATTAGTATATATATTAAAAAGGAAAACTTTGTTTGTGAGTGAAATGTACTATTCCTTTTGGTTTAAGTTTTTCTGCATGATGTACAACCCGTCTGAGCATCGTCTTCACCTTCACCGCCTATTACTCCTCTACTCCTCTTCGGGTTCTCCCAAACGCCACACCAGCAATCGCCGCCTTCCATCACCACCCGTGCTGCTCCACCGCCATCGGTCCAACGCGAATTTGCGTTTGCGATGAAATCTCATTCGGAGAATTATGGATTGTGTGGCCGGACGAGAGCGCGGAGGCCGCAGATGTCACCGGAGCCTGCACCGGTTAACAAAAAGTCGAAAAGTGCCGATCTAGGTGACGGAAATGAGGAGAAATTCGAGGTTTGTTCAGAGAAAGTAGCGGTGGAATCGATTTCGAATGCCGATGAGGAAGAATCTAAAAGCGATGTTGTTGATCCCCGTCGAACGGTGGTTGAACAAATGAGCGAAGTGAAATCGGAGGCAATGGATGAATCGGTAAAATGTACCAGAATCAGTTCTGATTTGAAACCGGAGGTAAATGACAACGAGGATGATAAAATTGCAGATAAGGATGGGAATGTAATTAGCCCTGTTGATACTTCCTCCAATGGCGTAGACGAAAAGAAATTGGAAATCAAAATGTCGAAGAAGATTGTGCTGAAGAAATTTCCAACGAAATTGAAGGAGCTACTGAGGGATCACCTATTAGGTATGTTCGTGGCTCAAAGGTATATATTCAAATCTTTGAACTGCAATAAAGTATGTATTATTATGATTTTAGTGTTTTGTTGATGCATCATTGTGGCTTCCTATGTAAACTGTTGATTAGGTGAAACATGTAGAGAAGGGTCTTCCTGGAGTGATAAAAGGATGTGGGATTTTGTGTTTCTGTGAAACATGTGGTGGGAAGGAGGTGAGTGTGTTACATTTAGTATTATTTGGTTTTTCATGAGATGATTGTTTGGATTTTGTTTAGTAATATTGGTGAATTCAGGTTGTCACTCCTAATCAGTTTGAGTTGCATGCTGGAAGTGCAAATAAGCGGCCACCTGAGTACATTTACTTGGATAATGGTAACACCCTAAGGGAGTAGTGATGACAAGATATTTTCTGCTACAGTGTCTTATTGATTGATTATTGATCGAAGTCCTGGTGAAAACGGTTGGAAGGCTGACCATTACTTCTACAACTTTTTTGGTATGCAAATATTTTGCCTAGCTTCCTTCTTTATCCTTTTAACATGGATTAACTGCAGTGGAAAGTCCACCTTTTATGATCCAAAATGATACCTGAATCCCTGAAACTAAAAGAAAACTCTTCCAGTTTCCCATGCTAAACGATTTGTGACATTGTTCATGTTTTAAAGCTGAGTTTAATCATGTTTAAGCCCGGGTTGATCGAGATATTTTCCAATCCAATCTAAATTATTCAAAAGTTTGAAATCTTCGTACTTCCAAGTTATAGGAGTGAATTAATTAACTTTCATTACCCAAAAACAAATAAATTATATACTTTGAAAAAATTTAAACTTTTAAGAGTTAAATGCAACTTATCTAACTTTTAAAGTATAATATTTTCTGAGTTCTCTAATGTTGCAACATGTCTAATTTTATCACCGACACGGTAATGTTAAACTGTAAATTCTATTAAATCGTTACTTTCGTATTCTTTTTTAAATGCTACACGACCTTATATAAACGCTAAAGACCATTTCTTAAAAAAATGACTCAAGGGCCGCTGCGAAGCGCGGGTCACACCACCTGACTCTCTCTAGGGTTTCAGGTGGAGGGTCAAAATCGATCGACGGTGAAGGTGAGGTAGGGGTGAACCTCCGATTGGTCATCTCCGTTGCTGCGACGGCCATAGCCTATGGTGTTACAGGGTTGTCGGTTGAGGGAGAGGATAACCCTCCCATGCCTCACTTCGGTTGCTTTGATGATGGTAGCTTTGATAAGTTCTGGAGCCTACCTGTGATTTAATGTTTCTCTGTTTACATCTTCTTCCCAGGTTTTGGATGTATTTTGTGTCTTCCTATATGTTTCATTTGTAGAAGTACGTTGTTTATGTGATCTAAACAGGTGAAAAAATGAGGCTTACCAGTCGATGATTTTATCCTGTTTGTTGTTTCTAATTATTTTTTTTCCTATGATGAATGTCCATGTAAGAGTATGGTTGAGCAAAGGTTTGATGTTTCGTATCTTGGCAAGGCAACGTTGTTGCACCCATGGCGGAATGCATTATTTGTTCCCTTCTTACATGTCTGAGTTATTTCACAAATGTATATTGTTTTCCTAACTGATAAATATTGCTATTTTTGTTTACAAAAACAAAGATATGTATTGAGTTGCCGTTTTGCAAGATTAGAAGAACCCACATGAGGTAAACCCATTCTTTTGTTATAGTTTTTGAAGGTTGATTAGCTTTATCATGTTTTGGTTAGCTTCTTCTTTCCATGATATGTTCTATTTATGTAAATTCTATAGTTATTCGAATTGAATCAATAATTTAGAACTGATGATTTATATACTCTATATACGTTTTTAGTATATTTGTTGATGGCTTATGATATTTAGAATAAAATTTGATGATGATAGACTCCAACTGTTCTTTGTCAACTGATAAGTGAATATCTATCTAACTATCATTCATTAGGTTTGTGTTTGTTTGATTCTTATAGAGAATAAAGTGATTTTTGTATAAAAAATGGTTTTTAGGATTCGATTCATTAAATTAGAAGTTTATAATTTGTAGGAAATTTGAGCAGAGATGTTTACTATGTACGTTGGAAGATGGTTTAATTATATAAATGAAAAATTCCTTAGGCCTGTTGTGTTTCAGATTAACCATGAAGTGAAATTATTTGTCTATGATGACACTCTGATTTGTTTGCAGGTACCCGTATATGACTGTTGTATAAACTTCGACTCTTCGATGTTAAGTTTTGGTAAGTTCATTACCTTTTTCGTTGTTATGTTGTAGATTTTAAACCCCCTCAACTTTGTTGTATGCGCCGCCACTTTCTTATGTTGAAACCAATGGTTAGGTTGAAACCAATTAGTAGTTGACTTTAAATATGACTTTTATAAAATTTACAGGGCTCTCATTGATTAACTTTTTTTGCAGCAATATTAGTCTGGATCATATGAGGTAATTCAAGAGTAGGGAGGCCGTTGCTGTTGATGAATATGGAGAAACTGTTGATGTATGTTAATATCCTTGAGATTATACTCTATTTTTTTATTTAATTAAATCATGATTTACATCAAGGTCTTATGGGTTTGATTTACATCAACACATGGATTATGTAAGCCACCTTTGAGTTTTCATGGTAATATTACCTACCTATGTTATCAATTTGGAGCTATATGTTATAACTACGTACTTTACGTTGCTTTTCTTTCCAAGGAGTCAATGATGCAAAAGTTGCATAACATTTGTATAAATTCAAACGACAGTATTATCTTTTATTATCTTTTATCCTTTTCGCCAACCCTTACAAAAATCATGCTACTTTTTGATGAACAGCCACAGATCATAAGAAGGAGCAATTAACATACTAGAAGAATTATGATCCTTTTTGACAACCATTACAAAAATCATGCTTCTTTTTATGAACATCCACGGATCATAACAAAGATAAGACCGTTGTTTTTGAAATCAATATGCTTCAAAACTTAAATAACATAAAATTTCTTAGGGCCCGTTTGGGATTGCTTATTTAACTTCAAAAGGACTTTTTGTCAAAAGTGCTTATTAACTTATGGCTTTTTGAAATGAAGTTTTTAAAAAAGTGTTTGGATTAACTTATGACTTTCTGTCAAAAAGTTAAAAGGTATTTCCAAAAGCTAGAATTTTTAGCTTCTTGAAAACAGCTTTTCAAGACTAATCAAAAAGTTAAATTGAAAAGTGCTTTTGAGATTAACAAACACTATTTTAACTTATTAACTTCTTTAAAAAGTCAATAAGTTAATAAGTTGGTTTTAAATGGAATTCCAAACAAGGCCTTAATGCAGGTAGCCATCTTTCAAAGATAGGAAAACTCTCAAGTAGACTCATACTTCTTTTTTATGAACATCCACGAATCATAACAAGTGTAAGATCGTTCCTTTTCAAATAACTATACTTCAAAACTTAAGTAACATAAAAGTTCTTGATGCAGGTAACCATCTTTCAAAGATAGCAAAACTCTAAACTAGCCTTATCTATGTGTTACTTAATCTATATATATGTGGATTTTAACGTATGTGTAAACTTGGTTATATCAGTTATATATGGGTTGTAACGTGTTCTTTTAATTCTTTTGGTAGTTCTTTATTAAGAGTTTAAACAGGTTGATTTTCGTAAGGAATTTAATATTTTAGAATAGGTCATGCCGAAATTTTTAAAAAAGTCTATGACCATTCTTTCGCATTTATTTTAAATAAAGTTCGTGTTACAACATACGAGAATAAAGCTCTACAACGAAACATCAAATTACTCTTACCACACAAACATACTAATTTTATGCTTTGTTTTACGCTACACGTCTGTATATGAGATCCCGCCGCAACGCGCGGGTCCTCACCACTAGTTTTATATACATCCCAACTCATGGAACATGTTTTAATCCATTTTTCACTTTTTCAGCAAATTTCATGTTCTGATTTTCTGATAATAACCATTTCATCTTGGAAATCCAAATACATTTAATCTACATTTAACAACCCCACATGGCAACATTCATCATAATACACAGCAAATTACAACCTAGTTTTTTAAAAGCTTGCATAATCAAATCAAAACTTGATGCAAAACAAATACTGTGAAGAAAAACCCAACTGTTCACAACTTCCATATAAACTCATTCGACAATGAATCTAACATCGTAAATGGTTAATAATATACGCATGATTTTACAACTCACATGTGAAAACAACATAAAAGTTTAACAAATCTAACCTGACCCACTAATCATATGTTAGTTAGCCACAAAGGAGGCAGCAGCTAACCCATCAAATTCTGCACCAACTTTCCTTATTTCCTGCCGAATTACCTCATTCACTGCTTCCATTTCATCAACCTCTAATCTATTTTTTCCCTTCTTCAACAACACATGTTTCTTTCTTTCCATCAATTCCCTCATCTGTCCATCAATTTCTTCAATCTCTTTGTCCATGTTTGTTCCTTGTATATAATGATCGTTGATTTTCTCAACAACCCCTTTTGACTGGTTTTCCAGTTCCTCTTGTTTGTCCTTTATCAAAAGCAATCTAGTCAACCGCTCTCTTACCACCTCCACATCAAACCCATTGTTTTCAAGTTCTACAAGTGTTTCCAAACAGTCCTCTATTGTACTTCTAGGATCATCAAATCTCAGACTGCAAGTCTTGTCAACCATGGTTGAAAATGTAACCATGGTACCAATGGCTAACCCTTCTCGGGCACCCTCCCTTACACCTTCCAATAAGGGACGGAAATGTGGGTTCTGTGGAATCATCTGGAAGGCTTCCATTGATTCTATTGTTTTCCAAAGTGGTGAGGTTTTGACAAATAGCAAGTTATCAGAATCCATGTCACTTGGGATCATTTGCAACCCGCCCTCACCTGCCTTTAATGATTGCTCCACTGTTTTCTCTAGACACAGATTCATGGGTTGTCAGTTTGGAAACCAACAAAAAGGTAAAAAGACTAACAAAATGGGATTTACCTGAATGCTTTCCTTCAAAGGATCTTGAAAGAAGTCGATCGGAGACAAGGGATTTCCCAACAGAAGCTTCTAAATTTCTTGTTGAACCCTTCTCTAAGCTCCCATCTGCTTTTTGTTTAGACACGCCATGAGAATCTACAACAATAAGACCAAAATATGTTGAAAACAAATCAACACATTAAAATAACTGATTATTCATCATGTAGTACTGCAAGTGAGCCAAGCTTCTCAGGCATGACTTGTAAAAATGCTAAAGCTAAACAAGACATGATCCGTTTTTGAGCATAACTTAAAGCTTCAGACATTGAACTCGATCACGTTTGTGAGTTCAAACAAGCTTATATCTATAATCATAAAATACAACTTATCATTATGTAATGATAATCCACCAACTTATCAAGAACAAATTAGTGCACCTTGAACCGGAGATTCAGTGTTAATACTGATTGTTCGCCACTTTCCTCTTCTTTTTTTCTTTGAAGAATACTTTTTTGTCCCCCGATCCCGTTGAACATTTAAATCTTGCCTAATGTTTTCATTTGGCAGCTTGTTGCTAATCAATGAATCGTTCTGTTTTCCTGCAAGTCCTGATTGCTCATTTACAGGTCCCTGGTTCTCTTCTAATGATTTGGTTCCTGGACTTGTAGTCAAACCAACTTCTTTCCTTTGACCAGCTTCCACTGTAGATGGAACAACATTTCCAATCTCATGAATAACTGAAATTCTTATTTAATATCAAAATTATGCATCCACAATTTTTTTCAAGAACGATTAAAAAATATTTAGAAAGTTAAAAGGCTACCAGTGACAGAAGTCTCAGGGCTAAAGCCTTGTAACTTAGGTGGTCTACCCCTTTTCCTTTTGGGGGCAACAGATGCAGTCTCCTCTTCAGTTCTCTCCTAATAAGAAAATGAAAAGCATTACAACCACCAAATTTGATTTTTATGTATAAATAACAACCACACCCTGGAAATCCACACATAAGTCGTAGCATGGTGATTTTATATTTGTAATAATCTTCTCACCTGATCGACCACTGTTGAAGCTGCCTGTGGAACCCCTGGTTGTTGTGCGTCACTTTTAGCAACATTTTGAGTTTTTTCGTTGGGCAGCTTCAGATCTATCTTCTCTTGTAATAGTTCTGTCCTAATACACTGCAAACCCAAGACGACAACGAGAAAATTTTTGGTAGCATCTTCATTTTCCACAATGTCTTGACTTCTAGTTTTGACCGGATCATGCATAGATCCTAAAAAGTGATTTCAACTTGAGCACTTGTAGCATATATAAATACAGAAGGCTTTAAAATAATGAAATATAAAAACATTAAGATTACTAGGATTTAATTGACCACACACCCTTTGCCGTAGCTTGCAAGCTTTTAAGCTCATTTATTAATCTCCCTCTCTTTCTTGAATAATCTGTTGGAGTTTTCAGCTCAACGCCTTTTCCTGGTTTACTATGCTGCAACAAATGAGAATTTAAATTTCCCCATGAACACCGAGTAATGAACAAACAAAACCAATTATTGCTTAATTGACATTCAACTCACCACTTTCTTTCCATGAGAAAGATTCTCAGTTTTGCTAAAGGCTTGATCAGTCACTCCACTTACTTCAGAGTCAAAACCCTCAGGGTGATCAACCGATGGGTGTTTGGTTTTTTTACTTGAACCATCATTTATAATTTTATCCCTTTGTGAACTTTTAACATTGCTATCAAAAATTTTCGGTCTTCTCCTCATTATTGATGTTGTGACAGGAGACTTTTTACCAATGATAGGTGGTGCCTGCTTAATCTGATTATCTATCAACGAACAAGTTGTCCTCACAATCGTGTCACCCTTCACAGCATTAATAACTACATGATTAAAACAAACAGTGTGCAAAAGAAAACTAAAACTTGAGAAGCCATAAAGCAGATCTAAGTGCAATAAACAATATATATGGAACCCTGAAACAACTCAATCTTTGGTTGCCCAAGTCCTAGAAAAACATAAAGCAAAGCACCTAATGTGTAGTTATTTGCTTACAACGGTTATTATAGGAGAGCAGTTAAGCACACATAGCAACAATGGTAAGACATTTATTTAAAAAAAAGTCAAAAAAAAAATCCAATAAAACTAGGGACAAGAAATGAATCAACAAAAGTTTTAAACCTTCAATGAAACACCCTTGATTTTAAGAAGCAATAAGCAATATATATGGAACCCTGAAATAACTCAATCTTTAGTTGCCCGAGTCATGCCCCATGTGTGGTGTACGCATATAATGTATATATGTGTGGACCATCAAGGGGCTAAAGTAAAATTGAACTAATTTTAACGTTATTTTACTTGTTGTGTGAAAATAACGTTAAAAGTGTTGGGATGATTAACTTCAAACAACAACTATGAGACGGGGACGCCTTCGGAGCAGCCGGCTATCTTTATCACAACTGGGATAGGGGTAAGGTTTGTGTCCATCCTTCCCCCCAGACCCTACTAAAAAGTGGGAATATACTGGGTAAGTTTGTTTGTTTTAGTTGCCCGAGTCCTAGAAAAACATAAAGCAAAGCACCTAATGCATAGTTATTTGCTTACAACACTTATTATAGGTGAGCAGTTAAGCACACATAGTAACAATGGTAGGACAAATTTACAAAAAAAAAAAAAAAGGTCAAAAAAAAGTCAAAAAAAAATTCCAATAAAACCAGGGACTAGAAATGAATCAACAGAAGTTTTAAACCTTCAATGTAACACCCTTGATTTTAAGAAGCACGTCTTGTTATGGACCATAATGAGTCAAGTCAGATTTGTCTTATGTGTATTGTAATTAGACAAATAGAAGGGAGTTGGGGGCCAGCCGGCCCTAACCCTAATTCCAAACCCAATTGTTTTCATATTTATGTTAGGTTAGCAAGGGTTAAACCCTAATTGTAATCTACATATTCTCTCATTGTACTTGTTATCTTTTGTTACAAAGTAAGAAAAGGATTAAAGAAAAGAAACCCAAGTTTGTGCCCATGGTCACCCTGACTGGATCATATTATATGGCGTGTCTTTAATCTTACAGTTTTCTTTATTATATTATGTGTGTATTTGTGCTTTTTTCCTGCCATCACCTAAGAACCATAATAGTCGTCATCCAAGAAGACAGACAGCAGGTCTTTTACCTGTTTTTGTCCGAAGACCAGAAAACAGAACCGCAAAGTGTTACCTGCTGTTGTTTGATTGCCGATCAGAGGAAGAAGAAGGCAGCCAACTTCTGTCCTTTCCGCAGGTCAGAAGAAAATACAGCAGCAGATTGTTGCTGTTGCTTGATTCCAGCCGCCACAGACCACCAGAAGCCATCTGGCAGTACCGCCCATAGTCACATAAATCGCGGTTCGCTTCGGTACGAAAACGCTGTTCCCGCCCAGAAAATTAATTGGACCAAATCTGTCCATATTAATCCAAAATCGACATACCAAATTGGTCTAATTCGATGTTCCAGACAATAGAAATTCACAAATTCCATGGAACGAAGTCGACGAACTGGGCGATTGCAGTCGACGGCACTTGCGAGTTGCTATTGAAGTCGATGATCCAGTCGATTTGGATCGACGAACCAAAGCGTACCAAATCACAATTGAATTCCGTTTGGATACAGTGCGTACCAATACGTGGATCGCGGCCTAATGAACGATTTATGTTATGTGACTATGGTACCGCCAGTCCCTGGACAGCAGCCACCACTCTGATCAGTCTTCATTCAGATTGGTTTTACAATTGGTGGGTTATTTATTTAAATCAGCTTACCATTGTTTTTCCATTGCACTTTTGTTTCTAGCATTGTTTTATTCAATTTAGCAATTGAATAGATCATTCGTAAGTTAGTTGTAGGTGGATTTCTGTGATTGTAACCCTAGTCGTATCCTCATGTCAGTCATGTACACATAATAGTATAATACCTTGTGTTGTTAAAAGTACCCGAGTGCTCGTCTAGACGCAAAAAAAATAAATAAATAAAAATAAAACCAGGCGCATATCTGGGCTTTTGTTACAAAAGCCATGAGGCAGTGGCTTTAGGATAGACGCAAGACAAACCAGGCGGTGGCTTTTTGAAGGGAAAAAAGGCGTTTTTTATGTTTTTTAATTTTTGGTTTAGATTTTATTGAAATTGTTTTGAATGTTTGGTTTTTGCTTTTCAACATTTTGGCATTTGTTTTGAGCATTTGATATTAGTACTATGAATTGGAATTTTGGTAAAGAGTATATTATGTTATATGCTAATTATCATAGATTCTATTTTGAATTTGTGAAAGAGAATTAACTTTAAAGTATAAATGTGTAATGTAATTTTTTTTGTTATTATATGAGCGCTATTTTCCCTTGCTAGTGTTTTTTTTGTGCCTATCACCTAGGCCCTGGACGACCTTTGCGCCTAACGCCGTTGACAACATAGTTGCTAACCCGTTTGACTCATGTAGTTAAATATGTTACACATGTATTATTAAGATTGCATGATTTTAAGTGTGTTTGACTTAGGTATGTGTTAAGGTTGCATCTATGTTAACCCGCCAACCCAACACGATTACCATCGTGGGACAACTGACAACATATATATATTTTGCATTTAATACACATTTGAAGTATACATGAATATATGAACTTGTAACAAGTCTAATAAATGCACACATCATCTTTAGGGACTTTAAGCTCATTCCAAATTTTCTTTTAGGAGTAAAAGAAAATGTTTTCACTTAGTCCAAATTCAAAAGGCAGATAGAGCAAGTCAGGTGCAATTGAAATCAAATAGATCAATTAACCAACATATATAATGACATGAATACCTGTGAAGTGTTGAACCATTTACCACCTTTCCATTCCAAATGTGGCCTCACCCTTGAGTAAATAAATTCTCTTTCCTTTTTTGTATGTTTAAAGAACACGATATACCTATTATCTGCAAGTTCTTTGGTAATTAATCCACTCCACCAGGCAAAATCATAATAAGCATCCACCTTCTCCAGCAATACAAAATTCTTATCTCGCAGATGAGGTGGTGAAGGTCGTATGTGATGGTAATCTACTGTGACCTTATGAACAACCACGTCGTTGTCGGCTCCCTCCTGCTGATACTCAACTAGAAATGTCGAGTTGCCTGAGTTTTTCAGTATAGTTGCAGGAAACCAAACATCACGCAAATTTTCTCTATCAAAAGACACTTCTACCTTTTTGCCAACAGTGAACATCCATCCTGTTGTTCCCTTTCGAGAATTTTATGAGGGCAAAACGAAATCAGAAACATAAACAAAAAATTTAGCATCACCGGATAAACAAAAAATAAATAAACTTCTAAGATACGAAACTTTTACACCAAGATCAAAACAAAATCATGTGTATCATGTTAATCAAAAGAGAGCAAGGCAAGCGCCTAGGCGCCCAGGTGCAGCAGAAGCACCTTGCAATCTTCAAGGCTCACAGACACACTCTCCGGCCAAATCTAGCGAAAGCTATACTGAAACATCTGAAACTGGCCAGAAATATCTAAAATGGTCTGAAACATCTAAAAGTGGCATGAAAGTGTGAAACATGTCTAAACTAGCCAAACCAGCCTAAACATACCTAAAACAAGTCCTAGAACCCCGAAAAAAACATTATGATTCAACTACAAATACGCATATAAACTGAGATAGAGAGAGCAGGAAAATTCCAACATCTCACAAGCATAGTTGTATAAAACGCTAGTCGCTAGTCAGTCGGCGAGGTATGGACTAGGGATTAATCGGATTGGAATTCTTATATAGAATTTTTCAAAATTTTATATATACACACACATCAACATAAATATAATACTTCAAAATTCAAATACTTTTCTAGTAAATATAAGGATAATAAACAACGTACTTAAAAATTCAAACATTAATATATTAGTTCAAATATTTCAAAGTGAGCAAGACCAGCCTGTGTGCAGGTTGATTTTGGTAGAGACGAGAGATTGATCGATTGTGGGATGCACGGATGAAGAAAAACCACAATTGCACCGAAATTTTGGGCTTAAACAGCTCATTTTTGGGCTTCCCGACCCATGTTTTTGAACTTTGCCCGATTAATCTGATTAGACCCGACTTTGACCACCTACCGAATTTGGACCGACTACGTAAAAATTCACCGGTAGATTACCGGCCGATTAATCCCGATTTTTACAAAACTTATCACAAGACGCTATGAACAGGAAAAACGAAGTCGCAAGGGACTGAAACAAAGGAGGCAAGTAATCCCAAAAGCAGAAATGTTCAAAGAATACCAAACCCAGGCATAAACAGTGAGTGCATGTATGGTAATTCGTACAGTATCACTAAAATCAACTTATAAGATAGAGGAAACCTGCTTCTGAGGTTGAACCCATCTGTCACCAACCCATTTTCTATAAATCCGTAAATCAGAAGACCGGAATTGAATCTCGTCGTTAGGGTTTCGAAAACTGACAACGAAGTTATCCGCGTCTACGACGTTTGTAATTACGCCGGTCCACCAGCCGTCTCTATAAAACGCGTCGACTAGATCATTAAGTTGAAAATTGGGAGGATTATAATCGGGAACCGGTGCAGGTCTGACGAGAGAAACGCTAGCGTATTCTCTCAGGCGACCGGAAAAATCATTTTCTGACAATAAATCACGATACTCGACGTAAACTAGGTTGTTGCGGGCGTGGTGATTTGGGGAGGAAGTGGGCGGAGGAGGGTTGATTACGGTGGCGACGTACCAAGCGCCGGTGAAACCGTCGGAGGAGGAGGTAACTTCAACCTGAGAGCCTTTGGTTAGGAAGAAGGGTGAGGTGGTGTTTTTGTGGTGGTGAGGGTCATCCATGGTGGTGTTTGGGCCTTTGTTCCCCTAATTTCAAATTTCAAAAACCCTAGTCCTGTCATCCTATTATTTGTTGTTACTTTTTTATTTGTTGTGGCTAGAATACTTGAACTTGCTCGTGATGTCTTTTTATAATTAATTACCAAAATCAAATCCTTAAACAACATAAATAAAAAATAAATAAATAAAATGAAAACCTTAGTTATAGAAAAGTTAAGGGTTTTTTTGCTTTTCAAATGGCAATGGGACCATAATATTAATCAAAAAGCCTCATGCGAGAAGCTTGAGACAAATACTATCGAAATTAAAATTATACTAACTGCTAATTTGCCTTTGTTCGGAAGATAACTCCCTAATGTTGGTCGAGACTGATCGTTGAGGGGCGTCTAATAGTGGCGTTCACCATTTTTTTTATTTTGAAGATAAAGAAACCTTTTAAGTTATTAATTTTTATATCTTTTTTAAACGTTCTTGAAAAAAACTTACTCTTTCGAAAGTTTTATCATTTTTTTCTCTCTATAAACACAACAATACAGTTAAAAAATGTTGCATGTGCCATCTTTACTCATCTTCATAATGTGTTTTGATGAATAATTGCTCATGCAAAGGCAATTTAGACTAGAGAGTTATATGCCTTCCACGTAGCAAAAAAATAGCCTAGGCGGCATATTCATCGATGCCCAAATGCTAGGCGGTGGTCCTCACTTCGATTTTGGCTAATCTGTCTGAAAAAGATCAGGCCTAGACAGACCAAATCGGGTCCATGTGGCTAAATCGGATGAAAACTGGGCAAAAATATGCTGGATTCCAATGAAATTTTGTTGACATTTGAAATTTCGGTGAGTTTTCCGGTGAGAATATGAAATTTAGGAGAGTTTTATATGTGTGTGTATAACTAAACATTTTATAAAAATGATATAGAAAATTTGGGTTATACATCTAAAAATTAATTTTAATCTGATTAATCTTCTAGAATCTAGCATATTGTGATTCCAACAACACTCTTGTCTCAATATCTCAAAAATAAATGCACTTGTTTTGTCTCCAACTCCACAAAGACGCACAAGACAGTGTTCCAATTGAACCCTTTCGTCTTCCCAGCACCAACTTAATCTGTAATCTATCCAGAATTATACGCCAAAAGAAGTCATTAACTTTTTTTAGGCCGACTTAATCCTTCATTATAATACCTATAATTAGTAAATAACTTATTTTCAATAAATATTTGAAGATGTTGTATTTAAACTCTCAAGATTCACACACTTTTCAGGTCCATAAATCCAATTAATTAGAAAGGCCCATAATTCCAATTTCCAACCCAACAATCAAGCCCAAAAAGAATATCATTTACATTCCCCATCTTCCCAGATCCCAATCCCTTTGTATAAAGTATAAGCTCTCCTAAAAATACAAAGTTTAGATAATTAATCGCAATTGATTTGATAAATATTTTGTTCATGTTCTGGTTAACGAGCCTTTGAGTAATAGTGATTTGGAATTCCTTGAATTGCTAGGTAATGCTAAGATTATGGACTTCCATGTAGCACTCCATGTTCACTAAATTTTTTTAACAATTTTTAAAGGGTTGTGTTATTCACACACCCACCCCACTCACCCCACACCCCTTATGCGCCTCGTATAGGCCTATATCTATACGAGGCGTATATGAGGCAATTATTGGGTATCAGAATTTGTCAGTGTCAATGATTATGCTCCTATACGAGACGGATAGACCTATACGCAACGTATAGGTCCGATAAGCGGCTCTACACGTGACCAATCATTAGGTGTCAGTGTCAATGATTTGACTCCTATATGAGGAGTCGAGGAGT
Source organism: Mikania micrantha (assembly GCA_009363875.1). Taxonomy (NCBI): domain Eukaryota; kingdom Viridiplantae; phylum Streptophyta; class Magnoliopsida; order Asterales; family Asteraceae; genus Mikania; species Mikania micrantha. Next base: position 83,195,365 of record CM018696.1, read on the forward strand.
ATAGACCTATAGAGGCGTATAGGGTCGGTGAGAGTGTTGAATTAAAAAAGTAGAGTGTGTGAATAATGAGTCCATTTATAGGGTCAGTGAGGGTATTGAATTAAAAAAGTGGAGTGTGTGAATAACCAGCCCCCTTTTAAATTACATCAAACTGCTCTTTGGTGGGACTTGACTATGATGACTATTTGGTAGCAAGTGTTCATCCCTGTGCTTTTTCAATAAAAATAAATTTATATAATTTTCAAATGAATTAAGGTTACAATAAAAAAACAATGATAAATATTTAAATTTTCAATTTGTAAAATTTTATATATTTTTATAAATTATTAAATTTACAAAACAGTTCAAAATAAAAATAAATTGTTGAAGTTGATAACACCAAATTATGAAGCAAAGAATGTAACCATCCAGCCAACTCCATCAAGCGAAACATTAAAGTCACCTTTGTACCATTGAATTCGTTACAACTGTCTTGAGCCAACGTGACAATGCAATCAAGAATGGGGTGTAGGCAAAATAACAAGTGAGAGTCCAAGTTATCAGCCCCTAAATCAAGAAAATAGAAGCAATTTTTCAGACAAAACAAATGATTAATGAATCATAGGAAATTGTTCAAAAGAAGTTTATCTATTTAATAAGAAAAAACAGAATAATCTGTATTTTTATTTAGAGTAAATTACTGAGTATGTCCTTTAAAAATATAGCAATTTGCTGGTTTCGTCCTTTAAATTCAAAAATTACTAGGGGTGTCCTTATTTTGAAAATTTTGCACTGGTTATGTCCTTTGTCACTAACACCGCTAACTTATTCCGTTAAAAATCCCATGTGCCAGTCACATGAGGGTAAATTCGTCATTTCATCCTCTTCTTCCTTACCTTAGGGTTTCCACCACAATACACCACCAGCCACCACCGGTTGTGGTGTCCAGCAACCACCACCATCACCAGCACCATCATGTATAACGGCTAAATCTGAAGGAAAATCAGTTCGTGTTCTCTTCATTAAGGGTGACATGAACCTTCCTGTATCTGAAATGGAACTACATCGATAAATCTCCCATGGTGAAACCCTATTATGCCTTCCTATTTCCCCACAATCCCAACTAACATGGAAATAAGAACATAAACAACAAGGGAATCGAGAAGAAGTTCGATGGTCCACCGTGCTTGGCTCCGGCGAAGATCGATGGTACACCGGACCTCCGGTCAGCCATCGTCAAACAAAGGAATCGAGAAGAAGTCCGTCGATTTGCTACCGAAATTCGCATATGAAACAGATGCTGGTGAAAAGCCCTCATCTGATGATTGCAATTGCGTGATCTGATTAATTGAATACGCAAATGGAGACGAGATCAGATTGCTTCCGACGATTGCTGCCGGAAAAGCTTCGTCGGCGGTGAATTTACCCCTTCTGATAGAGAACGCCTGGTGGTGATGGTGGTGTATTGTGGTGGAAACCCTAAGGTAAGGAAGAAGAAGGGGATGAAATGACGAATTTACCCTCATGTGACTGGCACATGGGATTTTTAATGGAATAAGTTAACGGTGTTAGTGACAAAGGACGTAACCAGTGCAAAATTTTCAAAATAAGGACACCCCTAGTAATTTTTGAATTTAAAGGATGAAACCAGCAAATTGCTATATTTTTAAAGGACATAATCAGTAATTTACTCTTTTATTTATTTGTGTCCATTAACGTTTAATGATAAGGCCATGTATTATGATTTGTTATGAGGCGTGAGAAGGGCTTGACCACCCTCCATCACGCCCTATCACCCACATCCACCACTACACATAGGGGCGTAACCACCATGTGGTGGCAAGTCCGTGAGGGGCCTTCACGGTGTGAAGGAAAAGAAAGAGGAAAAAGGAGATTGTGATGATTACACATGTGATGATGACGTAGAGTGATAAGAGGGTGATGGTGTTGGTTCATTATGTGACACCTACGTGAAGTGACGGGGCTTGATGATAACACATGGCCTAACGGTAGATTTTATGTATTACCTGGCCAAGAATCTCGATATTTGCCTGAGGATAGTACCATAGGTGAAACAATCTGGAAACAAACCACCATGACCATAAAATAAATGCAATGATTCTTGGGTTTGTGAAGGATTTGGTTGAAATTTCTTACTTCATTACAGGAATCTCGGCAAGTGGACAGACGAGACCAACTATGCAAGCCAGGGCGAACCCAAGCCTAGACCGGTCCAGGGTTAACCACATCAACTCCGCACCAGCAAACAGTATGTAGGCTTCCACATTGTCTTCAACTCCAGCTTTGTACAACTCAGCGCTTAAATCCAAGAACACCACCAACGCTCTGTGGGTCACATCAACAGAGATTTATAAGCAACACAACATTTGATCCAAAATTCAGATTGTTGCAAGTGATTTAAGATTGAATAAAGAATGACAGCACTGTCTACTGATCAATAGTTTTTGATTAACCACTTACAAAAGGGAAGCTAGAACTTTGGGGAAACCATCGTCAGGGGGAGTGGGTGCGAACTTTTGATCGAGAAAAAGTTGTAGCAAACCAACAATGGCGTAAAACAATCCAAGCAATGAAGGAACCTGCTAACATCAATTTCAAAACAATTTTTTTTGTTTAATTTGAAAGAAGAAAGCAGGAAAAGATATGGAAGGATACAGACCCAAATGTTGGTGTGAAGAGGGCCGATATCAATGGCTCCGTTTTGATATACGACAAGGTTAACCCTTGAGTGGATGCCGTCGAGAACTGGACCCAAAACGAAACCGCAGCCGAAGAGGCAGAGGGAGACCGACGGCCATATTCTCTGTATGCTCGAATTCGTTTGACTGCAACATGGTCTGCACCGCGCAAATCGCTTCCGGCTGTGGCGTACAGTTATGGGAGTCGGTGTTGGAATAGGATGGAATCGGGTGGATGGGCCGATAGAAACATTCATTTGTCGATTCCGTTCCGAGTGCTTTCCTGGTTTGCTACTCTTTCTGAAGCTTTTCTTGTGGTCACGAAATAGGATGAGGCTATGGGCATGTTTGGGACTATCGGGCTCATCACTTTACCCCTACCGCCTATAGGTAGTTTTAGACAACGCAAAAGAGCTCTTCGGACGTTGATACTTCCACATATTATCATTCGGTTCGGACCTCCACTTAGTTTCACCCAAGCTTCATCCTGGTCATGGATAGATCACCTCTATTTTTTTTTTCGAGTGATCGTGTGATAACTTTTTGTGAGGTGTGCTTAGTTCGGTTCGGTTCTTGGCTAAAACCAAAACCGATATAGTCTGTTTTTAGTTATTAGAAACCATTTGGTTTTTGGTTTTTCTTTTGTTGGTTTCGGTTCAGTTTTCGGATTTTTTTACTTTTTTGTTTTTGTTTTTTTTTGTTTTCTCTCACTTAAAAAAACAAAAGTAAATGATTAAATTTGAAATAATTACGATCTTCATCTTTTAAAATAGTAGAGATAATATAATTCAAATATTTATCATCACAAACGGTAAACTTTTTATGTGTTTTTATCCCGTTAAGTATAAAAATAGCAACACACACACACACACACACACACATATATATATATTTATTTTTAATTAAGATAACAAATCGGTTCGTTTCGGTTTTTTCAGTTAATTCGGTTCCGGTTCGGTTTTTTCGGTTTTTTGCTCACCCCTATTTGAGATTGCTTATTTAAGTTTAAAAAAACTTTTTGTTAAAAGTACTTATTAATTTATTAGTTTTTAAAATGAAGTTTTTAAAAAAGTGTTTGGATTAGTTTTTGATATATGAATAGCCAATAAGTTGTTAGGATTAGTTTTTAACATATTACATCAAAAACTTAAAAAGTCATTCTAAAAGTTATAAATTATAACTTTTAAAAACAACTTTTTAACCTTACTCAAAAAGCTAAAACAAAAAGTCCTTTTGACATTATCAAGCATTTTTTTAACTTATTGTCTTATTCATAAAGCCAATAAGTTAATAAGTTAGTTTCAAATGAAATTCCAAACATGCACTATGAGTGATCACATATTCATCACTCCACGTAAACGTTATATAAACAACAAATATTATCACCTATTCATCATTTCACATCATAATTACATGTGTTATTATCACCCTCTCATCAAGCCTCCATCACCCTTTTTTTTCTCCTTTCTTCCTCCTTCAAGTTGTGACCATGACCACGTATTTGAAAGTTGAAACTACTTGTTGGTCACGCTTCAGTGCGTAGTGGTATTGTGAGGGGTGAGGACGTGATGGAGGGTGGTCAAGTCTCTTCTCATCACTCACTACAAGTACTCAAAGCATGAGAACCCGTCGATCTAGATGATTTTCCAATTTCTCTAAGCTATGGATTAGATGCAATATTGTTAAAACCAAACCGAACTGGACGTGTTGGCTGGAACAGCATGACCAAAAATAAGCGGTGTAACCGAACCAAAATAAGATATTTGAATTGCTCTTGGTTGAATTGACTGGTTACCGATTGAATTGACTGGTTACCGGTTGAATTAACGAACCAGATGGTAGTTGGACAATTTTTTTAACTACAATCTAAATAATAAATCATAAAAACCAAACCTGTATAATAATTAGGGATTGGATCCACTAGAAAAAGAATGTTGTTTAAGAAAAGTATAAACTAATATGAGTTTGACATGTGGAATGTTAAAAATCAAAACATAGTTTTAGTACAAAACCATCATCCCGTACAAAAAACAAAATCTAATACAAAAGAATAACAAAAAATCTAGTGCAAAAATTCATAAATCTTGTACAATAAAACAAAAATATAGTACAAAAAAGAAAAATTTAGTACAAAAAACAAAAATCCAGTACAAAAAAAATTAGTACATAAAAATCTAGAACAAAAAAATTCCAGTACAAAAAAATAAGAATCTAAGACCAAAAATAAGATGTTATGCCTGAATTAACATTAATTTATTTTCTAGCATGACACATGTCAAACTTATATCAATTTCTACTCATCTTAGGCATAAATATATTCCTATTTGATCTTTTTCCATAATAATTATGTTTGCTTAATGTTTTTATAAATATACTTTTTTTAATACTTTAAGTGTTTATGTTATAATTCGGTTCTTGAATTCGATTCGACCTGTAAAGTGTAAACAAGTAAAACATCCAATTTAATGTTCGGTCTGATTACGAAAACATTGATAAGTTCGATACCATACCAAAAACAAAAGAAATTATAAATAGAATATCATGTTGATTTTATTGGTTTGGTTTTAATTGGTATTATTGTCATTAAAAAAAATACGAAAAACATATATTTTGAATGATACTAATTAGAGGTGGCAATTTTTACCCATGTCAAAGAAAATGAGTTGGTTTGGGTAAACAGTTGTATTATAATGGGTTGAATTATGTGGAAAAGCCAGTGGCAATACTTGACCGAAAAGTCAAGCAACTTAGAAATAAATCACTGAGTCAGGTGAAGGTTCAGTGGAAAAATAGAACCGATTCTGAAATTACGTGGGAATCAGAAAATGAAATGAGAAAGTATTATCCTTTCCTTTTTGAGGTTTAATCGGTTTCGGGGACGAAACCTTTGTAAGGAGGGGAGATTTGTAACAACCGGCTTTTAATAATGAATGTATTGTGAATAATGGTTAATCAAACGATTGTGGTTGTTGTGATTTGAAAATATGTAAGAATTACGTCATTAATGGCAAGAGCACATTTGGTCGTGCTTGAAATCCACGAGGATTTAGTAACTTTTGTTATTGGGGATTGATAGTATGTGAAAAATGATGAACGTGGGCGAAAACCGTGCGCAAAACGGAGTTCGTATGCTCCCGGAATCGCGAAACGAAGTTAAAAATCAAAAATAATGACGCTGGTGACGTGGGGCGGTACGCCTGGCGGGATGCACCCAGTTGGGGCGATGCGCCCCAGGACATATGTCGGTTTAAGTTGGTTTAAACGATCAGATTTCATCGGAAGTATCATTTTTATACTTTTTCGACCTGTTCTTCCTCCCAAACGAAGAACCACCAGTTTTAAGTCCAAAACCCTCAATTTAAAGGCTTCTGATCATCCAGATCGCGCATAGGATCGTGTTTTCAAGTCCCGATCGTTGTTTTAACCGTAGAAATCCGTCAGATCAGGTAACAGTTTGTTTTATCCTACTAGTTTAATATTGTGTGGATTAAATCTAGTTTTGATTGTAATAATATGATTATGGGTATTGATTATTGCCTAGTTGATAACTAGGGATTGTTAGAAACGAAGAACTTGATATTTTGACGGTGAAATCTTCGTTTTGAAGTCGGGATAATGTCCGGTTGTTATGAAACCCATATCATAGTGTGATAACTAGCAGGATGGGTTGAATATGATTTTAAATAAATTATGGATTATAATCCATAGATTAAATGATGATTTTGATGAATTGATGTTACCATTATTAATAGTTATGATCTAAAAATAAAAATTGAATAATAAAAGTGATTAAAGATCGTAACTAATATAATGAACATCAATTATTTGATAAATTGCCTGGGAAGGCATGAAATACGAATAATTGTGATAATTGACTAAAACTTGCTAAACGTAGTAAGATAGAGTCAATTATGTGATAAATTGACTTTGAGGAAGTCAAATCAGTCAAGTGTGTTGAACTTGACTGTATGTGCTATATGTGTTGAAACTAGTTGTATATATGTATTTTGCAACTAGGTGGTGGTAGTGAAAATCAAACCACTAGTCATAGAGCAGGAAAGGAGCCTGCAGTTGCTAATCCCTTATCTGATTAAGGTAAGTAATCCCACAACTATGACATCACATAATAAATATTGAAATTGTTGTTGAATAAATTATATAATAAATATGGCATTGGTGATAGGGGAATGTTGAATAATAAAAGTTCAACAACCTATGATAAATCCAATACCTTGGTAAATAATAGTGTGGGACTACTATGATGGAAGTACCGGTTGGGTGAACATCATAGTAATTTGATTGAATTATATATGACTCCACAATGGTGGATAGACAGAGGTGCTGTCAATTGTCTTAGATGGAAGTACCGGTGGGTGAACATCTTAAGACTTGAATTATATATGACTCCACAATGGTGGATAGACAGAGGTGCTGTCAATTGTCTTAGATGGAAGTACCGGTGGGTGAACATCTTAAGACTTGAATTATATATGACTCCACAATGGTGGATAGACAGAGGTGCTGTCAATTGTCTTAGATGGAAGTACCGGTTGGTGAACATCTTAAGACTTGAATTATTTATGACTCCACAATGGTGGATAGCCAGAGGTGCTGGCATTTGGCTATGGTGGAAGCACAGGAATGTGAACCCCATAGTGTAATATTGATTAAACTATTGTGAGCAATAGTTGATGATTGATAATGTGATATTTTATATTGTGAGAGTGAATTCGAATAGAAATGACTCAGTTGAATGTTGATTGTGAAAAATGTATTTTTACATTTTATTGTTAAGAAACCATTGGGGTTTACTTACTTAGTTCTTATGAACTAATGGGAATTATTGTGTGATGTTTGTAGATCAAAAATGACGTACACGGCTGTAAGGATCGAGGTGGAGCAGGAATCGAACAAACAAACCTTGTTGCAAACGTTTGAAATTTTGGTTTAAACTTACTTATGTAAATAAGTATTGTAAAATGTGTGACACGTTTACGTTTGCGTTAAACTTTGTTTAATATTATTAAATAAAGTGGGTCAGACAAGGTTTTAAAATTGAAAAATTTGCTGGGACCAACTCTGATATTATTTTAAAATGTTGAATAGTAACCGGGGGTTACAACGGGTAACTAAAAAGTATGTAAATGCAATAGATTCAAACATTTAATAATGACTAATAACATATTTGATGAGAAAATCACTAAAAATTATCCAAATGGACTATTTGTTTACTTATAACACATCTTAAGTTAAATTAAATTGATGTTTTTTAAGAATAATCCATTTAGACCCGAACTCATTTTGCTTAAACCCGTCCTGACCCGCGCCCATCTTGACCCGAACCCGTTCTGACCCGTTACCCAACCCGACCATTTTGCCAGTCATAATGCTAATGGTGTTCACTTGGTATCAATTTGGTAACAACAGAGGTATAGTACAAGTATGATACCACTATTTGGTATACAAAATGGTCATATCTAATTTCAGGTGTGCACAAGTTAATATTAGCTACCCAAGACTAAGTATTAAAAATTTAAGTTAAAGAAGTTGATTTAATAAACGAGTTTCAGTAGGGTTTTGTACATAAAGTTTGGTTTCATTAATATGAAGTTTATACTTTATATAAATAAAACATGGGCAAGATTAAAAACAAATTTTTTTTAAAAAAAAAAGTGTAAGAAACAATCCAAGTATTTGATCAAATAATTATAATACTTAAGATTAATGCCGTGTTAATTTTAAAATTAATTAAAACTAGTAATCCTTAAAAGGTTAAAATAAAGGATTTAGTATGTTATTATTCTACTTTTGTATAAAAATTAAACATTATAACAAGTCTTGCGATACACAATGTTGTTATTACATATATTTTATTTTACTCTAGTGTAAATTGATGTAACTTTTATGATTTCTAGAATCATTACAATGTGAATGATATAATAAAATAGCACAAAATATATCAGCATAGTATAAATTCAAAATATTAACACGTTCTAGAAGATAGTAACGCAAGTTATAACAACTTCTGAAAAATATTATTTTTCAAGTTATAGCTTTATTAGATGGTTTGATTCTGAAATGTGTGAAGATTCGTGGACATAATTCCAAGCTTAATCAAGTCTAAAAATAAAATTGAAGAATGATTAATAACAAGCGTTCCACAATCTAGAAGATTAAAGAGTTATCTTATTGTAAGTTGAATTAGTTTCTTCATTTTCCTAATCGCTTCTAGGTGTAACTAAAGTCTATTTAATGTGTCTTTTGTAGGTTGTTATATGCAATTATCTAGGAAGAGACTTACAATGGCATTAGAATGTATGCACTTTTTTTTGTATCTCCTACGTTAGTCAGTTTGTTATCGATTTTGCTTTTAATATATTTTTTTAAAGTTTAGATTTATCACTATTACACATGTGTTATGTACAATTTCATAGACTATTAAGTATACCTTATTTGCATACCACTTCATATTAAATGTACATGGCCAATCTTAGAATCTTATATGTTCACTATAACTTAACATTTCGTTTTCTCATAATTTTTTTTTGTTTTTTAACAAGACTTAAAATAATAATTTAAGAGTAAGAAAGCGTATGATTTATTTTTACGATAACACAACACAATATACTTTTACTTTAATCATGTACTCTTGTTTTTTTTTCTAATTCTAACATTTGACTTTATTTAAAATTGATTTGCAGATACAATATTTTAAACATATTTCAGGCAATACGTTTTGTGAGATGTTATAGACATTTTAAAAATTTTAAACTTACTTTCTTAAAATAAACCTTATTATATTACAATTATTTAGACGTAAATATTAAGTATAATTTATTTTATATATTAACTGGTTATTTAATGTTTATAGACATCTTAAAAATTTCAAACATTTGAAATTCATTTTCTTAAAAATAAGCCTTCCTATAGTAACAACTATCTAAATGAAAATATTGATTTATCAGTTATTTTAGTTATTACCTGATTTTTACCTTTTATTTATTTTTTAAAGTTAAAAGTTAATATTGTTACAAGTGTTGTATATAATCTTTGAAACCATTAAATGTATTAAACATATATTATTTGTCTAAGTCTCAGATGGACTCGATTGTTTCATTGTACAATACAAAAATAATAATTTACTATAATAATTTTTTTTCCACTTTCATGTGCCCACACACAGAGGCCAAAACAATCACTTGTCCCAATTAATTACATTAGGCATTAATCAATTCACAAGGTTACTTGGAATGATGATCCATGGGTGTCCAACGCTCTTTGACTGAACAAAAGAGAATTAACCTAATTAAATAAAATTAGGTGGCCAAATTTCTTTATATTTCCCAACTTCCAGTAACTTTTGAAGTTGCAAATTGGTTTCAACAAACATTTGAAGCAAAATCTAGCAGGGGGTGTGTGTTTTGTGTGCATACATACATCAACAAATTCCATCTTCTTGCATTTATCAGTGTGGTTTCATGGCATCATTGGTGTTGCTATTTACAGCTCTCGTGAAACATCGTCGGCAAACCATCCCTTCAACTGTCATTGATGACTGCATCCACAAATCTGGGAAAACCACGTTGTCATGCCATCGTATTTGTGCCGTCGAACCCGATTATGAACACTTGTTTGTGTGGAAAAATATGGATCATAATTGCATCTGGCCTGCATAGCAATCAATTCTTGGTATGATTTTATTGGATATGTTTGTTTGTATATCTATAATAATCCATTTGATATTCTGATGGATGCCATTTATTGTTTCTGCTTGGTAGCAGATTGAACATTACAGCTGACTGGAAAGAATGCAACTCAATAAGCCAACAGCCTCAAATTCCTTCATATGACTCTTTTTCGAGTTCTTCTCCAACTTTGAAGAATTTTGTTTTTTTTTTCTTTTTACTGTAAGTCGCGATAAAATGTATTAGTTGTTTGAATTCACTTAATTTCTGTCGAATTTGCTAAAAATTATCAGGCTTGACCGATGGAATAATATTGAGGAGTTAAACCGTATGCATCAACTCTAATTTATGCAACATTTGCAGCTAAAACTTCATCTATACCAGTGATCAATCAAGTAATAACTTATCTACTTGGTTTCATTATATATTTAATTTTTTTCTGTTACGGTTTCAGGAATAAATGGTATATATTTATTGTAGATGGTCACGTTTTTATGGTCTTTTAGGATAGTAGGATTCTGAACCGTTCACATGGTCACTATACTTGGATGAATATAAACCTTTTTATTTCACTTTTGAGCACATAATCTTTTATCATCTTAATCACAAATTTGTTTATGTTGTTAGTTCTTATTCAAATTCAAGTGTCTCTTGAGTTGAGTCAGCATGTTTCAAGTGCTATGAGAATCTCATCAAGATCCATGGGATAAACAAAAGGTGTGCAGCTGATAAAAGCATGTTCTAAAGTTGAAAATGATTGAACAGCCTTACACCAGAGATCTAATTTGGGATCAATAAATCACAATTTGTAATATAGAATTATTCAGGTTGGTTCCAACTCGTAAGAGAGATGCACAAAGTATTCACACATTGCGTATAAGAATAGTTGTGAGCGTTAAGTTGTAAAAACACGCACACGCGCACACACGGACACGGAGAGACGTAGTTTTGTTACACTGAACAAAATATAGGGTCGCATTCACAAGGGTGACCATATTTGTATGCGATTACATTTAAGTTGTTCTGAGTTTGTTTTACAAATAACTTCTAGGCAATAGGCACACAACTACAAGCACAAATGAACAAACAAAATACCTTGCTTTCTTACTTTTACAAACCAAGGAATGCACAATGCTTTCTTGCATGCTCAGGGACCAATTTTGTAAGCATCTCCACAGCTACCCCTTTAAGCTCTATATTAAAAAAAAAATTACAATTTTTTTAATATAAAATTGGAGTAAACCAAACAGAATTCACTCAACCAATTTTGTTTTCTTACCATGAGGCTTGAAATTAAAGAGTGGTGGAAGAAAACGTCCGTTTGGCAGCCGAGTAGCAGGATCACGCAACTCATCAAAGAATGGGTGAATCATTGCCTCGAACTGTATAAAAAAAAAATAGTTATGCAAATGAACAAAAATATAGTTCCGAAATTCCACTTTGATACTCACAGCAGTGCTTCGAAGATTTGGCGAGTATTGCAGGAGTCTTGAAACAAGATCAACGGCTTCTGGAGGCATCCGCTTGTGGAATATCTGATAAATTTATTGTTTTAGTAGTGATTCCCACAATCCCACATGTAATTATGGAAGTTTGTGATCAAATTTTGATTAATTACCTTATGCCATGGGTGTGCTTTTATCTGGGGAAACTTATATTCTGTGTAGTTAGGGTTCATGCACTTGATTTCTTCCCTTGTTGGAGTACCCAAAATCTATGACCAAACAAATAGCCACTAAATCAACACCATTTGAAGTTGCAATGTAGTAAAATATGTTGCAGCTAACTTTACATATTCCAGTGGTCAAATTACAATCATTTGGAAGTTTATGTGACATGCTGTGTAATTACTAAAATAATGCATGTAAAAAATCACAAGTACCTTTATGATCTCCACTAGCTGGTCAACTCCACTCTCGCCAGGAAAAAGAGGCTGAAATTACAAAAGAGAGCTAAATCCGGTTAATCAAACACTCCTTAAATCCCAAAAGAAAAAACACGCAATTTATCTTTACTTGTCCAAGCAGCAATTCAGCCAAAACACATCCAGCAGACCAAATATCAATTGCTGTGGTGTACTCAGTGGCACCAAAAATTAGTTCAGGTGCCCGATAATATCTTGAACAAATGTAAGAAATGTTTGGCTCTCCTTTTACCTATCAAAATGGTAAGGACATTATGTAAGAAAGTGCAACACAATATCAACAGAAAAACAAGTAAATATTGAATATAGACTGACACGAACCAAAACTTTAGCGCTACCAAAGTCACATAGCTTGACCTGATGGGTATGTGGGTTTACCTGTCAAAAAGAAACATAAACATCTCAGTAAATAATCTTTGTTCATCAACACCAAATTGAGCATTATACAGATGATACTTCTATTAATCACTAACATATATATCTCGTGTAAATTGTAAGACATAAGGGTTTACAAGCGTAGACTTTTACATTTTTACGTATTTGACGAGGCTGTTAATCAAGAAAGATCAACCAATATATTAAAAATGCACAAACATGAATAATGCTTACCAGTAAATTTTGAGGCTTGATATCCCTGTGACATACTCCAATACTACCATGGATGTAGGCCAGAGCTCTAAAAATCTGCAGCATAACCAACAGAAAAGATATCTTTCAACAAATAACAATATATTAAACATTAATTTTCAAACGAAATCAATAGTGAAAAAACTCTCTAATATAAGACTGATAAAAAATAAATCTGCGAAACAAATCATTACATGCTAAGAAAACTTACAATTCAACATTAAAATATGAACAAAGAAAAAAAAAGAAGAAAAAGAAAAAAAGAAAGAAGAAGATATTTATACCTGGTAACTGTATAGTTTGACATAGATCATGGGCATCCTTTGATTCATCTTGTTATTGTGTCTAATCACTCGATGAACAGTCTCAGGAACATACTCTAATACAAGATTAAGATAAAGTTCTTCCTTTTCTGTTGTTGAAAAGAAACAATGTTTCAAGGCAACAACATTTGGGTGATCTAATACACGCATTGTTTGTAGCTCCCGGTTTTTGTATCTCTTGTCTTGAAGAACCTTTTTAATCGCCACTGCTTCTCCAGTTTCTAAACACTTAGCCTGAAACACAACCCCAAAGGATCCATGCCCAACAACACGCTCGGCCATGTAACTAATCGTCTGAAACAGTTTAGAAACAACCACATCATTAATAAATGATGCTTACTAATACAACAGTTTAAAAGAACAAATCTGCATGATCAAAGATTCAAAGTTACCTGTTTTGGCTGGCCATTTCTACCACCAATGGTCGTCACAATTATATGCCCTGTCTCTGCCCCATTGCCATCAACTATAGCAGGCTCCATTTCCTAATGGTAAGAAATCAAGATTAATTGTATGATGGTAAGAAGCTGATGTATATGATGAGGCCACTAACCCTATCATCCCTAATTTTCATGTCGTTCATCTCATCAGGCAACTTTTCAGCCGCAACTGCATTTCCGCTAGGTTCTCTTACTCCGGTTGCAGGTACCACACTTGCAGAAGCCATCAGTGTGGTGATTAAAGTTGGGCAAATGTTCCTTCAGCTTTATGATCTTAACTGCAAAGAAACAGAGGTGCAAAACTCAATCTTAATGAACTAATCAATTACAAAATGCGAATCAAGCATAAAACAAGTAATTCCAAAATATATTTTGCATTTGACTATGCATACGCACGTTTTTTATTCAGTCGAAACTGCCCTAAACATCTCAAAAGAAAAATTATGGCGCGCATTCATCAATCTGGTAACATACAGCATCAATTGTTGAAAAAGAATCAGATAACAGCTAATTAACTTGCAGGAAAAACAGATTAGAGGTCGATACGAAACAGATCTCACATGAAACTTCAAATATATCATCAACAAAACTGGAGTTACAAATTTTCAAACCAGCAGCATGAAAGTCCTGATAAAATATAGAGATCTGGAAGGATAACCAGAACGATTTAGCAATAAACCCCTAGGGATGCCAGTAATTGAGATTATAACATGGAAAATCGATAGTATGTGAAGATTAACATGAAGAAACAAAAGTAAAGTAAAGATGATAAGTGTTAAGAAGGTACCGAGGATGATTGATGATCCTGTTGTGAAGAATTTTTGCGGATGATGATGATGAATAAACAAAATTGAAAAGGCAAAATGGTGTTGGTGTTGAAATCAGGACTTGATAATACATACAAACATTGGGTAGAAGATGACCCTCTCTCTCTCTCTCTCTCTCTATATATATATATATATAAGGGGGGCGGTTATTGTACATAGGGTCTGGAACGTACAAAGCGTAAGAAGGAACTATAACCGTTGATCCAACTTTTTTAATGGACATGATTAACGCGGTGGCATTATTGTAATTAACTGTATTGTTTATTTGTTTCAAAGAGTCCGAATTGTTAAAAAAGGGCAAAAACTTAAATTTCTTTTTTCATATAAGTAACATAATCCTAAAAACAAGGGAAATTAACAAAATCATCCCATAATTAACGCTACTCTTCGATTTTGAATTTCTTAGTAACTGAAACGATATTCGATTTCGAATAACAATGGAGAAGACGACTAACATCAGTACAAAGCGTAAGCATGTTTTTTCCTTCAATCTTTCGTTTTTTATAAGTATTTGTTTAAAATGTAGTTTTTTTATAATGTAATCACGCTCTTTTTGTGTTCTTCGATGGCGAAATAGGGAGCATTTCGATTGCTGCTAACACAGATACTTCAAGAGTCTTAAGCGAACGAAGATCAAAGACTAATAACGATAGGCGCGCTGCGAGGAAGAAGAAAGGTTTGCATGTAGTTTGTCTGGTCTGTAATTTTTTGATTTTGGGGTAATCCTTTTAATGGTTCGTAATTTTGCTTCCTATTTAATTAATTGTAATTTTATAAATTTAAATGTTATTCGATTATTATCAATGAGTATTTGTAACCCGTAATTTGTGAATGCTAATTGTAATCCGTAATTTGTAACCTATTGTAATCCGTAATTTGTAACCCGTACGTGTGCTTTTTCTTATCAGTCCGTAAAAATTACATGTAGTACGTAATTATTGTATTTAGTTGTAAATGACTACTCAATGAGTATTTGTGTTTTCTTATTTAGTCCGTAAATATTATACATGTTTGATTATGTTTCAGTCTGTAAATATATGTTGTTTTACAATTCCTTAGATAACATGACTCCAATATATATCCAAAGTTATGATACTTCTGATGATGATGACGACTTCGTTCGTCCACCAAAACGTCAAAAACAAACATCCAAAACAGTTGATCAAACAAATGAAGATATACGTCCACCATTTGTTGATTATATGGATAAAAAATTGAAAGGCAGGGTAGGTGTTGTTAACCTAAAACACAGTGTCAACGGTTTATCAAAACAACAAAAAAAGGCTATTATTCACATGGGTTTCAAGCCATTCTTGTCAATTGCTGTTGATACAATATCAACAAGACTTGCACACTGGTTAGTTTCAAATTATGACTGTGAAAGAAATGAGTTGAATGCTGGTACTCATATTATCAAAGTAACATTTGTTACTGTTAAAGATGTTTTGGGGGTGCCTCTTGGGAAAATAACAGTTAATGAGAAAAACAAACCACGGATTGGGTCATCAGATACTTTAAAAACCTGGAAGGAGCAATATGGTGGGAAATCAAGAATAACAGTGAAAGATGTTTTGGACCAAATGAAGAAAGGAGATAACTGGGATTATCTGTTCAAGCTTAATTGGCTAGTTGTCTACAACACAGTGCTAGGCTGGACAACTAAGAGCACCACAGTAAACCAAAGATTTTTGAATTCTATAACAAGTGAATCAGACATTCCCAAAATCAACTGGTGTGATTATTTGATTACTTGTCTTAAGAGGACAAAACAGGAGTGGAATAATGAAGAAACTTTTAATAGGCCTCTGCTTTTCCTTGCAGTACGTGATACTTTACAAATATCAATTATATATTTTGTATTATTAGTATTTGTTGTATGTGAATTTTAAATTTACAACTCATGTTTAACTATTTACAGCTTCTATACGTTCATCAAAAGCGTAAACGATATATTGAAACACCACCACCAATTCCAACAATTACAAACATTACAAATAAGTTTTTCATAGAGCTTGATACTTATCTCTTTGAAAATGGTCCATTCACGGACTATGAGAAAGATGGTAATGATGAAGATGCATCTGAAGATGATGTGCATGCTGTTATTGAAAGTTCTGCTGATGGTGATGAAGCTGATGGTGATGATGAAGCTGATGGTGATGAAGCTGATGGTGATGTTCATCATGATGTTGATGGTGATGAAGATGGTCATACAAATGATTATGCTGTTGATGAAGATGTTGATGTGGTTGGTTGCAACTCCCCCTTACCACTCTCTATTGGTATATCCCAGGATGAGGTTTATGTTCAACAACCTTCACCAAATGTTACCATCACAACATCATATTCTGTAAGTAAAAATCTTGACTAACAAAAATGTTAATATTACGTTCTAAATTAAGTTAATTACGTCCCAATCATAACCTATATACTCTGTATGTTATGACATAAAAATTAATAGTAATTACGTCCTAATCATATATTTACATATTATGTTCATATAATTACGTTCTATATACTAATAATTACGTACTGTATTTATCATTTCCAGGAAAATATAAAAATAATCAACCAAAAGATCTCAGCTTTTGAAAGTTTGGGCAAAGAAATTCATTCTTTTTTCACAGAGAAATCATCTGAAGTTGCAAATATTGAGGAGATGACAAATATGAAAAAATAATGGGATGATACAATTAATGTTATCTCAACACTTGCATCAATTGGAAATCTAGGATCAGATCATATTCCACAGGAATACCATCTTGATGATGTTACTCCAACGTTTGTGCAAGAGATGGTCCAAGCATGTCAACAGGTTGAAATATCAAGATCTATATCTAAAACAGTCCACCCTGTATCTGAAAATGTTGATTTGGCTGTAAAGATAGACCCCAATGTTGATTTGGCTGCAAATATAGACACCGTGATCGCAACCATCCCATTTTTGCAGCCTGTCAGCATTGAAAATAAAGATCAACAAAGTGATCCCCTTGAGAAAGATGATACCAACCAAACTCCAGCCTTCCCTATTAAACACACATACAAACGACACCCAAGGGAAAAATTTGTTAGTGAATCCTTAAGATCACCCTTTGTTGAACGTTCAGTAGTTTTGGGTAGCAAACTAACAAAAGAAGAAATTGTATTATCAAGATATATGTTTGACCCCAGAAATGATCCACAATAAGTGATTATATGTTTTATCTTATTTGTAAAACTTATAAAAAATCCCCTTATTGTTTATTTATACGTTTTTTTGTTTAAACACAGCACACTTGTGTTCATGACACAAAGTGAAACTGAATTCTACAAGGTCATATTTGAGAGCCTATTCCCTGGCATTTATGTACATATTGGTGTTTTGGAATCATGGATGCATATACTTAATGCTGATGAAAAACATCGTGGACTGGATCTCCATTGAGGTCTTTTTTAACTCCAAACATAGTAGTAAGTGAAACTAAAGCTGCTATCCTATCTAGTTTTTAAAATTTACGCTTTTTATTATCTGTTTTTTCTTTTGTTTTTTTTTCCTAACATTTTCTTCAAAAATTTCAGCCCTTGCCTATGCTTGAGAAAGGAATCCCTGATAAATCAAGGATGGTAGTTTTTCAATCAAGTATTGATGTGCTGTTGACAAATTACAACATCAATAACATCAACAAAGTTGATTTGATTTTCATCCCCATTATAAAAAGCGAACATGTTTTCTTGATGGTTTTTGATTTGAAAAATCCATCAGTGGTTATCATTGATAACATGGAGACTGCCAACCAATCAGGGGATAGATACTCTCACACTCCTTACATAATGGTTAGTAAAAACAATTACGTTTTAGTTATGAATTACATACTTAGCAAATATAGATTCCATGCATTATATTACTTATCATTCATATTACAAATTACTTACTATTAATTACGTACCATACAAACTAACTATAAATTACGTACTACTATTTAAAAAATTACGCATTTACATAATGGTTAGTTTAACAATTACGTTTTAATTGTAAAATGCATTATTTTTAGTTATGAATTACGTACTACGTATAAATCATATTACAAATTACTTACTGTTAATTACGTACCCATTTAATTATTACGTACTATGTTCAAGTATATTACGTACTTAACCTTATGAATATCTTATTGTTTACTTATTTATGCAGAAAGATGTTTTGACAAACTATCTGTTATCAAAGGATCATCCAAGCGCACTCAAAATCAGTAACCAGACTCCACAATCTATAGACCTTCCATGGAAAACAACAAAAAATGGAGTAGATTGTGGTATATTTTGTATGAGACATATGGAGACTTACATGGGTGGAGGACCCAAGAAATGGAATTATGGATTGTTGAATGAATCTGAAGGACAGAATAAACAACTAAACCAACTAAGATTCAAATATCTTTGTAAGATCCTCATGTCAAATGTCAACTTCTTGAAAGAAGATATACTTGCACTATCTAGAAAGCATGATGAAATGAATAAAAAGAAGAAGAAATGGCCAAAAACCATTACAAATATGATAAAGAGTAGGCAAAGAAAATACTTATGAAATGTATTCACGTACTAATTACTTATCCAATCCTATGAATTTAGTTATTTTGTTATTTATATTCATCATTTATATTTTGCTAGCATCTTATCATTATATATACAAATCTTTTCCATGCATGTTAATATAACCAAACAATAAAAATGAAATACCAGATTAAAACACATCAAAATCAAAATTTTTATATATACATATTTATATTTAACATCATATCATCAAAAAAACATCTTTCACAACCCACAATCACCCAAAAAAAAACACAAAAAACACCACCACCACCTAAAACTTCTTAATCTCTTCCACCCCCTCCTTCCTCTTCTTGGTCTTGTCAATGGTGCCGTCTACCAGCTTCTTGACAACACCATGGATTTCTTCGTTCATCATTATTTGGTTGATCAGATAGTCTTGTGCCAAATCATCGCCTTCAGTCAACTGATCATCCACAAACTCACCAAGGGTTGCAATGTTGGACTGGATATCAGAAATTACTAACCCATTCAACATACCAAATGAATTACGCATTCCCCTATCAGTTTTCTTCTCTTTTTCGGTGTTTTTTTTCCAGAATCTTCATTACTTTCTCGTCCTTTGCAAACTTGTAACTTGAAGACGAAGATGCCATTTTTCTTTTTCTCTATATTTTTTTGTTGAATGTGAATATTCATGCATGCTTTTGTTACATATATATAACTTATAAAAAGTTGATATCTAAACTTATTAGCCGTTCCGTATTCCAATACTGGTTGTTGAATAACATTTACTCCTTTTTAAACCGATTAATTATCCAAATTAAATTCGGTGGTTGAGAAGGTGGGAAATCGTCCGTAATTAATAACTAGTAATAAATGTCTACCGTATAAATATTGACGCTCTCTATAGCAATCAAACACCCTACTCCTATTTTTCAAAAAATAAAAAAAATGTCTTCTTCCTCATCAACACCCGGAAATGACAAGAAATCAAGGCTTACATCAGAAATACTAAAACAATACAATAAAGATGTCCTGTATATGGACGTCTTGAAGCAAAGCTTTGACATTCTTGATGAAAGTATCAAGAAAAGAGACAAACTGTAACATAACTGTACTTTCGGTTGTCCGTACGTCCGTACATCCGTACGAATGTACTGTTACGACTGGATATTTATAATTATTAATGATTATGAGATTATTGATTGACATTACTGATATTATCACTGTTGCTGGTATACATGATTATAATTTATTATACGCGTAAACCATGGGAAGTTTAGTTGTAATTCAACTACACAGACCCGTAGTGTTTATTGCAGTTACGTATTACTGATGATGAAGGATTATTGGTTGAGAATTGATTTGTGATGGAACTGGGAGTTTGTTGGAGTCTGGTTACTAAACGTAGTCAAGGACCCATGGTCATGGTTTATCGAAATAGCGGTGGGACGGTGGCTAGGGCAGTTGCGACTGACCCTTACATATGCCCTATATATATGCATATTTCGGTCTATCATGGATGTGTCAGTGACTAGGGTTTAGTGGGTTTTGGTTTGGGAAATGATAATATTAAAGTTAATAAATGTTGGGAATTAATTACGCGAAGTGAGGTTACGAGCATTACTTAAACGTGAATATTAATTCAGAAATGTTAACTTAATAAATGTATTCGCGTGGGTGACGATTCACACGAATATAATTATTAAGAATATTATACTGAAACGATATTCCATAAATAATAAATCAAATTGAAATACGATACGAGCGTTGGATTCGCAAAGGTGACGATCTTTACGAATACGTACGCGAGTAACGCGTTTCGACGAGATAATTAAATAATATCTCACGATATTAAATTAATAAATAAAAACTAAAAATATTTATTAGGAATCACAACCTAAATTTAATTGGAATAATTTAATTTATTAAACAATTATTTCACGATAATAAAACGAAAGCGATTTTCGAAAACAATTTATTTAAACTTATTTTATTTATGCAAAACCAATTTATTCAGTATGAGTTATGGTTTTAAATATATTACAGTAAAAAAAAACTGAACATGTTGTTACAGTTCACAAGTATTAAACGAGAATCTGTTTCGAGACCAAGATTTGTTTTGAAAAATAAATTTAATTAATGACACTCTATTATTTAAACACTTTATGTTTAAATGTGTGTCACGCGTAAAAACCGAACATTTCATGTATAATATCGCGATAAAAACGAGACCGGGAGCGTGTGATTAATACGCGATATAAGGAAGAAGAAGCTTTCTTCTTCCTCATAACACCCAACTACACTCTCTCTCTAAAAACACACACACACCCATTCTCCACCTTCTCTCTAACCTTTCTCGTTCGTTACCCGACGGATTCGCGAAATCTTGGCGCCTACGCGTTCGTGTGCTCGAGAGGAACAAGAGGATACTAAGGAATCTAACTTTGGATCAACATTTCGAGGTGGATCTAAGGTATAACTTTCGGTTTTTGTGTATATCACGAATCCTTAATTTCATGTTGTGATAATCGATCTAAAACGTTGTAAAACCTTTAAAGGAGTTAATATAAGTGAGTAAGATCGTGAGTATAGGTCTGAAACGGGAGTAATGGCTCGAAGAAGATGATGAACAGGAACTCACGATTCAGCTAGCTGGGCCGAACCTTTTGAGCCCCACTGTCACACCCCCAAATTCCCACTCGTGGCGTATGTCCACGTGGATGTGACGTGTCCAGAATCACAGCTCAAGGTCATATAGAACACCTCTATATGCGTTTACAAATCCAAGTTTGACACATACACAAAATAAAGTAGTTTGCAGCGGAATAAAAGTTATCATAATATATATTGCAGCGGAAATCAGATGTTTGACATAATGCAGCGGAATAGTTTAACATGTCATTGTTTAACAGGGTAAGATAAATTGTTTTCAAAATAACAAGACAGAATGCATGTAAGTTCCTAATTGCTCGTCCCTTAATGTGTGCATTCCTGTCCTCCTGCTAGCCATGCTAGTTACCTGAGAATACAAGTTTGAAAAGTGTCAACGCAATGGTTGGTGAGTTCACAGGTTTTGATATACATATAGTAATGAAAGTGTGTCATGCTGTTTATCAATGTTAGTACCGAGCCCTAGGCCCAAAGTGTCAGTGCGTCACTACCGAACTAGACTTGTTTGTCCTTGCCTCCGCTATGCCTCGTATTCATAGCAAGTTAGGTCAGAATTTGCACGGGTTATGACATCCAGTCAACATAGTGCCCCGTGGGGTTAGTCATTCCCTAATGGATCCATCCAAATCTACCACGTTGTTTGTACATTAACGGTAAGACTTTGTGAGGGCTTGTTACGAGTTCAACACTTAATGTTTGTCCAATAAACCAGCATACACAAAAATGTTTGTAATAGTAATAATGTTTGACTCGATGCAACTAGTATTCTCCCCCTATTTAAAAGCATTTGAAAAGAGTAAAGAGGGGCCGTAAACTCACCTTAGTGATATGATCGTACGTAAGCGTAAGCTCCCGAGTTGTCGTGTAGCACGTCGGTCACCGGCAACCTATATCGTAGACCGTACGTGAGTTCGTGTAAGTGACCGTGCTAGTGTTAGTGCTCGTGTTTGTGTCCAACAACCCTTGGTTGTTCATGTTTGTCCGTGTCGGTCCACAATGACCGTGTCTGTTCGTGTTGGTCCATATTGACTGTGTTTGACCATGTTTGACCGTGTTTGACCGAAGTTGACAGTGTCAAGTCAACGACCCGTTGGTGAACCGTGTGACGGTTTGTGAATCGTGTAGCAATCGTGTAAGTGTTTGTCGTGTGCACAACGCGTAGGTCGCGTTTATGGACAACTTACTATTTATAGTAAGTTTACATTTTTAGAAAGTTCACAAAGCATAACGGTTTTATAGTTCTAGCATGTTCAGTAGTCCTACGGGATCATGTTAACACATAGCACATCATCATACGGTTTCACATAAGTCGTTTAGAACATGTTAGTGCACAAAAGTTTCCTAAAATGGAAAGTTTCCATTTTTAGCATATGTGACATCGGAAACCATCTAACTTAGCATCTAATACGCATATTATAACACAATAAGTCATTTAGCATGCTCAAATAATACAACATGTTGACAAATCGGTTTTTCTAAAAATAAAGTTACTATAAATAGTAACTTTGTGGTTTTTGCATAAAAATGACCATTTAACATTTCTAACTCATTGTTCATGTCACAAATCATCCTAATATATCTTCTAGCAACATTTAATCATGTCGACATAACCAATTTTATCATCTATCAACATTTCAACTAGCAAAGTTTCTAAAAATAGAAATAACTCTAAATATGATCATAGGTATCATCAAGACCACTTTCTAATGCATCAAATCATCATGATATCATTCTAGCAACAATTCTATATACATGCATGTTCATCATAAACATCAAATCATCACTTTGTAACTAAAAAGTTACTAAAAATAGCAAGTTTGTCTCTAAATCACATTTTGACCATTATAATCACAATCTAATCTTGCAAGGACACTTATACATTATCATGAATCATTTCAATATCAACAAAACTATCTAAAATGCCTTAGATCATACATGCATGTCCATATCTCATCCCAAAACATCACTTTGAACAACAAGACCCATACACAACACCATGGATCATCATAGATCATCATTTAAACACCTTAGATCATCATAAAACACATTAAAATCAACAAACCCAGAAGTAAATCTCGTGCATGTGCATTCAAAGTGCTTGCATGTGGGATTTAGCACTTGCATGTGTGTGTAGAAGTGAAAATAATGCATCTTAAGCTACAAGGAACATCAATCTACCTTCCAAAGCCTCAAAGACCCTGAGATGATGATGAGAGCAGTCACTTGAGCTCCTGGACAGCAGGTTCGAGCAGAAAAACGATGGTGATGGTGGTGGTGTGGTCGAAGAAGGGTGTAGCAGAGCTCCTGGATCGGTTATGGTCGAATGGTGGCGTGTGTGGTCGAGAAAAATGATGATAGTAGATGAAATGATGGTTTTGCGCTGCTCAAGAAGATTTTGAACGATTCAGGGGTGTCAGGTGTATCGCCTGACGTTGGTGGGCATGAGGTGTCGTTACGCGCGGATCCGGTACAGGCGAGGCGCTCAATTCCACCCGCGCGCATCGCCTGTCGCGGGCTTCCCGGGTCAGGCGTACCGCCTGGCTTGAATTTTAAGCCCAATAAGCTTGTTTTGTTGTTCTGGCCCATTCTTGCCCGTTTCTCGACTGTAAAACATCATTCGAGCGTCGTTTGGACCCTATTGGTCAATTATTAGCCATAATTGACTTGTGACAGTGTTTCGTGAAGTTTCGAGTGTTGTGCTACACAATGTGTTAGACGTTCACCAACGTTCGTGTGTTTTGACACGTGTGTGTTGTTCGTCGATAATTCCACGAATTATCTTGTCGTATGCCAGTGTTCGTACTGTCGTGCCACGTGTCACACTAAATTACTCTAATTCTAGTGCCACGTGTACATAATGCATTTAAATAAACATTTAAATAAATAAGTTGCTGACCTGGAAATTACGGGGTGTCACATCCTCCCCTTGTTAGAAAGAATTTCGTCCCGAAATTCAACTTGTGTTGCCAGTGTTTGTCTGTTCCGCGAACAGGTGTGGGTACTTTTGTTTCATCTGGTCTTCACGTTCCCACGTGAATTCCGGTCCTCGTCGCGAATTCCATCGCACTTTCACTATTGGAATCTTGCTGAGCTTGAGCTTCTTGGTTTCCCGGTCCATAATCTCCACCGGTTCCTCAACAAAGTTCAATTGTTCGTCGATTTGTATTTCCTCTAGAGGAATAACAAGTGTCTCATCAGATAGGCAGTTCTTGAGGTTCGAGATGTGGAATACGTTGTGTACACTGCTCAGCTCAACTGGCAGGTTCAGTTCGTAGGCTACAGGGCCTATTCGTTTGGTGATCTCGAAAGGTCCAATGTAACGAGGGTTCAACTTTCCTCGTTTGCCAAACCGAATGACACCTTTCCAGGGCGAGACCTTGAGTAACACTCTGTCCCCCACCTGGAACTCCAACGGTTTGCGTCGCTTGTCGGCATAGCTTTTCTGTCTGTCCCGAGCTGCTGCCATTCGTTTGCGTATTTGCACGATCTTCTCAGTTGTCTCGTGCACCAGTTCTGGACCAGTCAGTTGGCTGTCTCCAACTTCCGCCCAGCAGATGGGTGATCGACACTTACGTCCGTAAAGTGCCTCGAATGGTGCAGCTTGAATGCTAGTGTGGTAGCTATTGTTATATGAGAACTCAACTAACGGTAGGTGAGATTCCCAGCTACTACCAAAGTCAATGACACATGCCCGGAGCATGTCCTCCAGTGTCTGTATCGTTCGCTCACTTTGCCCGTCCGTCTGCGGGTGATAAGCGGTACTCATGTCCAATCTCGTGCCCAAAGCCTTATGCAAGGACTTCCAGAAATGCGACGTGAATCGACTGTCGCGATCAGATATGATGGAGATTGGCACTCCATGTCGAGTAACCACTTCCTTCAGATAGATACGTGTGAGCTTGTCCAACTTGTCAGTCTCCTTGATGGGTAGGAAATGTGCGGACTTTGTGAGTCGGTCTACGATAACCCAGATGGTATCGCATCCACTTGTCGTCTTAGGCAGTTTAGTGATGAAGTCCATGGAAATCTGTTCCCATTTCCACATTGGTAATTCCGGTTGTTGAAGTAACCCTGATGGCTTCTGGTACTCAACCTTGACCTTTGAGCACGTTAGACACTTACTCACGTAAGTTGCTATTTCGGCTTTCATGTTTGGCCACCAGTAAGTTGTTTTCAGATCATGATACATTTTGTCAGAGCCCGAATGTATGGAATACCGGCTCTTGTGTGCTTCGTCCAGCACTACTCCTCTCAATCCTCCGTAGCGTGGAATCCAAATCCGATCCATTAGATAGTAAGCTCCGTCATCCTTTACCTTCAATTGTTTATCCATGCCACGCATGGCTTCAAGAGCGATATTCTCTGTTTTCAGAGCTTCTTGTTGTGCGATTCGTATCTGATTTGGTAATTCAGAATGAATCGTGAGCTGCAGGGCACGCACGCGTTTCGTTGTCTCCTTCCGACTCAGCGCGTCGGCCACTACATTGGCTTTGCCTGGATGATACTTGATGGCGCAATCGTAATCACCTATGAGTTCAACCCACCTTCGTTGTCTCATGTTCAACTCTTTCTGGTCGAAGATGTGTTGTAGGCTCTTATGATCGGTAAAGATTGTACATTTCGTGCCGTACAAGTAGTGTCGCCAGATCTTCAAGGCAAACACCACGGCTCCCAACTCAAGGTCATGAGTCGTGTAGTTCTTCTCATGCACCTTCAGTTGACGTGAAGCGTATGCTATCACTTTCTCGCGTTGCATCAGCACGCAACCGAGTCCTTGTTTGGAGGCGTCACAGTACACCACGAAGTCATCGCATCCTTCCGGTAAAGATAGGATGGGTGCAGTGCATAGTTTCTGCTTCAACAAGTTAAATGCAGATTCCTGTTTGTCTCCCCAATCGAATTTCTTATCTTTATGGGTCAGGGACGTCAATGATTGGGCAATCTTCGAGAATCCTTCAATAAATCTCCGGTAGTACCCGGCCAGTCCAAGGAATTGCCGCACCTCAGTTGGAGTCTTGGGTGCTTCCCAGTTCTTGATGGCTTCAATCTTGGCTGGGTCTACGTGTATTCCCTGCTCATTAACCACGTGTCCAAGGAATTGGACTTCGCGAATCCAAAAGTCGCATTTTGAAAGCTTTGCGTACAACTGCTCTTCCTTTAATAGTTCTAAGACTAGCCTCAAATGCTCAGCATGTTCTTCCCGATTCTTCGAGTAAATCAGAATGTCGTCAATGAACACTATTACGAATTTATCAAGGTAAGGTTTGCACACTCTATTCATGAGATCCATGAACACGGCTGGTGCGTTGGTCAGCCCAAAGGGCATAACCAAGAATTCGTAGTGTCCGTATCGAGTTCGGAAGGCAGTCTTAGGAATATCGTTTTCTTGTATCCTCAATTGATGGTAACCCGATCTTAAATCGATCTTTGAATAGTAGCTTGACCCTTGCAATTGGTCAAATAGATCGTCTATTCGTGGTAAGGGATATCGATTCTTGATCGTCACCTTGTTCAGCTCTCTGTAGTCGATACACATACGGAATGATCCGTCTTTCTTCTTTACGAACAAGACCGGTGCTCCCCAAGGTGAGAAGCTCGGTCTGATGAATCCATTGTCTAACAGTTCTTGCAACTGGTTAGACAGTTCCTGCATCTCAGTCGGTGCTAGTCGGTATGGAGCTTTGGCAATCGGTGCTGCTCCAGGTGTAAGGTCTATCTGGAACTCGACTTGTCGTTTCGGAGGTAGTCCAGGTAGATCCTCGGGAAACACTTCGGGAAAATCGCGGACTACTGCGATGTCCTCAATCTTCCTTTCTTTCTTCGGTTGTTCCGTGATGAGGGCTAGTATGGCAGTGTATCCCTTTTGCAGGTACTTGTTCGCCTTCATGCATGACATGATGTTCAGAGGTACTCCCCGTCTTCCCCCTGAATCGAGATCTGTTCTCCGTTCTGCAACGTCACTCGTACGATCTTCTCGTTGCATACGATCTCAGCCTGGTTAGTGGATAACCAATCCATTCCAACGACCACATCAAAGCTTCCGAGAGTCACCGGCATCAAATCGATTTCGAGTTCGTGATTCGCCAAAACCATGACGCATCCTCGAAAGATGTGTTGTGTTTCAATCAGTTTGCCGTCAGCTAACTCTACGGTATACTTGTAATCTAGTGGTGTTGGGGTAACATCTAGTAATTTGCTAAACTCACTAGATATAAAGCTCCTATCGGCACCGGTATCGAATAATATGCTAGCATAGACATTATTTAAAAGAAACGTACCGGTTACGATGTTAGGATCGTCTTTGGCTTCCCCCGAGCCAATCACAAACGCTCGACCCTTGGCCGCTCCTCCTCCGGCCTTCTTTAGTTGAGGGCAATCCCTCCTCATGTGGCCCGGCTTGCCACATTCATAACACCCCTTGAGAGTGTTTTGGTTGTTATTGTTGTTCTGTTTCTGGTTGTGGTTGGGATTGCTGTTGATAGGGAATCTGGATCTACAGTCTTTGGCCATGTGGCCATGTCTTCCGCACTTCAGGCAACGGTATCGTTCACATTGCCCAAAGTGGTGGTATGAACATCGGTTACACAGGGGTATTTCCTTGATACACACCCTTCCCCTTGTCGTCGGGTTGAGTGGCAGTAAAGGCTCTGGCTGGTGCAGATCTTTGTTGTTGTTGAGGTTGATGAGATTGGTGGTGGCTGGGTTCCCACTTCCTCTTCTGGCTTTCTTGAGGCTTCAGATGTTCGCCCCGTTTGGGTAGCTTGCCTTGTGCTACCGCTTGGTCGGTTAGTTTTGAGCCAGTCTGATCAGAGGTTGGATAGTGGTGAGGTCAGACGCAGTCACCATGCTTTGAATCTGTTCGGGCAGTCCACTGATGAACTGCTCGACCTTCTTGTATTCCGGCGTCACCATAGCCGGACATAGCTTACACAGCTCATGGAATCGAGTGCAGTATTGCTCGATCTCAGATCCCACCATTTTGTGCACCCAGAATTCGGCTTCCAGTTTCCGAATCTCATCACGAGGACAGTATTCCTCTTGCAGTAGTTGGGTGAAATCAGCCCATGGCATGGAGTTGGCACCGTCCAACCCCAGGGTTTGTACATGGGTATTCCACCATGTGAGTGCTGGTCCTTCCAGTGTACCAGTTGTGAACTTTACCCGGTTCTCTTCAGTACATTCGCACATGGCGAATACAGATTCGACTTTCTCCACCCAGCGGAGCATCCCCACAGCTCCCTCAGTCCCCTTGAATTTGTGTGGGTGGCAGTTCAGGAAGGATTTAAAAGAACATCCTTTGTTGTTGTTGCCTTGTGATCCTGTCAGTCAGAAACCAATGTCGTATGTCAGAGCGTGTTAGCTATACTATGTTAGTCATGTTAGGCGAGTGTTAGTACCGTTGTTCGAGCCACTGGTTTCACTAGCAAGGCGGTTTGCCTCGTGCTCTGCCAGTATCTTGTTAACTCGTCTGTCAACCATCATCTTAATGACGGCTGCGTCCAGTGTTCGTCTAGGAGGGCGTACATGTGGTCCTCTTCCCGCCATAGATATTTTCTATACGGAAGGGATAGAATGTTAGTAAGTCAGAATGTTAGTCAGATGTTGTGTCGGAAGTCAGATCATATGTCATGTTAGTTGTCAAGTCAGAGGTTATGTTATCAAGCAATCATGGTCAACATGTAATAAGTAAGACAAAACATAATTCTCATTAATAATAAGCTTGAAGTACAATGATTTCAAAAGGAAATACATGATAAGTTCTTCGAGCACATCCCGCTCGTCTAGGCCAAAATAAAGAAAGTACAAAATACAACAGTCCACTAGTCAGAATCCATGGAGACATGTGAAATATCGCTAGCAGCGTCTCCGTCATCATCATCCTCCTCCGGATCCTCATTAGGATCCTCATCAAGGTCCTCATCTTCGAGGTCCTCGGCCTCGAACTCGGGACGATCCTCCTGTGGTGGTTCCTCAATAAACTGTGCAGCCCATGCGTTAAGCATGGCATCACTAGCCTGCACCATCGCCTGAGTCTCGGTTATGTCTGTCCGATTCTCAGTGATGCGTACATCATGCTCCTGCCTGATATCAACGATCTGTCCATGCTGTGTCATCAGTTGAGACACTTGGAGACGTAGAGTCTCCACCTGTGCCTCCAGTCTGTCGTTGCGTCCCTCCAGTCTCTCGTTCTGCCTCTCCAATCGATCGTTCTTCTCGCGAAGAACTCGGACCTCGTCTGACAGCTCTCTAGTCCTCCCAATCTCTCGTCGGGTGTAAGCAACGTGGGCCGCGAAGGCCTGCTCCAGTGGTACCCCAAGTGGTGGCAGTCGGTGTCCTGGGGTGGTATCACCAGGGAAACGGTATGGAGGTACTCTCTCCCCGATGATCCATCCCTGGATTATGGTGGGAAGCCATCCCCAAGGTCGGGCCCGTGCCGCGTCTCTGGCCCGCCTATCCATCTCGGCGTCAACCTGGGCTACGATATCATCGATCCGTCGCCGACTCTCTGCCGCCAAATCATCTGTGCCCGTGGGTCTAGCTGCGCTCCTGTTAGCGTTGCTGTTGCTGTCGGCCATCCTGTAAGTTTCACGTTAGTAAGTAATAGTTTAACATAAGCAATAATATCATCAATGTGCAAGTTCTAAGTGTAGTGTCTAAGGTTGAGCAATGGCTATAGTCTAAGCTTACTATATGCAAACCTAGTTCTCTATAACCAAGGCTCTGATACCAGTCTGTCACACCCCCAAATTCCCACTCGTGGCGTATGTCCACGTGGATGTGACGTGTCCAGAATCACAGCTCAAGGTCATATAGAACACCTCTATATGCGTTTACAAATCCAAGTTTGACACATACACAAAATAAAGTAGTTTGCAGCGGAATAAAAGTTATCATAATATATATTGCAGCGGAAATCAGATGTTTGACATAATGCAGCGGAATAGTTTAACATGTCATTGTTTAACAGGGTAAGATAAATTGTTTTCAAAATAACAAGACAGAATGCATGTAAGTTCCTAATTGCTCGTCCCTTAATGTGTGCATTCCTGTCCTCCTGCTAGCCATGCTAGTTACCTGAGAATACAAGTTTGAAAAGTGTCAACGCAATGGTTGGTGAGTTCACAGGTTTTGATATACATATAGTAATGAAAGTGTGTCATGCTGTTTATCAATGTTAGTACCGAGCCCTAGGCCCAAAGTGTCAGTGCGTCACTACCGAACTAGACTTGTTTGTCCTTGCCTCCGCTATGCCTCGTATTCATAGCAAGTTAGGTCAGAATTTGCACGGGTTATGACATCCAGTCAACATAGTGACCCGTGGGGTTAGTCATTCCCTAATGGATCCATCCAAATCTACCACGTTGTTTGTACATTAACGGTAAGACTTTGTGAGGGCTTGTTACGAGTTCAACACTTAATGTTTGTCCAATAAACCAGCATACACAAAAATGTTTGTAATAGTAATAATGTTTGACTCGATGCAACTAGTATTCTCCCCCTATTTAAAAGCATTTGAAAAGAGTAAAGAGGGGCCGTAAACTCACCTTAGTGATATGATCGTACGTAAGCGTAAGCTCCCGAGTTGTCGTGTAGCACGTCGGTCACCGGCAACCTATATCGTAGACCGTACGTGAGTTCGTGTAAGTGACCGTGCTAGTGTTAGTGCTCGTGTTTGTGTCCAACAACCCTTGGTTGTTCATGTTTGTCCGTGTCGGTCCACAATGACCGTGTCTGTTCGTGTTGGTCCATATTGACTGTGTTTGACCATGTTTGACCGTGTTTGACCGAAGTTGACAGTGTCAAGTCAACGACCCGTTGGTGAACCGTGTGACGGTTTGTGAATCGTGTAGCAATCGTGTAAGTGTTTGTCGTGTGCACAACGCGTAGGTCGCGTTTATGGACAACTTACTATTTATAGTAAGTTTACATTTTTAGAAAGTTCACAAAGCATAACGGTTTTATAGTTCTAGCATGTTCAGTAGTCCTACGGGATCATGTTAACACATAGCACATCATCATACGGTTTCACATAAGTCGTTTAGAACATGTTAGTGCACAAAAGTTTCCTAAAATGGAAAGTTTCCATTTTAGCATATGTGACATCGGAAACCATCTAACTTAGCATCTAATACGCATATTATAACACAATAAGTCATTTAGCATGCTCAAATAATACAACATGTTGACAAATCGGTTTTTCTAAAAATAAAGTTACTATAAATAGTAACTTTGTGGTTTTTGCATAAAAATGACCATTTAACATTTCTAACTCATTGTTCATGTCACAAATCATCCTAATATATCTTCTAGCAACATTTAATCATGTCGACATAACCAATTTTATCATCTATCAACATTTCAACTAGCAAAGTTTCTAAAAATAGAAATAACTCTAAATATGATCATAGGTATCATCAAGACCACTTTCTAATGCATCAAATCATCATGATATCATTCTAGCAACAATTCTATATACATGCATGTTCATCATAAACATCAAATCATCACTTTGTAACTAAAAAGTTACTAAAAATAGCAAGTTTGTCTCTAAATCACATTTTGACCATTATAATCACAATCTAATCTTGCAAGGACACTTATACATTATCATGAATCATTTCAATATCAACAAAACTATCTAAAATGCCTTAGATCATACATGCATGTCCATATCTCATCCCAAAACATCACTTTGAACAACAAGACCCATACACAACACCATGGATCATCATAGATCATCATTTAAACACCTTAGATCATCATAAAACACATTAAAATCAACAAACCCAGAAGTAAATCTCGTGCATGTGCATTCAAGTGCTTGCATGTGGGATTTAGCACTTGCATGTGTGTGTAGAAGTGAAAATAATGCATCTTAAGCTACAAGGAACATCAATCTACCTTCCAAAGCCTCAAAGACCCTGAGATGATGATGAGAGCAGTCACTTGAGCTCCTGGACAGCAGGTTCGAGCAGAAAAACGATGGTGATGGTGGTGGTGTGGTCGAAGAAGGGTGTAGCAGAGCTCCTGGATCGGTTATGGTCGAATGGTGGCGTGTGTGGTCGAGAAAAATGATGATAGTAGATGAAATGATGGTTTTGCGCTGCTCAAGAAGATTTTGAACGATTCAGGGGTGTCAGGCGTATCGCCTGACGTTGGTGGGCATGAGGTGTCGTTACGCGCGGATCCGGTACAGGCGAGGCGCTCAAATTCCACCCGCGCGCATCGCCTGTCGCGGGCTTCCCGGGTCAGGCGTACCGCCTGGCTTGAATTTTAAGCCCAATAAGCTTGTTTTGTTGTTCTGGCCCATTCTTGCCCGTTTCTCGACTGTAAAACATCATTCGAGCGTCGTTTGGACCCTATTGGTCAATTATTAGCCATAATTGACTTGTGACAGTGTTTCGTGAAGTTTCGAGTGTTGTGCTACACAATGTGTTAGACGTTCACCAACGTTCGTGTGTTTTGACACGTGTGTGTTGTTCGTCGATAATTCCACGAATTATCTTGTCGTATGCCAGTGTTCGTACTGTCGTGCCACGTGTCACACTAAATTACTCTAATTCTAGTGCCACGTGTACATAATGCATTTAAATAAACATTTAAATAAATAAGTTGCTGACCTGGAAATTACGGGGTGTCACACCCACGAACCTTGCTGAACAAGCTAATGAGGAGCGAGCCTTGGCCAGCCGAATCCAGTTTGGGCCGAACCCTTCGGAGGCCACGAACCCATGCGAACCCATGGGGACGAACCTTATCACTTAGATGAACCCATTGAACGACCGAACCCTCTTTTCTCGTTGGCCGAACCCCTTGATAGCGAACCTAGACTCAGACTAAGCGAACCTTAATCATGGTCGAACCTACTTTACGTTAGCCGAACCATTAAGGGAAGCCGAACCTACTCAAGATGCTTGGCTAACCGAACCTGTTTGAACAACCAGTCTAAGCCGAACCCTTGTGCTAGGATGGGCCGAACCTATGGCTTATGCCAAGAGGTTCGCTGCCCTATTGATTAATCGAACCCAAGTGCACAAGATCTAGGGTTAACAAGGGTTATTAGTACGTGGGGAGGGAACTAACATGCATGCATGCAATATGTTGATCACCTTTCTATAATGAATCAAAAGTAATGAAGTTTTATATTGTGGTTAAGTAAATTGAAATATTTTATATGTCTAACTTGAGTGTGAACTTTTAAAAACCTAAAGTTTGATTTAGGTAGCTTAAAATGTTGGTGATTAAGAAATTAAACATACATGCATGTATTAACTTGTATACGATTAGGGTTATCCATGAGAATACCCATTTTGGCTTATAATGATTTATATCTAAAAGATAAGTTGATTATAGCAAGTCTAAATGGGATTTAATATCAAACATTCATGAAGGGTGGAGTAAATTTATTTTACTTAGGAATTTAACAAACCAAGTGATAATACACTTCATGTTGTAGAGAAATACTTAAGGTTATTCAATTAAATGAAGACACGTATACTTATAATCATGAAACACAATAATCACAGATTGTTGAGTTGACTTGAGTTACGTACGCGAGCGCGCATTATTAGAGAACACTGATTCT
The DNA here is from genome assembly GCA_009363875.1 of Mikania micrantha. Classification (NCBI taxonomy): domain Eukaryota; kingdom Viridiplantae; phylum Streptophyta; class Magnoliopsida; order Asterales; family Asteraceae; genus Mikania; species Mikania micrantha. Next base: position 83,229,661 of record CM018696.1, read on the forward strand.
AAGGACTTCAGGTGAGTTCTCATAACCTCCCTTTCTTTAAACTGTTTTGTTTTAAAACTCGGAGGTGAAACATGTATACCGGTTTAAATATTATTTTGATAAAACAAGGATAATACATGTTTATCATAATGATATTAACTATTGTGAAGTGTCATTATTATGGATTATCACTGATTATTATACATCCGTGTGAACATTGTTATTGACTTCGGTCGATAACAAAGGTTACATGTATTGTCACATACTCCGTGAATCATTGCCTTTGACTTCGGTTAATCGCTTTGACTTCATGTATTGTCACGTGGATGGTTTCCACATCCGTGAATCATCGCCTTTGACTTCGGTTAATTGCTTTGGATTCATGTATTGTCACGTGGTTAGCTACCACTCCATGAATCATGTATTTAACTTATGTTAATTACATAATGATCATGTATAGTCACGAACATTATTTGAGAATATAATTGATGAGATTGGTTGATTAGTTGTGGATTGATTACCTATGTTTGACTATGATTGTTTGTGATTGATTATGACTGATTGAATATGCGATTATGCTTTTGTGTATGTGATTGATGGTTGTTTGGGGATTTGATGGATTATCTTATACAGGTATTATTTCGGATTTTCTCAGGAAATCATAAGCAGTTATACTTATTTTATCTAAACTTTTTATAAAACCATTTTTAAACTTAAATTCTTAAATTCTTTTTATAAAACCTTTTAAGTATAAAAACTTATAATTACTCACCAACTACTTTGTAGTTGACACTTGATTTCTTACATGTTTCAGGTGATGGAGACAAGTAGGAATGAAGAGAGGATCTCTTCTATTTTGGATATCATCATATAGGATCTTGGACTTAGTTAATTAACTAAATTCTGGCGACTAGAGTTTAGTTAGTTTAACTAATTCTTTTGTGTAACTGATGTAATTGATTCATGATGAACATGATTTTTGTGTAATTAATTTGGTTGATTAAATGATATATGATGATTTGATTTAGATGCCCACGAGCTTTTGAACAATCTACACATCCCTCGTGGCATCCCGACGATTCCGCCGCCGGTCGGGGTGTTACCCAAACTTAGTAAAAAATTGCTTCAACTCCCACCCACTGCTATATGTGATCTTGTCATTCTGTTCATGATCGATGAAGATGCAACCGATGTTCAACAACTTCATTTAATTGCTGACATCATACAGAAGTTACGTTGTTCAATGAAGCTAAAAGTTGATTTCCTAGATGCTTATATGTAATTTTAATGTTTGTAGTTTTTTTATCTATGAGTTCCTTTTCAATTATTGCATTTTAATCTTTTGTGATTTTAATTTTGTAATGTTTAATCTATGTTTGTTTTTTTTTTTAAAATTAACGTACCATTCAATATATATAACCACAATAAACATAAAAGTACCATGAACTAACATACATAAAAATATTCACTTATTACTTATAAAAATAATCACGCACAAGTAAAATAAATCCTTTTGATATAATAACGTTCTGTTAATCACATCCCAATAATCACGTGCCAATATTCATACATCTTAAAATCACGTACCAATATTCATACATCTTAAAATCACGTACCATTTCAATTATTTCACAAAAATCATGTCATATAGCTTATCTCATGTAACTATCCAGTCTTCTGGGGTCCTCTTAATGCAGGACATGTGCGCCTGTCATGTCCAGCTTGTCCACAACTATGGCAACCTCTCGATCTTTTTCCCATCCTACTTATTGCTTGTTCACGCTTTGACTTAAACCTTTTGTGTGATCCTGAACCTTTGTTTCTTATACCAGATGGCACACGAACATCAGACGTTGATTCTTTATTATTTGGAACAAAAGAAGACACAATGTCCTTCTGTTTAACTGATGGCATGTCTCTAGTATCAACATCTGTTTATTCCATTAAGTTCTTTAAAGTGTCTCTGAAAATAGACAACTTACTCATGTCCGTTACCAATTTGTTTACAATATACTCACTGGATGTCATTATATCACGCACCATATTGTCCACCTCTGGGTTTATTCCGCTTAAAATATGTGGGTTAATTATGGAATTATTTGACATGTTTGGTACCACATCTTTTGTCCATGTGCGTGTAATATATTTTTCTGGGAAAACCTTTACATCACATAACCTTAAAACATAAAAACAATGTCTGCATAATAACCCATAACACTCATACCGTTTGCAACTACACCTCACTGTTATCTCATCCTCATCCTGACCATATAACACCTATGAAAAAAAAATTACAACATTAATGAAATTACGCACCATACTATATAAAATCACGTACTACATTAAAAAAAAAAAGAGAAAATAAAACATACCTCCAAATACCCATTTCCATATGCTTTCAAATCTTTGATTAGAAATTTTGTAAAATCACCTGATTGTGATGTACACACGGACAAACAATTATGAACAGAATCATATATTTCTTCTTGCACGTCAAAAAATATACTTCTTGTGTATATTTTATGGGCCTGCTCTTCAAGAGGATAATCTGTCTACAAATCAACATTTGTGTTCCTTGATACATGGTCATTTTTCCTATGCATATGCCTCTGAGCCTCCATAGCAGTGTCAAAATGTGTGAAAAATTCAAGTAAGGTTAACTGGCAATTAGAAACTTGTCCAAAATAATGATTTTCGCTCTCGGATCTTGATGTTGTTCGCATAAAGCCTGACATTGGCTCATCCCTATAAAAAGCAGGAATCCACATATCCCTATTCTCAAACATGTATCCAAACCAATCAACATTGCTCAACTCATAATCATCCATAATTGATAACCATTCTCTATCAAAGTCTTCAGGTGACACCGAATCCGTCCATACTATGTTACATAAACGTGACTTGAATTCATCATTGTTACATAACGCAGTCCCAACCTGTAATATGTAATAAATAAATATGTAAAATCATCTATAAACTACTTAATTTATAAAATACGCACCATATACTATAATTACGTACCATAATCATTTCTACTTATGGGTTAAAACAAAAAAAAAGCAAAATAATACGAAAATTATATAAATACCTTGTCAGACACCTTTGTCATGATGTGCCACATGCATAACCTATGCCTACTAGAAGACCAAACAGATTCTACTGCTTGCTTTATAGTAGCATCTTGATCCGTCACTACAACCTTTGGCGCCATACCAAATGCATTTGTAAAACATTCTAGTAACCATTTGTAAGATGTTATACTTTCAGAACCTAAAAGTGCGGCTCCAAAACTAATGTTGCAATGATGATTATCAACACCAGTAAATGGAACGAACACCATTTTGTATCTACAGAAAAAAAAATTATGTGTATATACAAAAATATTAAAAAACATTATCAACTAATATTGTAACATTGAATGACATATTAAACAGAACTTAAAATTCTTACTTGTTGGTCCTGAATGTTGCATCAAATGAAACAACATCACCGAATATGATATAATTCTTTTTCGCATGCCCGTCTGCCCAAAACAAACCAGTAAGTTGGTCTTTATTATCCTTCGTATACTCAAATGAAAAATCTGGAACAAACTCCTTCTTCTTAAGCAACATACTAACAACCATATCCGCATCATATTCACCAACAAACAAATTCAATTGTTTCTTAAAATTCTTACAATCAACAGATGTAATTCCCACTTGATCAAAGCCACCATACTTGGTACGCATTATATTAAACGCTCTAACAGGTCCAATATTGTGTTTAGACATCGAACATATCATCTGCATTTGTTCGTACGTTAATTTCCTACATGATGGCAACATGTGAATATCTTCTTATGCCACAAATCCATGGTTATGCTCCTCAACAAATTTGTTAACGATAAATATAACTCCATCATCAGATTTCAAAACAACATGAGCTAAGCATCCCGTCCTTTGTGTTGGCCTATTCCTCGTTTTAATTTTCTTTTCATTATCCATATTACAACTTTTTATAGGTTTATGTCCCTCCTTTGAACATACCAAATATTTAAGTTTTATAACGTTACCCAAACAATACTGAGATCCTCTGCGAGCAACAAAACCACTTGTTTTAGCATATTTTTGATAAAACTCAAATGCATGTTCAATTGAATTGAAAATCATTCCTTCCAAAGGTTTGCATGATATCGGGACATCAGGTGTGTAATACTTCTTTCCTGATTTCGGTGAAATACATTGCAATCCAATAGTAATTTCCTCAATAATACAACCTGCATCGATTGTACAAATTATTACTTACTAATACAATTACTACGTACTATTCAAAACACTCTCTGAATGGTTCACTGATAATTACGTACTTATTATAGCGTCCTTGCAATTACGTACTTTGCAATTACGTACTATAAGTTATAAGATATTATACATGCAACCTGCATCGATTGTACAATTTATTACTTACTAATACAATTATTACGTACTATTCAAAACACTCTCTGAATGGTTCACTGATAATTACGAACTTATAAAAACATCCTTGCAATTACGTACTTTGCAAATACGTACAAAGGTTATAAGATACTAGACATGCAACCTGCATCGATTGTACAATTTATTACTTACTAAAACAATTATTACGTACTGATTCTAACTCTCTCAGAATTACTCATTGATAATTACGTACTTATATTAACGTACTAGTAATTACGTACTATATTTATCGTATTCTCTCTTTAAACAACAAAAGTTGTTATTAGCGTACTATTTAATACGTACTGCTAACTCATTATCACGTTCTATGTTTGATTCTTTTTTTTTATCAAATCATAACTTGTCATTGTTTTGATATTTCACCATACAACAAAATTCAAAAAACAACTTTTAATGCTTTTATAATGCCTTTAATCAACAAATTTAACTCTAATACAAATTCTGCATAAATCTATCGACAATATATCAATAACCAAACGCTTTGGAAACAAAAACATGCTTGTAAAAACAAAACATACATATGTATATTCATAAAAAATTTAATAAACGTACCTTCTCGATCTCTAACGTCGTCCATTGATTTTGTATATATGTATAAACGACGGCTTCAAATGCTCTTAATTTATCAAAATACGAACAAACCAATTCTATATACTAATATCAATTATAATTAATATAATAAAATTAAACAATTAACTGAAACCGTATAATTCGGTCCTATATTAATTTTTTTAATCATATCCTTAAATAACCAACTCATTTTTTACCGAAAATGACCCTCCGTCTAATATTACTAATTGTACACGTGTCCTTCTTTAAGTGACTTCCTACGCTTTGTACGTTAAACCTCCTTTGTATTATATCCGCCTCCTATATAAGGGATGGTTCGAATGTTAACCCTCCTTCTTACGATAACCGAATAAGAGTATAACCAATGTTTTGAAAACCGGACAGGCCGGTCAGACCGGTCGAACCGGGAACCGGCGGTCGGACCAGTGGTTGAACCGGTTTTTTTTTTTGTATTTTTATATTTTTTAATTTTTTTTGATTTTATATATATATATATATTTATTTATAAAATGTTTATAAAATCATCTGGTTCTTAAATCTGGCCCGACCGGTCGGAACTCTGACCAGTAAGGAGACCGGTTTGACGTCCGTTCCGGTTATGAAAACATTGTGAATAACTACATTGTATTACTTTTGGCCTACATTAAAGTAAATCTAAAGTTGTAGTTTTTTTATTTTTTTATTAATATAAGTGAACCATAAATTAATTAAATAAAGAGTAAACTGCTTAATTGGTCTCTGTGTTTATGTCAATTTTGCCACTTTAGTCCTTTTTTTATTTTTTTTGCCATTTCAGTCCTTATGTTTCTGTTTTTATGCCAATCAAATCCTCCCGTCTAAATTGATGACGGTTTCTGTTAAGTGGGTATCACGTGATTGGCACACAATGGGTAGTTTCGTCCTATCACTCCAAATATCAACATCATTCACAAAATGTTCATTTTGAGAGACACCCGAAGGTCCCCTCGAATGCAGACCACACTCCTCCGTCACCATCACGTCCTCCGCCGGTAATCTCTCGTCGCCGTTATGAATCCGGCATAAATACCGGCGAGACAGTCAATGAGTATAAAGTCCGGGCAACCTTCTTGCCGGTCTTTTAATACATCGACGAGCCAAACTAGGGCTTGCCCCCAAACCCTAGTGGTAATTTTGACCTCGGTTTTGAAATGAAAAGTAATTCGAAGTTCGACCAACACTTATCACGTACCAGAGCTTGATTGAGACGACAATCGCCGTTGAGGACTTCCACGACGGAGTAATTGACGGAGAACCCTAATCGAGCTAATGAAAGACCGACATTAGCGGTGGTGGTCTTGCCGACACCGCCTTTACTGGAGGTGATGACAACGACTCTTGGCGTGGTACCGGCGAGCTCCGGCGTGCGGTTGTACCGGAGGACGGATCAAATTGGTGGTGGTTTTGTGTACGGTTTTAATGATGGCTTAGCTAGGGTTTTGTGTAGACGATTGACGGGGATAATGGTGAAAGAAGCTAGTGATTAGGGATCTGTGAGCAAACGTGGGGATGCCATCGCCGGCGGAGGACGAGAGATTACCGGCGGCAAGTGATATTTGGTCTGCATTCGAGGGATCTATGAGCAACCGTGTGAATGATGATGATATTTGGAGTGATGGGACGAAAATACCCATTGTGTGCCAATCACGTGATACCCAATTAACAGATTCCGTCATCAATTTAGACGGAAGGATTTGATTGGCATAAAAAAAGAAACATAAGGACTGAAATGGCAAAAAAAATAAAAAAATGACTAAAGTGGCAAAATTGACATAAACACAGGGACCAATTAAGCAGTTTATTTTAAATAAAAGAAAAAACCTACACCTTTATATTTAATTTAGTATGGTCTCAAAAGTAATAACATTTGGTTATTCGATTAACGCAATAAATATGGGTTAACATTTGATAATCTCCCTATATATATCTATATATCTATATTTATACTACTATATAATACATATAGAAGGACAAAATAATAATTTGCTTAAATCACTTAAAATTAAGAGTTTTACAACTCTTATAGCATATGGTACCACTTTTTAATTATAATCTAAATGTTTGTTTGTGTTCTCACAATGTTTGTTTGTGTTCTCACTTTGTCTCACATTGGTAGCTTTTAAGATTTTAAGTAAGATATAGTGATTATAAAGAAAACTCTTCAAAACAAATGAATCACTTCTTGACATTTTTTGTGCATTTTGCCTTTTATGTTAATAGTTAAAGTCGGTTTTAGTTAACTACCAAGTTAAAAAATTGTTTTTGTTATATTTATGACTCAAGAACGAACCATGCAAACCATTAAAACATCCAACTTAAGTGTTGTGTTTTCCGCTGCAACGCGCGGGTACTAGACTAGTGTGTGTGTGTATGGAGAGGATCACATGTTACCCTTTATTGCGTTAACCGAATAACTAAATCTTATTACTTTAGGCTCACATTAAAGTAACTCTAAAGACGTATTTTTTTTCTTTTTTAATTAATGTATGGTTCACTTACATTAATTTAAAAAAAAAACAAACAAAGAAGCCAAACCTTTGGATTTACTTAAATGTGAGCCCAAAATTAATAAGATGTATTTATTCGGTTAATGCAATAAAAAAGTTTTTACATTCGAATCATCACTATATATATATATATAGGGGAAGGATCATGAGAAAACTCCTTAATATCAAGAAAACCTAGAAAACTTCAAGTAACTAATCAAAACATTTCTTTCATATTTTATTTAATTCAATTAAAAAGGTTACATTAGTAATTTTACAAGTAATTATATTTGGAATGTATTTCCTATTAATTATATGAGTTTTAATTACCTAAATTAATAAAATCAATTTCGATATTTATTCCATCAACATTATTTTCTCTAATCAATATTTTTCACTTGGCCGATCAAATTAATTGTCATCTGCCAAAGAAAGACCACAATTACCTCTTGGAAGAAACCAATTTTCATGTTTTGTTAATAAGAGGAAATCATCTTATTTTTCATCCAATCAAGTACCTTACCCTTTAATATTTTGCTTAAAAATTATTGATTACAACCATTTGTTCAAGAAACGGCAAGGAGTTAGCGCCAAGAAACCACCAGAACCATCACCGTCTGATATTGAATCCGGATTAGAAACAAGAGCGTACGTGAACCTGATAGTTTCTATCCACTTCCTCTACATCCACCTCACGTCCGACCACCGTCACTTTGAACAACACCCCTCCAGATATTAGTGATTTTTCATTAGAGCTACATATGGTTACTCATGGAGTCTGTGCGTATTGTTATTCAAATGCTTGATGATTCAACTGGTCAAGGTTGATGAATTCTATATATGTAATCAATTATAGAATCACAATTTTTTTTGCTTAAATCAACAAGGTGATAAACATACGTCACTTGTTATGTTTTTCGATTTTGTTTTTTTTGATATGTTTGTGTGATTACCATGGTTGTAAAAGTCGCTAGGCGCTAGTCGGTCGGTGAGGTACCGCCTAGGGATTAATCGGGATTAATCGGCGCTAGGCGGATTGGAATTTTTATATGTAATTTTACAAATATATATTATATACACACATCAATATCAATAATTTAATATAATACTTCAAATAATTTTAAAAAATATACTTAAATATACTAAAAAAAAGTACTTTAAAGTGCAAACTTAAACACTGAGTTCAAAGTTTAGAGATAAATTTCGATGTTAACTGCTTGAATTCGATGTTTCAGAGACATATTAAAGATTTTTGATTGAGAAATGTCTAAATAATCATGAAATGGGTCCCTTTTTACCATAAAAAAGTAAAAAAAAGCCAAAAAAAGTCAAAAAAGTGAAAAAAAAATAAAAATCTGATCGGGCCGCCTAGGCCGCCTAGCACCGCCTAGCACCTAGGCACCGCCTAGGCCAAAAATTACACAGAAGGTGGGCGCCTAGCGCCTAGGCGCTGCCTAGGCGGCCGCCTAGGCCGATTTTTACAACACTGGTGATTACATATATGTAATCAACATAGTCGGTTGATTACATTATTCTGTCTGATTAGCTGATTACATGTAGGTAATCAGATTATATGCCAAGTATGATTGCATATACGTAATCAAGCTGTGCTTTTGTTTTGGTTGGTTGATTACATATATGTAATCAACATGGGTTGGTTTTCTATTAATCTGTTATTTACAATAATCATTTTTATTAAGATGTTTTAAAAACAAAAATAAAAACGATGAGAGATGAGAGAGAAAATATAAAAGCAATATTAGGAATTAATTGTGGGTTAAATTATGAAATGTAATTTTCCAATTATACCCTTAATTGCTAATAATAACCAACTAAAATCATAATTAATTACAATATTGCCATTAATTAATTATAGCCATTGATCAATTAGATCAATGGTTAAAAAATGGTTTTCTTAGTTTTCTTGAAAATGAAGGTTTTCTTAGGAGCCTTCCCCTATATATATATATCAGATGATTTATGTGGTTTGCTGTTATTTTACTTTTGGTACCCATGTTTTATAAATTATCTATATGGTTACAAATTTTAAACATTTGTAACACATATAGTCCTTATGAGAGTAATTTGGTGAATTATGTGAGAGAAATCTTGATGATATAAGGATTATACGTGTTACAAATGTACAAAGTTTAAAAACATATGGGTAATTTATGAAATCCAGAGACCAAAAGTAAAATTATAGCAAATTACAAGAACCATATTGGTAATTAATTATACGTATATGAGTGTGTATGTATATGTGTATGAATTATCTCAAACTAAAATAATCATTTTTAACCCGACGTTTTAAAGAAAGAACATTACTTTTTATGTATTTTAAATCACGTTTATATACAAATATTTTTTTTTAACTTGTAGTTTCTCATTTAAATGCATTCCCATATATGTATGACGATTGTATCATATGAAAACATGATCTTAAAGATAAACCCTTACATCATATATATGTTGTTTGTTTGGAATTATAAAAATAAATATGTGGTTCATATTAAAGTTGAATACACAATTGGGTTTTGAATACATAAATCAATTCTAATGGTTTAATATGTACCACATGTTTCTTTTTAAGATTCCAAATGAACGCCCATATATGATTTAAGGGTTTTCTTTCTAATATTGAGTTTTTACATGATGCAACACACACACACTGTCACACCCCCAAAATTCCCACTCGTCGTGTCAGTCCATGTGGGTGTGACGTGGCCAGGATCATAGCTCATGGTCATATAGAATGACTCTATATGAGTTACACAGTCACACAAATCGTAAAACAATACAAGTTTTCATAATTAGGAAGCGGAAGTGTTTAAACAACAGAATACATAAGTTTGCAGCGGAAAGTAACTGTTTAAGACACTACATAGTTCAAATTATTTCCAAAACACAACAAATGCACACAAGCCTAGGACATGAGTCTATATGTAAGCTTGACTCCTTAGTGTGTCCTGGTGAGCGTCCTAGCGTGTGCTCCATTAGTTACTTGAGAATACATGCGAAAAAGTGTCAACTAAAAAGTTGGTGAGTTCACAGGTTTAGACAGACACAAATAGTAAACAGATATATACTGGGCATGTTTAAGTTTAGTTGTTGGATCTACGATCCGTGAGTGTGTCATGTCATCTTACCGAAACTCGACTGTTTCCATTTGCCTCCGCGAGTCATCGCTGAACCCGACATCAACATCGATATTACACTCGTTATGACATTCAGTCAACGTTGTTGCCGAGTGGGGCTAGTCAAACCCAGTAGTACTACGTAATAACGACTCGTTCGTAACAACTAACGGTAAGGATAAGTGAGGGCTTTATGCGATAAAAGTTACACTAAAAAAGAAACGGTTTCACAACATACCAGTCATATATCTAAAACAGTTGCATTGTATTCTCACCCCAAAGTTGAGTAAAAACAGTTAGAGAGTAAAAGTGGGGCCGTAAACTCACCTGAGTTTGATAATGCGTTTGCTCAACAGAGTTAGCGTAGCTCGCCGGCTAGTAGTCACCTATATCATATAGGTACTATGAGTTTGTGTTCACAAATGCGGGTCTCACAGGACCGTGTTTAGCGTTCAACAACTCCAAGTTGTTGGTGGGTCGAGTTGACCGTGTTTGACTGTGTTGACCGTGTTTGACCTAACGACCCGTTGGTGACGGTTTGGATCAAGTGCTCGTGTATTGAGCGGTTTAGTGTCGTGCGAAGTGTACGGATACCAAAAATCATTCCTATGAGGAAACTTACTATTTATGGTAAGTTCCTATTTTAGGAAAGTTTCCACATTAGGCTGGTCATGCATTAAATCACATTTCCGATTATTCTAACATGCATACTTATCCTAAATGAGCATGTTATCACATAGCACATAGTTGCACATAGCCGGTTTTCGCGTAGTTTGCGCGTAAAAGTTTCTAAATCTGGGAAGTTGCTAAAATAAGCATATTTCACCAAATTTAACTACTAATATCATTTAACATTGCTATCCTAGTCATAATTAGCCACTTAATCATAACCGTTATGCCTATCATGCTCTTATTCTCGAATGTAAAATCACAAAGTTACTATTTATAGTAACTTGTGATAAAACACAATTTTAATCACATTATGTGACACCCACTGTCACTTTCATGTCCCCTCCGGACATTAACACCAATATTTAATAATAAATTACGTTAGGTCCCAGTAAAAACTTTTGTGTTTTACACACCTGTAAACATACTATTTACTAACACCTGTTAAAAACAGATTTACATATGTTTACATACTCCTCAAAACATTTGATACACAAAAATTACACAACTGTTTGGTTATTAAAACTAAAAACCATCGTGTGAGCCTTCACGTTCGATTTCCGATCACCATCACCGCTCACCCGACTCCTTAGTACCTGTAAACACCACATTTAAAATCACCATTAGTTCGTTAGAACTAAGTAAGGTTACCCCACTATTTCACCCAGTGTATTCCATAATACCATATGAATACACTAATGAGGTTCCAAATAAAATTTGACAACAACAGTCAACCACATACAAAACGATTTACTAACGGTTCGTTTTCAACCAAAACCTCATTATATCTCTCATTCATGCACAATCATTATAATTTAATATAACACATATATAACCCCACGAAACTCCGATTGTGCATCATATTTCACACAAATCACAATTCACAGTTTGACATTTGAATTTCAAATGTCTATCCCCTTATAAGTCATCTATTGTTCACATACCTTGTGAATCAATTATATTGGAATTGCAAGTCTTATGTTCACACACCTTGTGAATCAGCATGCACATTTCCAATCCATCATTTGTTCACACACCTTGTGAATCTATTACATTGGAATTACAAGTCTTATGTTCACACACCTTGTGAATCAGCATGCACATTTCCAATCCACCATTTGTTCACACACCTTGTGAATCTATTACATTGGAATTACATGTCTTATGTTCACACACTTTGTGAATCAGCATGCACATTTCCAATCCACCATTTGTTCACACACCTTGTGAATCTATTACATTGGAATTGTGTGAATCAGCATGCACATTTCCAATCCACCATTTGTTCACACACCTTGTGAATCTATTACATTGGAATTACATGTCTTATGTTCACACACCTTGTGAATCAGCATGCACATTTCCAATCCACCATTTGTTCACACACCTTGTGAATCTATTACATTAGAATTACATGTCTTATATTCACACACCTTGTGAATCAGCATGCACATTTCCAATCCACCATTTGTTCACACACCTTGTGAATCTATTACATTGGAATTACATGTCTTATGTTCACACACCTTGTGAATCAGCATGCACATTTCAATCAACTCAACAAACCATGTATATATGCTAAATGCATAGTTACTTATAGTGTGGACTCACCCAGTCCTTCAACTACAAGTTCAATCAAATAGGTAACTTACCTCACTTTGGAGAGTTTTCCACAATCTCCAACTCTTTCCCAGGCCTTCTAGAACTAGATTCACCTCCTCTTCCTATTATATATTCACATATAACAGGATTTAACAACATGAACACACAACTTGTGTTATTTATATAATCTAATTCATTTGACCTGTTTTACTTTTCATATTCAATCAAACCTCATTGAGGCTTTTATCAACAATCTATGTGTAGAAATTAATCAACACATGTTCTTAATCATATTCAACTTATCACAACTTCATATTTTGAAATTTGTTGCTTGACTTCCTTTACCAACACCTAGTTGCAACTCACACGTATACAACTAGTTTCAATTCACCTAACACCCATACATATTGATTCAAACTCATTTGAATCTCATTTATTAGTATGTGGCATACAGAAGTCAAGTCATTATTTATAATTAGCATATCATGCTAAAATCATTAACTTTCAATTTCGAACATTTAATCAACACTTAACTGGATCTATCATTCCAAAGAATGATCTAAAATCATTATAACCACGATTTAATCACCCCACTGGTTATCATATTCAATAATATGATTTTCACACCAACCGGACATCATAACGGATCAAAATCAAGATTTCACCGTTAAAACATCTAATTCTTCATTTCTAATCATCCCAAATCATCATATAATGCTCACAATTCAATTTAATCCGTATATTATCAAAATTAATAGAATAATACGAATCGTTACCCTTTCGACGGATTTCTGGTTAAAATCTGACGATCCAGACTTGCAGAAACAATCCCTGGTTCGATCTGGATGATCCGGTAGTCTCAAAACTGATTTTGGATGTCAAAATTTCGTATGTGTGTGTGTTTCTTGTGAACAGGTTCGAAGATGAAGAAAATAAATTTTCTTCATGCAAATCTGATAAAAATCAAGAATCTGCTGAACCGCCTCACCCATCGCGTACCGCGAAGGAGGCCTTATAGAGCCTTCGCGTATCGCGAAGAAATTCGGGATCATCAGATATTTTAGATTCTTCGCGTACCGCGAAGAGGGGCTCCTGAAGCCTTCGCGTACCGCGAAGCAATTCAAAACATAATTTCTTTATTTCGCGATTCCGGACAATCCGTAACTCCGTTTAGCACACTGTTTTCACCTATGTTTATCATTTCTCGCATATTTTCTATTTGTAACAATCACAATCATTTCATTAATGATTATTTTAAATATATTCAATTGTTGAAAATCGATCGTTACACATTAACACATAAATTCATTTACTAACATTCTAACAAGTTTAGATAAGCATTCCCAACCTATAACATCTTTCGAATCCAACATTTCTAGCAATATTGAAACAAAAAGTTTCTATTTATAGTAACAACCACAAAAATCATATCTTGGGGATTCCAATAATCACCATGCATCAATAATCATCATATTAACTTCTAAATATCATTTTAAGCATAACATATAGATCTAAACACATGCATGTGGTTATTTCATCAAAAATCACCACTATGTAACATAAAAGTTACTATTTTTAGTAATAACCCCATCTTTGACATTTCTTGACCATAACCGAACATTCTAATCACATGGAACATCATCAATAATACTTTCAATAACATTTCAATACCGAAAATCACCTAAAACATTGTAGATCATACATGCATGTTGACTAAAGTGCCTATTTCATAATGTAATCAACAAATCAATATTTCAACCATTCAAAATCATCACGGATTGTTATAGAATCATCAAATCAGTGATAAACACATTCAATAACAGGTTATTAACATCAAAACTTCGTGATTAAAGTGATGGTGGTGATGCATGTAGCCTACAAGGCTTGCATGTGCGATTCTACGTGCTAGAAACACAAATAGTGCAAGGAGGCTACCTCACAAGGCTATAGAACGTCTAGAAAGGACTTGAGCAGATCTGTAGAAGCCTCAAACATTGCTGGAATGATGCTAATCACGAGCAATAGGTAGATATGGTGTTCTTGAGCTCCAAACCTTCAATGCTCCTCAAGAATGTCTTCGAAATGGCTTCTCAATGGTCTTAGGTGGCTCCAATGGTGTTTACAGGGTGATAGAGGTCGGAGAAGACGAGTTTCAGTCGAGAGAAGTGAGGTAGGGCGGCAGAAATGATTAACATTGGGTTTATAAAGATTATTTGCGTGTTGGAGTTGTCGCGTACCGCGGAGACTGCCCAAAAAGCAACCCCGCGTACTGCGGCGATTAAATTAATCATTATGTTCCCGAAACACGCCGCGTACCGCGATGGTGAAGGATGATCGGTCGTCGCGTACCGCTATGGTTTTCGGAGAATTCAAATTCCCCCGCCCAAGCTTCGCGTACCGCGATGGCCCATTTAGGTGCCCATCGCGTACCGCGATGGGTCTCGGTTGAGCCCAATAAGCCCAATTTCATGGTTTTGAGCCGAATTACGCGTATTTCTCGAATACGATCATCGTTTCTCGACACATAAGTGTTGTTCTACTAACTTAGGTTCTCCGGAACCTAATTGTGCAGTGTAAGTGTACTGTGGTTTGATCCGTTCACCAACGTTCGTTATTCAAGACACGTGCGAGTTTCGTGCGATAATTCCTTGAATTATCGGTGTGTTTGGTCAGTTGTGCCACGTGTCACACTAAATACAAATATTCTAGTGCCACGTATGAAATAATAATACACATCATTAATGAAAATAATAGAGTTGCTGACCTGGAAATTACGAGGTGTCACATCATTTCCCAGTTATTGGGAATTTCGTCCCGAAATTCAGTTCGTGTTGCTCGTGCCAGTTTGGACAGAGAATAAGTGAGGGTATTTCTTTTTCATTTGATCCTCTCTTTCCCAGGTGTATTCCGGTCCTCTTCGTGAGTTCCATCGAACTTTCACTATGGGTATCTTACTGAGTTTCAACTTCTTGAGTTCCCGGTCCATGATTTCCACCGGTTACTCAACGAAGTGTAGTTGTTCATCAATCTGAATCTCCTCCAAAGGAATCGCGAGCGTTTCGTCTGATAGACATTTCTTGAGATTTGAGACGTGAAACACGTTGTGTACACTACTCAATTCTTGTGGTAGTTGTAGTTCGTAGGCCACGTGGCCTATTCGTTTAGTGATCTCGAATGGTCCGATATAACGAGGATTTAACTTTCCCCGTTTCCCGAATCGAATCACTCACTTCCAGGGTGAGACTTTAAGGAGTACTCGGTCTCCCACCTGGAATTCCAAGGGTTTGCGCCTCTTGTCGGCATAGCTCTTCTGTCGATCCCGAGCTGCTGCCATTCTGTTGCGTATCTGCACGATCTTTTCAGTTGTTTCGTGCACGAGTTCGGGTCCGGTCAATTGGCTTTCACCAACTTCCGCCCAACAGAGTGGTGATCTGCACTTACGTCCGTAAAGTGCTTCAAACGGTGCAGCTCCAATACTGGTGTGATAGCTGTTATTACTTATTATAGGAGAACTCTACCAAAGGTAAGTGAGTCTCCCAGCTGTTACCGAAGTCAATCACACATGCTCGAAGCATGTCTTCCAAGGTCTGGATGGTTCGTTCACTCTGACCATCCGTTTGTGGGTGATAGGCAGTGCTCATATCCAATCTTGTCCCAAGCGCCTTGTGTAAGGACTTCCAAAAATGTGCCGTGAAACGGCTGTCTCGGTCAGATATAATAGAGATTGGGACTCCGTGTCTGGATACGATTTCCTTTAAGTAGACTCGGGTTAACTTCTCCAGTTTGTCAGTTTCCTTAATCGGTAAGAAGTGTGCCGATTTCGTGAGTCGGTCTACGATTACCCAGATGGTATCGCAACCACTTGCTGTCTTCGGCAGCTTGGTAATAAAATCCATGGAAATCTGTTCCCATTTCCATACTGGAATTTCCGGTTGTTGGAGTAACCCTGATGGTTTCTGATATTCGACCTTAACCTTGGAGCAAGTCAGGCACTTACTCACATAGGTTGCAATTTCTGATTTCATGTTAGGCCACCAGTAAGTTGTCTTTAAGTCTTGGTACATCTTGTCGGAACCTGGATGTACTGAGTATCTACTCTTGTGAGCTTCATCCATCACTACTTCTCTCAATCCCCCGTAGCGTGGAATCCAAATCCGATCCATCAGATAGTAAGCTCCGTCATCCTTCTGTTTCATCTGTTTATCCATACCCCGCATAGCTTCGAGGGTAAGGTTTTCCTTTTTCAGAGCTTCCTGTTGTGTAATACGGATTTGATTGGGTAGTTCAGAGTGAATGGTAAGCTGTAGAGCACGTACGCGTTTAGTTGTTTCCTTCCGGCTCAGTGCGTCGGCTACTACGTTAGCTTTCCCAGGGTGATACTTGATTGCACAGTCATAATCGCCTATTAGCTCGACCCATCTGCGTTGTCTCATGTTTAGTTCCTTTTGGTCGAAAATGTGTTGTAGGCTCTTATGATCAGTGAATATCGTGCACTTAGTGCCGTACAGATAGTGTCGCCAAATCTTCAATGCGAACACTACGGCTCCTAATTCCAAATCATGAGTTGTGTAGTTCTTTTCGTGCACTTTCAATTGCCGTGACGCATAAGCTATAACCTTCTCGCGTTGCATCAGCACACAACCGAGTCCTTGCTTTGATGCGTCGCAATAAACTACAAAGTCTTCGCACCCGTCCGGTAGCGATAAGATTGGTGCACTGCACAACTTCTGCTTCAACAGATCGAAAGCAGCTTCTTGTTTTTCTCCCCATTCAAATTTCTTGTCTTTGTGTGTAAGGGAAGTCAATGATTGCGCAATCTTCGAGAATCCCTCGATAAACCGCCTGTAGTACCCGGCCAACCCTAAGAACTGTCGCACCTCAGTTGGAGTCTTAGGCGCTGCCCACTTCTTGATTGCCTCGATCTTGGCTGGGTCTACGTGTATCCCTTTCTCGTTTACTACGTGTCCAAGGAACTGAACTTCGCGAATCCAGAAATCACATTTAGAGAACTTCGCGTATAGTTGTTCCTTCTTCAGCAGTTCTAAGACACGTCTCAAGTGATCGGCATGTTCTTCCTGAGTCTTATAGTAGATCAAGATGTCATCAATGAATACGATTACGAACTTATCGAGATATGGTTTACACACCCGATTCATGAGATCCATGAATACTGCCGGTGCGTTAGTCAATCCAAAAGGCATGACTAGGAACTCGTAATGTCCGTACCGTGTTCTGAATGCCGTCTTTGGTATGTCTTCCTCCTGTATTCTAAGTTTATGGTAACCAGATCTTAAATCGATCTTCGAATAGTAGCTGGATCCTTGTAGTTGGTCAAACAGGTCATCTATTCGAGGTAGAGGGTATCGATTCTTGATTGTTACCTTGTTTAGTTCCCGGTAGTCTATACACATACGGAATGAACCGTCTTTCTTTTTTCACGAATAAGACCGGAGCTCCCCAAGGTGAGAAACTTGGTCGGATAAATCCTTTATCTAACAACTCTTGCAGTTGATTAGATAACTCTTGCATTTCAGTAGGAACCAATCGATATGGTACCTTGGCTATTGGTGCATCTCCTGGTGTTAAGTCTATCTGGAACTCCACCTGTCGTGCTGGTGGTAGTCCCGGCAGATCGTCAGGAAAAACTTCCGGATAATCACGAACAACATCGATGTCCTCGATCTTCCGTTCCTTCTTTGGTTGTTCGGTGATAAGGGCTAGGATAGCCGTGTATCCTTTCTGTAGATATTTGTTAGCCTTCATGCAAGTCATGATGTTTAACGGTATCCCACGCCGTTCTCCTTGGATTGAGATCTGCTCTCCACTTGGCAACGTAACTCGTACAATCTTCTCCTTGCACACGATCTCAGTGTGGTTTGCAGATAGCCAATCCATTCCAATCACCACGTCGAAACTCTCGAGAGTTACCGGCATTAGGTCAATCACCAGTTGATGGTCTGCTAGTGTTAGAACACACCCTTTGATGATATGTTGTGTTTCGATAAGTTTGCCATCAGCTAACTCTACGGTATACTTATAATCTAGTGGTGTTGGTGTCATTTCAAGCAATTTACTAAATTCACTAGAGATAAAACTCCTATCGGCACCGGTATCAAATAATATGCTAGCGTAGACATTATTTAAAAGGAACGTACCGGTGACGACGTTTGGATCATCTTTAGCTTCCCCGGATCCGATCACGAATGCCCTCCCCCTTGCTGGGTTGCCGCCTGCGTTCTTGTTTTGCGGGCAATCTTTGCGCATATGCCCCGGCTTCCCGCAAGTGAAGCATCCCTTCAATGTATTATCCTTGTTGGGGTTAGGGTTGGGGTTTGATCGGCATTCCTTGGCCAGGTGTCCGTTCCTGCCACAGTTGGTGCACTGAACTCTTCGGCATGGGCCGTGATGGTGGTATGAGCAGTTGTTGCATTTGGGGTTGTTGCCCCGATGCCCCCCTTTGTCCTGATTGTTTGGTTGGGTGGCAGTGAAGACCTTGGCAGGTGTAGGTCGGTGTTGAGTTGGCTGTTGGGGTGAAAAGGTTCGGTTGTTGTTGGGCTCCCACTTCTTCTTGGGTTCTTGGGGTTTCAGATGTTCACCCCTCTTTGGCAGCTTTCCCTGTGCTACTGCCTGATCAGTTAGTTTGTGGGCAAGTCGGATCAATGGTTGAATTGTGGTGTGATCGGAAGCAGTTACCATGCTCTGTATCTGCTCCGGCAATCCACTGATGAATTGCTCGATCTTTTTATACTCCGGCGTCACCATTGCCGGGCAGAGCTTGCACAGTTCATGAAACCGAGTGCAGTACTTCTCGATTTCTGACCCTACCATCTTGTGTACCCAGAATTCTTCCTCAAGTTTCCTGATCTCGTCACGAGGACAATATTCCTCATGCAGCATCCTGGTGAAGTTCTCCCATGGGATGGAGTTTGCAGTCTCCAGTCCAAGGGTCTGGACATGGGTATTCCACCAGGTGAGGGCTGGTCCCTCCAGAGTCCCGGTGGCATACTTTACTCGGTTTTCCTCCGAGCATTCAGCCATGGAGAATACCGACTCCAATTTCTCAATCCAGCGAAGCAGTCCCACTGCTCCCTCGGTACCCTGGAACTTGTGAGGGTGGCAGCTCAGAAAGGCTTTAAACGAGCATCCTTTTGCTGCGCTCCCTTGGGATCCTGTGCATCGGAGTTCAGTGTAACGTGTTAGTGTCGGTGTTGCCTATGCTAAGTTAGTCAGGTTAGGTAGATGTTAGTATTGTTGTTAGTACCGCTAGTCTCGCTAGCGTGTCGGTTTGCTTCGTATTCTGCAAGCACCTTGTTGAACTTGCGTTCAACCATCATGTCGATTCTGGCCTTCTCGGCCTTACGTTTGAGTCTGAGGGCATTGGTTCCTCTTCCGGACATGTTTCTATATGGAGGGGTTAGAGTGTTAGTCAACATATGCCAAAGTGTTAGTCAGTAGTTAGATAAGATGTCATGTCAGAGGTCAAGTTAGATATCATATTAGAGATTGTGTTAGCAATAGTCATAACAATACAACAGATAATAATAAAGCATAATTCTCATTAATACCAAATTTTGAAGTACAATAATTTTAAAGGAAAGTACAATGCAAGTTCTCCGAGCACATCCCGCTCGTCTAGGCCAAAATGAAATAAAAGGAAAAACGATACAAAATAAAAAAAAATCCGCTAATCTGAGTCCATGGAGACATGGGAGATGTCACTAGCTGCGTCTCCATCATCATCATCCTCCTCTGGATCCTCGTCGGGATCCTCGTCAAAATCTCCTTCTTCGGGGTCCTCGGCCTCGAACTGTGGTCCATCGTCCTCAGCTGGCGGTTCCTCAATAAACTGCGCCGCCCATGCGTTGAGCATGGCGTCGCTGGCCTGTACCATCGCCTGAGTCTCGGTTATGTCCGTCCGGTTCTCAGTGATGCGCCCGTCATGCTCCTGCATGACATCGACTATCTGGCCATGCTGCGACATAAGCTGGGACACCTGGAGACGTAAGGTCTCCACCTGCTCCTCCAAGCGATCGTTCTGCTCCTCCAACCGGTCGCTTCGCCTTTCCAGGCGATCGTTCTTCTCGCGAAGAACGCGAACCTCATCGGCCAGCTCGGCGTGTCTCCGAAGCTCCCGCCGCGTTACGGCGACATGAGCCGCGAAGGCTCTCTCCATCGGCATCCCAAGTGCCGGTAGTCGCGGGCCTTCAGAGGTATCGCCCTTGTATCGTGGCGTAGGCACCCGCTCTCCCACTACCCAATCTCGTAGGAGGTTAGGCAACCATCCCCAGTATCGCTCCCGTGCCAGCATCTGGGCTCGCCTCTCCATCTCAGTGTCAACCTGGGCCACTATGCTATCAATCCTGCGTTGACTCTCTTCGGTCAAGTCGTCGACCACTGGGCGTTTGCCCGGGTTCCGGTTAGCATCTCTGTTGTTATCGGCCATCCTGTAAGTTCTCAGATTAGTAAACAACAGTTCAATAATAATAGTAATATCAGTGTGCAAATTGTAAGTGTAGTGTCTAGTGTAGAGCAGTGATTATAGTCTAAGTTTACTAAATGCAAACCTAGTTCCCTATAACCAAGGCTCTGATAGCAGTCTGTCACACCCCCAAAATTCCCACTCATGGTGTCAGTCCACGTGGGTGTGACGTGGCCAGGATCATAGCTCATGGTCATATAGAATGACTCTATATGAGTTACACAGTCACACAAATCGTAAAACAATACAAGTTTTCATAATTAGGAAGCGGAAGTGTTTAAACAACAGAATACATAAGTTTGCAGCGGAAAGTAACTGTTTAAGACACTACATAGTTCAAATTATTTCCAAAACACAACAAATGCACACAAGCCTAGGACATGAGTCTATATGTAAGCTTGACTCCTTAGTGTGTCCTGGTGAGCGTCCTAGCGTGTGCTCCATTAGTTACTTGAGAATACATGCGAAAAAGTGTCAACTAAAAAGTTGGTGAGTTCACAGGTTTAGACAGACACAAATAGTAAACAGATATATACTGGGCATGTTTAAGTTTAGTTGTTGGATCTACGATCCGTGAGTGTGTCATGTCATCTTACCGAAACTCGACTGTTTCCATTTGCCTCCGCGAGTCATCGCTGAACCCGACATCAACATCGATATTACACTCGTTATGACATTCAGTCAACGTTGTTGCCGAGTGGGGCTAGTCAAACCCAGTAGTACTACGTAATAACGACTCGTTCGTAACAACTAACGGTAAGGATAAGTGAGGGCTTTATGCGATAAAAGTTACACTAAAAAAGAAACGGTTTCACAACATACCAGTCATATATCTAAAACAGTTGCATTGTATTCTCACCCCAAAGTTGAGTAAAAACAGTTAGAGAGTAAAAGTGGGGCCGTAAACTCACCTGAGTTTGATAATGCGTTTGCTCAACAGAGTTAGCGTAGCTCGTCGGCTAGTAGTCACCTATATCATATAGGTACTATGAGTTTGTGTTCACAAATGCGGGTCTCACAGGACCGTGTTTAGCGTTCAACAACTCCAAGTTGTTGGTGGGTCGAGTTGACCGTGTTTGACTGTGTTGACCGTGTTTGACCTAACGACCCGTTGGTGACGGTTTGGATCAAGTGCTCGTGTATTGAGCGGTTTAGTGTCGTGCGAAGTGTACGGATACCAAAAATCATTCCTGTGAGGAAACTTACTATTTATGGTAAGTTCCTATTTTAGGAAAGTTTCCACATTAGGCTGGTCATGCATTAAATCACACTTTCGATTATTCTAACATGCATACTTATCCTAAATGAGCATGTTATCACATAGCACATAGTTGTACATAGCCGGTTTTCGCGTAGTTTGCGCGTAAAAGTTTCTAAATATGGAAAGTTGCTAAAATAAGCATATTTCACCAAATTTAACAACTAATATCATTTAACATTGCTATCCTAGTCATAATTAGCCACTTAATCATAACCGTTATGCCTATCATGCTCTTATTCTCGAATGTATAATCACAAAGTTACTATTTATAGTAACTTGTGATAAAACACAATTTTAATCACATTAACACATAAATTCATTTACTAACATTCTAACAAGTTTAGATAAGCATTCCCAACCTATAACATCTTTCGAATCCAACATTTCTAGCAATATTGAAACAAAAAAGTTTCTATTTATAGTAACAACCACAAAAATCATATCTTGGGGATTCCAATAATCACCATGCATCAATAATCATCATATTAACTTCTAAATATCATTTTAAGCATAACATATAGATCTAAACACATGCATGTGGTTATTTCATCAAAAATCACCACTATGTAACATAAAAGTTACTATTTTTAGTAATAACCCCATCTTTGACATTTCTTGACCATAACCGAACATTCTAATCACATGGAACATCATCAATAATACTTTCAATAACATTTCAATACCGAAAATCACCTAAAACATTGTAGATCATACATGCATGTTGACTAAAGTGCCTATTTCATAATGTAATCAACAAATCAATATTTCAACCATTCAAAATCATCACGGATTGTTATAGAATCATCAAATTAGTGATAAACACATTCAATAACAGGTTATTAACATCAAAACTTCGTGATTAAAGTGATGGTGGTGATGCATGTAGCCTACAAGGCTTGCATGTGCGATTCTAAGTGCTAGAAACACAAATAGTGCAAGGAGGCTACCTCACAAGGCTATAGAACGTCTAGAAAGGACTTGAGCAGATCTGTAGAAGCCTCAAACATTGCTGGAATGATGCTAATCACGAGCAATAGGTAGATATGGTGTTCTTGAGCTCCAAACCTTCAATGCTCCTCAAGAATGTCTTCGAAATGGCTTCTCAATGGTCTTAGGTGGCTCCAATGGTGTTTACAGGGTGATAGAGGTCGGAGAAGACGAGTTTCAGTCGAGAGAAGTGAGTTAGGGCGGCAGAAATGATTAACATTGGGTTTATAAAGATTATTTGCGTGTTGGAGTTGTCGCGTACCGCGGAGACTGCCCAAAAAGCAACCCCGCGTACCGCGGCGATTAAATTAATCAATCTGTTCCAGAAACACGCCGCGTACCGCGATGGTGAAAGATGATCAGTCGTCGCGTACCGCTATGGTTTTCGGAGAATTCAAATTCCCCCGCCCAAGCTTCGCGTACCGCGATGGCCCATTTAGGTGCCCATCGCGTACCGCGATGGGTCTCGGTTGAGCCCAATAAGCCCAATTTCATGGTTTTGAGCCGAATTTCGCGTATTTCTCGAATACGATCATCGTTTCTCGACACATAAGTGTTGTTCTACTAACTTAGGTTCTCCGGAACCTAATTGTGCAGTGTAAATGTATTGTGGTTTGATCCGTTCACCAACGTTCGTTATTCAAGACACGTGCGAGTTTCGTGCGATAATTCCTCGAATTATCGGTGTGTTTGGTCCGTTGTGCCACGTGTCACACTAAATACAAATATTCTAGTGCCACGTATGAAATAATAATACACATCATTAATGAAAATAATAGAGTTGCTGACCTGGAAATTACGAGGTGTCACACACACACACATATATATGTATATATATGGGTTAGAACCACTAAGAAGAGATTTTTACTTAAAGAAAAGTAAGAACCAATATAAGTTTTACATGTCATCATAAAACAAAAATATAGTACATAAAACAAAATACAGTACAAAAAAATCATGTCAAAAGAAACAAAATGCAGTACAAAAAATCAAAAATCTAGTGCACGAAAATAAAAACCAAGTACAAAAAAAATATAGTACAAAAAACAAAAATATAGTACAAAAAACAAAAAAATTAAGTACAACAAAAATATTGAACAAATCTCGTATAAAAAAAATAAAAAACTTGTATAAAAGTAAGATGTTATATATAAATTATCATGACACGTGCTAAATTTTTATTGATTCTCATTATTTTTAGGTAAAATGCCCTTCTTATGTGACCTTTATATAAGGATTGTATCATGTAAAGCTTGATCTTAAAGAAAAAATCTTATCTGGGTACTTCATTTGAAATTTTGAAAATAAATACATTGTTCACGTTAAACCACATTAAAATTAATTTTTGTATTCAAAATGTATTTTTTTATTCAACTTTAATATGAAACACATATTTATTTTTAACATTTCAAACCAAGCGCTGAGATAAAGTTTAAGGATTTTTTCATTAAGATCGAGTTTTCACATGATTTAATTCACATACACACATATACATACGCTCTTCTTTTTAACCGTTCAAGTCTCTCTTAGCGAGACTCCATTGATTTCTACTATGGCAGATGTTGGGTTTTAGTCTTTATGAAATCAGAAGTTTTGCCCAAAAGCATATGATATGAGATAGGTTTCATCATAATTCATAAAGAGTAACATACAATGATGTTTGTAGGAGACCAAATACATTAACTAAAAAATGTTAATAGGAAGTGACTTTGAAACAATAATGGTTTATTGTCGGTAAAAAGATATATAAATTAAAGTTACATCGAAGAGAACGCTGCTATTTATTGGTCAAAAATGATGGTCCACATGCATTCAACCTCTTTCCACATTTGAATCACACTGTTTAATGTTGATTAAGATGTAAAGCCATAATTTATTGTGTTTTGAACTGTTGATTTGAATTGTTCAAGTTCGACCTGTAAATGCACATGCTATATAATTTTATTAATAATAACTTGGGTTTAATTAAGAAGCAAGCCAGCTGTATCAAAGTTTATTATTTGTAATAAACTAGTATTTTGACCCGAGACTCACTCCATGTTGCGACGACATCGAAACGTATAGTAATTCGAACTTATCGAATGAAAATGTATTATATTTTGTAATTTATAATAAATATATAAAAGAGGTAAAAGAAAAAAAGGAAAACAAGTTTCAACCGAGATTCAAACCAGCTGCTAAGCATTTTGCATGACAAACGACTAACTGGTAAGCTATCATCCGAAGTTGTTTAGATGTTTGAAAAGACGTTAAAAAATAATAAGTTATTCAAGGATTATTCTTATAATATAAAAGCAATGATTATATTTGTCAAGTGTATTATAATATTATATAATAATTTATTTCATAAATTTAAAATACATACCAAAAATACCCTTGACATCTTTAATGAGAGTTTTTGGTTACAAGACTTATGTATAAACAACTAGGGTTATACCCGAGCTTCGCGGCGTTAATCGGGCAAATTGATAATAAAGTTCTGACATAAATGTTTACCGTTGTAAAAATGAGCATTTAAAACATGAAAACAAATCTATAAACACCAAATAAAAAAGTTAGAAGATATTTAAAAAAATTATACCCGCGCTTCGTGGCGTTAATCGGGCCGATTGATAATAAATGCAAACTTGAATCAGATTAAAAAATATATACCCGCGTTTCGCGGCGTTAATCGGGCAAATTGATAATAAATGCAAAACTCGAACCATATTAAAAAAAAAGAATTTATACCCACGCTTCGCGGCGTTAATCGGGCCAATTGATAATAAAAGCAAGACTCCAAACAGATTAAAAATATATATATATACCCATGCTTCGCGGCGTTAATCGGGACAATTGATAAGAATTACAAGACTCGAAACACATTAAAAAAAAGAATTACAACTGTAGTAGCGTCGGATCCTTACAAAAAAAATTACCACTGTTCGGATATCGTTACAAAAAAAATGGGATTACAAAAAAAGAAGGAAATAACTGTATCGTCATACATCCGTCTGCAAAAGTTTTAAGGGTTTGTTAATTTTTGACTTTTTGGTAAAAAAAAAAAAAAAACCCAATCACAAGTTCACAACTGTAGACTCAACTTCAAATTACCCGCGCTTCACGGTGTTAATCAGGCCAGTTGATAATAAATGCAAGACTCGAACCAGATTAAAAAAAAGAATTTATACCCACGCTTCGCGGCGTTAATCGGGTCAATTGATAATAAAAGCAAGACTCCAAGCAGATTAAATATATATATACCCACGCTTCGCGGCGTTAATCGTTGCAATTGATAAGAAATACAAGACTCGAAACAGATTAAAAAATTTACAACTGTAGCAGTGTCGGATCCTTAAAAAAATTACCACTGTTCGGATATCGTTACAAAAAGATTGGGATTACAAAAAAAAGAATGAAATACCACTGTATCGTCATACATCCTAAAACAATAAATCAAATCGCCTGCAAAAGTTTTGAGGGTTTGTTAATTATTATTATTATTTAATTATTTTATAATAATTAGTATTAACATTATATAATAATAGTAATCATTATTAATTATTATTATAATATAGTAATTATTATTAATTAACCGTTTTTTTGACTTTCGTAAAAAAAAAAAAAAAAAAAAAAAAACCAACCACAATTAGTACTGTAGACTCAACATTTAAATGTATGTTATATAATATGCTTTATGTTGAACCAAATATTCTTAAGTTGTGAGTTTCTTCTTGTATGGTGTGGGTTTAATCACACTTGTTTTTTAGCAGGTTTATCTGATTGTCAGAGTAATCCTAACTGAGTCTTAACATGTAAAAAATTTTAAAATATGATGAATTTGTCATTTTAATAATAAATTGATATAATTTCGAGATTATGATATTTTTACATAGGTTTTTTTAGAAACAATCTAATTCATTAATAATTATAAGTAGTAATTCAATGCAACTCGATTTTCTGAGTTTGGTTATCAAACATTTTATTTAGAAAGCTCAATACAGATTTAGTAAATATTTAGTATTTATTTTATGTTACTAGTATACTTAATAACTCAATACTGCATATCTAGAGGAACTCGAATGATTGCAGTAAATGATAATAAATAAGATAATGTGTAGTGGTAAAACCCCTATCATTCCACGCAAGCGTCATGTACGCGTTACGTAAACAACTAACAACATCATCCCCTCATCACTCCAAGTCATCACCACACTTGTTATCATCAAGCCCCCATTACCCCTCCTTTCTCCACCTTCTTCTCCTTTCACGCCGTGATCCGGCTCAAGCATGTGCCCCTCACGCCCTTGCATATTAGGGGAGTACGCCAAGAGAGAGTGACTGACCCTCTCATACCACCATCACGCTTCAACACATCACCTAACGATAATAATAATAATATTAATTAATTAATAATATTAGCAATTAAGTAATAATTTTTCTTTGATTACAATTAATTCAATTTTACGTTTAGTCCTCGATCTTTATTTTTCTTTTTATATTTATTTATTTCAAGTTAGTTATCCATTTTTTTTGTTAACATGCATATTATTAACTTTTATTTTATTAATGATTTAACATGTTGAAATAATTTCAACTTCTTTGTTAATTTTCAATATTTATAATTAAATAATACATTTTCTTTAATTACAATTAATTTAACTTTTCTTTTAGTATTTGATCTTTTATTTTTTTAACTTTTATTTATTTCAACTCCTTCTTTTAACAATCATGTCATTAACTTTCATTTATTTGATCTTTTATTTTTTTAACTTTTATTTATTTCAACTTAGTCCTTAATTTATTTCAAATAATACATTACCTTTCAATCCTTTTTTTTTCCTTTAATCTTTTTTCTTACACTTGGGTCATCTATAAAAGTGACAATCATTTTTGTCATAAGATACTTTTTATTATTTGGTTTTATGATTTTTAACATGGCATGTTATTTTTTGGTTTGCGTTCATTGGGAGTGATTGTTGCTTTGCGCCAGGGTTCGGTATGGTGTTTTAGGACATATTAAAAGTCTTCACAATTGTTTTTTTGTATGCATTTTGGTATTTTTAAATAGTGTTAGCGTTGCTGTGACCGAGTCAAAAATCCGAATGTAAACACAAACAAAACAGTAAGCATAAAGAACCTAAAATCAAAACATTAAAAAAACATGTAATAAAAAATCATAAATTTACTGTTCAAACATAATTAGGCTCTGTCAAAAAAATAATCATCACTCCGCTAAAAAACCTAAGCTCTATCGTAAAAATAAGCACAAAAAAACGCAAGTGAAAACAAAGTCAAAACGACAAGAATAAGCAACCAAAAATCAGAACATACAAAAAAATCACTCTACTAAAAACTTAAGAGTGTGCTCCATCGTAAAATAAGCACAAAAAACATGGATGAAAGCATAGTCAAAACGATAAACATAAACAACCCAAGTCATTAAAAGGATCGCCAATCTTATAAAAAAACTTAAGAATGTATTCCATCGTAAAAATAAACAAAAAAAGGGTGAACGAAAACATCGTCAAAACTGTAAGCATAAACAACCCAAAATCAAAAAATTTAAAACACTCTGCTGAAAACTTAAGAATGATGCAATAATGTCATACATATAAGCACAAAAAAAGCGAATGAAAACATAGTCAAAACGTTAAGCACAAAACTATTGCGCAAAAACAAAATAAATAAAAATTTTATGGTCAAATATAATAAATATAATTTTTGAATAGATTCCTTTCCTAATCTATCTATACTATTAAATAAAAATAATTGTGGACACTTGTCACAATTTTAGATAACCTATATTTTGTTTTCCCGCTCCTCTCTCATATTTAATTCAGTATTTATTATGTAGTTAGGAATTAGGAATTAAGGATAATGAATTATAATATGTATAATAATTAATATATTATGAATTAATTACATTAAAAATGAAATTAATTATGAAGTTTTAAGTAAACTTATTTTTTATTTAACAATTTCTATTTAGTTCTTTAAATATAATCGAATTCAAATGATATTTCTTAAATATTAAAAAAAAACAATAATGTTACTAATTGTTTTTTATAATTGCTTTTAAATTTTTTTAAACATTTAACATGATTGGATGATTTTAATGATAAAAATATATTATATTGAAGTGTAAAAAGTAAGTAATTTTTAAAAATCCAAGTTATATATATTAATATAAATTTTAGTTAAAGTTAATTTAAGTGTGTTAAAAGGAGAATAAATATGCTTTAATTAAATTATTTATGAATTGCATTACATAAAAATACTAACACATTGTTGAAAAACATTTAAAATAAAAACATAATTTATATTTATTACATCAAATGTTTTAAACATATTTTGATGACTTTATGCATTAACAAATTATAGGTGTTGCTTGACAAGGTGTACTTTAGGCAGTAAAATTTGTACATTTTTAATACTACACATGTGTAGTTTTCAGATATTATAGATATTTGCTTGACGAAGTATACTTTACGCAATAAAACTTGTACATGTTTATTACTACACATGTGTAGTTTTTCAGATGTTATAGTAGTGCTTAGACCAAGTATATTGTCTGTTGTAAAATTTGTACATTTTTATTCTACACATGTGTAGTGTGGTTTTGGTAATTTTGATATTCTGTATAAAATTACACATGTGTAATGTATGTTTTATGTGTAAAATACACATGTTTTATGTTTTTATTATGGTTGAAAATATGGTTGATACACATGTGCATATTTTTTGTTTTTTTTTAAAATATGACTTTTTTTTGTATGAAAATATACAATTTTGTAGTTGTAATATTTTAAAAAATATTTTTTTAACCAAAAAATAAAACACTACACATGTGTAGTATTCTGAAAAATCAAATATATAAATTATATATATACATATATAGAGAGGAGAGAGAAAAGATGTGAATATTTTATAAGAAGGTGAATAAAATCAAATATTTATATGGAGGGAGTGTGAGAAAAATATCATTATACCCTTTTTATTTAATTAATTCAAATATAAAATAAGTTTGATCTAAGGATTGAGATTGGGTTTAAGGATTTTCTCTTTAAGATCGGGTTTTCATTTGATTCAAATCCTATATATATATATAGGGGAAGGTTAAAAATATAACCCACTAAATGTGTACTAACCCAAATAACTTTGGCAAGATGAAGCCGAATCTTGAATTTTTTTTTGAACATCATTGTAACACATTTTGAACACCATGTTCTTTTATGAGTTTGGGCTAATTCATCACCGTTCAAAAACTTACAGTACTGTAGCACAAAACTTACAACGATGATATTTTTTAAACGGTGATGAATTTCCACAAACTCATAAAAGACCATGGTGTTCAAAATGTGTTATAATGATGTTCAAAAAAAAATATCCAAGATTCGGCTTCATCTTGCCAAAGTTATTTGGGTTAGTACACATTTAATGGGTTATTAAAAATTCCACACCATATATATATATAAGAGGCATTGAAGTGACGTGTTAAAGGAGTGTGTATGGCTCTGGTATAAAATATAAATTAACTTGTGGCAAAAGTTTGAATTCATAAATTAATCCTATTCATTAGCCTCTTGCTTTTTAACACATGTATATAATCATATATTCACATTCAATATTGAGGAATTATATTTTTTTTCATGACAATTTAGATCATTGAGGGGTCATAGACCCACCCGATCACATCCACATTCAATAGGAGAAAAGCCACCATAGGTGATAGAAAACCTCCTAACACATCATGAAACCCTTATTTTATTCATGCTATGACTTGAACACATGACCTTTCTAATATTGAAGACACATAGTACATTCCCTCAACCATTTGAGCTAATGATCATTGGTAATTGAGTAATTATATTTTATTTGAATAACCAACTAATCAACTGCCGGGTACTCGGTATGCTGCCGCCAATGGCTAAAGGATCCCAAGCTGGCCACTAGTCCAGATGGACGGAGCCCTAGCCCACCAGCCACCAATTCCCGTGGAAAACCCGGCCCAAGCATCCGCCCAAAGGCACGTCGGTGAAAAGTTGGTAAAACCGGCTGGGATCAAGAATCGAACCTAGGACCTGGGTCTTTTATCTTACCACTAGGACAAGATATTATTGGTATTTGAGTAATTATATAGTTTGCTGGATTCTATACTATCGTCAAGTATCTTATTCGTATTACAACATATAGCATTAAATTCTCATAAATTGTATAATATTTGTGTGGTAAAATGGGTTTGGATTCCATAAATGTCATCATTTCTTGCCTCATCGGTCCAAAGTTGATCTAAACAAAGAACCTTTGGCATTTTCGTGCACTAATTAGAGGAAAAGGAAACAAGGGTTTATGATTTGTGTGGCCTTTTATTTTCAACAATTAAATTTATTTGATATTATCTTTTAATTTAGTGATATCTGATGTTTATCTCGATCAAAGTCAAGCATGTTCGAGTCTCATAAAATAAATAATAAGTGGTTTTTGAGATTAGATTATGGAGACGTGTTTCATCGTTTAAAAAACAAAGAAAAATAAAAACAATATCATTTTTTTCTCTATAATGGAGGTGTGAATAGTCTTATATATCTTTCTTAACAACAACAACAAAAAATCATCTAGAGCTGGTAAGACACTAAAACCCAAAAAAATATAGTCAAAATAAAGAGACTAAGAAGCCACTAATGTTACATCGCAACACACATCAAAAGAAGACAATGAGACTATGTGTAGTGATCATTCTACTGAAATCTTTTTCTGCTAAAATTTCTTGCCAAACCATCACCCACTGAAAAACTTAAAACCTCACAATGGTAACCCTACTGAAAAGCATTTCCCACTGTGTCACATCACCACACTGAAAAACCCCACAGTGGTCCCAAGTGTATTTAATCCACCAATGTCAAAAGAAGAGGAGAAACAGGGAGCGGACACCATTCAAACGCCAAAATGGTCGCTGTCGGGAGAGGGGGCAGTGTTCCTACTGACCCCGCCCAAAAATTTATCCCCGCCAAACCAGCGACTTATGTGCTACGGGTGGTCTGAATGCCGATCTATACTATGCTTTTTAGATATGTTTTTTTTTACCCAAAGGAACTTGGGAGCCTTGATGTCTTGTATGATCCTTTTTTATAGGTTTGTGAAAAAGGACCTAGCTTCAAATTTTCCAAATACACCAACATAAGATGAGGTGATTACATGCACTATTTATTTATTTACTAGTTTAGTTCCCTTGTATTACACGGATTAAATAAAATAATATAATGAAAAATTATCAATGAAAAATTAAAAATATAAGATGATTTTTAATATAAAATAGGATTACAATTTCGTAATATTTAATATTTTAAGTATTATAATAATATTATTATTTCTTTAAACAACTTTTTTATAGTTTGTTTTCCTTAAACACTGTGTTCAAATAATTGTTTTAAAAATTTTATAATTTATGATAACTTTTTTTAAAAAAGTGTGTTTTTAATATTAATATATTTTCATGTATTAAAAAACCTTTTTTATTTTAAAAATGATATTTAATATTATTATTTAATGTTAGATGTATTTAATAGGAGAAAGAAACGAGAAATGAATTTTGAGATGTTCTATTATCATAGCATGTGGCACAAAAAAAAATTATTTATTAGTATAGATAGATTATAATAATATTATTATTTATTTAAACAACTTTTTTTATAATTTGTTTTCCTTAAACATTGTGTTTAAATAATTGTTTTTAAAAATTTTATAATTTATGATAACTTTTTTTTAAAAAAAAGTGTGTTTTTAATATTAATATATTTTCATGTATTAAAAAACCTTTTTTATTTTAAAAATGCATAAAAATGATATTTAATATTTAATATTATTATTTAATGTTAGATGTATTTAATAGGAGAGAGAAGCGGAAAATGAATTTTGAGACGATCTAAAATCATGCCATATGACAAAAAAAAGCTTTATTTATTAGTATAGGTAGATTTACTTTTTTTATTTATTTTGGGTGTAGCAATTGTCTTGTAAATCTATAATAAATCTCAGAGACTAAATGCAAAAATTGGTTGGATGTGACGTCAATGACTTGTATAACTCCAAACATAATTGGCATGAGTTATCTGATTCGTCACATAATTTGCAAGTTATTGATCTGAAATGGACATTTTCTTATTAGAAGGGCTACCGAAACAGGAATCCTATCTATCTCTGCTCTCAATTCAAGATATTAATTTTTTTTAGGGACCGATTTATTACATGAAAAACTACACGACATCGGTTGATTAGTGGTATTGCGACTGAATATTTGCTACCTTTGACTGAAAAATGGTTTGTGCTATATGGAACCTTAACTAAGCATGCTCATATTTAGAGGTGTTCACGGTCTGTTTTCAAACATCAAAACCGCACAAACTGGTCATCGGTTTGGTCTAACAGTCGGTTTTTTCTCAAACATTTGGTCGGTCAGTTTCAAAAGTTCAAAACCGTAACAAATGGTTTGGTTTACAGTTTTCATCAAAAACCGGTCATAACAAACCGGACCGGGCCAAGTTTCAAAAGTTTAAAACCGTGACAAACGGTTTGGTTTGCGGTTTTCATCAAAAACCGATCGTAAAAAAACGGACTGGACCGTATGTGTATGTGTTTATATGAATGTAGATATATGTATATACACAGATATATTTACAATGAGGAAAATTAAATAAGAAAATATTATTGCCTAAAAGAGTAAGAACCAATAGAAGCTTGACATGTAACAATGCATAAGAATAGATTTTTGTACCGGATTATTTTTTGTTCTATATTTTTTTACTAGATTTTTTTATACTAGATTTTTGTTTTTTGTACAGAATTTATATTTTTTTGTACTAGATTTTTTATTTTTTTGTACTGGATTTTAATTTTTTTGTACTGGATTTTGTCTTTATATTATTAGCATGTAACATGTCAAATTACTATTGGTTCTTACTCTTTTTAGGCAAAAATCTATTCTCACTACATAAAACCCTTATCTATAATATATTATAATACATATTGCAAGGATAAAATAGTCATTTGACTAAATCTTTTAAAATTAAGAGTTTTACAGCTCTTATAGCATAAATTACAACTTATAAAGCTTTAAAACCATAAAATAAAGAGTTTTTTTTCAAAGTTATTAGTTTGTATCATATTTATACTTTTAAGAAATAAAGTGTCATAAATAACTATAAAAGAAAACTCTCTCAACTCAAATAAATTCACTTTTTTATCCTTTCTTCACATTTTAGTATTTTACATGTAATGTTTAACCTTTTAAATTGTGACTTTTATCAAAATAGTTATTTTAATTAAAATTTCAAATTAAGTTAAAAGAGTTGATTTAATAACACATGAGTTGGTCCTAGTTTTTTACGAGCCAAAATAAAAAACTTAAATGTGTGTGTATAGATTGACTTTATGATTTATATAGGAAGGGACGTGATCGGGCATGACACCCCATCACCCGGCCAACTAGGTGTTCATCTCCCGTAACGCACAGCCTAAGTGCCTAACACTAAAGGATATATATATATATATATATATATATATATATATCAGCTTTGAACGTATTTTCTTATGATGAAGATATATATAATTAAACGTACATGTTCATTTTAACAAATCATATCATTCAAAAAGATATCTTAAAATTCATAAAAGGAACCCAGTGCTAATATATTATCAACGTTTACATGTTTATAACTTTGATTAAGAGAAAAGAAAATAATCTGGTAATTACTAGCTAACAGTCATCGTCGTCGTAGTACTCAGTATATCTCACAATTAGCATCATTATAACCCACCATTAGCATAGCTAAGGTAGAGTCTGAGGAAGGTAAGATGTAGACAGCCTTACCTCTACCATGTAGAAATAGAGAGGCTGCTTCCAATGAGACCCCCGGCTCATGATGCCTGATTAACCGACCAACCCAATGATTTTAACGTTATTTTCACAAAATAAAGTAAAATAACGTTAAAATTAGTGTAACTTTACTTTTGCCCCTTAAGTGCCGACACATATATACATTATATGCAGCGTATCGCAAACGAGACATTAATTAACAATAACAAAAACCTAAATAATTAACAATAACAAAAACCTAAATAATTCTGTTTTAAAACACCTTTGTTATTAACCAATCATTCAAAAAATAATAATAATACATGGTAATATGAGTTTCAATTTAAAATAAAAAACAACTAAAATCATAAAAAACATTTTATATATGTACCAATTGCTTTGAATGTGATACACAAGACCCTTCCCTGCTTCGTTTCTGTCTTTTGTCACTTTTATCATCATTTATTGTTTTTTTTTAACGGCATTTGATCTCAACGTGTGAACCACTGATTTTCAGGCCACGTCACCAAGGTCTAGTTACCATGACTAGGGGTGTTCACGGTTCGGTTTCAAACCGCGAAACCGCCCAAACCGGTCATCGGTTTGGTCTCAAGGTCGGTTTTTTCCCAAAACATTTGGTCGGTCGGTTTCAAAAGTTTGAACCGTAGTGAACGGTTTGGTTTACGGTTTTCACGAAAAACAGGTCGTTAAAAAACCGGACCGAACCGTGTGATATATATATTCGGATTGTATTTTATTATGAAACCTAATATTAAAGAGATAACCCTTAAATACTATCTGGGTCGTCTATTTGCAATTTTGAAAATAAATATGTAGGTTACATTAAACCACATTAAAATTGATTTATTTATTCTAAACCCAATTTCTTAATCAACTTTAATATAAAGTACATATTTATTTTCAAGTTTCCAAATAGAAGGCGCAAATGAGGTTTAAGGGTTTTTTTCTCTATAAGATTGGATCTTCACATTGTATAATTCATATATAGACACACACAAACACACATTAAATAGATAGGTTAATAAGTTTAATGATTTAGACGTCATTTCCTAAAAAAAAGATTTGGGCGCACAATGTAAATAGTCCATCTCAAATTATGACACGATTCAAATTTAATTTTGAACGACATAAGCATAAAATGCCCAAACCGTAAACCAAACCGTTAATATCGGTTTGGTTTGGTTCGGTTTTTATTTTTAACGGTTCGGTTTTGGTTTTCATTGTTAAAAAACCGTTATTAACGGTTTGGTTCATGTTTTTACTTAAAAACCGTAAAAACCGGACCGTGAACACCCTTAACCATGACCTTCGTTGAGACCCCACCACCACCCCAGAAGGAAACCGCACCTGAAAACCCCTGACCTCCCAAGGTCTAGTATAGAGGTGGGCAAAAAAACGGACCCGAAACCGACAACCCAAACCGGTGGGTACGAACGGGTACGGTTTTTCAGACAAATTAGAACCGGAACTGGTTCCACCTGTACCCGGCCAAAACCCGAACCGTAACCGGCCAAAACCCAAACCAGCTGGAACCTGTCGAAACCCGGAACTGGAATCGAAACCGGGTATTGACTTTGTTGACTAGAACCGGAACCGGTTTAAAAAAAACCCGATTTGCGCACCTCTAGTCTAGTATACCTTTTATCGTCATTTATTGTTTGTTCCGGAGTTGCTTCTAAGGAGAAAATTGAAAGAAATTTGAAGAATGCTAATAAATAGATTTTTTTTTTTTGAACAGCAAATGCTAATAAATAGATATGTTCCTAAGTTGAAAGAAAGAGAAAAAAAATACAAATTTATAGTTATATAATCACTGGGTTTTATTATAAGAAATAATAAATGGTAAAATTTTATAATTGTCTATCTTTCCATTCCTTCCACTTTCTTAAATTTTGGAAGAAAAGTCAAGCGGAGAGATTATTAATAAATTTTCCATCACTTTCTTTGACTTTCTTCTATTTAAAACTCAATAACACAAATATTTTTTAGTTTCCTTCAACTTTCTTATATTTCTCTTCTTAAAATTAACTCGAAAACAAAATGTTAGTTTTTTACTGAAAAGAAGTGAATTAGATTTTTTAATAATCTTCTCTCATTACTTTCCTTTGAAACAAAAAGTTGAAAAAGAGGAAAGAAAGACAAATATAAGGTTTTAATATTTATTATTAACTTATAATAAAACACAAAGAGTGTATAACTGTATATTTGTATATTTTTTCTCTTCTTTTCAACTCGTACACACACAGAATCTTTTCTTTCTCTTTTTTCCAACTTTATAACACCAAATAAAATTATATTTATTTCTTTACCTTCCTTTCTTTCTATCTTTAACTAGGGTATAGACCCGTGTATTTTACGGGTTTGTTAATAAAAATTATGTGATTTTATAATTCTTTATCTTATGAAATAATTATATTAAAATTAATAATATTAGTATACTTTTTTTATATTAAAAACCTTTAAAAATAAAAATTTATAGAAAAAGTTCTTAAAACACACACACATAACATCAAACATAGATGATATTTATTATCATATTAGTAATAATAGTATAAATTTAATTTATTTATGTAAACAATGTATATTACTAATAATATAAAATGTGAGTTTTATATTTAAAAATAAACATTTATTTTTAAAATAATATGAGAATGTCATGTGACATTTGTTTGAAATCAATTATTAGTATAGGAAGATTTTCTGTCTTGTTTACTTTTGTATAAAATAGCGCAATGCGTCATGCATACAATTTAAAAAAACTAATATATTGTCTACAATTTTCAAGGAAATAGACTTAAATGTTAAACAAAAACGCGGTGATGTGGTTTGACAGAAACATGTCCAACGACTATTCTCTTGTTTGTTTGTATAAATTCACAAACAAAAAGTCAAAATTCATACCAAAGAACCTGCCACTTCATTTGATTCGAATTGATTTGATTTGATTTGTCGAAGAAGATGATAACTGAAGCACTAGCAGCAGCCGAGGTGATCATGGAAGGCACAGCCAACGACGTCGTTAGTCATTCTTCCGTACACACATCTTAATTCTCGATTTCATTTCTTTTCTTACAACAGTAACTCATATCATGTGCCGATCAATGTTTCAATCAGGATGAATTACCCGTACCGGAATCTGTTGATCTACAAGGTTTTCCGACCATCAGATCTGGGAGCTATGCAGATATCGGGGCTCGAAGATACATGGAAGATGAACATATAAGGATCGATGACTTGTCTGCATATTTGGGCTCTCTTGCAAATCCAAGCGCCTTTTACGGCGTATGTGTAACGAGCTCCTTACATGATTGCATCCAGTAGATACGCGACCTGAAATCACTTGATTTAGATATGATGAATTTGTTGTTAGTGCAGGTTTTTGATGGTCATGGAGGACCTGAAGCAGCAGCTTACGTCAAGGAGAACGTAAAACGTCATTTTTTTCAAAATACTCAAATATCTCAAGCAGATGAAGTTGAAGATTCTCTACGGAAGGCGTTTCTTTCAGCCGATTTTGCTCTGGCTGAAGATCCTACCGTCAGCGCTTCTTCCGGGACTACGGCATTGACAGCTCTGATCTTAGGACGGTATATTCATTTTCTTTTCGTTTCTGTTCATAAGTTCATCTGTGGTGTCACGTTTAGGTATAGTAATCATCATCGTTAGCAAAGCTAAGGTAGAGTTTGAGAGGGTAAGATGTAAACATGTTACCTCTACCCCGTAGGAACAGAGATGCTTCCAATGAGACCCCGGCTCATGATGTCTGATTAACCGACCAGCCAAATGGTTTTAACGTTATTTTCACAAAAATAAAGTAAAATAACGTTAAAATTAGTGCAACATTACTTTTGCCCCTTAAGAACCGACACACATATATATTATATGCGTGCACCGCAAACATGGCCTACGTTTGGGTATAGTAATATAAAAACATAAACTATGGACAATGGACTGTATATAATTCGAGTCTCATAGTGGTTCATAAAACCTTATCTAATGCTTGATTCAATAGACATTTACAATCTGTATCAAGCGTCCATCAAAATCACGAGTATAATTGCAGACATCGGGTATACTACGGCCGTGATTGGTAACAATTAATGATCTTATTTAATGGGTAAATACCACATAATAGCAATGCCAAACATATAATAAATGTTGTTTTTACGTGCAGGCTTCTTGTGGTAGCAAATGCAGGTGACTGTCGAGCCGTTCTTAGCAGAAAAGGCAAAGCAATTAACATGTCACAAGACCATAGACCAAATAATCCTTCAGAACGAAGGCGTGTAGAGGAACTTGGGGGGTTTGTGGATGATGGATATCTTAACGGTGTTCTTTCTGTGTCCCGGGCTTTAGGTGACTGGGACATGAAGCTACCGCAAGGGTCTGCATCACCATTAACATCTGAACCAGAAATTCAGCAAATAATGCTCACCGAGGAAGATGAGTTCCTGATAATCGGGTGTGACGGGATTTGGGATGTAATGTCGAGTCAACAAGCGGTTAAACTTGTAACCCGTGGCCTACGCCGCCATGATGACCCTGAACTGTGTGCTAAAGATCTTGTTAGGGAAGCCCTGCGTCTTAACACGTATGATAATCTCACTGTCGTTGTTGTTTGTTTTACTGCCAAAGACCATCAAAGAGATACAACAGCACAACGGAAGCGATGTTTTAGCATCTCCACACACGCATTGTACAGTTTCAAGAGTTTTCTCAATAAATAAATGTTTTTAAAGTTATCTATGTTTTAGATAAATGAGATGAACAATAAAATTTTGTTACTTGAATCCATATGATCCATGGTTTTTTTTTTTCATTCGTATGTACATATCCTCAATAATATATCATGTTCCTGTTTTAAATTTGCAAATCTTAGCCCAATCCATAGTCGAATCGACAAAACAAAATGTGATGTTATTCAGGCTGAACCTGGCTGATATGTCCTTGCATAATTTGCAAATCTTTCCAAGCCACGAGCCAACAAGTTTTCAAGAAAAGGTTGTAGTGCCTGGTTGTTGGAATCAAAGAAAGTTGGTTAGATCAACTTGAGCACGAGCATATCATGAGATGCTAAAAAGAAAGCACTTACAGATGCCACAGGGGACAGTAATTGAGGTACTTCATATGAAACTGTAAGCTATAAAAAGAAAATTTTCATTATAGCCTTATAGAGATGTAACAATGCGATTATAAACGCGTTTTTAGGAAGCTAAGACGTACTTCAACTAAACAAGACGAAGAACCTTTAGGAAAAAACCGTACGGCACCTCTGTAAGAATAATAAGAAAAATAAATCAAGCATTTCAAAGTTCTTATGCTCAAGTGTCAATCATGTTGGGTTGGTGGGTTAATGGGTTGAATTTGCAACCCGAACCTGACTCGTATAATTATTCATGTCAAAATTTTCAAGCCTAACCCAGTAAATATAATTCGGGTCAATCCGAACATGAACTGTTTAACCCATTTAACAAAATAATTAAACAAATTTACGATTTGTATGTCAGTTGGTTTGAATGCATATTAATAACATGTTAAAAAGGTTTGTATAAGTGACAATAATATGATATTAAAAATAAAAACTAATATTATTTAACTAACCATCTAATTATTATAATCAAAATATTTAAAGTATTAAATCTAAAATAAAAGTTATTTAACAAAAACAAATAGAAGTCATCATTATAAATTAAAAAAAAAATTGTTAACCAATCAAATAAATTATAGTACATAGTTAAAGGACAAACAATTAAATATATGTTTATAGAAAGCAAAAAACTAAAATAATAATTTTGAAGCCTAAAACATGTTAACGGGTCAACCCGGTTTCAATTGGGTCAACTCGAACCTGACCCGATTTATAAATGGGCAACAGAACATGACCTGTTTATTTAAGCGGGTTATACTTGTCAAGCCAAAACATGATTATTGTCGTGTCGTGTTGGGGTTGTGTAAGGAATTGTCGTCAGGGTTGTGTAAGGAATTGTCGTCCCTATGAGGTACCAAGAGTTTTTGCTAATAGATTCTCATGGCTACCAAAAAAAAAGTACACTAAATTTAGCACATTAATACTTTACCTGTTGGGAAGACCTTCTAAGGATCTCCAGTGGATTTTTTGATTTGGGATAGGCTGTAAGATTCAACAATGCGACATTAACATATAAGAGAATGCAATGTCTGCCTTTTTACTTGATGTTAATTAATTGTTACCTGCATATTGCGAGCAAGCCAAGAGAATTCAAGATCACGTCCAAATGCTTGATACTTGAGAGACCACCGTGATAACTCAGGTTTGTCTTCTAATATCTGAAGAGAGTAGACTCCATGGTTTATACGATTTATAATTATTACTGTACACGCAAAGAAAGTTAACATCTGAAGCTGTTTCTTTTCGTGTTTCCACACTCCATTTTTGTTTCATGTGGCCCATGTACATGATATCTGAAGATAAACGTCACGGAATATTTTATTTCTTTAATTTATTTGCGTGCTGGTTAAATCCTACTTTCGAATAAATCATAGCGTATAGGTAGATTTCTTGTTGATTCAAAGTACAAATCTGCTGTTGTTTACTTTACTTATGCCCATATTTAGATGCAACAAGAAAGAAATTGAATGCTAAATGCAAGTTTCTTTTTCCTTGAAAAATCAACTCGAAAAGAGCGTATTAACAAAAGCACAAGAGAATCAATACGCATACAAATCCAACCATACAAGAACAAAAAGATGCTACTTCAAGTTCACTTTTCAAAAAAGAACCTGATGCATTTATCAAGCAATTTGGTTTAGGAAAATCTTGTGGAACTTAATGTCTCCCAACTTATCACGACAGCATTTATACAATTATCAGCATTTTTACAATTAATCTCAAAAACACCTCTTTTATTATAGAAGAAACAAACGTATATAGATGAGATGTAACTTTTAGAGAATCTTCCGTATGAGGAGATTTAACTGAAAAAGGAGCTACAGATATTTCTAGCAAATGTGAAAACCCATTACTTTTTGAACAAGAACATATACTACTGTATATTAATTAATTATACCGACTAAACTCCATACAGCAAAGAGAAGGCTTAAGGTTTATTCAATGCAGGTTGAAATTGTATTTCTAATGAAAAAATAAATGGGTAATGGATAATAAGCTGCATTTGACCATATCTTACTATTATTATAAACAAAAATCTCAATTTGGCACTTGTCACATTTTAAAGCCATTTTGCCACTTGTCAATTTTCTATGCACTCACATAATTATATCTCTTATTAAATATTTATTATTATATTATCTCTCATACTAAATACTTATTATAATAATTATAACTAATAATATTATTTATATTTTACAAATTAAAAAATAGTTTTTTAATAAATTGGAAGTCAAATCATTTTATCAAAAACTTACTTTAAAAATGTTTATATATTATAATTTTTTTAAAGAGTAAAATGTCATTTTAGTCCATATAGTTTGACAACTTTTGTCATTTTAGTCCAATAGTTTAAATTTTGCAATTTTGGTCATTATGGTTTTATTTTGTTGCCATTTTAGTCATTATGGTTTCCATTTTATTGTCATTTTAGTCCAATTAAATTTAAACTTTTGGACTAAAATGGTAAAAATTAACAAACCATAGGGACGAAAATGACAATAAAATGAAACCATAATGACTAAAATGACAAAATTTAAACTATTGGACTAAAATGACAAAAATTGTCAAACCATGAGGACTAAAATGACATTTTACTCTTTTTTAAAACAAAATTAAAAAAAATTATTTAAAATCTTTTTTTAGAAATTAAAGTTGTATGAAAAAAAAAAGTTTTCTTGAAAACTAATTTTTTTTTTCAAAAAAATGATAACAAACCTCAAAAATGATAATAAAAATTACATTTTTTTGGTCTTGTATGTTTAAAGATAATTTAATATTAGGTTTTTAACTTTAATTATTACAAAAATATTACCTTACCTTACTAATTTGAAATAGTTAGTTTTTGACAGAAAATTAACTTAATTTTTTAGAGTTAATTAGTTCAAATATCTAAATTATTACAAATCAAGAAGGTTAGATGATATTCCTATTGTTATTAAAATTTTAATTATTGTTTATTATTTAAAATGGTTGTAATACATAATTTAATCATTTTATATCAAAATATCGTTTCAGAATTTACAAATTTTTATCACTTACTATTTAATATTTTATATCTAATCCGTGTAATACACGGGTTAATAGCCTAGTTTAATAATACAAGGGAATAATTATTAATGAACACCATCATGCATATAATTAAATAAAAAAAAAACATTTTGATGGGAAGTGTTGAGTATATTAAGGATTATAAAATTATAAATTGGTGAATCAGTTTTATCTGCAAAAATACTTGCCAACAATTACGAGAGCTATATAGTTAACTTAACACAAGACTGTGAATCCAATATGCATTCCAGGATGCTAAAAGGTAAATAAAGTAAATGATCTAAGGCCAGAATTGCTTTGGCGGCATAATTGTAATTAACTCAAACTTTCAGTGGCCTAAATGAACTGCAAAGTACATAACAAAGCTTTAATGTAACAAGCATGTTACATAATATAAGACTCACATTACATGTCAAAATCTAAATATACATAGAAGATGTGA
Source organism: Mikania micrantha (assembly GCA_009363875.1). Classification (NCBI taxonomy): domain Eukaryota; kingdom Viridiplantae; phylum Streptophyta; class Magnoliopsida; order Asterales; family Asteraceae; genus Mikania; species Mikania micrantha. Next base: position 83,273,817 of record CM018696.1, read on the forward strand.
TTGTAGCGAAGAATACACATAGGAATATATAAGTGGCAACCTTAAATGCCAAATTACTAAACTTATACACATAGATGGCAAGTTTACATAAGTACATATGCCAAAAAGCCCATATCTATTGTCAAAAATTATAATACCAAGAATGTCATGATGGGTAGCATGCCTATAAGAATGCATAGATAAGTATTATGCCAAGAGTGCCATGATATGTATGTTAACATATAAAATTTGCCATGGTAAGTAGTAAGCCAATATAAATGTCATGCTAAGATATGTATTGTATCAAGAGAATGTATTCTTGGGAATTGAATGTGAAAAATGTTTGAAACATTAAGATACCAAGAAGTTAACTCAATGTCCTCTGTATGTATCCATATCCAAATAAATGGCACTACCACAATACTTCTATTATATGATATGTATGCTAGCTTTTATGTTTATACCTTAACTTAGTTTTAAGTGCTCACTAAGCTATATATATAGTTTTAGTTTAAGAATGATGTCTTTCAGCCTGATCCACACATCAAACTATGCTAGTGATAGAAATGTAGAATAAATTTTAAATCTTATGTATATTTTTCATTTGATTATAAAAAACTAAGGTTCTTACTTCTTAGGAAGCTCTCCATGCATGCTAGTGGCGGTTGAAGTACGTGTATAATCAATGATAGATCTTTCTTAGTTTAAGATTTGGATATCGTATAAGGGTTATGTTGTCAAAAGCTTTCACGACGACGCGCCTAGGCTTTCAAACAAGAGGAGGTGCAGGGAAAATGCCTTGCAGCCATCCAGGTTCTCGTGCGTGACTACCGACAATGTTTCTGTAAAGATTCTGGCTAGATTGTGCCATGATTTTGACCAAACCCTGTAAATTCCGACAAACACGAAACCTAAAACGCTCTCCGTACACCAGGCGAAAAAAGGAAAAAGAAACAGGAAACGGTCACTGAACCACCGCCGGCCGGCCGTCCACGGACCACCGCACCACCGCCGACCGGGTAACCCTCCCCTCTCTCTCTGCGCTGCTCTCTCCTCTGTTCTCCCCGCTTCTCAGTCTTGTCTCTTTCTCTTTCTCTTTCTCTCATTCCGAACTTCTAGCCCTAGCCCTCTTCTTCCCGGCCGGTCGGAGATCATTTGACCACTGCTCCTTCTTCTCCATACTCATCGTCTGCCCTAATACACCACTCCGACCGGTTAACAACAACATCTTCGTTTTTCGAGTACTGATTTCTGCCCTCTCCCTCGCTCTATCCAGCAAACCACCCCCCCTCTCCCTAGCTATTTTGTTTAATCTGAAAACCCCTAAAACCACAAGCCCCTCCGGTAGCCTACCCAGCCACCACACAGCCGCCAGACAAGGAGCAAGGACTACCACAGCAACCGTCAAGAACACCACTGCCAACTGTCAATTCCATTTTCTCTTGCTATTTGTGAGTTTTGCAGGTGAACGGGAAGACACGAGAAGACAGAGACAGAAGTTTATCAACCGTCACGCCAGGCCGACCTTGGGGAAACCCGCTGTGAGATTGTTCCCTTTTCTTTGTCCTTAACCGTTACAATCTAGCCTATTTTTCTTATTGGTTTACTGCTGCCAGTGTCATCTAGGGTCTTGGTTTATTGTTTGCTTGTGTGTTGCTGGATTACTTTAAATTAAAATTTGAGATATAATTGCGTGACCTTGAGCTACAGTCTGTGTGCGCGTGTTTATTAGTAGCCTCTTTGTTAGCATTATTGGTTCTTGTGGAGATTTGTATCTTTGATTTGCCAGCATAGACGGGAGTGTGCATTATGATACTTTGAGGTCATGTCCACGGAGGAGCGGTGCAGGTAGAGGGAAAAATAGGTTGGGGGAGATTCTGCGCATAGGGTCATGGAACATCGGAACCCTTACTGGAAGAGTTTTGGAGCTCGTGGATGCACTTAGAAGACGCAAAGTTAGAGTTGCTTGTCTGCAGGAGACAAGATGGAAGGGAACCAAAGGAGCTGAATATAACGGATACAAGTTGTGGCACTCAGGATCCAACGGATTAAAGAATGGAGTGGGATTCTTAGTTAGTAGAGAACTTCAGAACCAGGTGGTGGAAGTGAGAAGATACAATGACCGGATCATGGTGCTAAGGATGGTGATAGGGGAGGAGGCGATAGCAGTAGTGAGTGCCTATGCACCACATGTCGGGTTGGGAGAGAATGAAAGGAGGGAGTTTTGGGATTGCATGGATGAAGTTATAAGAAACATCTCAAGAGATGAGAAAGTTTGCATAGGAGGAGACTTCAATGGCCACATTGGAAAGGAGGAAGACGGGTTCCCAAGGACCCATGGGGGTTTCGGTTTCGGATCACGGAACGAGAGTGGGGCCACACTTTTGGAGTTTGCGGTGGCTCATGATCTAGGTATCATAAACTCCTTTTTTAAGAAGAGAGATTCACATTTGATCACGTTCAGCAGTGGAGGACGGGACACTCAGATTGACTACCTCATGATGAGACGATCGGATCGTGGCAGGTGGTGGGACTGTAAGGTATTTCCTGGAGAGACAGTGGTGACGCAACATAAACTCTTGGCAGTGGATATTATTATGCATAAGAGGCTTGTAGATGGGAAAAGGAAGAACCCTCAGATTAAGTGGGGAGCCCTAAAGGGAGAAAAGATAACGTTGTTCAGCAACAAGGTACTCGAAGAGAGACAGACCAGTATATGCGAGGACGCAAATCTATTGTGGGATGAGATGGCAGAAAAGGTGACCAAGACAGCAAAGGAGACACTTGGGATGACAGCAGGTAACAAAAGTGAACAGAGGGAGTCTTGGTGGTGGAACGACGAGGTGCAGATAAAGGTTAGAGAAAAGCAACAAATGTTCAGAGAGTTTGCCACATGTACAGAAAGCGACGAGAGGGCACGACTGAAGACGAGGTACAAAAAAGCGAAACGGGAGGCAAAGAAGATAGTTTCAGAAGCTAAAACCAAGGCTTACATAGAGATGTATAAACGCCTTGAAACTAAAGAAGGGGAGCACGCAATGTTCAAGATTGCAAAGGTTAGGGAGCGAAAAAGGCAGGTGGGAGTAGTGAAGTTTATAAAGGGAGAGGATGGACGCGTGTTGGTAAAGGAAGGTGAAATTAAAGACAGGTGGCAGACATACTTCCATGATCTTTTCAACAAGAGCAACTATCAAGAAGAAGAGGGAGAAAACACCACGAACATAGGAACATTTCGGAACAACTACTATTGTAGACGTGTCACCAAAGAAGAGGTTTTTACAGCTCTCAAGAAGATGGGAAGGAGGAAAGCGGTGGGACCCGATGATATTCCCATTGAGGTATGGAAATGTTTGGGGGATGAAGGTCTGAAGTGGTTGACAATGTTGTTCAACACTATACTCAAAACAGGTAACATGCCAAATCAGTGGAGAAGGAGCATTCTAATCCTTATATACAAAAACAAGGGAGACGCCCAAGGTTGCGAAAACTATAGGGGGGTAAAGCTGTTGAGCCACAAAATGAAACTCTGGGAAAGGGTAATCGAGACAAGATTGCGAAGAGAAACCCAAGTTACGGTAAATCAATTTGGATTTATGCCAGGAAGATCGACAACGGAGGCAATTCACATTCTTAGGAGACTAATGGAAAAATACAGAGAGAAGAGGAAGGACTTGCACATGGTATTCATCGATCTTGAGAAGGCGTATCACAGCGTACCACGGAAGGTGATGTGGGATGCCTTGGAGAGTAGAGGTATTCCTCAGAGGTACATACAGGCAATCAAAGATACCTATGCAAATGCAAAAACCAGTGTCAGAGCACCGGTGGGAGATACAGACTTCTTCCCAGTGGAGGTGGGACTACATCAAGGATCGGCATTAAGCCCCTTCCTTTTTGCGATTATTCTGGATGAGCTGTCGAGGTCTATCCAGGCTCATATCCCATGGTGTATGCTTTTCGCGGATGATATTGTCTTAGTGGCAGAAACGAAAGAAGAGCTAAACGTCCGTTTAGAGGAGTGGCGGACAACTTTAGAGCAGAGAGGCTTACGCATCAGTAGGTCAAAAACTGAGTACCTACATTGCCATTTTAGCGGACCAGACGAGGACGAAGAAGACGATCAACTGACTATTGGAGGCCAGGAGGTGCCAAGGACGACAAGGTTCAAACACCTAGGATCGTTTATACAAGAGGATGGTGACATTGACAGTGACGTAGTCCATCGGGTCCAGGCAGGTTGGAAAAAGTGGAGAGCAGCTACGAGCATCATATGCGACAAGAAGTTTCCAGAAAAACTCAAAGGTAAGTTTTACATAGTGGCGATCAGGCCAGCCATGATGTACGGCACTGAGTGTTGACCGATTAAGAAAAACCAAACCAGGAGGCTGGAGACAGCTGAGATGAGGATGCTGAGATGGATGTGCGGACATACAAGGCTTGATCGGATAAGGAACGAGGTGTTCCGGGAAAGATTACAGGTGGCAAACATCTCGGATAAAGTAAGAGAAGGAAGATTGAGATGGTTTGGACATGTGAGACGAAGAAGTCAAGCGGCGCCTGTCCGTAAGGTAGAGTTTCTCACGGTGGAGGGGAAGAGGGGAAGGGGTCGACCTAAGCTGACTTGGGACGAGCAGATCGGACACGATTTGACAGAGCTACACCTCTCCGAGGACATGATCTATGATAGGAGTACATGGAGACGTAGAATAAAGGTTAAGGATACATAGATCCTTTCCTAGGTTTCTCCACATAGGGGTCGTGAGTTGTGTCTTTTGGTGTCTCTAAGATTCATGATTTGAGGTTATATATGTTATATGCTCGTTTGCGGGATGGGGGTTGGGCTGTTTTATGATATATCTTTTGGTGGTCCCGGGTTCATGATAGGATATTACATGTGTTTTATGCTTCATTGCGGAATGGGCGGTTTATAAGCGGTATCTGTATACATTATCTTACATGCTTTGTTTGGGGGTCAGGATACCGCATGGTTGCTGGTGTGCTTGTATGTTAAATTATATGAGTGTTGCTTACCTGTTCCTGTTTAGTTTCTTCGGTGCCTCCTGGTTTTTTTTTGTATGCTACTGGATGTGGTCATATGTGGTTACGTTGGGATTTTTCATAATGTTGTAAAAAAAAATAAAATAAAATTTTAGGTGTGTGGGTGTGTGTGTATATGTAAAAAGAAAAAAAAAAGAAAAAAGAAAAAAGAAATTTTTGAGCCGGGGGACTCTAGCGAAGCAACCTCTATTCTACTTTTGTAGATAGGGGTAAGGTATGTCTTTATCTTTCCCTCCCCAGACCCCACTATAAGTGGGATTTTACTGGGCATGGATGTTGTTGTTGTTGTTGCCAGTAAATTCCGACAAACCTTTGCAAATTCCGGCCAAACTTGCCTGAAACTTTAAAATATCGCCTGAGACTAACCTATACTATCGAAACTGGCTTTTAAACAAGCGTAAAACATGTAAAAACAACCTCTAAAAATGGTATGTTTATGCTATGCGCCTTAACTGTTTCAGGCCCTTACTTTTTAAGTGTCTTGCGGCTTGAGGGTGCCTATCGCCTACGAAACCTATGTTAATGAGACTTGTATGGATGAACATACTGCCTTAACATAGAACAAATAGAGAAACTACTATATGAATATATAATGAACCAAACATGACAGTTATTTCAAATAAGAAAATGCTTGATAAGATCTTATGATACAACATTAGTCAGTGCGTAGTTTGGTCATTTGGCTTCCATCTTATATGAGGCACACATGGCAAATTTCAAAACTGATGTATGTAATACAAAACTACCAAATTATCAGCCATTTAACAGGAATATGCTGAAAGCATACCTTAACAGATGAAATGAAGGGCATCCATCGGGGAATTGCTTCCCTGTCAAGATAACAATTATAGGCTACCGAAATTGGCACATCGATCTCCATTTTAACCCTGCACAAATCAACATTCAGAAGATTGAAAGGAACCGCACTTGTTCTGTAAGTTTTCAATTCAAATTGGAACAAAATAGTGCATCCAGATGAACCAGGCATCAGAATTGTAAGTTGTAACAATTATACTAATCGGTAGATGAAGAAACACGATAACAATTCAATGTCATTAATTTTCGATATCAAAAAACTAAAAGGATGGTAAACACGAACGTATGATGAGTTTAAATAGAAGAGACGTACGTGCAGTCCTGCCATTCCATGAGGACGATCGATCGTCGAGGTTTGAAAATCGTTGTGGTGTTACGCCCATGGTTGATTGACCGGATCGCCCGTCGTCCGGTGAATGGCGAAGATGAAGGAGATACCAGTGAGAATCTGGTTGAAATGCGGACACCGTTTCGGGTTGTTCTGCGTGATTCGACGGCGGTTGAGGTGGCGACGGAGAAGACGGCAGCCGATGACGACATCAGAAAGGGGAGCGACCAACGGAAGACTGTTTGGGGCTCATCAAAATCCTGTGGTGGATGTTCCTTATTGGCCTCCGCTGACCCCACGAACTACACCACGAGTCCACGGTGAATACGCTACAGTTAAAATTCGTGTCACTGGAGAACTAATAAAAACTGAGAAGTAGGTAAAATTCATTATTAAATCACGCATATTATGTCAAGAAAAATTTAAAAATGCAATTTGATAGGAAAACATATAATATAAGAAAAGTAAAAAAAACTACATCATTTGATACGACATATTTAGGGTTTAGGGTTTTAGTATGCATATTGCTTCGGATGTGTTAGTGTGGTCAAGTATATAAAAATGCACATCAAGTTACGGTGACTTATTTATGGTGATCGAAACACGAATGTAAAAAAAAAGTTTACATATGATACGATTATTAATTTTTTAACTAACAAACAAAGTTTATCAAAAGAAAAATCAAGTTATATATATTACAATAAATAAACTATAAAGTATAAACTTTAAAAATTTTAGAAGGTTCAAATAATATTTTACAAATTTAAGAACAAGTTTTCAAATTCTTGAAAGTTATTGATAGTTTATTTACGTTGTTTGTAAATGAGTGTATATAATGTTTATAGGGGTCGAAGCCTCGAAGGTCATTTTTTAATAATATTCTTTATTTCATTTTATCAAGTTCTATTTTGTAAGATTTAAAATTGCATTACGACTGAGAGAGTAAACACTAATTGATGCTAGAATACGAGATCATATATAATAGTCAATATAGATGAAGGTCTTAATAAATTAAACCTTTTTTTATCTTTTAGGATCGAGAAATTTATCTTCATCTTCATTGTATCCTTTTCGGATCTATCTAGTTTACTAAGGTGAAGATATAATTTAAATCTAAGGGGCTGTTTGGTAGCATCTGAATGGGTCCAAATTTAAACCATTCATATTCAGACCGTTTATTTCGGACGTCTGAACAAAAAAAACACCTTAATCAACATCTAAATGATTCGGGCCTTGAACCAAGTCTGAATGAAAAAGGAAGGGGTGGTCGTCCTTCCCGTCGCCTCCCCCACTCCCCAATCCCCACCGTCGGCTTCCACCTTTCCCACCAACGACCGCACCAAAACAAAAGAACCCCCGGAGAACATTCATCAAGAAGATGAGCATACATAGTTTGAAACGTTACGTTGATTGAATGAAATTAAATGATGATCTTGATTCTTGACTAAAGAAATACATACCAATGCAATAAAGAAGGTTGCTATCCTATGCGCCATAAAATCAATGATTATAGGGCTGTAAACGAACTGAACGTTCAGCTTTTGTGAATTGTTCGGCGAGAAGTTCGTTTAATAAATGAACGAACAAGAACAAGAAATTTCGTTCGTTTAGTGAAACGAACGAGCATGAACAGAGGTCGTGTTCGTTCATTTGTGTTCGCGAACGTTCGATAACATATTCGTTTACGTTCGTTTATGTTCGGTTAAGTTCATTTATTATATTTAATCACTAAATGTGTTGTATATTTTTCATTTTTATTTTTAGTTTAATACTATAATATTTAAGTTATTTTTAGTTTATAATATTTTAATTTATATATTTATAAATGATTATCTCTAATTCTTGAGGTTAAGAATGTTGAATTTTATTGTTTAAATAATATGTTTTTGTTAGCGTTCGTGAACAAACTAAATTTCTTAATGAACAAACACGAACAAGAATCTTCGTTCGGTAAGCGTTCGAGAACCGTTCGTGAATAAGTTAAAAGTTAAACGAATGAACAAGAACAAAGGTTCATTTGTGTTCGTTCGGTTCGTTTACAGGCTTACCCATGAACCCAACACCTTGGCTTTTCCTTCCTTTGATTTAAACGCCCCTAATTGGAGCTTCTTAGCTTCTTTTTCTTATTTACGATCATACCTAACAAAATGGGCAGATTGGGTAATGGGTCAGAGTGAGTGCAAGTCAAGATGAGTGCGAGTCAGAACATGTTTTTTAGCAAAATCAATTGCATTCATATAGTTTTTGGTTAACCGTATTGACCCGTGTCACACCCCAAAATTCTCACGTATGGTGTCAGTCCACTTGGGTGTGACGTAGCCAGAATCACAGCTCATGGTCATATAGAACACTCTATATGCGTTTTCAAAATACATTGTTTGACATAAATTCAACCAAACAGTTTGATAAATAAGCAGCGGAATAATCAGTTGTTAGACATTACACTGTTTCAAAAAGTACATAACATAAATTAAAATTGTTTGATCAAATATCATGACATAAAAGCATGCAAATTTTAAGCTCGTGTCCTTAGGTGCGTTTCCTGAATCCGTATGTTTGTCAGTTATCTGAGAATACAAGTTTAAGAAAAAAAGTGTCAACACAATGGTTGGTGAGTTCATAGGTTTTGATTTACATAGATAGTAAGAAAACATGTGTCATGCTGTTTATTAAAATGTTAGTCCCGAGCCCTAGGCTCCAAGTGTTAGTGCGTCACTACCGAACTAGACTTGTTAGTCCTTGCTTCCGTTATGTCTCATAATAACATAGCAAGATAGGTCGAGATTTCACGTGTCCTGACCTCCGGTCAGTATTGTGCCAGGTGGGGTTCGTCACACCCAAACAGATCTATTCAAACTCACCTCGTTGGTTGTACATTAACGGTAGGACTTTGTGAGGGCTTGTTATGATTACAACACTTATGTTTGTCTAATAAACCAGCATACACAGATAATGTTGTACAGTAATAGTGTTTGACTCGATTCAACAAGTATTCTCCTCCTATTTGAAAAGCTTGTAAAAGAGTAAAGATGGGCCGTAAACTCACCTTAGTGATAATGAAAGAGTGTAAGCGTAAGCTCCTGCGTCGTAGAGTGGTCGGTCACCGGCTACCTATATCGTATACCATACGTGAGTTCATGTAAGTGGTCGTGTTTGTGTACGTGCTCGTGTTTGTGCTCAACTGTGACACCCCGTAAATTCCAGGTCAGCTTATCATTTATTTAAATGCTTTATGTACACGTGGCACTAGAATTAGTTTAATTTAGTGCGACACGTGGCACGACAGTACGAACACCGACACATGACAAGATAATTCGAGGAATTATCGACAAACAGCACACACGTGTCAAAATACACGAACGTTGGTGAACGTCTAGCACACTGTGTAGCACAACACTCGAAACCTCACGAAACTCACACATTGAACTTGGAAGTTCAAACGAGGCCAAACGATCGTTCGTAGACGTGAAAACGACGATGAACGGATCAAACTCATTAAAATAGGCTTATTGGGCTCATCAGGGGCCCATTGTGGTACGCGATGGCCCAAAAAGAGTCATTGTCGCTATGCGCGACAAGCAGCGCGGGGGTTGACTCCCGAAATCCGCCACGGTACGCGATGAAGATTTGAAAGCCCCACCGCGGTACGCGACGCCGCCCAGTCGACAATATCTTTATAAAACCAAGACCATCATGCCTACACTACCTATGTCACTCATTTCTTCCGGTTTTACACGCCATAGCTCGACTGAGTTCGTCTTCTACACCCTGAAATCACCATTAGCAGCCATTAGAGCTCCTTTGAAGCTCCAAACTTAGAGGGTTGAAAGCTTGGAAGCTTGAAGAGAGATTGTGGAACTCGAAGACCATCACCACCACTTCAATCCTGTTCAAACCAGTTGTCCAGAAGCTGCTAACATCACCACTCACCAGTTCTTGAACCCTTTGAGGTAGTTCTCATGGTTAAAACTCGTTTTTCGCATTATCACACTCACATGCAATGGGTGAAACCCACATGCAAGCACATATCCTTCACATGCACGAATTTCTTGTGATATTAATCTGGGTTTGATGATTAATCAACTGATATTGATGATCCATGATGATATTATAAGTATTTGTGACAACCTATGGTTATGTGTTTATGAAAATCTCATGATTTGTGTATAAAGTGTTGAAAAGATGCCATACATGTATGATCTAAGGTATTCTAAATGATTTTGGATGTTTATAAATGTTTATTGATGACGTTAGAAGATCATTACATGGTTAAATCTTGTTAGATTGATTAAAAATGGGTTTTGATGAGACTTTCTAATAATAGAAACTTTTTGGTTATAAAATAGTGTTATGGATGAAAAGGTTAATGTTAGTAACTTGCTTGTATGTGGATTTGCTATTAGAATGTTAATAGGATGAGTTGGATGATTGAAATGTGGTTTTGATAATGTTTATGGTCACATTTAGCATAGTTACTATTTTTAGTAACTTTTGTCGTCAAAATATTGATTATTGATAATGTGGGTTATATGAGCATGTCTAAGTGATGTTAAATGATTTATGAGTAAAAATGGATTAGAAGTGTTTAGGTTGATCATTTGGACAAAATAGCCAAAGTTGCTATTTATAGTAACTTTATTTTTACAAAAACCAACTTAGGAACATTTTGTGTGATTTGAGCTTGCTAAATGGCTTATTATGTTGTAATATGATGATTAGACTCTAAGTTAGATGGTTTCCGATATCACGAATGCTATAAATGGAAACTTTCCATTTTAGGAAACTTTTGTGTGCTAACATGATGAAAACGACTTATGTGAACTTGTATGATGATGTGCTATGTGTTAACATGATCACGTAGGATTAACGAGCATGCTAGAACTTTAAAACAATATGCTTTGTGAAACTTTCTATAAATGGAAACTTACTATAAATAGTAAGTTGTCCATATACGCGGTTTGCGCGTTTTGCACACGACGAGCACTTACACGATTGCTACACGATTCACAACCGTCACACGGTTCACCAACGGGTCGTTCACTTGACACGGTCAACTTTGGTCAAACACGGTCAATGTGGACCAACACGGTTAAACACGGTCAATGTAGACCAACACGAGCAAACACGGTCATTGTGGACCGACACGGACAAACATGAACAACCGATAGTTGTTGAGCACAAACACGAGCACTAACACGAACACAGTCGTTACACGAACTCACGTGCGGTATACGATATAGGTCGCCGGTAACCGACGCGCGGACTACACTACTTGACGCATCAGGAGCTTACGCTTATCCTTGTTCATTTCACTAAGGTGAGTTTACGGTCCCTCTTCACTCTTTTCAAACGCTTTTAAATAGGGGAGAATACTAGTTACATCGAGTCAAACATTACTGCTATTACAAACATTTTTGTGTATGCTAGTTTATTGGACAAACATTAAGTGTTGAACTCGTAACAAGTCCTCACAAAGTCTTACCGTTAATGTACGAATAACGTGGTAGATTTGGATGGATCCATTAGGGTATGACCAACCCCACGGGGCACAATGTTGACTGGATGTCATAACCCGTGCAAACTCTGATCTAATTTACTGTGTGTACGAGACACAGTGGAGGCAAGGACAAACATGTATAGTTCGGTAGTGACGCATTGACACTTGGAGCCTAGGGCTCGGTACTAACATTTGATAAACAACATGACACACTTTTATTACTATATGTATATCAAAACCTGTGAACTCACCAACCATTGTGTTGACACTTTTCAAACTTGTATTCTCAGGTAACTAGCAAGCTATGGATATCAGGAATGCACATGTTAAGGGACGAGCAATAAGAACTGCATGCATTTCTGTTTTAACATTTGAAACAAATTTTATTTATGATATGTATTGATACAGCGTAGTGTCTGACAATTTGTATTTCCACTGCATGTTTTAAACTTATTTTTATTTCCGCTGCAATATTATTTACATTCCGCTGCAAACTATTTCATTGTCATATTATGTCAAATATTGGTTTTGTAAACGCATATAGAGGTGTTCTATATGACCATTGAGCTGTGATTCTGGCCACGTCACACCCACGTGGACTGACACCACGAGTCGTTTTCGCATTATCATAGGTAGTCAAATAAGCATACAAGTCGTTTTCGCACATTAAAGTTACCTAAAAAGGAAAGTTTCTAATTCTAGCATGATTATCATCGGAAACCATCTAACTTATCATGCAATAATCATATCAAGTCATATTAAGTCATTTAGCATGCTCAAAACATATCTAGCATTTCTAGATCGATAATTCACGAAATAAAGTTACTAAAAATAATAACTATGACATATATCATTCAATTGATTATTCTAAGCATTCCTAAACCATCCTTATGCCAAATATCATCAAATAATATCATTTATCAACATCTAAACATACATATTTTGACTAAATCATCATTTAGCAATATTTATGCCACAAAAGTTACTATAAATAGTAACTAGGCCCAATATGACCACAATCAAATCCCAAATCATTTTCCCTAGCATTTTATCATCATATAATTATTCTAATAACCAATCCATACACTTGCATGTTCATCATTTCATCAATATCACCATATTGTAACTTAAAAGTTACTAAAAATAGCAAGTTCATCAAAAATCCACATTTTAACCATTTTGACAATTCCAAATCATGTAGTACATTACCAATAACATCAATAATCATCAAAAACTCATCTAACCATCTTAGATCACACATGCATGTAGGTTTTTCACCTGTTCATGACCAAATCTAGCATTTTACACATACACATTATCATGGATCATCAAGATGTCACCAAATCATCCTAGATCATCAATATACATCCTAAAATCAACAAACCCAGATTCATCCATCAAGAAATTCGTGCATGCAAGGCTAGATGTCACACCCCGGGCTCTCGGCGGCCCGAGCGCTGCGACCCGAGTTGGTTTCATGGATAATACAGTCTCGGTCAGAGTTTATTATTCATGTTAATATGTTTCAGCGGAAGCATTGTTTCATGAATTCGTAATTTTATAAATAATTCATATGGATGTGAAAACCATATTTTTCATGATTTTAATTAGTTCATACGCGTGGGGTATGAAAAACCACATTTTCATCGCCTGTAAATAACTTTTCAGGGTTTTATGAAATTTCATATGCATAGATATGAACATAACATTTTATTTCCTTTTAAACCGAGTTTTACAAACATATATTTACATATATTGGTTTACATGGGACTTAGAGGTATAACTCCAATCGCTCCTCGGTTTCGCCACAAGATTTTTATTTAAGGCGTCATAGGCCCTAAACCTCTAATATTGCTTCTGATTTGTCATTCATTATTACCTGAAAAGTTTTTGAAAATAAAACATCAACATAATGTTGGTGAATACAAATAACAGACTCGATATGTAAGCATAGCATATTCGGTCCTTTAACCATAATTAATAGTGGCAATACTACACATTTAGCAGGTTATTTCACTGATCGATACAACCACTGCATACCCTGGCTTGTACTGTCACTGGTTAGGAACAACAGCGGAGTGCGTCTTACAATTGTTCCCTCCAGCCCACAGCCCGTCACTGGTTAGGTTGCCTGCGGAGTGCGTCTTACGTATAACCTTCCAGCCCACGATGCCAGCCACGTATGGGAATTTCACCCATAGCGGATACAATTTGCAAATTGTACGTATACTAATGGCCTAAATGCTGGTCTAATAGTATCCCTTTATGCGTTAAAGTTTAACATACCATGCTCATAAAAATGCATTTATAAATTTAAAAACAAGTTAGATGTATTCACATGAATTGTTGGTTCACTGAGTGACAGCTTAAACTTCTCGATATAAATTTGGGCAGCGTTTCCGATTAATCTATTCTTACAATTATTCTGCAAAGAAGATTTACTTATTTATTTATTTATTTATTTATTATTCTATATATAATTAGAGGTGGGGGGAATAGTGATTGTGGGCCCCACTTTTTTTTTTCTCTTACACCCACTCCCACATACACACACACACATACATATATATATATATATATATACACACATTGAAAATATTAAACAAATATATTTATTAAATAGTGTGTGAGTTTTACGTATGTTTATTGAGTTAACCAAATAAACACGTGTTTTGTTTTTTTCTCTTACACACACTTCCACATATTATATATATACACCCACTCCCACATATTATATATATACTGGTATATTATTAAAAGAGATAAGAGGAATAGTAAAATGGGTCACTTAAACTTTATCTGTACCATTGATTTGGAATTTTGAAAATCAAAATGTGGTGCACATTGAATATGAATAAAAAATTGGTTTTGAATAAACAAATCAGTTTTAATGTGGGTTAATATGAACCACGTATTTATTTTCAAGATCCAAATAGGGTTTAGGGGTTTTCTCTATATGATTGGTGAAAAAATGTGGTCATTTCTACGGTTTTGGTGGTGTTCGGAAAAATAATTGTTATTTGTTTGTTTTCATAGAAAATCGATGTGTGCTTAGGGATCTGGGGTTTTTTTAATTCAACCAATTGGTTGCAGATGAGAAGGATATTGCCAGTTTTTTTTAATTATTTTCGTAACATATTTGTATGGATTTTGTATGATTTTATGTTTTTATAAGAAATTTGTATAGAGTTCATGATAATAGATTCGATTTTGCTATGTAACTTATGTTTCTGCAAATGACATATAATACCCGTTGTCAAGAGTGTACTGTGATGACCCGCCGCAACGCGCGGCGGGTATAAACCTAGTTATTATTAATTACGATTTACTCTTACGATTATTATTATTATTATTATTATTATTATTATTATTATTATTATTACTACGATTATTATTATTATTATTATTATTATTATTATTATTATTTTTTTTTTTTCTTTGCTAAGATAATTATTATTATTATATTATTATTATTACAATGATAATCAATAGTATTATTTTATTATTATTATTTTAAGTAAACTAAAATTTTGAACATATATATACATATGGTCGGATCTTAACCCTAACCTTATAAGTTAGTATTTTAATAAAACTTTAAATTTATGAGTTTAACTAAAAATTAGATATTATACCTAAACGAACCAACTTCTTAATCTTGACTTTGTATATTGATCAGCACCTCCTAGCATCCAGATCTTCTCTATCCTTCTCAAATGTGTGTGTATGGTTTTTGATTTCACAGAAAGTAAATTATACGATTATTTATAGGCCTTCAAAACTTGTTGTCCAAGAATTTCATAATTGTTTGTTTGATACGTTTTTTATAATCGATCAAATGGAATCCTTGTAATACTTCTAATTGTGCGTAAATCTTCCACGTCAATTTAGATTGATTTTAATTGTACATAACTTATATAATATTTTATTATTATTAATTAATTTAGCTCAAATTTCGTTTTTCGCTTATAACTTTTAAACTATAATGTTTTATAAAATTGTAAAAATACTGCTAGGACCAGTTCATTTTTCTCTACGTTTTAACCTAAGTTTCGTTAAAAACGGAGAAAGTTTAATTATAATATATTTTATAAATTTTGAGCGGTTTCCTATGATATTAAATAACCGAATAGGCATGTCAAAAATTTGTAATAATCATTTTTACTCGTTACTTACTAGTACGTAAGTGTCACATATGTGTATATAATAACCAGATTTTTAAAATTATAATATTAAACAATATATTTTAAAAATAATTATGCATGTGTTACACTAGAGGGCTTGCATGTGGGTTTTAAGCATTGTGAGTGTCAAAAATGTATTTTGGACATTGGGCTACTTTCAAATGCTTCAAGAGGCTGAAATGATGAGTCCTCTAGCTGCTAAAACTTCTGGATAGCAAGGTTCTTCAGCAACAAGAAGATGATGATGATGAATGGTGTTCTAGGGTGTCACACCCTGCGCCGCGTGCGGAATCCACGGCGCGTGACGTAATGATTACATAGCCATAGTTGAAGATCTCCCTTGACTTCTGGTTTACATAGATACTTGCTCCTCCGTTCTTGAGCTGGTGGGTGATTTGTAACCTGAAACATGTAGATAAAAGATTCAACTACAAATAGTAATGAGATTCATAGGTTTTGTTGGTGTAAAATGATTGTTCAAACAATGATTTTAATGGTATAGTAATCACAAGTGATCAAACAGGTACTTTGAAATTGAATCTACTTGAGCATGCACACATCAAACCTACTGATCTTGTGTTCTTGTGCTAACGTTTGGCTACCCACCAATCGCCGTTATGCTAACGTCTGGATACCCACCAGAACGTCGTTATGCTAACGTCTGGCTACTGTCACACCCCAACCGACGGCGGAATAACGTCGGGGCGCGACGGCGACTGTTCAAAAGCTCAAGATCAACTATTAAAGTTATAAAATTTATTACATTCCAAATTAAGTGTCATACAAGTAGTTCAAATACATAACATAACTAAACAAGTTCATAGTTCAAAGTTTATTCTAAGCCCAAGAGTCCTACATGATCCTCATAGCTTCACTAGTTTGTACCTGAAACATGTTTAGATTCAAAGGTCAACTATAAATAGTTGGTGAGAACATAGGTTTTGACACCAAAAGTTAACAGTTCAAAAAGATAAGATTTGCCATTTATATGTAACATAGTGATATAAGGCAATATGTGGAAACATACACATGTAACTATTGCAGATCAAACCTTAGTTAACCTAGTTAGGCATAGTACTCCATACTACCCTCAAAATAGTTAAGTACCGTGTGATCACCGGCTGGGTGGAGTGGTCAGTTCAATAGATCTATTATCACAACAGTATGGCTTTCACAAGTTAATGATCAATGCACAAGTTAAGTATAGTTAAGATGGTAGTTCGGGACATATAGCTCAAATCCACATAGATACAAGTTTGAATTGCTAGAAAATAGTTCAAAGTTAAACATGTTCCAGCCCCGATGATTTTATAAGCAAAAACAAAAGAAAAGGGGGCTATGTAACTCACATTGTATGATTGATGATTGACTTCTTGATTGTCGTTTATATGGAGACTTATAACTTGGTTCCTATAACATAATGAATTTCCATTGAGTTTGTGGACCTACTATAGTTTATGTGATGGTGCTTGTGTTCTATTTGTCGAGATTTTATTAAAACAATAATGTCCTAACTTATACATGAAATATTATTTTATAATGTCTTGAAATTACTAAGTGTTGGATTTTATAAAAATTTCGTCATTATAGCGACGTATTTTAGAAAATTACCATTTTGCTTAACAACTTCAAAACCCATAATTTAAATCAACTTATATAAATATATACAAGTATATATATATTATATCACATCATTAAAGTGTGCATATGAAATATATATACATTTATATATGTGAAAATGATAAATATTTATGTAAAAATGTCTGAGTTTATAAAACTGCTTTTGGACAGATTTTGTCCGTCTTGTTCGGATAGACTTTAAAAATAGAAGTAGTTTGAATAAAATTATGAAACTTCACAGTATACTATTTTAAGGTGTTTTGAACAAGTTTCATTTAGAAAATGTTTCGTGATTTTGCTTGTAAATGGGTCAAAACAGTAATACAAGTGTAAGTCCTTGAAGTTTCTGTTTTGACAGATTTAGTCCAGAGAGTTCGGGTTCATTTTTGACATAGTAAACCTTTGAGTTAGATTATGAAACTCTCCATTCTACCATTTTAACATATTATGAACAACTTTCTTTTAGGAAAGTTTTCATGATTCGGACCTTAAGTAGGTCAAAACAGCTGCACAAGTTAGGGGGTACAAATCCGCGCACTAATCTTGTGAAGGCTGTTTGGGGTATCATTTGGTCGAGTTAGAGGCTGAATAAATAGTGCATGGAAAGCTAACTCAATGAAATTAGTCATGGAATCTGAGTTTGTTCCATTTGGAGTTTTTATGACCATTTTATGACTCTTTGAAGTCGGGACAACAATCTGCCAGAATCTTCATGAATGCATGTTTGTGTGTGTAGTTATGAAAGATCTTTTTAAAACGAGTTTTTTTTTTTTTGAGGCTTTACACCACTAATAGAGCTGAGAATGATGAAGAATAATAATATTCATCAATGATTATTATTTTGCTCATACAAATACATGCATGCATGAATCAAGTCACCAAAACAAGTTTTTGGACTTGAAAAACTCATTTCTAGTACATGCAACTTTGTTGCATGTAGAGTTTTAGGTCATGGCTTCAATACCCACGACTTTAGAGTATTAAATGGTGAATATTTCATGTTCAAAACCAGGTCTTGGCCATGGTTTAGAAAGTGTATGTGATAGAGTGTAAAAATGTGAAGAAAAGTGAGTTTTGGAAGTAAACCGTTCGTGTAGTCACCTTGAGCTTGTGTGGCTTGATCCTAGCTTTGCTCCTTGGCTTCTTGGATGCTTGAAATGACCAAGATTGAGAGGATTAGGGGCTGGAGTTGGCTGTAACAATGAGAGAAGTAGAGAGAATTTGGAAATTTTGAAAGAGTTGAATGTGTGTGATTGTGTAGGTGAAAGAAGAGGTTTTAAGGAGAGAGGAGAGAGGGGAGTGTGTGTTGGTTAGTGGGAGTGAAGGGATTGGGGAAGAGATTGAGTGTGTAAGAGAGATTTGTTGACTTGGTGAGAACATTTTTGTTTTCTAGTATTTGGAATGAATATTGTATGTATGTATGTATAAGATTATGAATGTAGTCATGATCTTATATATTATACATAAGTATAGGTGAAAGATATAAAAATATTGGGTATTATGGTGGTTAAATCTTGTATCGGGTATAAATTTTGATATTATTTATACGCGATTATTTTACGATAATTAGTAAAATAATAAAACTTACTAAAATAATTAAATTTTAGTAACTAACAAGATTATTAAATAATGTGTCGCGTATCATGACCGTTTTATCCGGCTAAACACCAATATCTTTCGTTGTCATGAATTTTAATGCGTCAAATTGCGAGAATTACTAATTGCAAGACTATGAATATTGCTAAACTTTAACCGAGAATAAACATTTAATTATTACATTTCGAAAATTCCGTCATAGTCAACGTTAAATACACTAACGATGTTAAAAAGTCAAATTCGAAAATTGACGGATGTCACAGCTACCCACCAGAACGCCGTTATATGATACTTGTTTTCCCGCATATGATCATACCAGTACTACCAAGGGCTTGATAACAAGTTAATGATGTTCACATAAGAATGTGCCCAAATAGCCTCCACACAACCAAAGTTCCCAAGTGATACGCTTGATTTAATGATTTGATAAAAGATTTACTCGATAATAGTTTGTCATGATTTTCCTGATGAAACCAATAAATGATTTCACAGGAGTTGATAAATGTTTATCATCATCCAGATGATACTGATATATGATTTCACAATATTTGATAAAATATGTTTTGAAAATGCATCTACATGTTCCACCCCGAGTTTTGGTAAACATTTAAAGAAAGAGAGGAGGGGCTATGATCTCACCTGTTTATCGAAGTGTTTTGATATTGAAGTATCACTCAAGATTTGAAGAGAATTCTGCAATTCATTAATGTTTTATGAGTTTATCGAATTTGAATTGGATTATCAGAATATTCCTTGACTTTTGATAACAAGGAATCGTAGTTTAAGTCATCAAACTGATCTTAATCCTTAATCAACCTCCTTAAATTAATATTGCACAAAGTGCGATAAACAAGGAACCTATAATGATTTAGGTTCTTATTAAGGAGTTTATGACTTACATGATTAATCACGACTTTTTCGGATTAATCAAATAGATGTTGATTGTTGATTATTTCACTAACGATTTCCTAGATGAATTTCTGGCTTAGGAATAGTCAATCCTTGTTATTGATCATTTAGGTATCATGAAACATGAGAATGTGATATTAAAATAGGTTTAATAACCATGCTCAATGTACTAATCTGACTGTTATCATAACCATCAGATCGTTATTCCGGTGATTATCTTTATGCTTGTCATTAGTTTGAAACACTTGAATTTAACCTAGCATTTCAAGAAATGATCAAGACAATCACAATAATTGTTACACTCAAATGGTTTAAACCATTTTAATCTAAGATATAGTTTCATGAAAACCGGGCATTACAACGGCTCAAAACAAGGATTTACCCGTTAAAAGTCCGAGTTCTTCATTTATAATCATTCCTAGCCATCATCTAGGCAATAATCAACAACCCTAACTATCTCATTACGTTCAAAAACAAGATCTAATCAATAAAGATCGAGCTAGAAGATTAAAAACGAACCGTTGCCTAATCTGACGGATTTATGCGGTTAGAAAAGCTATCCAGACTTGTAGATACGAACCCTGGTGCGATCCGGATGTTCGGAATCCTTCAAAATTGGAGTTTGGATGCTAAAAAACTTGATTTTGTGAGTTTGGAAGTCGAAAACGTCGAGAAGAAGAAAATAATATAGTTTCTAGATGCCATCTGACATTCTCATTCGATTTGCCGACTCTGCAGACCCCAGGCGCATCGCCCCACCTCGGAGGGTGGCCCGGGGCGTACCGCGCGGAGTGGGAATCTCAGATATTTTGGTTGTCCTTCGTTTCGCGATTCCGGGAGCATACGAACTCCGTTTTGCGCACGGTTTTCGCCTACGTTCACGATTTTTCGAGCTCTTTCCAATGGTTATAATTTCAAGACTTGAAGATTTTAGAATATTTGATCTCATATTTATGTTATATTTGACTCGGTGTATCTTGAAATCGGAGCTTCGTTTTGCGATTTCGCTTACACTCATTTTCTTCATTTCCGAGTTATGATTCTAGACATGAAATCGGTTGGTCATCTATTTGAATAAGCATCATGTGATGAATGTTTCTTTGAGATCTACTAACACCAGATTCCTAAGTAACTACAAGTCATGAACTGATATGATATGATATGGTCCTTGTGACACATACGTAATAATGAATGTGGATTTGTCTGTTAATTTGTCTGGGCCCCGAATACTTTAGTTGAGCCTAGAAATATGATCGAATCCTTGTTGGGCCTTACCGGGTCTCTCGTGTCTAGTCCAATGTTGACGGATGTTACATAGGGAGCTTCCTTCAAGGTTTCTAAGCTTCAAACCTCCCTTCAATGGCTTCCAATGGCTTCCAAATGGGGGTTGCAGGTGCTGGGGACGTGAAATGGCCGAAGTGTTGAGTGCAAGTTCGGTTAAAATGAGTGGAATAGGTAGTATAGCCATCATTTGTCTTGGTTTTATAAGATTTTGGCGACTGGGTGTCGTCGCGTACCGCTGAGAGGGTCAAAAAGATGCTCAGCGTACCACAAAGAAATTCGGGAGTTCAAAATATGTCACATCCCAACCGACGGCGGAATACGTCGGGGCGCGAACGTGACTGTTCAATAGCTCATGATCAACTAAACGTTTCATAATTAATGCAACCAAATTTCAATGTCTTACAATTCGAAGTAAACAAAGTTCAAACAAACAAAGTTCAAATAACTAAAGTTAAAGTCTAAATTATTTTTAAAGCTCTAAAGTCTAAGCATCTTATGTGTTCATCCCAAAGTTCTCTAAGTTGCACCTAAAACATGATAAAGTTGAAAATGTCAACTACAAAAGTAGTTGGTGAGATAATAAACTCGGCCGACTCGGCCGAGTACTCGGGACTCGGCCACCTTCTGAGGCGATTTCTTGCAACTCGGCCCACTGTACTCGGAAATGGTTCAACTTGGATTTACTCGGGTGTACTCGGTCTACTCGGACCAACTCGGGTCCAACTCGGGGCAACTCGGTCCAACTCGGGTAACTCGGATTTTAACTGTTTTTGACCGATTTTCACTATTTTTAACCAAATTTTACTGTTTTTCACTGATTTTCATTGTTTTTTACTAATTATTGTTTGATTTTCACTTTTTTACATAAACATGCCTTGCAAGACGGGATTTTCACTTGTTTTTTTTACCGATTTTAACATGTATCTTTTTTATTTTTATTGATATTTTTTATTTGTTATAAATACTAGTAAACTAATGATATTTAACATATATATAATTTTATAAAAATTATTTTCTTTATAAATTATCATATCCGAGTACTCCCCGCCTAGGCCGAGTACTCGCAACTCCCCAGTCCACCGACCTGGCAGCGCCTAGCGATTTCTCCAACCATGGTTGGAATCATGTATCATAAACATATCAATAGATAAGGCTTAATGTGGAAACATACATTAAACTATTGCAGATCAAACCTTAGTTAACCAAGTTAGGCATAGTAACACATACTATCCTTATAGTTCCAATAGTTCAAATTGTGCACAATAGTTCAAACATACAAAGCTCAATAGTTCAATAGTTGGTAACTGAGTGATCACCGGTTGGGTGGAATGGTCAGTTCAATAGCTATCATCACAACAGTCAGGCTAATATAGTTAATGATCAATGCAAGTTTTGAGGATAGTTCACATGTAGTTTCGGACAAAAGCTCAAAATCAAAAGATAAAGTTCATAGATACATATTGTTCAAATAGTTGAAATTCATGTTTCATCCCCGATGTTTTGGAAACAAAATCAAATCAAGAAAAGGGGAATATGAAACTCACCTGGATTAGTTGAATAGCTAAGTTGTAAGCTTGTATAATTGTAGGTCCAAATTTGTGAGAAGCAATTCCTCACAACAAACCTATAGTTTCAAGTTCATAGTTCTCTAAGTTCAATAAACTTCTAAATAGAGTTCTAAGGCATTATAGGTTCAAGGTCTAGGTTTTAAATAGGTTTGGAAAATCAAAGTTAAGTTAGGTGATTTGATAAACACAACAAAATGATTATATATATTTCCAATTAAAATTTGCTAAATACAAAATCTTATGTTGATATGTTTTAATATAAGGTTTTTAAGTTAAGTTTATTACTATTTTATTTAAATAGCACAAATTTATTTAAACAAATATATTTTCTGGTCTATATACTAATTTCAGAAAATAAATACATTTTTCTGAAAATAAAAATCTAGATTTATAATATTTATAATTCAAGTTAAATAGCATTTTTTTTATTCAAATACAACATTTTTATTCAAACAAACATATTTCAGAGATGAATTTAATACAAATAATTCATATAAAAAATTTTAAGAATTTTTAAATATAAATTAGTATTTTTAATAATTAATTTATTCAGTTATATAATGCTTTTAAAATCAAAATAAATAGTTTTCAGGAATGAAAATTAAAATAAAAATTTTATAAAGTTTAAAAGTGTTTCAGAAAGGTTGTGTAATGTTTCCAGAATTTTTTTAAGAGTTTAATTATTTTAATAAATATGTTATGCCGATTAATAACACTTTTAAATCAATTTTAATAGTTTTGCTGCATAAAAGTAATTATAAAAATTTGGGCAGGTTTATATGAGTTCCAGAAATGTTGTATAATTTTCTAGAATTTTATAAATAGTTTTGTTATGTTTTTATAATTTAAATATGTATTTATAACCATGAATATTAGTTTTTATTATTAAATAAAATTGACTTCTTTCCCAAAAATTTTTTTGGGATTCTAGAATAGTTCTAAAAGATTTTACAAGATTTTTATAAAATTTTTCGGATTTTTAAATGGTTCAAAACTGATTAAAAACAAAATAAAAGAAAAAAATGGTTTTAAATGGGTTTGAACACACGACCTGTGGTTCAAATGGGCTAACCTCAAACCAACGAACCAAACCCTCAATTCTTTGAAATATTTCAGATCAAATCGTTTTATCTTTTAAATCTTAGTTTTCCAAAAACCACAAGAACCCTAATTCCTAAATCGATCAAACGACCGATTATTATCGGAAATTTATAGAGGGATTTTGATCTACACTAAAAACCGAACGTAATCATGTATTTACTTACTTGTTTTGGGTGAGTGTTACTCGAGTTCGAGTTTGTAATGGGTTTCGATCTTTTCCGGATAAGTGAGGACTTTAAGCGATAATAGTTAGACTCGAAAATGGTTTTCACAACATACCAGTCATATATCTAAAATAGTTGCAATGTAATTCTCACCCCATAAGTTTAGCAAAACAGTTAAAGAGTAAAAGTGGGGCCGTAAACTCACCTGAGTTCGAGTGATGTGCGTTCGTACAAGAACGGAGTAGCTCGCCGGCTAGTGGTTACCTATATCACATAGGTGTCATAAGTTCGTGTTCACATTCATGTGGGCCTCACAGGACCGTGTTCGTGTTTAACAACTCTAAGTTGTCGTGTGGGTCGTGTTGACCGTGTTTGACCTAACGACCCGTTGGTGACGGTTCTTGGATCATGTGGTCGTGTGATGTGCGGTTTAGTGTCGTGTGATGTGTACGGATACCAAAGTCACTTTCGTGAGGAAACTTACTATTTATAGTAAGTTCCTATTTTAGGAAAGTTTCCACATTTGGCAAGTAATGCAATAAATCATAATCGGTTATTCTAACATGCATATTTATCCTAAGTGAGCATGTTATCACAAAGCATATAGTTACACATAGTCGGTTTAGCATGTTTTGCACACAAAAGTTTCTATAATTAGAAAGTTACAAGAATAAACATATGTTGCAAAGTCTAGATACCAATCACATCATAATATCATCATTTTAGTCCTAGACAGCCATTAAATCATACTCGTTACCACTAACATGTTATCATTCATAGACTTTGCAAAAATAAAGTTACCATTTATAGTAATATTCATAAAAATCATTCTTTTGACAATTTCAACAACCCAAATATTCTAAGAATCATCATATTAGCATCAAAGAACACATTAGGCACACAACATCATCAAACTCGTCATTCTAGAGCAACATTGTAGCAAAAAGTTTCTATTTTTAGAAATGTCGTGAAAATCATAACCTTTAGAAATTCTAACCAATCAAATGCATCAAAAATCATCACAATAGTCTTCTAAGCTTCATTTTAAGCATAACTTATGGATCTAAACACATACATTAAACCATTTCATCAAGAATCACAACTTTATAATGTTAAAGTTTCCATTATTAGCAATAATCCCCAAATGGTCATATCTTGACATAATCAATCGTTCTAAACTATGTAGAACATCATCAATAACACTTATAACAACATTTCAATATCCAAATCGTGTAAAGCCACTTAGATCATACATGCATGTGGTTGAAAGTACTCATTACACAATAAAATCAACAATTTATCATCATAGGTAATTACAATCATCATAGATCATCATCAAATCATCAAATCAGTAATAATAACACCCAATAACAGATTCACAAGATCAAAATTTCGTGATGGAGATGGTGATGGTGATGCATGTGGGTATTTCCCCTTGCATGTGTGATTTTAAGTGTTTTCAAGCAAGACTAAGCATAGATACTACCTTACAAAGCCTTGGATCGACGAGATGGAGCGTGAATAGGTCTGAAACAACTTGAAATCTTCCTGGGAATGGCTCCTGGGTTGTTACAAGTAGTGGTGGTGTCGATGGTTAGCTCCAAGCTTCACCTCCTATCTTCCAATCTTCGATCTTGAGCTTCCAAGGCCTCAACAATGGCTTCCAGGGGTTTAATGGTGTAGTTGCAGGTGAAAGAGACGAGCAAGAGGTCTGGTTACTCAGAAGTTGGGTTTATAGGGTGGCTGAAATGATTAGTCTTGATTTAATCAAGATCTTTGCGTGTTGGAGTCGTCGTGTACCGCGACATGGGTCTCCAAAAAGCTCCGCGTACCGCGATGGATTTCGGGATTCAAATTGCCCGCCCATCCATCGCGTACCGCTACACTCCTTCCTGTGGGTCTTCGCATATCGCGATGGGTCCCGGAGGAGCCCAATAGCCCAATTTCATAGTTTTGAACCGATTTTCGCGTTTCTATCGGTTACGATCATCGTTTCTCGACTCATAAGTATTGTTCTACTTAATTTAGGTTATCTAGAACCTAAGCGTAGTGAAAGTGTACTATGGTTTGATCCGTTCACCAACGTTCGTCATTCAAGACACGCGCGGGTGTTGTGCGATAATTCCTCGAATTATCGGTGCGTTTGAACTGTTGTGCCACGTGTCACACTAAACATTCATAATTCTAGTGCCACGTATGCAATAATAATACATATTATTATTTAAAATAAAGAAATGCTGACCTGGAATTTGCGAGGTGTCACAACTCCCATTTAGACGCCCCTTTAGAAGCCCATTTTGTGTACTTTTTTACAACATACGGGCCCACATGTCGGCGGCTTTGTCGGGGTGTCTAAGACTCCTTTTCTACCGGCATCTTAGACGCCGACTTAGACGCCCTTTTTCTGTAATTATTGTAAACATACGGGCCCACATGTCGGTGGCTTTGTCGGGGTCTCTAAATGGTGTCTAAGACCCCTTTTCTATCGGCGTCCTAAGACGCATGTAGACGCCCGATTTAGACGCCGGCTTAAGTCTCACTTGTGGCTCGGCTCGATCGGCTTGGCGGCGTCTTAAAGCCGTTAAAGAGGCGTCTTTAGACTCCAAAGCGACGTCTTTAGACGCCGGTTCTGAATTGATGTGACATTCCCTGATTTGAGTGATTTGACGGCTTAAAGAGGTCTGAATTGGTGTCTTTTATACTCCAAAAGGACGTCTTAGACGCCGCTTCCGGATGGATTTAATCGATTTTAGCAAACATCATAAGAGCATACTTGGGCTTGTGCGTTCTTATGAGCAACTGAAATTCAAAGAAGAGCAACCTGGAAAGGCGTCGATTGAAAAGGAAAAAGAGATACCGTCAATCGTTAAACCCTGGAAAGACGTCGATTGAAAACCCTAAACCCGCAATACCCGCAATACTCTCCAATTGCTTGTCCGTGAATCACGATCTATCGGCGTCTACTAGTCTCCTTATTTCCCCTATTTTCGTGAATTGTTTGTTCGTGAATCGCTTGTCTCCATCTCTCCATGCGCAGAACCCAGTTCTTTTTTCTTTTTGAAGGCCAGATTTTAAATGTGGTGCCTCAAGCCAATGTATTTTTCTTGGTCTGCAAAACAATTACGATTACATGCAAAAGGATGATTTAATCGATTTTAGCATCCAGACATGAACACAAAATGTAATAACACAAGAGTGATATACGCACAAACCAATTTCATCAGCTCTGCAAAAACAAAAAGACGTCTTGGTCTGCAAAATCTTGAAACGATTACATGCAAAAGGAATATTTTTTGTTTGCAAAACTGACTTCATTCAAAACCGGCGTCTAAGACGTTTTTTTCAAGTCTAAAAGACACCTATTATGACATTCTGACATCTTTAAGCTGTCAAATCAGGGAGTGTCAAATCCATCCGGATCAAATCAGGGAGAGTCAAATCTATCCGGAAGCGGCGTCTAAGACGTCCCTTTGGAGTGTAAAAGACACCCAGTCAAATCCATCCGGAACCGGCGTCTAAGACGTCACTTTGGAGTTTAAAAGACACCCATTCTGACATCTTTAAGCCGTCAAATCAGTCAAATCAGGGAGATTGAAATCCATCCGGAACGGAATCTCAGACGTCTCTTTGGAGTCTAAAAGACACCAATTCTGACATCTTTAAGCCGTCAAATCACTCAAATCAGGGAATGTCACATCAATTCAGAACCGGCATCTAAAGACGTCGCTTTGGAGTCTAAAGACGCCTCTGAAACGGGCGTCTAAAGACGCCTCTTTAAGGGCTTTAAGACGCCGCCAAGCCGATTGAGCCAAGCCACAAGTAAGATTTAAGCCGCGTCTAAATCGGGCGTCTACATGCGTCTTAAGACGCCGGTAGAAAAGGGGTCTTAGACACCATCTAGATACCCCGACAAAGCCACTGACATGAGGGCCCGTATGTTTACAATAATTACAGAAAAAGGGCGTCTAAAGGCGTCTAAGATGCCGGTAGAAAAGGAGTCTTAGACACCCCGACAAAGCCGCCGACATGTGAGCCCATATGTTGTAAAAAAGTAAACAAAATGGGCGTCTAAAGGGGCGTCTAAATGGGAGTCTTAGACGCCGAAATCTGTGTGATCATTTTGGTAAACATGTGGTCAAAATTGATCAATCTGGCAATTTTCCGTTTATTTAATACCTACAATTTAGCTAGTGTGATCCAACCCTTCCTGTTTTTTGCATCCTTTCGTTTCAACTTATCAGTTCACCACCACATCGGCTCACCATCACCTTTAAAAAAAACAAAGCAACCATTTCGGTCTGAACCTTTGTTCGTCTTCCCTAAGACCTAAAACCATCGCAACCACCATATCCACATCAACTTCAACCTCTGCCATCGTTCAGAACAACCATCTGCCACCCAGTTTGTAAGTTTCTATGTCACTCCGGTGGGATTTTGTTGATTTTTAAACAATCTAGATCACAAATGTAATTTCTTAAAATTAGAAACCATTAGTACAAAGTCAACTTATTACAGGGACCAAGTATGCAATTAACACAATTTTTTTTTGGTATAAAATCAAAGAGTGAGATCATTTCATATCATGTCGTATACTTTCTTTAAGCGATTATCATTCATCCCATCAGCAGCTATGACGAACAAGCCCAGGTGAATTAACATCTTCATCTTCATCATCATTTTTTAAACTTCTTTTGTACTAATAAGTTTATGGTATATATATGCATGTGAAGATTGGAGAGTAAAGTAGCCCTCATCACCGGAGGTGCTAGCGGCATTGGTGAAGCCGCTGCCAGGCTATTCCTGGAGCACGGAGCTCGTGTCGTTATCGCCGACGTTCAAGACGACTTAGCTCACCAACTCGTCGCCTCCTTAACAGATTATTCCGGCAACATCTGCTACCACCGGTGTGACGTCCGGGACGAGAAGCAGGTCGAGGACGCCGTGAGCCACACGGTCACCAAATACGGGTCACTCGACATCCTCTTCAGCAATGCAGGGATCATGGGCCCAATGACAGCCCTACTAGACATGGACCTGGACGCATTCGACAACACCATGGCGGTCAATGTCCGTGGGGTGGCTGCAACCATCAAACACGCGGCTCGGGCCATGGTCGCAAAAAAGACACCGGGTTCCATCATATGCACCGCCAGTGTGGCGGCGTCCATTGGGGGAGCCGGCCCTCATGCTTACACCACTTCCAAACATGCCATGATTGGGTTGATGAGAACCGCGTGCAAAGAGCTAGGGGCTTACGGGATCAGAGTTAACTGCATTTCACCGTTTGGTGTTGGCACACCGCTTAGCTGCGCTGCGTATAATGTCGAGGCGAGCCAGGTGGAGGCTAACTGCAGTGCGATCGGGAATTTGAAGGGTGTGGTGTTGAAGGCTAACCATGTGGCGGAGGCTGCGTTGTTTTTGGCTTCCGATGAATCGGTGTATGTGAGTGGGCAGAATTTGGGTGTTGATGGGGGGTTTACGGTGGTCAGTGGGAGCTATTCCGTGAGTTAATCAAATTAGGGGATACTTTGACTGTTTTCAAGAGTGGAATTTTTATAAAAATAAATTGTTTTTGATTAATAAAAGTGAACGTGGAAGATTGAGTAGTGGATGTGTAGTGGGGAGCAGCATGTGATGTAACGTTTGGTTTAGGCTTTTTGCTGGCTTCGAACATGATGCACAATTTATGCCATAAATCATGGCATGCTGTTGTTGGTAGATGCTACTTGTTCTTGCATCGATTATAATGTTAAGCACTTGTGTTTATTTTGATGGGATAGTTCAATTGACAAGGTTATCAAAATTAAGGTGATATTTATCCTAAAGTTTAAGTTCCGAGTCTCATTTTAATAATAGATTGATGTAAGAAATTGTTTAAATAATTGTTGTCTGCTTGTCTTTGACTAATCAGCTTTAAATGGTTTATAAACATATCATGTCGACATGTTAACACATTTGATAGTTGAGATATCTACTACTTGAACATGTTATGGGTGTTATAAACAAGCTTGATGGATTTGATTTGTTTAGACAGTTTTAATTGTTTTGTTAACATTTCATTTAGTTTATGATTGAGGTCTATTTCACTCAAACCCTAAATAGCTTATTATCATGTCTTGGTAATAAGTTTGTGTCATAAATTGACATCTTTAGTTAGTTATAAGTAATAAGATTATTTCCAACATAAGAACTCAAAAACCTAAAACATTGACATGTTATATTTCTATAAACTCTTTACAAACATTGATCTAGATGAATTGGAACTGGTTGAAGATGATATTAAAAAATAACATTGTGTCTCATTCTATTAAAAAAATTAATGTTAAAAGAAGAAATAAAAGGATATAAAATGTTGTAAAATAGGTTGAATGGTAATGTTTACGTATATTTAAATCAATTAGTTAATTAAAAAAATTTGAAATTTCATGTAACTCCGGCACGGACTGACGTTAATCAATTGAACGAAAGAAGTTAAAATCATATATGTGTGTCCCAACATGTTGAAAAATTTTAGATCGAATGAAAATTGATTTTTTTCGCCTAATGTCTTGAACGATTATTCTGGCATACTTTCTTTTTTAGGGAAAATTCTCTAAATGTCCTTGTTGACTAAGAAAAGGGCTAATATGTCCATCTGACCACTTGCTAGCCAGGCGCCGCCGCCCATAGCTAGGTTCAGGACGCCATAGCTAGGTTCGGGACGCCCATAGTGCGTTTCTCGCTTAAAATTTCAAAAAAAAGGTAGGGACGCCCATAGCTAGGTTCGTGACGCCCATAGCTAGGTTCGGGACGCCCATAGTGCGTTTCCCGCTTAAAATTTCAAAAAAAAGGTAGGGACACCCATAGCTAGGTTCGGGACACCCATAGTGCGTTTCCAGCTTAAAATTTCAAAAAAAAAGGTAGGGACGCCCATAGCTAGGTTCGGGACGCCAATAGCTAGGTTCGGGCGCCCATGATGGTGTTCGGTTCAGATGGACATATTGGTCATTTTCTTAGTCAACAAGGACATTTAGGGAACTTTCCCTTCTTTTTACCCCACCCCGAATCATACAACGGCTACATAGGCTACTTCCCCAAGTTTCACGAACCCATGAATGTAACCTGAGCCCCCCACCCAAGCAAAGTGCACGGTGTAGCCGATAACCCGTGTGAAACCATCAAACCAAGCCCCAACCCCCTCCACACTTAGCCGGTTGCCCTGGTGAAAAGGCCTTAATTTTTCGAAGCTGAAGTACCTAGATTCTGGAATTTCGTTTAATAAAATGATTCCCACATCCATTGTTGAATCTCGGAACGCAATTATTGCGAGGTGTCTTTTGCAGAAATATCGCCTCCCTAACGGCTGTTTTTTTTTTTAACGGCATTTGATCTCAACGTGTGAACTACTGATTTACAGGCCACGTCACCAAGGTCTAGTTACCATGACCTCCGTTGAGACCCCACCACCACCCTAGGAGGAAGCCGCACCGGAAAACCCCTGACCTCCCAAGGACCCCTATTTCGCCTTGGGAAGGATTTGAACCCGTAACCTTCCACAGGGAAGGCAAATGGGTAACCATGGCTGCTGCCCCATGCAATCGTCATCTATAATCTATATTTCTGGTTGATTAAGCTTCTTCAACCTCAGCACCCGCTATGGGTCTAGAATACTGGCTTCAATGGCAAGTACTTGTCTGTGGTCTTATCTTCCTGCTTCCCGCTCTGATCTCCATAAGATTCATCGTCAAAAATAGCAACACACCTACCACCAACAGCTATGATCTATGGATGCCTTACTGGATGAACCTCCACCCGATTTGGCTTCTTATTTACCGAGTATTTTCCTTCATTTCCATGGCGTATTTGTTGTATCAGATCGTCCTTCGATTCGGTGTCTTCGTCTTCTATTTTTACACACAGTCCGTATGCTCTATCGGTTTCAATTTCAGTTTTATACGCAGTTGTCTTCCTGATATAAACTTTCGAATATCTCAATGTTTGTTGCAGGTGGACTTTCTTACTGGTCACGATCTACTTTGTGGTATGTCAATCTTCTAGCCTGATCATTGAGTTTTAAGTTTTTAGGTTTTTAATTGGTGATATGAAGATATTAGGTAAGGTATCTTGAATTCAATTTCGAGAGTAAGTGTATTGTTCTTCTAATTTTGAAGCCTTTAAGATCCCCCAATTACAGTGCTTGCTATGCCTTGGGAACTAAAAACAATTGATATGCTGACTGACCAATCAAACAAGATGGCAATTATAGTAGATAATATATCCTTCTTTTTATTATTTATTTTTCTCAAGTCAAAATCTCAGCATATATCCTAGTATCCTGCAAGACTGAATCTTAAAAAGTTTTAGTGGAAGATATAAGTTTTAGGGCTTAGATTTTTCAAGAAGATGATAGTAGATCTCATATGTGTATTTAAACTATAACTTAAAAGTTGAGGTTACATGAGAATCATGTGATGTGATATGGTGACTTCTATGAGAGCAAAATAGGCATTTTGTAGAAACCTATAGTGCAAAATTCTTCTGCTCATGCTTATCTGAACTGTAAAAGCTCAAATGTATTCTCAAGAATTTTAAAGTCTTTAGGTCCAAATCATTTTATTGTTTAATGCTTACTTGGGGCATCAAGAAGGCTCGTTTATAGTGAAGAGGGAGCACTTGAAGTACATTCTAGATAATAATAATCTGATTTCCTAAAGACAAGTGCTTAAGTGCTTTTTGTCTAGAACTGAAGTCTAAGTAGATGGCTTTCTTACGCTTACTCCCAAATAATTTCCCAAGTTTGCCAATGGTAATTAATGGGATACCAAAACACACTAAAAATATCATATAAATAATGAACAAAGACACACTTTTGGTATATCAATATATTGTTGAATATGTTTCTAGTCATCCTTCACGTTCACGTCCTTTTAGAAGGACGATGCCAATTTGGTGTTGACATGTCGCGAAACTATAAAACTCCAAATTTTGCCCAAGTCACCAGTTATATTATTTCTTTTGTATCTTTGTAACATGTATTTATCATGCGGTTTATTTAGCCAATCTATACCAATTCTTTTGTTATTGCTAATTATTATGTAGCTTGGGACCATCATATCTGCTCATGGCTGCTGGAAGCTATTTAGAGAGCATTCTATTTCAGTTCCGAATCAAGAGAGGGACAAGTTTCTGAAAAAAGATTCTAGCCCTGTTGAAGATATTATGGTAAAAGATAATGAGCCTTCCATCAAACTGCAAATGCAATTTAATCAGGAAGCTGGGTTTTGGGGAAATCTTATGCTGAATATATATCAGGCATTCTTCTTATCTCATTCTTATTTATTCTTCCCATGATTATTGACCAAAGGGGTTCACGTTCCTCGAGCTTAGGGATTTTTTTAACAGGTTAGTCTGATTCTTAGTGTATGACATCAGACTTGTGCAGGTGCTGTTGTGCTTACGGATATTGTATTTTGGTGCCTATTGCTCCCATTTCAGACTGGTGATGACTTCAAGCTTACCTTGGTTAGTTCTTGATATTGACTTATTATTGGTGTTTGTTTTGTTTTATGTTATTACTCCTATCCCTTGTAAAATTTGAATTTTTTAACAAGTTTATACATATAGTTTGTTCAAGCTCTCACTTAGGGATGTTTAATGTATCGATTTTATGGTTTATTTAATCAGGTTCCTCAAATTCAAAATTTTCAAAACTAAATTCAAATTTGATTTCTATTAACACGCAAAAGCTGATTCAAACAAACTTAGTTTCTGTAGATTCGAATTTGGGTTTATTTAATCAGGTTCCGCAAAAGCTGATTCAGATTTTCGATTTGGTTTATTTAATCATGATTTGTTAGTAATAGATATAGCATAAATATGTGTTTAGAGTTAAAATAGGCAGGAGAATATTTTGTAAATATGTTGAATTATCTTGTAATTATATATAGTGGAAATAATGAATGAGGGATTCAATTGGGAAAAATATCCTTTCATGGTATCATTGAGCCAACCCTAATCCCTCCCCCACCCACCCTGCTGCCGTCGATCATACGTCGACTTTCTTCTTCGCCATCCCCATTCCCTCGCCTTCTCCACCATGGCCAACAACAAAATTCATCCTGCTACAACTATTTCCAACATCAAAACCCTTGTACCGATCGTTCTTGATTCTGAAAACGGCCAATACGTCTCCTGGTCCGAGTTATTCAAGATCCACTGCCGTGCATGCCAGGTCTACGATCACCTGCTTCCAAAACCAGACGCAAAACCGGTCGCTGATGGCGATCGCGCGGCTGCCCAGGCTGAATCAGAACTTTGGGAACGTCTAGATGCGATCGTGCTTCAATGGATTTATGGTACTATCTCCAATGACTTACTCCACACGATCATCAAACCCAATACTACTGCCTATGTTGCGTGGAAATACCTTGAAAACCTGTTTCAAGACAACAAATCATCGAGAGCCATCTTTCTTCAACAGAAGTTCTCCCCCACACGTCTTGAACACTTTGCTAATACGTCGGCCTATTGTCAAGCCCTCAAGATGCTCGCAGATCAATTTGCCAATGTTGATAAACCAATCGACAACCAAACTCTTGTCTTGCAAATGATCACTGGTCTCTCAGAACAATATGAAGGTATCGCCATGCTTCTACAACAATCTTCCCCTTTATCGGAATTCTATGATGCTCGCTCCTGACTGTGCATGGAAGAGACCCGTAAACTGGAGCAAACCCGCCATGCAGCTAACACTTCCAACACTGCCCTTCTGACCACCACCCCGAAACCGGACACCTCTTCTCGCTCGGACAGCAACACCGGTGATCGCGGTCGTTCCCGTGGCCGCGGACAGATTTTTCAATTTGGTTTATTTAATCATTATTTGTTAGCATTGCACCTCTCTGAGGACATGATCAGTAATCAGAATTATTGGAAACGTAGAATAAAGGCTAGAGACTATTAGTTTGTTAGGATGTAGGTTAGCAAACCTAGTTTTAAGGAATGCATGCTTGACATGTTGGTGTGTTTGTTTTGTGTGTTTTATGCTTGTTTAAGTGGTGTATGTCGCAGATAATATATGGCTCTTGTTTTTCATTGATTGCATAGTCTGCATTCTGTGTGCTCTACTTACTACGTACTTGGTTAGCCTGCTATGTCGGTTTTATTGCTTTTATACTTATCCATGCTTCGTTTACATGTGTTTATGTGTATGTGATTGCCATATATTTCTCCATGTTTTTGTTTTTACATGAAGTATGCTTTTGAAAAGAAAGGGGCAATATCTTGAGCCGAGGGTCTTTTCTGAAGCAGCCTCTCTACCTTTTCTGGGGTAGGGGTAAGGTTTGTTTTCATCTCCCCCCTCCCAAGACACTACTTAAAAGTGGGATTTATCTAGGTATGTTTGTTTGAATATGCTGAGTTAGCAAGAAGTTAAAAAAAATCAATACTGTTGTATAGAGACGTATATTTCGGTTTCTCTTTATGTAATTCAACTCTTGTTTTTAGTATCTTCAATATGTATATAACTAAAGTATTCAAGCGAAGGATCAATGATAGAAGTGTAAGTTTTAACATGCAAGATTTTATTTCATGTTATCAACTCCATAGACTCGTAAAAACAAATTTCCAAATCTATTGTCGTCATGAACAACTGGAAAAGCCATAGAATGCTATCGGTAGATACAACACGCAATTGCCATGCCACCTTTATGGTCGCTATTTCTAATTAGTATAATTCACCCATTTAGTTAAGAATCATCACCAACCCCTATGTAATTTTTTGTATTGCACTCTTGAATCAATGATGTTGAATAAGAAATAGATGAAAAAACCCCGATAGCATAGAATATGAATTTTTTAGATCTAAACAAAAGACATAAATTATATATATCAAGCATCAATGGTCACTGCCGCAACAATAACTAGCAAATTCTTTTTCTTTTTATTTCCCTTGATCCTTTTTGTACTCAAATTGATTGATTGCCTCTAGACTTTGTCACATGAATCTCACTCATTCAGCCTGGTTAACATTGTACTTACTGGCATTTCACCCTTCCCTATGGATGCCTCTCTCATTAATTGCCATAATTAACCTTGTTTGTGTCGCAATTGAACTTTGAGGCAGTGTTGCCTTTGATTGTATTAACGTATACGAAATTAAAACCGAAAATTGAAAAATCTTAGTTGCCTCTGCCCTTTGTACACCCTTAGAACCACCGGGAAGAACTGTTGTCACTGTTTTTGCTTGATTGTCGCCTACTTCGTGGGTAGAGGAGCATAAACTGGTTAACCGGTCAAAAATCGGTTTGAGAATAACCTAACTTGTTATTATTAGTCAAAATATCACAAACCGGTTTTGACTACAACCGGTTTGGTTGTTAACCGGTTTCTATTATCTAAAGAAATAAAAGAATTTTACTAAGTAAACCATGTGGAGCCGACTGAACATTAGTTGTTAAGTTAACATCGGTTTTTAAATTTTCTAACCCAACATTCATCCTTTTTTAGCTCGTTGCCATCTTTTTAAACAAGGTTGAAACCCTTTTTGAATAATCCTTGTCAACCGTGGGCTATCAAAGTGATTGAAACACTAGCCTGACTTATTTTTTACCATCAGGCAATATTTTGTCAATTGACAAATGAGTTCTCAAAGTAGAGTTAAAGTCGGGTTTAAGAAACCTTTTGCATCCTTTGTGTTACCTATCGAAACCATTGCAAGTTATGAAACTTGTCTTACATTGGTTGAAACGGTCTCAACTCATACCCCAACGTTTAAATTCTTCAAATCAAATTGGCATAACTGATAAAAAAAATCAGATTTACTTTAACTGTTTCATAACCAGCTTTACCCTTTGAACCCAAATGGTTCCAAACTGGTGGTTTTTTGGAAAACTATAAATGGCAGAAAAAAACTGGTTTTCTCTAGTCATGGCCCGTGGGTATAAACACATGACAACCACCATGAATAATATATATTGTGATGAATCGTCGCTTTTTGTGTTTGTGCTATGCTTACTGCCGATTGTTACGAGAACCAAGATCTCCTCTGTGATCTAGGTTTTTCACATAGAAGAGAATGCAGAAAGAAGTGGTTGCACAATATGGGATGAGAAACACTACATTTTTTGACATTTTATTCTCGTTTGATTTAGATTCTCTCAACCTACCTTTTAATATCATACAACAAGAATAGGCAACAAAGAATCAGGGTTTCCTCATCCCATATTTCATGGCTCCTTCTTTCTCCATTTTCACTTATCTTGAAAACCTAAAATCATGGAGAAAATCTCATTTGCATATCGCAAGGGTCGCCGGTGAGCAACAATATAAGCCCCCCTGTTCTGTTGGGGGAATGTCCCCCATGTTGAAAGCGGCAATTCAAGTAATAACAATGACAGCGGTTCTTCCCAGTGGTTGCAACTTACAAGGTTGTATCTTGGGCGGATGCTAATTTCGATGCTAACTTTGTCTGCGTTGATCATATCTGGAGGAGCACCATTCGAAAGTTTAGTTGCGAGATAAATGAGATGGATTATGACAAACCAACGAGAGAGATGCTTCGGTGGAGGGTCAAATGTCGCTTCACAGTAAGTACTAAGTTTGTTGGCCTGAATGGGTGAGATGGCAGCATTCATGGCAACATACCAATTTGAATATAGTGGTCAAGAAAAAAAAGGGAATTCTGAGTGGCAGTGGCAGCAATGACCGCCGATGCTAAACAGAAAGTTTATGTCTTATGTTTAAATAAAAGAAATCCTTTTTATGCTACTGTTTTCTTTTTCATGCCTGTTTGTTGTTCTACGCCATTGATTCAAATGTACAAGAATTAAAAAACATTGAGTGTTTGTGATGATTCTCACTTGAATGGATGAACAAAAGACTAATTGGAGATTTGGACCGGTACAAGTGGCGTAGCAACTGTGGTTTATGGCTACCAACAACTTTTTGCGTATCTTGTTCAAATTCATTTTCAAAATTCTTGGATTCAAATTAGATAACCTATTCGGTGATAACCCTACTAGTTAGTCCTGAATAACATGGTCTTATTCATGTTTTTCTCTGTTGACATCTGATATTAGCTTCACAAGTTAGCTTTGGTCATATAGTCTCCATTGTTATGACAGCTGATTGGTTGCATGCACTCCCTTAATGCTGTCTTTCTCCTCATGGATTCTGCTCTCAACCGTTTAGTAAGTGACTGCTTTTGTGAACATTTAATTTATACTGAATTCCACTATTTTAAATTTTTTATAGTTCAGTTATGGCCTATTTCCATTTCATGTTGCAGCAATTATCTTGGCGCGGGTTAACATACTTTATTTTATGGAGCACGACCTATATAGTTTTCCAGTGGGTTATGCATGCATGCTGCTTTACATGGTGAGTTCAGTTTTGAGTTTTGCCAACCACTTAGTTTTAAAAAGCATGAGGCGGTTTGAGGTGTTTAGATCTTGAAAACTGAGGTGCAAAGCAAGAGCTTCAAGTATTCAAGACGTTGCTCGGGTAGTTCTAAAAGCTGCATAACTTGCATCTCTTTTACACATCAGTCTTTTTATCAAGGAAACCATTCATAATCTTTTAATCGTTTTTTGGTTGTTTTACACACGAGACTCACCCTTATTTTGACCAAGATGAACATGCCTGCATGAAGCACTGCCTCAAGACCCTGATGCATTTTTATGATCATCTCATGCTCAGGGGCCCCTGAGCTTTTTAAGACCACGCTTACAAGAACCCATTTCTTTTTCTTTGTGTGTATGTGTTTATATTTGTTAAATTTTGAAATAATAATTGCAATTTCAGGTGGCCTTATCCTTTCCTTGAACTTGCCAGTCCATGGGCTCCTATGTGGTATGTTGTATCTAATAATTTTCTTTCGGGATATCATTTGTGTTATTTTGTATTCTGATGAACTTTTAACAAATTTAGGTATTTCGGCATTGCTTTGTTTCACCTTCCATGTTACGGGCTATATCTTTTGCTTGTGAAAACTAAAGCGTCGATGTTTCCCCGTGCATTTATAAGGTTGTTGCCCCCTATCTTTTCTTTTAAAGCATGAATATATTTTATCAAAATTTAAAGAAAAGTAAAACTAATTTTCCTATGCTTTGGGCTTCATTTGGTTCTTGGTTTGTTTGATGGATGAAATGGAGCCTCATGCAAACAAGCACACGTGATTTTCTGAATAAGCTGATACTTTCATGCTAGGGTGTTACCACATGAGAAGCAGATGTAAGCCATTGGCCCGAGCCTTTTCCTCATGGTTTATTGTTATATAAATATATGTAGGTTTCAAACCTTTAAATAATCAGAATGTGTCAAAACACGGAACATGTCACAACCTCTAGCAACAGAAGCATTTCCAAACATTATATGCTTCCTTTCATCTTGTAAGGATTTCGGTTATTTAATATTATAATCATTTAAAAAAAACGCAATACAAAAACCCTTTTTAAATGATATAAATAAAATGATTACAGTTCTAACTCCCAATTAATTACCCCCAAAAAATGGTCTTTTAGAAAAATAACTTAGGGGTACATCAACCTATTACAACACTAACATTTGACACCTATGAATGGTCATATGGATTTGACTACATTTGTACTTTTAGAAAACAGAGTGATGTTACATGATATAGTAGAATACTAATGGATCATAACCCGAGTCTAGCCGGAACACCATATTGAGGTAGCCAAGTTCCTCCCATCAAGAACGTGCCAGCCGTAAAACCAAGTGCATCTCTCTCATTTATGATGGGCTTAAAACCCGCCCATTTAACCCGACCTGCCAAGTTGGCACCTGGCCCCCGGTTTTTATACTCTCTAAACATACATGTCATGTGATTGTTCTTCCCCTCTGGTGACTCCCAAATCGTCCACCCTTCCGGCTTGATCAAATCTCCAATATCACACATCATGATCACCGACGTTGCTGCTGGTTTCCATGGTCGTCCTAGGTAGGTAGCAAATTGTCCCTTCACTGGAGCCAACTCAGGTGCCGCCATGATCTTGCAGTTATGAAGAACCACCCCTCCAGTTTCTTCCATTTTCATCCTTCCATCTGCTGTCACCATGCTGGCTTGATTTTTTTCGGGTTTTCGAACGAAGATATCCGAGTCCTGTATAAAAGCCCGACCCACCCCAAATATAAAGTCCACGGTTCCGGAGATGGCACAGTTCTTGTAAAACTGTTCATGTGCGTGGTAGTACAATGTGTCCTGGTAACCCTCAAAACTGCAGTCCATCATAACCGTGTGAGGTGATTGAGACCGGAATGCAACTGCCTGGTGTCCTGCTGGGCCGATCGTGTTCCTAAACCCTATTCCCTTAGCCATGAACCGTTCTCCAAGGGCAACCACTGTTGCAGTCTGTGAGGTTGAAATTTTCGCGATCGCAAAGTTCAATGACCCGGTTATTATGGTCTTGTCACGACCATCACCATACATATACACATTATTTTGATTTTTGTCTATGATGATTTGTCCTTCGTTGTATGTACCGGCTTTAACATGTATTATATATCTTCCTTGATGATTTGCCGGGTATGCTGCCAAAGCTTGTTTGATGCTCTTAAACTTCCCACTACCATCTTGAGCCACGATTGCATTGGGAACAGGGTTTGGTGGAAGAGGTGGTGGTGGTGGAGTTTTGAACAATCCTTGGCCTTTCCCTTTCGGTTTCTTGCCGCCACCACCACCCTTTTTGGCTCCTAAAAGCTTCCGGTCAACGCTCGGGACCCATGATGGAAACCCATGTTGGTCCATCTCATCGATCTCGTCCAGAAGTCGACGTTGACCTGTGGATGGGAGTTTTAAGTCACCTAAATCAACCCCAATATCCTTAAGGATATCAAGCACATTATACACAATCTTCTGTGCATTGAATGTTAGCTCATTGGAAGTTTCCAATCCTTTTTCCATGTCTTTTCGAAGTTTCTCATCTCGAATCTCTTCCACACATGTCGTCTGGTATGATCGAATTGCGGTCAACCAGACTAGAATCGGGTCAATCTGTTCAGCTAACGAGACTGCTTCTGTCTCGGATACAACTTGAAGAACCTGTTTGAGTTCATCTGTTGCGTATCCTAACATCTTCTCACATGTCTCAAGATCACCATGGGATTCCTTTTTATCATCACCCAAACTTTTCTTGGTTGCAGTAGCCTTTTCAAGCGACTTCTGCAACTCATCTGCGGTGGCACGAATGGTTGCAAGGATGTAGTCCTCATGGGTGGCAGAGGCGTTTTTGGCAACCCCTTCGACCGCTTTGTTGCACGCCTCTTTGTACTCGGTTGGTTTGCATATGCTGTCGGCTGCTTTGGTGCTGGTATTGATATTCTCATCCGAGTTCCCGCTTTTGACGATTAACAAAACGACCCCGAAGACGCAACCGGCCACCAAGAGTAATGATACAATGGATATGAGGATCTTACTAGCAGCCATGGTGTATTTGTTTCTTAATTCTCCCTGACTGCTTGGTTAGAGGGAGAAATGGAAATGTTTGGAGGGTGGATGTATATATGTATATATTGTATGTATCATCAGTTAACGTTAATCCTGTAATTTAGGATTGAAGATGCATCGCTTGTTTTCAATGATTTTATTAGAACCAACCATGATTTCGTTATTTGTTTTCGATCATGAATGGCTATTGGTAAATCTGTTTTCAACTTGCACAACAAATTGCTAGTTTTGCGCAAATTTGCTCTATCCCTATCTTCCGAATTGACTAAAATTAACCACATGATCACATATGGCATATGTATGTTCAAATATAAGCAAATTTTAAAATTTACAATGCACCCTCCGATTCATATATATATATGGTACTAGCATTATAAACCCATGTATTACATGGGTTGATAATTATAACGTATTATAAATAATAATTTTTATAAAAATTTATATGTTAGATTTATCAATTATTGGTAAAAATAGAAATGTGAATATCTAAAAATTATAAAACAAATAATAAATATATTCAATAATTATATATTTATATTTAAAAATAATATATAATTTAAATCTAATTATAGTTTACCAAGTTTTATTAAAGTAGCAAATTATAATAATAAGAAGATATATATTTTTCAATATATAATTATTAAAAAATGTTAAAATAATTAGGAGAGAGGCGTGAAAACAAATTCCATATATCATCAGGATGTGACACGTGTCTCCTAAATATACTCCTTTAGTAGAGTAGGTTGATGCTTTCAATCGTAGTAATTAGCCCTTTAAAATGCTTATAACTTTTAGTCTCGACCGTTTAAATCTTTAAAACCTTCTACAAGCAGAGTTTCATGATGGTTACGCGATCACTCTCATATTAAACGACGGTTATTGAGTGTCTTATACTCTTTTAGTTATTCAAACGAGATCTTGGACATAAAACAAGAACAAATGTCGACAATTATTTTGATGGTTTCACACAATTTTGACTAAAATTACAAACAAGATTTGGGATATAGGGTGGGAGCGGTTTGGTTTTAAATACAGTTGGTATTTCATTCTCATGTTAAATAACGTGTGCCAAAAATTCAAAAAATATGCTAAAAGTCTGGTGTGTGTGCTTGTTTTTTTTCTTGTATGTTACTAAATAATAAATATACAAATAAGCATAATAACATGTTAAAATAATTGAGTTTATTGGTTTTTCTCAATATACTTTAAAAATAAATAATCTATCTTTGAAACTTAAAGTTTCAATAATGTTCAATTTTTTTATGTTATAAATTTTTCAGTTTTGTAAAATTTTACGAAGATACTAACCATGTTATGATTATTAAGTATAATTTTTATTTCAATCCATACAAATTTCAATTACAACAAGCATTCTTATAGTATCATCTTTCTATAAAATATGATTTTATAATGCCATATTTATTTTTATAACTATGATATGGTATTGTGTTTCACTAGTTTATAAAATACTGACTTTCTTTGTTTTTTTTTGTTTTGATAAAAAGACAGTTTCGTTATTTATTATCTTATATGTGTACTTTGATACTAAACAAACATTTTTTTTCTTTAAAATGTATTAAAACACAATCTCTAATTTGAAATCAAGTTACTCGACCACAAGCAAGCAGTAGGGGTGTTTAAAAAAAGAAATCCGTATGGTGTCTGAAACTCAAAAGATCGATCGAATTTTTTGTTCGGGTTATCCAGATAGATTCGGGTCGGATGTCAATTTTTATTATTTGGGTTGAACATCAGTAGGGGTGTTCATTTTCGGATATCCGAAAATTTTGGATAGTGGTTTTCAATATCCGAATCCGTATCCGAACTTCGGATATCTGAAATCAGAAAAAATAATAAAAAATATAAAAAAAAATTATTTCGGATATCCAAATATCCGAAAAATATCCGAAATATCCGAAAAAAGTATCCGAATATCCGAAAAATACCCGGGAAAAAAATATTTCGGATATCGGATATACGAACTATTCGAAAATTTTCAAAATAGGTATCCGAATCCGAAGTTTCGTATATCCGAACTCCCAATATCCGATTTTTTGGGATATTTCGGATTCGGATTTTAGGATATTTCGGATTCGGATACGGCTATTTTGCCTGTTTGGATCGGATATCTGAATTTAACCCGAATAACTTGAGTAAACCTTGTTTATTCGGGTGTAAAAATCATACTTATTCGAATATATTAGGATCGGATAAACATATTTCTTATTTGTGTTGGGTTTCAGATATTTCTAAAAACTTTCAAATTCGAATAACCCGATCTAATAAACCATTATCTGGTTATTTGACCCGATAAACACGCTTAACCACCAAACAAGTATAAGCTAGCTAGTTAATTAATGTTTACATAGTTGCCCTTCATGATTGGGGTAGAATGAGTATGAAAGTACGTGGTACCTTCATGTTACACAACATATTAACCTGCATCAATATATTTTTTTTTGAACGGCATTTGATCTCAACGTGTAAACCACTGATTTCCAGGCCACGTCACCAAGGTCTAGTTACCATGACCTCCGTTGAGACCCCACCACCACCTGAGGAGGAAACCGCACCGGAAAACCCCCTAACCTCCCAAGGACCCCTATTTCGCCTTGGGAGGGATTTGAACCCGTGACCTCCCACAGAAAAGCTAAAGAGGTAACCATTAGGCTAGAAAATATTGAACATTTAATTATTTTATGATCTTAAAATACATAATAAATGGTATCTTGATATTGATAAAATAAAAAATAAAAGTAAATAACTAAAACTGATTAACGAATTTTAGAATAATTTATAAAATAAAAATGATGAAAAGAAAAAAAAAAGAAAATGAATATAG
Source organism: Mikania micrantha (assembly GCA_009363875.1). NCBI lineage: Eukaryota > Viridiplantae > Streptophyta > Magnoliopsida > Asterales > Asteraceae > Mikania > Mikania micrantha. The sequence goes on from CM018696.1 coordinate 83,318,206, forward strand.
AAGAAGCTAAATAATTCAAAAGTAAACAATAAAAAACACTTTAAGTTTCGTATTTGTTCTTTTATAAGGATAAGTGCATAAGTGTAATTAAAAATACGTAACTATAGTTTTTGACAAAATGTAGTGTAAAGTACGTAATCTAGCAAAATGTTTATGAAAAGAAACTTAACAACACTTTTTTCTAATACAAATGATAAAAAAGTAATCACTTTTATTATTTTTATTTTATTTTTGCAAAAAAATGTGACACACATTCACAGCTACTCCAAAAATTTAATGTTTATTAGAATCATCATGTTACATCTTTAAAAAAAATTAAAGATTAACAGTATATAGTCAGTTTTTAAACAGAATTGCTTATGCTCTAATCTTGAGTTCATTTAAGAATAGAAAATAAAGGAAAAGGAAAGAAATAATAAACATGTTTATGTTCCTGAGTTTAATTTAATGAAGAAAATGAAAATAATACATGTTTTGTTCCCATGTTTCATTTAAGGAGAAAAATGCAGAGAAATGAAAGGAAACTAGGCAAAATTATTTAATTTTATATTTCTTTCGATTTGAAAGGAAATGTAGTAAAAAAATTCTCTTCTTTTTTTTTTTTTTAATTTTCACTCATTAGTTATTTCTTTCTATTTTTCTTCGTTTATTTTCTCTCATTTGATAAACTCGAAAACATAATGTTAACGCTTTGTTCTTGAGTTAATTTAAAAAAGGAAAATAAAGAAAATGAAAGATTTGAGTTTTATTTAACAAATTAAGGGAAAGAAAAATAAAATATGTTATGTTGTATTTGTTTCTTTTATTTTATTTTCTGTTCTCACTTCTAGTAAAGTCGGTAATATATCTTAAAAACATTGGTTGCAGATAGGTAGGAAGAACGTACAAAAAAGATGTATGGCGATGAAGCAAAGGTGTTGCTAGGGTTTCTTCCCAATTCAACTCCTTCGTCGTCACAGGTACAAAATTGCACACACCCACACCCAAATTCGCAATTCAATTTCTTGCTTTTTTCAATTAGGTGAAAGAAGCTTACAAGAAAAAAGCATGGGAAACTCATCCCGATCGTTTCCCCGTTTCTCAAAAACCCATCGCTGAATCCAATTTCAAACTGGTATAATATCGTATTGCTTTCTTCAATCTTGAATTCACAGCCTGCAAATGAAATTTCTAATTATTTTATTATTTTTGGCAGATTTCTGAAGCTTACACATGCTTACAGTCCGGTAAGTTGAGGATCTAATCTCTCGATCGTTTATTATATTTTCGAATAAATTCTAGATGAGTCTGCTATGTTGGTTAACGGTTCTAAACTTTAAATTTCTTGTTTTCTCAAAGCATAAGATGTTAAGGCATTATATACATGGAAAATAATCAAATATGATATATGAAAGTGCCCTTGGTTAATTGATCGTTTCCGTACAGAGAGAAGATAGGCATCTTATACATACTAGAAATTTATGGTAATCATACAGTGACAATTACAAATATAGTGATCTGCGATTCTAGTGTAACAAAGAATGCCATTTATAGCCACTAAGATTTTTTTTAGGATTGCTTTCACTCATCTGATTTGCCTGTTGTGTTTGACTGTTTATATGCAACAACAGGCACATATTCAACAAGAGGCACGTATTCAAGGGTGGTGAGAACCGGAGTCTCAAGGACTCATGGAGGATGTAAAAACAATACATTGATTCGAATCCCGTTTCTCTTGATTGTTTTAGGAACAGTTGCACTTGGTGGATCAAGTGCCACTAGGTGAATAATTCATTTACCTTGCCAATATTTAATCAAAACTTTCCTTTCTGGAAGGAAATATATAATGCTATGCTTTTATTTTCTATCAGGGCCTACCAGAGGCAGAAAGAGGCATACCCGTCACATAACCCTTTTCTTCCTTGAGGTACAAGATTTGATTGGATGTCAGGCGGTCATCCTGTTGACATTAATGTGAGTCACCTTCATTTGGTTGCTTGTTCTTTGTAAATGCCAAGTCAAAACTACAATGATGTCCCTGTTGTTTTAACTTAAATAAGAACGAATAAAAAAGAATATAACATGACCATTTGTCTGAATCGGACACAATGCTTGAGGTTTTGTTTCTGTAGTAGTTCCCAGGATAACAATAATAAAGACATGGAGGGACCATTTATGTATCCTTTGGAAAGGGGGAATGAGGAAACCTAAGTAAGAAAGTTAGGGCTAAAAATTTTCAAGGAGTGGCATAATGTTAAGCGCTTGATTTCCCTCTAGCATAGGTCCCACCCAGGTAAGTTATGTCTTACCTCGTCCCAATGGTTGAGAGAGTATTTGTGGGGTGCACAAGTTTTCTTTAATGGGTAGTCATGGTCACCCGAAAAATGATTAGGACTCAAGTTATTGCCATGGCTGCAAGAAGTTGGTGCCACTTTCTGATGACCCAGATTCAATCAAACCCCCAAGAACAAACATAAAATAAGAAGAAGATAAACAGACCTGTGCTTGACGCCTTGATGTGATTGAATCAGAAAGTTTAAGTACATAAAACCACCAGCCTACTGCCCTATTTAAATTGAACAAAACATAAATATATCAGAATTCAAACACCTTTCTGGGAATTTCTAACAATTGATAAACCTGCAAACAATTAAAATGCTAAACCAATAATTATTCTAGACTCTTCCTTGATAAACATTCAAAAATTCAAATGACCTAATAAATATAAGACTTATCCAATTTAAGCCTCTTTAGTGAATATTAATTACTAATTCCAACACTTTCTGGCCTTCCAGATGGGTTCATTGATCATAACCCTCATCGGTGATTTGTGGTGATAAATGTCTGGTCATAAAAAAAAAGGTTTAGGGATTAAGTTTTGCAAAATGCAACATATTGGTACCAGTTTGCAGTCTTCCAGATTGAGTTCATTGATCGTAGCCCTCATCAGGCCATCAGGGATTAGTGGTGATAACTGTATTAAATACTGTGAACTGATAAATCTAATGTTTTCTTTAGGCTTGTACAACTTTGCTCGATTTCTTAATTAAATAATTTTTCTTAGGTTTTTTTTTTGTATAATTGTTTCATTCACTTGATGCATTTATGATTGTACCAGGTGTCTAGGAAGAATTTATAAAAAGATTTGTTAATTTCCGTTTTGTATATCTGCTCGCATTTCCACTCAGTTCCAGTATGATTTCCAGGTGATTTGAACTCTATATAGCATTATTCTGTTTCTTCTTCGTCAAAGCAGATCACTGTTTCATGGGCTATTGTTTACTGATTTGTATTTTGGTTGCAAGGATGGGCTCTCCTGTCTCTGTGTATAAGGAATTAGGATATGTAGAAGGCTGCATCATTATAGAATTAGATGGCTAAACCACTTTGAAATGATTCACAAATGCAGCTGGATTATATCATTTTGTGATTGTATAACGTATATCAATTGAATTGAATTAATTTAATTCTTAGATTCTTAGATCTAATTATAGAAATAAGTTAAACAAGTGCCCAAGACTTCATGATTCTCATAAGGCTTAAACTTTGTGAGTTTATGGGTTCAAATTTTGGCCAAAACGGTTAGTAGGGGTTTTACCATATAGTGGATTTCCTCCTGAGAGGCAGATGAATTTGATCGGTTCAACGCTCGCCAACACCTGGGCGTTGGATACCGAGGTGTTGGTAGCGGTTCAAGGGTATAATGCGATAAGAAGAATAGCTGATAAATATTCTACATAAGATTTTAACAAAAACTCAGATTCCTGATTAAATTGCGTTTGCAGCTTGATGGAAAAACCTCATCATTCAACTTGGAATATTTTTAAGAAGCTTGTCTCTGTTTATGTGGAACTGGAAGGGAATGCTCTTTAAAAAGTATTCTGCAGTTGCATTAAATTAACAATACCAAAAGAATTGATAGGCACAAATTGGTATTATATACCACATGTTCCCTATATTTTGTACAAATATACAAAAAAAAAAACATAAATAATGCATCTCAAGCAAGATTTTGAGTTTTATAGTATTCCAATATACATCAAAATCAGACGACTGTAAAAATGTTCAACAATGTATGTGTTACCCCTAAGGCAAATGTTTGCTTGTTCTTTACAAGAATAAATCAGTGTATTGATATAACATTAATTATCGTTGGCATATTTGGACAACTTGGAATAAGCATAAAGAAGCGATCTACTTGGACTCCAGTCCACGTGACACCCATTACTCCGAAGTAAAACCTTAAAGATATAAGGAAATCAAATGCGAACCCAGGTTACAACCACACCTGCACCTTTAAAAACTCCTCTCGGTAGAAGATGGAGATCCCAAAACATTAAAAAGATCTAGAATTCTTTTATACAACTGAATTTAAAAACAAATAAAAAAGTAAAATAAAGATCATTCTAGCTAGGTTGCCCTTTAATATTATATATTGAATTTGAAATTCTTCCCCTTTATGAATCACGATACATGATCCTAAGTAGCTGTTACATGACAAAACGATTAAGACCCAAATACCTTAAAATTAATGCAGTTGAGCTTACAAAAGAGTTCAATAAGCCTAAGAAGATGAATTTTAATAACAATTTTTACAGTTTACCTAATATCTATCATATAAATTCAACTTTCAAGATTTTTAACTTTTTTTTATATATATAAGAAAAACTCTGAACAAACATTTCATTTATGAGATTTTATGATGAACAGATGTCATAATTGCGGGGATAGCTCAGTTGGGAGAGCGTCAGACTGAAGATCTGAAGGTCACGTGTTCGATCCACGTTCACCGCATTTTTATGATTTTTTGGCCTTCTTTTTTACTCTCTCGTTTACATTTACAGGGCAGCAAGCTGGGTGTAGGAATGTTTCATGATGAGTTCCAGACACTAGTTTTAGGGTTCCGGTAATGGCGAGTCGTTGCAAGTTTTGGCTGCCTAAGAAGAAGCGATTCTGTGCAATTCCGCCGCTTCGTAATTCCGAGTAAGCTAAGCATTAATTAACCAAAACTCATTATCCCTAATCATATCTCTGATCTAAGTATCTAATCCAGATTCTGCGGTAATCACTCTAAAAGGTCCGATGACACCTGGATTCTCTGCTCAATCGATCCCTCACAGTAAGTCTTCAATTTTTCACTATCACAACAGATAGGAGAATATTGCGTCCTGCTCGACAGGTTTTACAAAGCCAACTAGGGTTTTGAGAAAACCAACCAAACCAGAAAAAACAGATATTGATGATTTAGAATTGTAAGTTATTTATTAGAGAAGTAGGTTAGAAACCAATGAGTTGACTACAAAATCAAAGATTTATGTTGAGAAATATAATTAAATTTGTTGTTAGAAATATCTTGTTTTTTAAGAATGAACTTGAAGCTTTATTAAAAAATCAAGTGCCATTCCCGTTCAGTTTCCCAGTTTTTTTAATGTATCTTGTGTTATGGGTCAGCTCTGTACTGGAATCCAACCTTGAGGCTCACCTTAAACGGTGTCCATTGCTCAAACAAAAAAACTCGTTGTTGATCCAGCCTTTCTACCAGAAGGGCATCAATGGAGGCGATGAAGAAGATGATCATGAAGGAGTCACCTCGGAGTCTAAGAGAATGGCTGTGCACTCCATGACTGCAACTCAATTCATCAAATTAATTGAAAAAATAAAGACTATTCACGATTTGATATGCAAGGATATTCTAGACTCTTACATCGTCCCAGATGCTTGCAAGATCTGGATTAACCAAGAGATTGACGGGTATGGCGCATGAAATGCAGCTTTTATTTGATTTCCCGTATATGCATAACTTACGAAAATGAGCTTCAAGTTAGAAATCTTGAATAGTATGTGTTGAGCACAATCCTGATGGGTATGGCGCATGAAATGCAGCTTTTATTTGATTTCCAGTATATGCATACCTTACGAAAATGAGCTTCAAGTTAGAAATCTTGAATAGTATGTGTTGATCTCAGTCCTGATTAATAACACACTTTTGATAGATTGATAAACATAAAACACAGTGGTTGGATCCGCTATATATCTGATTTATGTGGTAGTCAACGCAATGTATGGACACCAATTTGAGGGTACGTAAAGCACAATCATGAATTTTTACACTACAGAAGAAGAAAGCTTCCAAAATGACTCCTTGCCTCATGCTACTCCTAAATATATATTTGGCATAATACCAGTCTTTAATATGCAGTGATAGAAGCCCTTGCAGGCTTGAACATGCTAACACTTGATAAATGCTAATGTTTGATGGTGTCATAACTTTGATGCCATGCTACACAAGTTTACTAACAAAGTGGACACCTAATATTAGTGACAGCCCTTTGGAAAAAATGTTGCTGCACCTTCTTCTTCTTTGTGGTGTTGTACAATCCTTGTCATGTTGCTTTTATCCAATAAAAGTTAGAAGCATCATTCTGTTATGAGTTTTCGTTTTCACTTTAGGAACCTGTATGTTTTTTTTTAATTAATCGAGTTTCAGGAAAATACCATTTCAAGAAAAGCATGTTATCCAGCAGGCATCAATTCTCGGGAACTTGGCGAATCTTGGAGCATTGAAGCGTTCTAGTATGGGAGAACAACTTCATTGTAGCATTTCATCTGCAGATTCTAGTGATTCTCCTACGGTTGTCGAGTTTGGAGCTGGAAGGGGGTACCTGACACAAATGCTAGCAGACTGTTATGGGGTCTCGAAAGTCTTTTTGATTGAACGAAAATCTTATAAACTTAAGGTTAGTGAAGTTGATATTCAAGTGGGATCTCTTTGCTGCTTCATTTTCATTGTTTTCTTAATTATATGTTATAAACTGAAAACCGATAAATGTCAACTCTAACATTAAGCATTTAACTTTAGGCTGATCGAAGCTTGCGACAGAAAGAAAGCTTGGTGTTAGAGCGGTTGAGAATTGACAGTAAGTATTCAGTCCAAACATATTTTCTTATAAAGCATTGTTTTATCTTTTCATATTGACATACCCTTCAAACAAAAGATCATGCATGTTTCTTGTGTAATCCAGATGCAATGATTGCGAAATGAAAACATAAGGTTAGATTTATTGGCTTGCAGTGAGAGAGTGAATTCATGCACTACCTAATACAGTTAAGCGCCTGAGTGATAACCACTATATTGCATACTGAACCCCTCTAGCACATTGTTCAGTTGCCTTTTATTCTTTTAAAATTCAACTGTGGTCAACTTGCTATTCCTTTATATGAGTATACATTTATAACATTATTTCAAAACGATAAGCATGATGTCTATTGAAGTTACTTCCACTAGATAGAGGACGTATAAAGATGGTTATAGACTTAAATTCATTATTTTTTTAAAATTCTGCTTTGATGCATGAAACATCACTATGTCACAGTTGAGGACTTAAACTTGAATGCAATTGAGGCTCTAAAAGGACTTCCTTATTTGGCGATCGGAAAACATCTGTGTGGGCCTGCAACCGGTAATGTCTGTTTTCACTTGATTTTGAGTTGTCCTAAAATTGCATCAATTGTTTTATTTAATTAATAATGAAGCCCCCTTCTGTATTTCTTTATATTGGCAGATATGACCTTAAGATGTTGTGTTGGGGAAGGCATTGCAAAATCTTACTTGAGAGGACTTTCTATAGCAACTTGTTGCCATCATCTCTGCCAATGGAAACATTATATCAGTAAAATCCAAATCCCCATATTTTTTAATAAGTTTCCTTAATGTCAGTCTCATCAAAGTAACCCCAAGTGCTGGTTGGCTTGCAGATAAAGATTTTTTCTTAAATTTAGGGATTACAAAAGACGATTTCCATGCAATTACATGGTTTACCAGCTGGGCGGTAGACGCACACCATGATTCAGATGTTGCTGGGATAACCATGTAGTCATCAAACACTTTTAAACGACGAGATTATGAATTAACTGACCCGTTATGTTATTTTAAGTGATGAATGTTCTTTGTTTATGTTTGCCAGGGAAAATGTTGAGAATTTATCTGGAGCTATTAACATGTCGGTTAGAGAGCGGGCTGTGATAGGTTTTATGTGCAAAGATATAATTGATGCTGGGAGGTTAATGTGGATGAGGGAATATGGATTAGAATCCAAGCTTGTCAAGTATGTTCCATCTGACATCTCTCCTGAAAACCATTTGCTTGTCGCTAAGTGTTGAAGATCTTCATTTGGTTTCTTGATACAGAAATTTGTATATAGGCATTAAGAAACATGAATTGAAAAACAACATTTAAGATTTCAATTTGGATTCGATTTTGAAATATTTTGATGATATTTTAAGATTAAACTTTAGTGTCTTGTTTTTATTTTTGTTGTTATTATTTTTATTATATTATTTTTTGATGATTATGATATGATATAAGAATTAGTTATCAAATTAAAGATGAAGCATTTTTCATTATTGTGGGGATAGCTCAGTTGAGTAAGCGTCAGCCTGAAGATCTGAAAATGTTCACGTGTTAAAATTTCAAAAAAAAAAAAAAAAAAAAGAGTAAACTTAAGTCTGAATGATTAAGATGTGACATTAATAGACAACCTTTTAAACATTCATACTTAAGGCTACTTATTAATCATTAAAGACTATGATCTATTAAAATGTAACCTCTTAATAATCAGTGATTATTAAGAGGCTATCAAATCGTCTCTTAGCTCATAACATGATACGAGTCTGATGCCCCGAATACCGATGTACGTTTGTTTTAACTTCTTTTTTACTAGAAGTTCTACCCATTTGTATTGGGCCAACCCATACTTGAACCTGTTTGATTAATTATTTAGGATTTGGGAGTCATACATACATTGTAATGATTGGTAGAGGTTAATTTTTCTAAAACGAATTTTATGTCAAAATTCGTAAAATTAATCTTTCTATTGAAATTTCAACATAGCAACTTTAGTTAGAAAAAACCTCATCCAGGGGCTGCCACCACTTGGACCCCGCTCTATCCGAGGGCGGTGTCCCCGGATCCCGCCAATTGGGTGTTGCTCCCTTGGAACCACCATTTAATCATCAAATCTTAAACAAACATACACTTTACACCCAACTTGTGTAATGAATTTCACGATTACATTTATCAACAAAATTAATCTACTTAACTAAATATGTAACAACATCATGATCACACCTGAGAAGTTTTGGCACGATAACACCCCGAGAAACATGACGTTGGTTGAGTGATGGAGGCATGATTATAGTAGTCACTTGAAGACATTCACATATCAATATATTATCATGTGTAAAATTAAAGTTGATTATAATATAACTATAACAATTATTAAAAAATATAGTTCATAAAATTATTAGATAGCTATATATATATATTTTGTTTTATTGTAATCAGTAGAAAATAATTAGTAGTGGTAGCTCCACATAGAGGTAGGCAGAGTAATATTATGATGCAAAAGATGATCGTAATTGCGGGGATAGCTCAGTTGGGAGAGCGTCAGACTGAAGATCTGAAGGTCACGTGTTCGATCCACGTTCACCGCATTATTTTGATTTTTTAGGCCTTCTTTTTTACTGTCTCGTTTACAGGGCAGCAAGCTGGGTGTAGGAAGGTTTCATGATGGGATCCAGGTGCTACTTTTAGGGTTCCGGTAAATGGCGAGTCGTTGCAGGTTTTGGCTGCCTAAGAAGAAGCGATTCTGTGCAATTCCGCCACTTCGTAATTTCGAGTAAGCTAAGCATTAATTTAACCAACACTCATTATCCTTAATCATATCTCTGATCTAAATATCTAATCCAGATTCTGCGGTAATCACTCTAGAAGGTCCGATGACACCTGGATTTCTCTGCTCAATCGATCCCTCCCAGTAAGTTTCAACTTTTCACTATCATATAGGGGGATATTGCGTCCTGCTCGGCAGGTTTGAGGAAAAAATTATTGAGAAACATAATAAAATTTATGTTTTCTAAGAAATCAAACTTTAGGTGAATACAAATGAAAAGACCAACAGGAAAATTTATAAGTATTCAACAATTCATATGTAATATAAGCTAGAAGATTTATTTAAAAATTTAAGGAATCTTGTCGCTGTGGTATGGGAGGACCCAAGTCTCGTAAGAGACGAGGGTTCGAACCCATTTGGGGCAATTCCTTGTATATCAAGGTCAGGGATTGAAAGTGGGCTTTAATCCCGGGTTTGATTCCAATTAGGGCCAATTGTTTACCTATTTCACAGGGTTTCCGCGTATCTAGGGACCTATGTCTTCCTCTGTCCGATGGGTACGGTTAAGACAACATATGTCATACGTACAATCGTCATCTTTAAAAAAAATCCTGCTCAATAAATTGATCTTGAATTAAAAATTTCATTATTTATTAATGACATAATAAATGTATAATTAAATTTCATATTAGATCTATTTAGTTAATGATATAATTATCCATAATTTAAATTATAAAAAAAATTAAAAATATATTCTATTAATATCATTTTTTAATAGGAGATAGATAGAAGCGAGAACAAAATTTTGGGACAAATGTGTCACAAGTTACTAGTTTATTAGTGTGTGTATATATATATTAATTATCCATATTCACACGATGTATAATGTATGACTAAATAATAAGTATTACTAATTAACATGAGACAGATGGAAAAAAATAAAAGGTAGCCTGAAATGGTGATAAGTGTCTAACTATTTTATTTTATTAGTATTAAGATTAGATTTTAAACCGACCAAACCAATCGATTGTCTTTTGTTTACCGGTAATCGTTCCTTTCCCGTTTATTTTAATCCATCTTGTGTTATGGGTCACCTTTTATTTTCTTCTGTTTGTCTGTCTGTTTGTTTCAAACTTTCAACTGATCGGTTATTTGTTGTCTTTGTACAATCCTTTTCATGATGTTTTTATCCAATAAAAGATAGAAGCATCATTATGTTATGAGTTTTCTTTTTCACTATAGGAAACTATGGCCATCTAGCACCTTCTCCTTGTGATAAATCAGTGGTGGAGCTTAAACATTTATAAATAGGGGTGGAAATTTACGGAACACAGAATACATGTAAATAATTTGAAGCGATGAGGGGTTAAACCAATATTTTTAACAAAAAATAACTTTTCGGTCGAAAAATTAACACTATGGACAGAAAAAAGGAGGGCCGGTCCGCCACTCTAGCCCTATTAACCTTCGCCAATGTGATGAATAGATTAGTATTATTTATCATAAAAAATAACTCGCAAGTCGATAATCTCAGTTATTAAAAACTATTGTTCATAAAATTATTAGATAGCTATATATATTTTGTTTAATTGTAATCAGTAGAAAATAGTCAATATTGGTATCTCTACATAGAGGTTTTTTGGTTTTGGGAAGGACCGTTCCGGTTCCAGACAAGGTAATCGGATCCGATTCTAGAATTGTTTTTTTGCCCACTGCTAGGGTTGCCACGCAGAAAAATTGGGCTTCATGTATCTCGTAAGTTTGCATGTTTGTAACTCTTCAAAGTGGTCAGCTAATGTTACTTTCTTGGTCTGTCACTCGCTCGCATTTAGTTTAGTAAAAACGACACCTGGCAATTTTGACCCATAGGAAGATAAATGGGTAGATTTTGGTAAAGAATTATTGTACTTTGGGTTAAAAGGTTAAACTTATGACATATAATGGGTTGAGATGTGTAACATCTTAACACAATGTGAGTCAAAATGGGTAATTAACTTAAAAACTATGTGAATATAATGGATTCAAACAAATAAGAATGGTCAAATATATATATGATGAGAAAACTTATTAAAAATTATTCAAATAAACTATTTGTTTTATTACAACTCATTTTAATTTGAACTAAATTAATGTTTTTTAAAAGTGACCCATTTAGACCAAAATGATTTTCCTTAAAACATATCCTGACCCGCATCCATTTTGACCCGTTACATAACCCAACCCAACCTGCATATTTTGCTAGGCATAGTAAAAACTCGATCTTGATTCAGGTCGAGCCAGTTGGCTTGTATAAACAAACTCAACCTTACCTCATGTTTGGCTTGTACAAAAGTATAAATTTGTGTTGCTAAAATTTAGAGGTGAAGGAAGATCGCTCAAATAATTTCCATTGTTAATTCTTCTTGAGTTCTTGTGTACATATTGGTAGTTTGATAATATGTGTTTTTTAATATAATACAAAACCTATACTTTTGTGTTAGCTAAAATTTAAAGGAAAAACTTTAAACAATTATTATAGCTTTTTTACGTGAATTATTTGCTGAACTGTATTGCTAAGACAAGATTATAAGGTTTATTCAGTTACTAGGATTCTTTTGGGTGGGCTCAGGCATATTTACAGAGTGTCAAATACAGAAAAAGATTGTAATCTTATCCTATGTGTATGTGTTTCAATGGTTTTAAAAAAGTTGATGCATGTTAAACGGTAAATAGAGTATATATAGGTGATGAGAATAAGTGTTTATGTGATCGAATAAAGAGTTGGAGATTGTTACATATACTTTAACGTAGAAAACAAATTATTTCGTAAGTATTAAACAACGAAAAAAAAGGGTTTGAAAAACCATTCACCAAACAACTTCCTCCGTCGTTATGGCGGTGGCATAGCTAGATGCCGGTGGTGATATAACCATATCCATTTGGCAATTCCATAGCGACAGAAAATCACCACCACCCTCCTCCGCCGTGACCCTTGGCTGCTCACCGGTATTTTCCCCCAAAACACACTCAAAAATCGACGTATCCACATCAATTTCCAAAGGTGAGCCACCGGTGTTAGCCACCTCCGCCAGTTCACTGGTGGTCATTGGTGGCTCCTGGAGCAACGCATCCCATTGTAACACATCAGCCACCTCGACACCGGCGGTCGGTGGTGGCGACATAGTGTTTTCACCTAAAATATGCTCAAAAATGGATGTATCAATGTTGAGTTCCCAGTTCAAGTCCAAATCAACCACCTCCGCCGGAGGCTCCACCGATCCGGCGGGAATAAAACAATCGGAAATAAGTGTTTCCGGTTGAAAATTCCACCAAGAGTCACACTCAATACCCGCCTCCTCCTCCGTAGCAACTGTGGCACTTGATGACTGCTCCAACACGAAGTCGTCTTTCTTTTGTCTTTTCCGGTTTCTTTTTCCGGCGGACGTCGAGGAGGAGGATGACACTGTAGGCGTAGGTTTCCGATCATCGGAGCCGATTAAGAGAGGGAAATTAAGCTTTGCTCGTGAGCCATGCAGCTCAAAGGCGGCTCTATCATATGCAAACGCGGCTTCCTCCGGCGTATCGAACGTTCCGAGCCACATTCTCGTTCGTTTCCTCATCGGATTCGTAACCTCCGCCGCAAACTTTCCCCACGGCCGCCGCCTAATTCCTCGGTACCGCGTCCAATCCGCCGGCGAGTTTTTTCCACAAGCAGATGCTTTCTTCATCGATGTTTTTGAGTCTCCGGGTGGAAAACTTTCTAAAATTTCATGAAGATCTTCGAGGAGATTCTCCGGCAATTGGAGATCCTGTTGATTTTCACAATCGGAGATGCAGATTGGATCACCGTGGTCGCCGGAATATGCCTCAAGTGCCATATTATATTAACAAAGTTATGGAGGTGTTTTTCTTTGTTTTTTTAGTACTTGTTTGTGGTTTCGGTGTGTGTAATATATACATATGACACAAGCATGGAGCTGACATCGAAATGTATTTATATGTGTATCATATGTCACAAGGGACAAGAAGTAGGCAGACGTTGTATTAGCAAATTTTAAATCAAAAGGGTTATTAGTTTATTACTTATTAGTTAACACTGTGTAACCTGTGTTGTGATGGGTAATTCCGTTTCAAACTGAAAAACATAAACCCAAATTCAAAACATTAAATAAAAACAAGAATTATTCTACCCTAAAACCCTGAATTAATGCAAACACAATTACAATCTTAAATACAACATCGATAAAAAAGAGAACCTAAAACCAAAATATTAAAAAAATAAAAAAATAAAACCTTGTGGTTTAACAACTTTTACCATTTTATTACAATAACTTAAATTCAAGGCCGGCCCTTGGGAGGGACGAGGTGGGCGACCGCCACGGGCCCGACATTTTAGGAGCCCAAAATTTTAAATTTTTTTATATATTATATAAACAAAATTTTTATAAAAAATATATAAATAACCATTCAAAAACATATGATTTAAGATTACAAAAAGTAAATTTTTTTAAAGTATAAGAAGTTACTTTCATTCTCTTTAAACTAGAGATATTCGTCAATTCAGTTAATGGTTTATTCGGTATAGTTTAAATGGTTTTCTATTTCTTTCCCTATCCTATAACCAACCCAAACTGAATTTAAGAAGTGGTTCAGTTCGGTTTCAGTTAAAAATGAACAAACCGAATAAACCGATTAAAAACCAAATAAGCCGGTTAAAAATTGAATAAACATTTGAATAAACTGATTTAAGTCGAATAAACTCGTTAAAAACAAATAAAACGAATTCAACCTTATATTTTATTAATAAGATAATAAATTTAAATCCTAATTCAGTTTAATATGTTAATCAAACAAACCGAATTAAAAAAAAAAATTGAAACGAAAACTCAACCAAAAAACCGAAATTCAGATATTGTTAGGAACCTAATCGAAAACCGAATTCATAATTCGGATACAGTTAGAAACCAAACCGAATTTGGTTCAATTTTTTCAGTTACAAATACGGTTCGGTTTTAGGCACCTTAATTCTCAGGACTAGCCCTAAAAGGGCCCATTTTTTTTTCTCGCCCCAGCTCCTAAAATTTTTTTGGTTCTCGGGGCCGGCTCTGTTTAAATTTTGTCATTTTAGTCATTATTATTTCATTTTATTGTCATTTTGGTCATTATTATTTCATTTTATTGTCATTTTGATTTGTATTTTCCATTTTGTTGTCATTTTAGTCTAATTAAATTTTAAATTTTTGGACTAAAATGACAAAATTAACCAAATCATAAGGACGAAAATGACAATAAAATAGAAACCATCATGACGAAAATGGCAAATCTTAAGCTATTGGACTAAAATGACAAAAGTTGTCAAACCAAGGAAAGTAAAAATGACATTTTACTCAAAATAAAAAGAAAAAACTAATACTGTCGTAAAACCTTAAAGTGTGTTTCGTCATATAACCGAATGTAACTTGGTTGAAAAAACTGAAAATTTAGTGTCAAAAAACCCAAACACCAGTATAGAAGTAATGATAAACATAATATTTGTAAAAAACAAAACATTAAAAACCAAAAAGTTATTAAAAATATATAAATAAAACCGACTCTAACTAAAAGTACATAAATAAAACAATTTGCTCTACAAATTGTAGCCCATCTAAAGTTTTGAGGGGAAAAAAAGAAAAAGAAAAGTTCAGGTTGTCTTTGTTTGAAAAGGAAAATAATTAATTATAAGAAAAAAGACAAATAATGATATCAAACGTAATAGAGGTAGTATTATTATAGTAAAGGATAATATTGTTATATCTACACGTGTGTACAAACATCCTGTTAAAGTGTTAATTAAACCGTCACATGGCTCGGTTTAGTTCTAATAATAATAAAACAATGTCTCATGGCAAAAAGACTATAGAGTGAAATGTTATTTTAGTACATATGGTTTGGTAATTTTTGCAATTTATTTCAATAGTTTAAATTTTGCAATTTTGGTTATTATGGTTTCATTTTATTGTCATTTTGATCAGTATAGTTTCCATTTTATTCCTATTTTAGTCTAATTAAATTTAAACTTTTGTACGAAAACGGAAAAAAATACCAAACTACAGGGACAAAAATGACAATAAAATGAAACCATAATGACCAAAATGACAAAATTTAAACAACTGGACTAAAATGACAAAAATTGTTAAACCATAGGGACTAAAATAACATTTTACTCTAGATTAAAGTTAAAAATTATATGCGAGACAATGACAAATGCCTCATGTAATAATTTTTAAAGGTTGCTGTTCAAAATTTGTTTTTTTTTTTAAAGAATAAAATTAAAGCCATCTTGCTTTTTATTTGAACAACAGACTATAGCATGTTACCGATTAGCTATTTTTGTTGATCAAACTGGTTTAATAAAAGATAACATTATAAATAATTTTAAATAAAAATGCAAATACAACTAATTTGAGATAAATTATGAATCTATTTTATCCTTAAAAATGAATTGTATGAAAAAGTAAATTAATTTTATATTGGGAAAAATACTTTGTAAACACACTTAACTGGTCCAAGTAAAAATGGTTTAAGAGTACCTGATAAACTAGATTACTGGACTTTTATGTAAGAATTTCTGTGATCGTTTTTTAAGAATAATAAATAAATGATGAATCATTCAACATATAGATGATAAGTGAACGCATACAACTTTTTTTTTGAAACGATGAATTAACACTTTTATAAACCTACTCATAAATTCACATTCTAAAAAAAAAAAAAACTTGTTTACAATTGGTATCGAACCTTCAATCTTCTAGGAGAGCCGCAATCACACATTGTTAGTATTGGAGCTTTTTAAAAATAAATTAAATATTTTTTTATTATTAACTGTTTTTTTTTTAAATAACAAACATATACATTTTAATCTAACTCTTGAATGTTACATATGATACGTCATTAAACAATCATTATTTATTTTGTGAAGCACTCTATCTCAAAGTTACCGTAATTGTTAAGGCTTGATCCGTTCTCTTTAGAGATAATAGTTTAAGTCTCACTGGTGTCATTTTAATAGATACTAGGTGAGAGTGTGAATCTTGAGTTTAATCTCGGGTTCTGAACCAATGAGTGCGAGGGTTTACCTATTTCACGAGGTTTCCGCACATCAGGGGTACTTTTTCATGATCGACGATTGATTAATCAATTTTAGTTACTAACCGTCAGAATAACTGAAAATAACAGAACAAACGAGACCTTTGATGTTCAAAAAAAAGTTGATCTCAAATGACAAATCCCTTTACGATTTTGTTACAAGAGTGATTTGATTAATTATTTGACACGGAGGTAATTCATAATGTCCCGCACGCCACATGCTTTACCAATAATACACAAAGAATTCATATCAGACAAAAACCTGACAGTTGACCGACGATAGTCAAGATCCAGGGACAAAAAAAAATGCGTTTGCTTTAAAAATAAATAACATAATTAAAGACGAAAATTATTAAAGGGGCGCGTTATTTGGACACCTCCTACGGATCAGTCAACACCTACCCTCATCTATACGAGCCGTAAAGGGCTTTACGAGCCGTAAAGCCGTCAGGGTGTGTCAGAAAATGTCAGTGAGACGTCTGGCGGCTGAAAACAGAATACGAGCCGTAAAGGCCTATACGACTCGTTTTTAAACCTGAAAATTTATAAGTTTTGTTTTTCCACCCGATATACGTACGTGTTTAACTTATTTGTAACATTGTAATTGTCTAACTGTTTTAAATGGTTAAAACATATATTTTAACGTAATTATATTTAATTGCTATACGTACATTTTTAACGTTATACATTAAATATATGATATATATATATATTATTATATATACGTGTTATAAAATCCGCACGTTGTTTGAATTCCGGTATACGTACGCGTTTAACGTAAATTGTTATATCATATCGTCTAGTTATTTAATTTTTAAGTTATAAATAATATCTGTTTATAATAGCGTATAATCGTACTTTGTTTTGAAATCCGGTATTTGTTAAATGCAACACGTACGGTACGTGTTTAATTAACTTATAATATCGTTTAATTGTTCGAAAAAAACGTAACCATTTTAAATCGTTTTGTTGTAAAATAATAAGTATTTTAACGTTATTATTTAATTATTTTGCCTATTTGTTTTGTTTGAAAAATATTTTAACATCGTGACGTTTAAATATAAATAACAATTTTTTTTAACATAATTAGTTATGATTTTCGTAAATTTAAATGTTTTGTTTGAAAATTATTTTAACGTAATCGTGTTTAATGATTTTAAAACAATAGTTATTAGAATCTAAATAACGTTAAACGGTTTTAAGAAAAATTGTTAACTATCTATTATTCATTTCACAATCACGCACATTTTTTAATTATATAATAAAAGATAAAACAAACAATCACGCCATATACAACATATATACAAAATAAAAATACATACATCGAATGCTAAAGTAGTGTCCATACATCAAAATCCAAAAAAGAAAAAACAAAATACACAAAAAAAATAACTAAGCATGACCACCAGGATATGTCCCGGTCCTGGAAAGACGGGAACATCCATGCCAGCAGATGCCGCCATACGCTCCGTCATCCACCGCATCATCTCCTCCAAGCGATCAACGCGTCCAGAAAGGTCGCGTACGCTTCCAATAAGGTCGCGTAAGATCGCCGCGTCAGCCGGATGCAGTCGTGGCTGACGAACAACGACATGATGTGCTGGTGGCGGTGGCGGTGGCTGCTGGTCTGCTGGATCCTGGTCTGCTGGGGGCTCCTGTACGTGCGGCTGTGCCCCCGGCTGCTGCTGTGGAGCAGGGACTGGCGGCACCCACTCTGTGCGCCGATCCAGCGACCATCGCAGACCCACACAGGGTAAGTCGGCCGCTATACCCATTAGCATGACCGTGTTACGCCCCAGCAGTGTCGAGGGGTAAGTCACGGTCATGCTATCTCTAATATCGGCCGAAAAACGACCGATACGTCGAGCTATACGTGTGATAAAAGAGCCACACGTAATAGCTCCAGTAGCCTTACGGCTAATAAAGCCAGCAAAATAATCAGCTAGCAACCATGCAAGGTTGCAGCTGCGCCCAGTGATAAGGCAATACATGAAGAATAAGTCCTTCTGTGTGACCCAATCCTGGCTCAATCGGCGGCCGGTGATGGTGCAGGCGATGCACCGATGTAGGTATCGGTGCAGCGAATCACGAATGCTACTGGCACGAGCCTTGTGGTTGAGAAAACCCGGAAAAATCGTGCATTCTTGTTGTTGAAGGATACGAATTAGCACGCTGCAATTGACTATCGTGAGTGACCGTTGAATCATCCTGCTTGTTTTTCTTTGGCTTTGTGAATGAACTATGTCGGGCAGGCTTTTGTTTTTTTTGTTGTGTCTTTAAACTTGGTCGCCCACGAGTGTTAGTTTGCACGACGGGTTCTTTTTTCATTGATTTAAATGGGAAAACCGCACTAAAAACCTTTGACATCATACTCTTTTTCACTGGATTTGGTTGAAGCTTTATATGTTGTATGACCCGATCCTGTAATATCTAACTAGCACATAACCATTTTCACGCCCTCTAGCAATCGCCCAATCAACGAGTTCATCAACACTGGCAAACACCTGAAAAGAACAAATGTATAAGATTTTATAAACTAACAACCGTTAAACGAATAAGTTTATTACCTGATCAGTTTCATAGACACACATATATTCATCACCTAAGTTGTTGCCTCCCATCGACATTGTTAAACATTTACGATTTCGAAATTACAAACACGCAAATATTTACCGAAGTAAACTGAAATCCACAGCTCCCATTTCATAAAATTTGCGTACAGATGCAACATATAAAGCAATCAATTGCCATTTCCGCACACAGCTATTACGTCCATTCTAAAGTTCAAATTATTGGCGTCCAATACGACCCGTATTGCCCTTTACGGGCCGTATGTACCGCGTGTCAGCCCTGCGTCAGCCCTATGATTTGACGTGTCAGCTTTTGTCAGAATATTCTTTTCAATACGACTCGTAAAGCCCTTTACGGGTCGTATGGATGGTGCATGTTGAACCAGCCTGGCGTCTCCCTAACAGGCCCCTTATTAAATTATATCACAACTTCTCGTTGCTGAAATTTCAAATGTTTTCTAATTATATCACTAAACCTTTTTAAATCATTAGATATTACAGGATCTATTGATTACATTAGTTAATCAAATTATTATTTTTTTAATGAAACTTTCATTGAAAAAAAAAATAAAAGAAAAGCAGCACCAGCAAGAAGTTGAAAATCTCAAAAAAAAAAAAAAAAGTTACATCATGAACATTGAAATCATACCATATTCCGTGATGGAAAGCATGAAACTTGATTTATTTTTTAATGAAATGTATGTCTTTCTTTTTTTGTCAATTTTAATCTTAGTTTATGTGTAATAGAAGGGTTTGACGTGGACTTAACTGATGTCACACAAGCTTTGTGCAAGCGCCACAAATGAGGCTTAATATTTGCTTTATTATATGCGTAATGTGGGGACTTGATGAAAGGTGATGTGGGTAGTTTTTATTGGTTTAGGGGGAAAAAAAAGCTTCAAGTCGTTCACGCTCGTGATATGATCACATTTGGCTTGTCGTTGGTGTGTGTAATGGGATCACCAAAGGAAATTTCATTCCTGGCCTTCCAAATGTTCCACCAAGTAGCTATCAAAATCACTTCAGTTATCTTCCTCCAATTGGTAGAACTTGGTAACAAAGGTTAGAAGTTCAAAACCGAGAAAATATGAATTGTGATAAAGATTTCCTAATCAAATCCGCCGGTATATTATTTTTTTTCCTTTACCAAGGCCCTGAGAAAGTCATAAATAGTGTCAAAAAATTAAGGAAAAGTATTCTATGCACTACAAGCAAAAATGTCATTTAGGGGCTGTTTGTTTTTTTGAAAAAAGGTCAGCGAAGGTCTGCGAAACCTCTTTTGTCTGCACCTTGCAGACCAAGGAAAGATGTACGTGGTGTTTGTTTTTTCAGAGGCAAAACGTCTGCGGTCTGCAGACCTCTTTTGCAGAAGAGGTGGACCAAACCCCTGCAAAAAGAGCTTTTGCGGGTGTTTGTTATCTGAAAAATTTATAAACCTAAAAACCTCTTCCCAACCCAACCCCACCGTCCCAACCCCACCGTCGACCTCTCCCATGCCCACCGTCTGCTCAGCCCAACCCCACCGTCCCAACCCACCGTCGACCTCTCCCACCATCGAAATCGTCCACCGATCGTCTCCAATCTTCCACCTACCGCCGCTCACGACGGATCTTCCAACCTAGGGCTCGTTTTCGTCGCCCCTCATCTCCGATCGAACGACCTAGGGTTCGATCGAACGACCTAGAGGTGGAGCAAACTCACGATCGCGGCGGCGAAGAGATGGAGCAAACTCACGAACGATGTGGAGGAGGAACCCTCACGACGGCGGTGGCTTGGGGAACCGTCACGATCGCGATGGAGGAGAAACCCTCATGGCGGCAGTGGCTTGAGGAACAGTCACGACGGCAGTGGCGGCGGTGGGGGAGCCGACTGTGGAGGAGACCGGCGGTGGGGGAGCCGGCTGTGGAGGAGACCGACTTTGGTGGTTGATGAAGTGAGAAGAGGTTAGAAGAGCTCAAAAAGAGCTTGGTTCAAGTCTGCGCCAAGAAGAGGTCGCGCAGACGTTTTTTAATGAAATGTCTGCGAGAAAACAAACGGTCTGCGAACTTCTAACCTCTTCCCGCGTCTGGGTGGCGCATACATAAGTGGTTAGAAGAGGTTTTTAAAGAAAACAAACACCCCCGTAGAGTGTTTGTTTTCTCGCAGACATTTCATTAAAAAACGTCTGCGAGACCTTGATGTGTTGTAAAACACATCTATTTTTACATTTGTTTCTATTGAGTTTCTGTACAGTTTATTACTTTTTAGAGTCGATTTATGCTGGTTCTTCACAATTTGGTAATTTCATGCTCGCAGGTAATAAACATATCAATTTTTAGCAAAAGATCAAGAAAACGAGCTGCCGGTTGGAAGAGAATAGGCCCAAGAACAACGAGATCAAAATTCTGAATTCTGGAACCCTTCGCGTATCGCGAAGGACATCTGAAACCCTGTCGCGGTACGCGACAGAGGAAAATGACCAAAATGCCCCTTTTAATGATTGCGGTTTGACCCGACTAATTTGTCGGGTAGCGAGACCCATCGCGTAGCGCGAAGGGTTTACAGAAGCTTGTCGCGGTACGCGACAGGGTTAAAAACGCAGAAATTCAAGTTTTATTGGTTTTAAAAACGGCAGAGGCTAGGGCATTCGAGAGTGGACGATTATAGACGAGCAGGGAGGCGACTAGAGGCTGGAGGACAAGAGTGGAGTCGATCTTAATCATCGGGAAGCCTTAGACGAGTGATCCGAAGGGTGTAACGTGATCGGTTTACTTTGTGTCTCTTGTTTATCATGTTTTCTTACATTAAACAGATTATGGGTTGTTTTCATATGATGTTTCTTGGCTAAACTTCTAGAACTACCTAGGTTAGATGATTGTACATGATTGATTTTGGTTTATCTTGGGATTGAAACAATGTGATGTGATGGATTTATGATTTAAAGACTTGGTTTGTAATATTGGATGTGTATGTGTGTCTTTGATTCTTAAATGATTAATATTATGTTCCTCATGTGTCTTGGCGATTGTCTGTCGCGAAATAGGTGCATGCTAGAATCAATTACTGTGTGTCTTTGATTATTGGATGAATTATTGTGATCAGGTAATTCATAGGAATGTTTTATTATGATTTAGATGATTAAGATGTGTAACCAACTTTAATAGCCGTGAGGTGAGAAGTTGTCAATAAGTCTTGGTTGTTAGCTTGTTAGGTTAGAGGCTTCGTGAGAAGATCAGTCTAATTTGTCTATCAAACCTTGTTTATTGAGTTCAATAGGAAAACCCAAGTTATCCCTAACATTTAAGTGAACTGTGACTTTCGCGCTGTAAGGTAGATTGTCTAACAGCTATTTCTTAGGTGTTTTGAGATTATCGTACTGTGAGGTAGATAATTTAGCGGATAATTCATAAGCAGTTGGATGACCTGTGAGAGGAATCCATTTAACCGGTGGTTTAACAGCTTTTAGGATATTTAGTTGATTATCTTTGAGAAGGGTCGAGGGTACTCTAAGTTTCCAATAGGTTTAGTATTTTTAGATCCCGGTATCACATTAGTTCCATCCCCGAGAGAACCTTGTCAAGCATGTATATGATTCAAGCCTAGGTAGTGCTGTTTTCCTTCTCTGATTTAGTCTTTGTTTGCTCATCTATTCTTATTCTTAAGTATCTTTTAAGTATTTTAGTTGTTAGTAAAAATCCCCCTTTTCTTCATTAATATTTTATTTAAGTAAATTTGTAAAGATAAGTCCTTGAGTCTATTTAGTACATTCTGTAGAAGTCTGTGGGTTCGATATCCGGACTTACTTTTGTCTTGCTGCATACGATAGGTACACTTGCCTGTCGGTAGCTTAGATTTTAGAGAGTCTAGATTTATTACTTTGTGTCTATTTTAGAGTTGGTTTTTAGTTAGTTTTGTAGCTAAGCTCCGTCGACATCAAGTTTTTGGCGTCGTTGCCGGGGACTTCTTAGTCGATTGTGCTTACTAGTTCTTGTTCTTATCTGTGCATATTTGTGTTTATTTTGCTTTTCAATTTTATTTTATTTTATTTTTTTTATTTCTTTTTGATTATTTTTGTTTATTTGTTTGCAGGTTTGGTAGTGTATGCCACACCTACGCTCACACGGACCGCCACCTAAGCTTTCTTTGCCATTAAGGAGCGATTCGCGGGACTTTTCTGAAGGTTCTACGAGCGAGGTAAGTGCTTCCACTCCTATTTCTGTTGACTTTTCTGAGCACACACCATCTTCTTCTTCTAGTTCTTCTACTCACTCTAGCCCACGTTTTCACTTTGTTCCACCCATGGCTGAGCGTCGTACTGTGCATCAGCAGGCCACTGCGGGTTTCACGGGGCTTAACAACCCCATTACACCGCCACCGATACCGAATGAAAATTCGTGGCAGATTCCTTCATATATCATGACCGCTATTAATAATGCTCAATTCAGCGGTCGTGATGATGAAGATGCACCCGCGCATCTTGCTCGGCTCACACGCATCTGTGGTACCTTTAATCTTCAAGGTGCCACCGAAGATGCGATTTTCATGCACCTGTTTCCCTTTTCTTTATCGGGGCGAGCAGCTACTTGGCTTGACTCTCATCCGCCAGGCACTTTTACTACTTGGGCTAGCCTTCGGGATGCTTTTCTTAAAAAGTACTTCCCACCTGTTAAGGCTGCCCTCCTGAGAGATGAGATCCATTCATTCCGAATGGCACCTGATGAGCCCTATTATCTTGCTTGGGAGAGGTTCCAAAACCTTCTAAGCAGATGCTCCCAGCACGGTCTCTCTGATTGGGCTGTTGTAGAGAAGTTCTACAATGGTCTAACTTATGAGACTCGGGCTCGTTTCGACACTTCTGCGGGTGGTCATCTCATGGGAAAAAGGGATGTTGCTGAGTGCACCGATATGTTTGAAAGTTTTGCTCAGGCTGAGTATGAGCAGCGGTCTTCAAATAGGAATCCCACGTCTATTGCTAGTTCCTCCTCTTCCACAAGAGGAGTTCACCACGTTAATGTGGACACTAGTGTTGCTGCTGCTCTTGATTCTTTAGCTAGGGATGTCAAGGATTTGAAGATGAGAGTGGATCGGTGTGAGATTTGTAGAGGTGGTCATGCCACTTCTGAATGTTTGGTGGGCCAGGAGCAAGCAAATTTTGTAGGCGGCAAGGCCGGTTTGGGCAGTCTTATAACCCCGGTTGGGGAAATCATTCTAACCAAACCTATAGATCTTCAGGAAATCCCCCTGGTTTCCATCATAGTTACCCTCAAAACCAAGGGCAGGGGCAACCTAGTGGTAGTTCTGGTAGCACTTCATGTGCTGGTGGTGGTTTGGGTAGGATAGAGGAATTGTTGACTCAGTTAGTGGCTAAGGATGCCACTACACAGAAGATCTTACATGAGCATGATGTTCTCCTCAAGAACCAACAATCTGCGTTCTTGGATTTACAGCGAACGGTTGGTGACATAGCCAAACGGTTGGATGAACGGCCTCAGGGCCAGTTCCCGGGTCAACCCCAAACCAACCCAAATGCCCACGTTAAGGCGGTCACTACCCGTTCTGGAGGAGCTAGTCCCAGCAAGTACCGCACCTAACAGTGAGTCTCCCGTTGAGAAGCCGGCAGTTAGTAAGCCGGTCATGTTCAAACCCACCACGGAGATTGATCTTACCCGTATTCCTTATCCGGCGCGCTTAACCAATCAAAAGCATGCTAAATAATACGGGCACTTTCTTAACATGTTTAGACAACTCAAGATCAATCTCCCTTTTATTGAAGCCCTTCAGCACATACCCAAGTATGTGAAGTTTCTGAAAGAGTTGCTGAAGGGTAAGGATCGTTTAGGAGAGGTTGCCAACGTACCATTGAGTGCGGGTTGTTCCGCGGTGATTTTAAACAAGCTTCCCGAAAAGCTTGCAGATCCGGGAATGTTCACTATCCCGTGTTTATTTGGAGATGATGTGAGGATGTATGCTCTGGCGGACTCAGGGGCTAGCATCAATCTAATGCCATATTCTTTATACGAGAAGCTAGCTCTTGGTGATTTGTCCCCCACACGCATGACCTTGTCGTTGGCGGATCGGTCGGTGAAGTGTCCACGGGGAATTTTAAAGAATGTTTTAGTCAAAGTGGATAAGTTTATGTTTCCCGTGAATTTTGTTGTGATGTACATGGAGGCAGACACGAAGGTTCCCATCATTCTTGGGCGGCCATTCTTGCGCACCGCCAAGGCTATTATAGATGTGTACGAGGGAAAACTCACTTTTAGAGTGGGTGATGAGAGCGCTTTTTTGAAGATAGCAAAGTCTATGAGGGCCGATGGTGAGTTAGTCCATCAAGTTGATGGTGTGAATTTGGTGAGTGATGAGGTAAGTGTAGCTGAAGTTATGGGAGAAGGACAATGGGATGTTAGTGATCGTGGTCATGAGGTGATTGTGAGGGAGGAGATCTTTTTGGATCCTCCCATCTGAGTGGAGGATTGTGAGTTTTTGGGTGGAATCCCTAAGTGTAGAGTTTGTAGATTTTTAGTTTCTAAGTTTTGTTGGTGTGTTTTTCATTTTTCATGATTGTTTTTCGTTTTCGTTTTCGCTTTTGTGTGTTTTAATGTGTTTTGCAGGTTTTTAATCAATTTGATGCCATAAAGATGAATTGGAGCCACCAGGTATGTATTTCTTTGCCTTAGATTGGTTTTAGGATGATTTGGTGTTTTAGGGGTGAAAATTTTGGCTAAGGCATGGAAAATCCAGAAACTTTCTGGAAAAATGACATCGTCGCGTCACACGACAGGTACAAGCCCATCTGTCGCGCTACACTAGAGATTTCGGTCAACGCGCGGGTCAAACATGCGTCGCGTATCGCAACGGCCATTCGAAACTCTGTCGCGGTACGCGACAAGGCCTGAAATGTTTTAAAATGTTTAAAAACTCTAGTTTTCAAATTTTAACCCCAAATTTACCTATCCTACACCGCATTCACCACCATAGGAGGTTTTATAATTTCATTTTTGTGCATTGAATTGATGTTTTTCAAATTTTTAGTTAGTTCTTATTTTTTTTCTTTGTTTGATTTGTGTTTTTTCTTTGTTAATTTTAGTCAAATGGTAGGGTTGGTTTGTGGTTAGACTTAATCATGGATATCATTAATATGTTTTTGGATGTGTTGATGCTCGTTTGATCTTTGTTTTGTGTAGATCTTATGTTATTGTTTATAGCCAGTGGAGCAGAATTGTAGATTGTGGAGCTACGTGGAAAGATTGGCACTCGACAGTCTTCACTTTAACCAGCTAAGTCATTTTCAGTTTTTAGTTTTTAATTTTTAGTTTTTCTTTTGGTTTTCCTTTAATTTATACATTGGGGACAATGTAAAGTTTAAGTGTGGGGATGGGAAACTTAGTTTATTTAGTTTAATTTTGTTTTAGTAGTTAGTTTTTGATTTTTAGTTTTAGTTTACTTAAGTTCTTGAGTCATAATTTTTTCAAAATTTTTGAAAATTTTTATTTTTATTTTTTGTTTTTACATCTTTGGCTTAGATCTTCCTTGTCCTTGTTTAAGTTGGTTGCAAAAGCACGATAGGAAATGATAGAAAAGCTTGGTTTTATGGTTTCATTCATAGTTAACTTGTTGGTTTGGGTTTTATGTTTTGGTTATGGAATGTGTAGGTAGGCTCAACTGAGTGTTCTTGTCCCATAGGATTGGGAAATTCTTAATTAAATGCATGATTTTCATGGGAAACATCTGGGAAATTTGGAATTAATGAAACTGTTTTCTAGTTAGAAAGGAGTCTTTGCATAATAACAGGTGAGAGTTTTTGAAAATATGATTTTTGTCTGGCACATAAGTACTCTTTTTATGAGAATAAATCCGAGTCTTATGGCGCCCCCATTTCACCAAATAAGCTGAGCTAAAAGAAAAAAAAATAAAAGAAAGAATTTGGATGAAAACTTATGTGTCACACGCCGGGTTGCAGCCTGGTTGAAACACCACTGAGTTAAGTTCAATGTGTAAAAAGAAAAATGCTCATGTTTCCATCTGTTTCATTCATAAAAATCTGATTTGAGAAATTTCTTCTCTGTTTATATGTAAGGATGACTTGAAAGCTAGAATTCAGGATTGAGTTGATTTTAGATTACCTAAGTGTGGGTCAAATGAAATGAAATGCAGAACATGAACTTAATGAACCGTGATTGAGGGACAAGAATAATCAGTATGGGTTTAATAGGATAACAATACTTGCAATCTCTTCCAAAGCATTGAATTTTGAATTGACTACTTTAGTTGTGTAGAAACCATTTTGCCTAGCTATGATCCCAGATTTTTGCATAAGCCTTTTTCAAGGACGAAAAAGAGATAAGTGTGGGGATGTGATGTGTTGTAAAACACATCTATTTTTCCATTTGTTTCTATTGAGTTTCTGTACAGTTTATTACTTTTTAGAGTCGATTTATGCTGGTTCTTCACAATTTGGTAATTTAATGCTCGCAGGTAATAAACATATCAATTTTTAGCAAAAGATCAAGAAAATGAGCTGCCGGTTGGAAGAGAATAG
The DNA here is from genome assembly GCA_009363875.1 of Mikania micrantha. Lineage (NCBI taxonomy): Eukaryota > Viridiplantae > Streptophyta > Magnoliopsida > Asterales > Asteraceae > Mikania > Mikania micrantha. The sequence continues at coordinate 83,346,048 of CM018696.1, forward strand.
GCCCAAGAACAACGAGATCAAAATTCTGAATTCTGGAACCCTTCGCGTATCGCGAAGGAAATCTGAAACCCTGTCGCGGTACGCGACAGAGGAAAATGACCAAAATGCCCCTTTTAATGATTGCGGTTTGACCCGACTAATTTGTCGGGTAGCGAGACCCATCGCGTAGCGCGAAGGGTTTAGAGAAGCTTGTCACCGTACGCGACAGGGTTAAAAACGCAGAAATTCAAGTTTTATTGGTTTTAAAAACAGCAGAAGCTAGGGCATTCGAGAGTGGACGATTATAGACGAGCAGGGAGGCGACTAGAGGCTGGAGGACAAGAGTGGAGTCGATCTTAATCATTGGGAAGCCTTAGACGAGTGATCCGAAGGGTGTAACGTGATCGGTTTACTTTGTGTCTCTTGTTTCTCATGTTTTCTTACATTAAACAGATTATGGGTTGTTTTCATATGATGTTTCTTGGCTAAACTTCTAGAACTACCTAGGTTAGATGATTGTACATGATTGATTTTGGTTTATCTTGGGATTGAAACAATGTGATGTGATGGATTTATGATTTAAAGACTTGGTTTGTAATATTGGATGTGTATGTGTGTCTTTGATTGTTAAATGATTAATATTATGTTCCTCATGTGTCTTGGCGATTGTCTGTCGCGAAATAGGTGCATGCTAGAATCAATTACTGTGTGTCTTTGATTATTGGATGAATTATTGTGATCAAGTAATTCATAGGAATGTTTTATTATGATTTAGATGATTAAGATGTGCAACCAACTTTAATAGCCGTGAGGTGAGAAGTTGTCAATAAGTCTTGGTTGTTAGCTTGTTAGGTTAGAGGCTTCGTGAGAAGATCAGTCTAATTTGTCTATCAAACCTTGTTTATTGAGTTCAATAGGAAAACCCAAGTTATCCCTAACATTTAAGTGAACTGTGACTTTCGCGCTGTAAGGTAGATTGTCTAACAGCTATTTCTTAGGTGTTTTGAGATTATCGTACTGTGAGGTAGATAATTTAGCGGATAATTCATAAGCAGTTGGATGACCTGTGAGGGGAATCCATTTAACCGGTGGTTTAACAGCTTTTAGGATATTTAGTTGATTATCCTTGAGAAGGGTCGATAGTACTCTAAGTTTCCAATAGGTTTAGTATTTTTAGATCCCGGTATCACATTAGTTCCATCCCCGAGAGAACCTTGTCAAGCATGTATATGTATCAAGCCTAGGTAGTGCTGTTTTCCTTCTCTGATTTAGTCTTTGTTTGCTCATCTATTCTTATTCTTAAGTATCTTTTAAGTATTTTAGTTGTTAGTAAAAATCCTCCTTTTCTTCATTAATATTTTATTTAAGTAAATTTGTATAGATAAGTCCTTGAGTCTAGTTAGTACATTCTGTAGAAGTCTGTGGGTTCGATATCCGGACTTACTTTTGTCTTGCTGCATACGATAGGTACACTTGCCTGTCGGTAGCTTAGGTTTTAGAGAGTCTAGATTTATTACTTTGTGTCTATTTTAGAGTCGGTTTTTAGTTAGTTTTGTAGCTAAGCTCCGTCGACATCAGACCTCTTCTTGGAGAAGACATGGACCATCATCTTCAAACCTCTTCAAACCTCTTTTTGGTTTCCTCCACAACCTTCCATTCCCGCACCCCATCTCCAAGCCGTCGCCCTCCACAGCCGACGCCCCCTCAAGCCGCCGCCGCCGTCGCCGCCGTGAGGGTTCCTCCTCAACCCACCGCCGCCATAGGGGTCTTCGATTTCGATCGGAGATGTGATGCGACGAACCCTAGGTGGGTTTGGTTCGATCGCGGTCTCCTACTCCTCGTTCGATCTCCACCGTCGCAGTCTCCTGCTCCACCGCCGTCGCAGAAACCACTGAGGGTTCCTTCGTGCGAGATTGTTTAGGGTTTTTGGTTCGATCGCCTCTGGTTCGAGATTGATGGTGATAGTGGTGGATGGTGGTGGCTCAACAGTAGGTGGAGGGGGACGATCGGAGGTGCGGCGGTAGGTGGGATCTTCGGTGGTCGACGGGGGTTGAAGACAGTGGGGTTGGGGACGGTGGGTTGGGAAGACATTTTTTTTTGAAGAGGTTTTTAAAAACAAACACCCTCATAAACTCTTCTTGCAGATGTTTGGTCCACCTCTTCTGCAAAAAAGGTTTGCAGACGTGGTCCGCAGACATTTTACCTCTTAAAAAACACTCCACCTTAGTGTCAAACACTTTTACGACTGATAGGTCTTGAGGTAGGGTAGGAATGTAGGATCATTAAGGGTTGCTAATATGGCCTCTAATTAATTGGTTGTGACGATTTAATACTAAAACAACAATCTTTATTATCGAGGAACACCATCAATTGGCAATTGCTACCCTTTAGGAATAGGGTATACCTAGTACCTGGATCAGTTGATGTATTAAGTTATTTGTTTTTTTTTCAGTTTTGAATACAAATAACCCTAAAACCAAATTAAAATTTTGTTTTTTTAAATAATAGAAAAAAAAAATAATGCAAATCTATCGGTCTTTTACACAAATCCATCGGTCTTTTAATGTGTTATTGAGTTATTCAAAAGACCAACTCTTCGATTCGGTTTCAATTATGGTTGCAAAAATTATAAAAAAAGAAAAGAAGCTAAACAAATTAGATGTTGCTTAGAGTTTTGCTGAACCTTTATTTTGATTTTTTAACTATTATTTGATTTTATTTCAAACTATTTTTTGATTTTTTTTAGTTTTATTTAATTTCTTTACTTTTATTCGAATTTTTTGAAACGTTTATCTAACTTTCAATATTTTATTTGTTTTTCTGAACTTCTATTTACTTTTTTGTTTTTAATTTATAGAATTACTCAATTACACAAATAGCCTCTATGATTTGATTATATTATAAGCTTAGTTTCCCATTCTTTAAAAACTAACTACCATTAAAGGTGGAGACAAAACCATCTTTATAATTTTGGGTTATTGGATTTAAATAATTTTAACTTTAACCTTTTGACCGACAATACTAAAAACTGAATATATATTTACCGGCACTCTCAACCTTTAAAAAAAATTTTATTGGCACTCCAAAACATAATTTTTTTTGATGACGTGTCACTTGTTTTAGAGTGCCAATAAAAAATGTTTTGAAAGTTATGAGTGTCAGTAAACATCTTAGCAGTTGAGAGTATTTCTAACCAAGAGGTTAAAGTTGGAAGTATTCAAATCCAATAACCCTATAATTATCTACATTAAGTTTTAATTTAAAGTCTTAAAAACCATACAATAATGATTAAACCACACAAGACTCAATGTAAATAATATAAAAGTGACCCTATGTAATAAAAAATAATTGTGTGAGATGAGATCTTTGTAAAGACATCTTTTTATTTTATTTTATTTTATTTTATTTTATTTTCATTTATTTTTTAGGAAAATTTGAAATAGAATCTCAAGTATTCATTGAGGCGACAATTGAAAGACAAGAACACTTTTTATACATGCAAACAACTTCGAAATTGTTTGTTTGCTATTCAACTACCTTTGAAAACTACAATTTGCTTAGAATAAAGGCAAACAATTTAGAAAATCTAGACAATACGACTATTGACCTAAATTGCCAACATGGAACTGGAAATTTTATAAGAAAAAGCAAACATTATTAAAAAAAAAAAAAAAGTCTATTCTGATGGCTGTTTTATTATTTTGTTTTAAGGGATGAAATTAATTGCAAATAATTGAATTATTCAATATTTAATTAGTGTCAATTAAATATAATATTTTATAAATTTTACGGAAACTTTCATGATGGTTAAAAGGTAAAAGTTACCTATTATTTATAAATCTTTTTAGTGCTTACTGCATGGTATATTTACCTTCTAAAAGTAGTTAAAAGTAACGTGACAACAATTTTTGAATAAAAGTTAACAACTGTTTCATTTAAATTTTAGTAATACTTTATTATATTAATTTAATTCTTATTTTCACTTGAAAACTCAATCTTAGAGAGAAAACCCTTAAACCCTATGTGAGCCATAGATTTGGAATCTTGAAAATAAATATGTAGTCCACATTAACCCTATATATATATATAGGGTAAGGATCAATTGGTAACCCATGGTAATTGAGATAACTTATTAACCCAATTTGATTGGTTGTCTAATTTAATAAATTTGAAATGTGTGGTCTATATTAATTCTGAGAAAAATGAGTGGTTGAGATTTCTTTAAGGGTATTTTGAAGATTTTGATAGGTGTACTTGATTTGATTTTTAAAATAAAAGTTTACTCCCAATTTTTTAAACATTCATAACTTTTATATACATGACTATTTTTTTTAAAAAATTACACCATTAAATTTGTCACATTTTTATCTTTAATTCAAGTATAGTTTTGTCAAATTTTTTTTAAAGTTTTCGAAATTACACTGATGTAACGAGCTGAATTTTTTCAAAGTGTTCGTAATTACACTGATGTAACGAGCTGAATTTTTTCAAAGTGTTCCTAATTACACTGATGTAACGAGCTGAATTTTTTCAAAAGTGTTCATAATTACACTGATATAACGAGCTGTAACTTATTATTTTACGTTACAATTATCTAACTTTCTATCTTATTTGATATAAATTTATTTAATTAACTAAATTTTATAATAAAAAATAAGTTTGTAATATATATTTAAGATGAAAGAAAAAAAAATTGATGGAAAATTTTTGAAAAAAGAGGGAAATTATTGTACTTGTGTTTTTTACGTTTGTGTAATTACGAACGTCCGAAAAAAATTTGGCATGACTATAATGAAATTAACGAGAAAAATATGACGAGTTTAATGGTGTAATTTTTATAAAAAATAACATAGTATAAAAAGTTATAAGTGTATAAAAATCAAGGGGAGAAACTTTAATTTAAAAATAGGAAAATAGATGGTTTTTTAAGAGTGTGACACTTGTATTAAATATTAATTAGTGACACATGTCACCATTAGATTAAATCTAGAAAATTTGAACCATTATATTTGAATTATAGAGTTTTCTCAATTACAGTAGGTTATTATATGATCCCTTCCCTATATATATTATCTTATCTTATTTATCTTATTATTATGCTAATAAACAAAAATGTTTTCTTCCACTTGTCATAACCACACATCTCAATTGACACATGTCAATCAATAAAACTACCATGATTTAATTACATTTACTAAGTACTATTAAATTAAGTTTTTAAAATTTAATTGGTTGGGACCTAAAAATATTTAAATTTTCAAATAAATTAATATTTCTATAATTGATTTAAAATTTTAAATTAACTCATTCAATAATTTTTGTTTCAATATTTAGACATTAAGTGTTTATTTCACTAATTAGCTCAATTAACAGTTAATCTAAATTTTAATATACAATTACATATAAATGTACGACATTATAAACTTGTGTATACACATGTTAAATAAAAGAATTGTAAAATTATTTATTTTAAATAGCTAATCATATTTTTTCGTATATAATTTGGTAGTTTATAAAATTTAAATAATAACTTATATTATAATTATATTATTTACCAAATTGCATAAAATCATTAATATTTGATAAAAGGAAAATGAGAAAAAAAATCTAAAAAAAACGTGTTTACAATATTAAATAAAAAAGGGATGCGAGAAAACAAATTTTTAGATTACCTATAAATGTAACACGTATCCATTGAAAACCTCTATTTATTACATATATACAAATGTATATATACATTTACTAGGTAATACACCGTCTATTACATCGGTTAAATAAAAATATAATAAATAGTCACTATTGAAAATTTAGTATAAGGTATTTTTGATATAAAATTTGATTAAAATTTCATATAATTAATATTTTAACTTAATTAATAAAATAATAATATAATTTTTAACATGATTTTTTTCAAAAATTATTTTTTTAACATTTCGTATATAAAAGTATTTTTGGCTATTTCATGTTTATAATAATTTGGTTTTTAAAAGAGAGTATTTTTAATATTAATATATCTTTTAATGCCATAAAAATTCTTTTTTAGTTTAAAATTGTTGCAGATGTATTTAATATATAATAAATTTAATAAGAGAGAAGCTTGAAAATTATTATAAGAACAATCTTAAGATAGTCATATGTGTATAGACTGCTATTGGGTTTGTCTTCATATTTTACGTTACGTTTTGTTTTATTTTATTATTTTTCAATATTTTAATAAGTAGAGAAGATTTCAAAATGTTATAATTTTATACAAAGATAGGTAAGATTACGAATTAGAAAAAAAACGTTATATACAAAAACGTATTTAAATAATTTATGAACATTTGTTATAACTTTATATTGTTACTTATTGTATGTAACAATATATGATTTTAGTTATTTAAATTATTACACTTTAATGTTTTTCTTTTCAACTTTTTATTCGACCCGTGTTATACACGGGTTTATAACTTAGTATATATATATATATATACATATATATATATATAGGATTCGCATCCTATAATAACCCACCCTTATTGACATAATCCGAATTAACCCATGAAGATGACCCCGAATCTTTTGTTTTTTTTCAAAATCTTTGTTTTACAAGTACAAGAGTATGTTCTTTTATGTGTTTGTGCAAATTCTTTTTCGTTTGAGATCCTACATCACTGTAATTTGCCTTATAGCGTTGTAAATATTAGTCAAAATTGGCCACTTTTTACCCAAATAATCACTCAAATTCCGGCCTTTTAGACGCCTCTTTAGACACCTTTTTTCTGTATTTTTTGTAAATATACAGGCCCACATATCGGCGGCTAAATGGGTGTCTTAAGGCCCCTTTTTCTACCGGCGTCTTAGACATCTCTTTAGACGCCACTTTAGACGTCGCTTTACCAGATTTGACAGAAAAAGGGCGTCTAAAGTGGCGTCTAAGACGTTGGTAGAAAAAGGGTCTTAAGACACCCATTTAGACCCCGACAAAGCCGCATACATGTAGGCCCGTATGTTTACAAAAAATACAGAAAAATGGCGTTTAAAATGGCGTCTAAAGTGGGTCTTAGACACCGGAATTTGAGTGATTAGTTTGGTAAAACGATGGTCAATTTTGACTAATTTGGTAATTCTCCCTATTATAAATTGCAATATGAACCATAAATATATGTATAAAAATTTGAGTATAGATTAGAGAAATTCATTTAATTTAATGTAAAAAAGGAAAAATTAAAAAAAAAAAAACTTGTTACAATATTGAAGTGTCTAATAGATATTTTTGAACTCTAAACGTATTAGAATATCGAAGGGTGTAACTTTTTAATTGCTATATGTAGCAATTTGTTTTTTATACTTAATTACTATGAATCGATGTCTTTGCCACATTATAATATTATTATATTCCTGGATCAAATTCACTAAGTTTGATGTTACATGTTTATATCTATAATTGTTCCGTAAAAAGTTTATTTATGTTCACTTATTTAGATCATGAACAAAAACTTTGTTTATTTAACTAAATGAACAAACGTAACACACGTCTCGTTCATTTATTTATATTTGTGAACATTCGTTTATGTTCGTTTATTTACGTTCGATTATATTTGTTCATTTAGGTTCTTATATGTTCATTCATTTGTTTTTATAAATAAATCAATACATTTATTTTAATAAATAAGTGATATATTCGTCTTTATAAATTAGCATGCTTGTAGTATTTAATTTTATTCAAATTTTAGTAAATTTATTAACTAAAATGGGCTAAATAGCAATTCAAGTTTAGAACTCACATGCTCGTTCATGTACGTCTAACCATGTGTGTTCATTATTGTTGTCATTGTTTCATTAGTTATGTTCATTTATGTTTTGTTTAGTTAAGTGCGTTTGTGTTGGTTTATTCATGTTCGTCTATGTACGTGAATTGTTCATTTATACTGTTAAAAAAACATGAGTGAACGCGAACGCGAACACACTAAGTTTCTTAACGAACGAACACGAACAAGAAGCTCATATTCATTTAAGTGTTCGTGTTTGATCATTTGTTCGGTTAAAGTTAAACAAACGAACATGAACATGGCTTGTTTTTGTTCGTTGGCTTTATTTTCAAGCTTACCTCCGGAAGGAACAAAGGTGAAGACGAATTTGGTTGTAAAAAAAGTAAAACTTGTTTATTTACACGTGAAACTAGAATTTTATTTATATTATATTATTTATGAAAGTGTGGTATTCAAGTTGCTTTCTAAAGTGGCCTCTTAATTTATTTAAGTCATTAACTGTTAGCTATGTGACTGTCCATTAGTTGCACATTAGTAGCTATAATAATAATAATCAATGAACACCATAACACTAACTTTTAATATTTATCAAGATGTTATTAAAAATTTAGATTTTTAATATTAAAATTCAAGAATGAGGTGGCGAAAGCAGAGTGGGGTTGGACACTTTCATTTATAGTCAAACAGAACTTCTTATGGTCATCTATCAGTCAATATTCTTACCTCATGATAATGAGAGACTAATGACAACATATTGTACTTAATGTCATACAAATTCAGCGTAATGATTGGGGTTTCACCTTATGATCGAAAGGTAATGAGTTCCTGTCAGGGGCAATTTAAAGGACATCCAGGTGAGGAAAAGAATCTTGAGCTTAATCTCTGGTTCTTGACCAATGGGGTGCGGTGGAACCGAAGGAGTTCGTTGCCAGAGGCGGCCCTGAGAATTGTTATGCCCAGGACGAGTCGGAAAAAAAATGACCTCTAGCGAATTCAAATATTAAAGTGGAGGTGTTCAAAAAACCGTTTAATACCAAAAACCGAAACGTATTCGTAAATGAAAAACCGAACCGAATTCTGAATTCGCTTTTCGTTTTGGTTCTAGTTGTATCCAAATTCCGAATTCGGTCTTTGTTTCGATACCTAACTATATCTGAATTTCGATTTTTTGATTCAATTTTTTTTATAAATTTGGTTTGTTTGGTTAACCGATTAAACCGAATTCAAATTCAAATTTATTATCTTATTAATAATATATAAGATTTAATTCGGTTTACTCTGTTAAATTCGGTTTATTCAGATCGGTTTATTCGGTTTTTAATCGGTTTATTTGGTTTTAATCGGTTTATTTGATTGAATTCGGTTTATTTGGATCGGTTTATTCAACTTTTAAGCGGTTTATTTGGCTTTCAATTTGTTTATTTGGTTTTAACCGAAATTAGAACCGAACCACGTCTCGAATTCGGTTCGATATTTTGATAGGAAACAAAATTGAAAACCGATTAAACCAGACCGAATAAACCGTTAACCGAACCAATTGACATATCTAGTTTAAAGGATATGAAAGTAACTTTATGTACTTTAAAAAATATAATTTTTTGCATTTATGAAATAATGTGTTTATAAATGTTTCTTTTTAGTTCGTTTCACCTTATTAATTCTCATTTGAATGAATCTCTATATATACGTATATATAAAATTTTTTGTGCCCCCCTAAAAAATGGGCCGGGGAAGGGGGTCGGGTTTGCCCCTCCCCTGGGTCACCCATGTTCGTTGCCATCAACGGCGCACCGGGATGTTGTAGCAGTGGCGGTGGCCCGGTTCTTGGCAACGCACCAGGAGGCTGTAGCTGTGGTGCGTGCTGGAGAAGAAGATAAGAGGGTAAAATACTATTTTGCCCTCACATGGGGTCCACCTAAGAGGATTTAACGTTAAAAGTTAACGGGGTTTGGGGCAAAGGACCTGGCCTATTAGGGTTTTTAAACATAAAGTATGGGTTTTGATATTTTTAAAGCAAAAGGACATCCATTGAAAAATGGTATAAACATAAAGGACGAAAAGTGGGATTTACTCTTTTTTTCTTCTTCTTTTAATATGTGTACAAATAGTTTGCAATCAATTTAAATGATGACCACCGAAGAATAAAACGAAAGTTGCTTAGTTGCCTGGTGATTAGCCGGGTTTCAAAATTACCCTTTTTTAGTGCTCAGTTTACCTAATGCGGTTGTATGTTTACCTGTCCTGATAAAGGATGATGCAGTCTTTGTAAAAAATATGGGAAGTATGAGTCGTAAGTCTACTTTAAAACAGTCTCTCTTTCCCATTCTATAGTGAATCTACCCTTACCTTCAGAGCCGGCCCCGAGAATCAAAAAAAATTCCGGGGCCTAGGGCGAGAAAAAAAATGGGCTATTTTAAGGGTGCTCCTGAAAATTGAGGTGCCTAGAACCGAACTGTATTTGTAACTGAAAAAACCCGAACCAAATTCGGTTTGGCTCCTAACTGTATCCGAATTCTGAATTCGGTTTTAGATTCGGTTTCTAACCGTATATGAATTTTTGTTTTTTGGTTCAGTTGACGTTACAACTTTTTTTTTAATTCGGTTTGTTTGATTAACCGATTAAACCAAATTCGGGTTTAAATTTATTATCTTATTAATAATATTTAAGGTTGAATTCGGTTTATTAGTTTTTAACCAGTTTATTCAACTTAAATCAGTTTAATCAGATGTTTATTCAATTTTTAACCGGCTTATTTGGTTTTTAATCAGTTTATTCGGTTTGCTCATTTTCAACTAAAACCAAACTGAACCTCTTCTTAAATTCGGTTCGGTTATTGGATAGGGAAAGAAATTGAAAACCAATCAAACTATACCGAATAAACAATTAACTAAATTGATAAACGCCTCTAGTTTAAAGAGAATGAAAGTAAATTCTTATACTTTAAAAAAATTACTTTTTGTACCCTTTAAATCATATGTTTTTAAATGGTTATTTATATATTGTTCATACAAAATTATTTTATATAATATTTAAAATTTTGGGCCCCCTAAAATGTCGGGCCCTGGGCGGTCGCCCACCTCAGCCCTCCTAAGGGCTGGCCTTGCTTACCTTATTCATAAGTGAGAATTTACTGGGTATATTATGTATGTACGAGGGGTGTGCCGGCTGTGGCCATTCCTTCATCGGTCTCTCACTCTCTCGAGTCTTCACTAGGAATGCTTGATACTTTCATGGAATTTGTATTTTATATTCCAGTAGCTTGTTAAACTTTGAGTTAGGGTCGGCTTAAACTTTTCGGAGGTCCAAGGCAAATACAAAAGTTGAGGCCTTTATCGTAAATATATTTTTTTCTTACGATAAAAATTTACGGTTCATAAATTTGAACAACATAAAAATAAGATAATTTGGGGCAATTGCCTAAGGCCTTAAATTTTTGAGGCCCCAAATTATCTTATGAGTATATCTTTTTTAGTATTTTCTTTTTTTGTTGAACTTCACATTGTAAAATAGGGGTGATCACGTTTCGATTTCAAAGCGTGAAACAGCCTAAACCAGTCATCAGTTTGGTTTTGCAGTCGATTTTCGCCAAAACATTTGGTTAGTTGGTTTCAAAAGTTTAAAACCATAGCGAATGGTTTGATTTATGGTTTCACTAAAAACGAGTCGTTTAAAAACCGGACCAAACAATGAGATACACACACATATATACACACATACTGAATAGAGAGATAAGTTTGATGAATTAGGTGTTGTTCGACAAAAAAAAAAAAGATTTTGACTCACAATGTAAGTAGTTCATCTCAAATCGTAAAAACAGTTCGGTTTTTATTTTTAACAGATCAAAAAACCCAAACCTAAAATGCCCAAACCAGAACCGAACCGTTGATAATGGTTCGGTTTTTATTTTTAACGGTCTGATTTTGGTTTTCATTATTCAAAAACTATTATTAACAATTTGGTTTATGTTACCACTCAAAAACCATAAAAACCAGACCGTGTCTACCCCTATTTTAGCTCGAATTAATGTGTAGTCTACTAAAAACATTTAGGAAGTTCTTAGTGTATCAATTGTCCCCGAACCCTACTGAAAAGTAGGAATATACTGGGTAAGTTTGTTTGTTTAGTGTATCAGTTGCGTACATTATCCAACATTTAGAGGTGGTAATATGGGTTTATTTGAGTCATGCTTTTGTGTGAACGAAGAGAATAATTGTCATTTAAAATTTAAAGCTATTAAACGACGTGTGTTTGTGTGTTTTTTTTTTCCTTATCCCTCCTAAAATATTAATTTGGTCTCGTACATTGTATGATTAATTTTTTATAGTAAATACAGGTCATACTCCATTAGTCTAAGTGGTAAATTTTGAGGGTTGTCTTATTAGTCAATTGAAAATCTTACTGTCAGTAAAGTAAAACAACCAAAATTCACACGAGCTGTATTCGATCTTATATCTTATATCAATGGCTCATATATCATTTAAGGTTTCTCTCTAATATTAAGTTTTCATAGGATTCAGTCCATATACACACACACATCTATATCTATATAGGGGATGGTTAACGTACATTTGAAATTAACGTGTTAAACGTAAGAAGCCGCAGGAACGCAACATGTGTCATCAAGGACCACCGGGATAATCACAAGCCAATAATTACGGACCATATTATATAAAATCACAGACAGTATTTTAACACACATAATCAAGGACAAAATGTATAATCACGTACCAATAACCACGGATCACATTATATGAAAATCACGAACCATCATTTAACATGCATGATAAAATGACCAAATGCATAATCACGTACCAAGCATAAAAATCACAGACCACGTATAAAAAATTAAAAAAAAACTATAACAATAATATACTCAAACTAAAGATAGTAAAATTCTCAATTTTATGGTGTAATTGTTTTTTTAAAATAATAAAGCAAGTAAAAGTTATTTAGTTTTTTAGAAAACGAATGGAACTTGTTGTAACATAGAAAATGTGGTTGTTTTCTCTTTTGTCCTTCCAGTTATATTTTACATAGGGGTGTAAACGAATCAAGGTAGCTCGTGAAATACTCGAGATCGGATCTGTAAAAAGCTCGAACGAGCCCGAGCTCGAGCCCAAAAGTGGTCTGTCTAGTTATCGAGCCCGGGCTCGAGATTTACATATCGAGCTCGAGCCGGCTCGCGAGCCTTAACGGGCTTTTTGTTTATATAACTTTTATTTATTATGTTAAGTGTTTATTTATAAAATAAATTATTTTATATATATAGTTGTGATAAATATATTTAAATCAAATATTTTATGTTAAATTTAGAAAATGTAATTATAAATATAATTAAATTAGTAATTAAAGTAAATAAATTAAATAATTAAAATCTAAACGAGCCGAGCCGAGCCGAACTCGAGCCTAAAAATTTTCAAACGAGCAGAGCTCGAGCCTTATTTTGTCTAAATGAGCCGAGCTCGAGCCTTAACGAGCTTAGGATCGGCTCGGCTCGGCTCGTTTACACCCCTAATTTTACTCTTGTTTTGTGGAAAAAGTTGTATGAAGTGGGGACCACTAGATCTTACCCATCGGTTAGTTTGATCAAAGGGTTCCAGATGACATCCGACGCTTTGTACGTTAAGCAACACTTGTATTTGATCATGCTTCTATATATATAAAAAATCTCAAGCATTTTGATAAATCTTGGTGTTATATTGAACAAAATTGAAAGATTTAGTTTTTTGTATGAACGATTGATTTTAGTTTTTATACTTATCAAGTTATGCATTTTGTTAAAACTATATACAACAGTGGATTTTAATTTTTAAAACTTTATATTATATGATTTAACAATAGCGGATTTTACTAACTAAAACATGTGATCTAATAGACCTTGTCTACCACCAATATTGTTCATTTTGCCCTCGAAGCTCACGGATTTGCTTTTGGTTCCCGTGTGAAAACTTGACAGAAAGGTCACCCATCTTGGATTGCTGGCACGTGAGCATTCTTAACTGTGGAGATCTCCTCTCATCTACAGCCAATACACCCAAAACACATTGGGGATATTAGAGGACATACATTCATTATGAACCAAGAATCTCTTCTGCTTACGGCCGATGTGAGATTTGCTTAGGGTGTTACAATCACTCCACCACTTGGACTCATCGTCCCCGATTAGGTGTGCCCCACCATCTATTCAATAGATGTGAGATTTGCCTAAGGTGTCCTTCTGAACACCCTCGGAGCTTTGCCCCACTGTCCCGAACGGCACAGACGTGGCTCTGATACAGTTTAGAACATTCGACCTCGTTTACTACCAATATTTTCCGTTTTGCCCTTGGAGCTCACGGATTTCTTTTGGTTTCCCGGGTGAAAACTTCTCAGGAAGGTCACCCATCTTGGATTGTTGTCACCTTAGCACGTTTAACTTCTCCTCTCATCCAAACCTAGATTGTTGTCGCCTGCGACCGATATGATATTTGCCTAGAGTGTTACATAATAATAGATTTTACTAATTAAAACCTATATTATGTGAGTTATTGTTAGTTGATTTTAGTGATTAAAAACTAATATTATGTGATTCAATAGTAGTAAACCTTACATTATCTGATTTAACAATAGTAAATTTTGCTTATTGTTAATCATGCCTATATATGATTAATTATCAATCAAGCATGAACCAATGAAACAAACAGCCAATCAAACATATAAAAAATGTCAACTCAATACTTCAAAAGATAAAGCAAATTAAAACTACGTTGATAAAGTGTGAAATGAATCAATCGTTGCATCCTGCTCCACCATTGTAGCAACCTGCTTTTGTCCACTTGCCACAGCTGGCTGTGACTGAATCATAGAACAGGAAGATTGGGGACGACTAACTCCTCTCTAATAGCCCAAGCATGATGAACTACCATTAACCACTAATACATAGCATGCATCTCCCGCATCAAATGAAAAGACTCGACCATGAACTCAACTGACCATGTTCGAAAACAGTGGAGACAATGGCGGCGGGCACGCCACATATTATGATTAGGGCTGTAAACGAACAGAACGTTCAGCAAACAGTTCGTGAACCGTTCAGCAGGAAGTTTGTTTATGTTCGTTTGTTTAATAAACGAACAAACACGAACAAGAAATTCCGTTCGTTTAGTTAAATGAACGAACATGAACAGAAGTCGTGTTCGTTCATTTGTGTTCGTGAACGTTATATAACATGTTCGTTTACGTTCGTTTATGTTCGATTAAGTTCATTTATTAAATTTATTCATTAAATGTGTTGTGTATTTTTAATTTTTAGTTTAATACCATAATACTTAAAGTTACTTTTAGTTTAATACTATAATATCTTAATTTATATATTTATAAATGATTATCTCCATTGCTTGAGATTAAAAATGTTGATTTTTATTGTTTAAATAACATGTGTTCGTTTGCGTTCGTGAACAAGCTAAATCCTTAATGAACGAACACGAACAAGAATTTCCGTTCGGTAAGCGTTCGTGAACAAGTTAAAAGTTAAACGGACAAACACGAACAAGGTTTTGTCTATCATCAATGCTTGCAGGTAGGCACAGCACAAAACAAATTATATGAAGTCTGATGGATAAAGAGCACCTCTTCTACAATATTAATGGCTTCATTTACATGGAGGACAGAAATATGTTTGTATTTTTGCAGTTTAGAGAAAACGAGCCACTTTTCTAAGCGGCGATACACATGTAAAATTATTACAAAGAAATTTTAATCATAACGTTCAAGTAAAAATAGTAAAATACCATAAAATCCAAAACCATCACAGATAATGATTCCTCAAAAATTAGAATTCATACTCAGTAACTCCAAAAGTTCACATGTTCAACAAGAAAAAAATGATGCATCTATCACGGAAAGCAGTTGTATCATGTCTTGTAATGTTGTTGATAAATCTAGCTAGGCTGTGCAACAATCCCCGTCCCACAACATTGTTTGCTTTTCAACCCAACGGGTGTCGTCTCCTATAAAAATAAATATTAGAAACCACACACATATGATTAAGCTTGGCTCACATACATATTATGCATAGTTATCGCACATTTTAATATTATCATATATACTCTCCCAAAAGACATACATAAGTAGTTATCCACTCCATAGAAAATAAAATAAATCGATCAGATATAACTGTTCATTGAAGATATAACAAGTAGGGAAACAATGTTATAGTCATGAATCATATAACCACGTAATGTTCTCTTCATTTATCCTGTGAAACAAACTATTGTAAATAACTTATTATATTTTTATTTAAAATGAAATAGGTATATATGATAGTATATAATTTGGGCCATCACTTGTTCATATGCTCTCACACAATATATAAAGCAACCAAGGCATCATAAAAAATGGAAGGACCTACCTCTTAGGTCGGCTTCGGTCTTCATCATAATCCATTACTCCACCAGGTTCGGGGAACATCTCCTCATGGCCTCGTAAGTCAATGTCTGCCTGCTCAGAGTTTGTGACTTCTGCCACAAAGTAAGTAAGATGCATCGACAAAATAGCTACAAAAATTGCAGGACACACACCACTAAGTTGCAATGAAACATTTCAAGACAAGCATACTGCTTTTTAATAGGGATATGTGTTTCACATAGTTCACTTCATGTCAAACTATTCTGTTTTAAGGTGTATTTATATCCATCACTTTCTTACTCCAGGTTTTATAAGTCGAGTCTCAATTCTCCATGCATCAATTAGTACTTAGGAGGGTTCATGACATGTTTTATAATAGTATGTCATGATCATACAGTGTTGTAAAAATCGCTAGTCGCTAGTTGGCCGGCGAGGTAGGGACTAGGGATTAATCGGGATTAATCGGATTGGAATTTTTATATAGAATTTTTCAAAATTATACATATATACAAAACTTTATACATAAATTTTCAAATAAATCAAAGATTTTATCCAACTAATTCACATTGGGCCTATTAATATTACTTTTTTAAAAAAAAACCATGGCCCATCTCCTTTAATAAACCAACAAAAAGCCCATGATGAGCACGTCCATCCCTTTATCCCTCCCGTCGTCGTTCCCGTGTGCAGCACATCGGTCGAAATTAGGGCTAATATGAAGATACATATGGAATTAATTCACGACTTCGTTGGAATCATCGATCGTTCACATCTAACCTGGAATTCTCGCCAATCCATCTCATAATCGTCGTTCACACAGTAAAACGAAGGTTTGTTTTCGTATCATAGTTCTTGAAATCGTCAAAAACCGGCCGATTTTTGCCCGATTTGAGGCCGATTAGGACCGATTACGTCCGGCTTTGACCGTCGTTGACCGACTAGCGATTAATTGGACGATTCGACGAAATTTAGTCGGTAGACCTCCGACTACCGATTAATCACCGATTAATCGCCGATGAATCGCGATTTTTACAACATTGTGATCATATTGTATTATATGTATGCATGTGGTTGTATGATAGTATATTTGTTGCTATGTTATGGGTAGCTTTCTATCCATGTATATTTAGTATTAATATGTTTAGTACCTGGTAGTTATATGTTTGGTATTGTTTGTGTAATGTCTATTTAGTAGGGTTCATGATCATGTTTATGATAGTATGTCATGGTCATATTGTATTATATGTATGCATATGGTTATGGGTAGCTTTCTATCCATGTATGTTTAGTATTAATATGTTTAGTACCTGGTAGTCATATGTTTAGTATTGTTTGTGTACTGTCTATTTTGAGGCCAGTGATTTATTTGGAGGCAGTCACTTTTTTCCAAGAGAGATGGGTAAGGTTTGCCCCATCCTATTCTCCCCAGACCATAGTACCATACTAATAACTTTGTTATGAGTGAGATTTACTGGGTACGGTGGTTATTTATTATTCTCACATATAAGAAAACGTATATCTTGAACATGGATAATGTAAAAAATAAGAACAGCTGACCTTGAGGGAGAGTGTCTTTTTCACTTCTTCCATCCTCTCTTCAGCTTCTTTTTTATGCTTCTTGTCCAGCTCACTCATTGTGTCGGCCCATTTTATCTTGTCTTGAATTGTGACAAGTAAATTATCTGATGTGCCTAACCTATGAAATGCCCAAAAACATGTCATAGTAAGTAATAATATAAAGTGAGTGCCAAATTCACAAATAACAATCAGAAAAGATGTGTATGGTTACCAGTTTGATAATGTACTTATCATACACTCCAATTGTTCAGGCCTTAGATCCCTACCAGCTGCAAATTGCACCTAGGATGAAAACAACGCATGACAAAAAAGATACATGGAAAATAATAAAGCATGCATAAACTTGCTGAGAAATTTGCATCAATGAATTATACAGAATATTATAATCACACCTGAAAACATCTATGCAACTGATCCAGTTTGCCCCTAACGATACCCTATCAAAATGAAGCAACATAAAATTTAGCAACACAAATCTTCAATGGTAAAATAAGCAAAATAATACTGCTCACAAGTTATTCACTCAGATAGGCATATGCAAACTGAGGCATGTGATTATAACATTGTAAGTACCTACCACGTACATGCACTCATTGATCAGAAAATCTTCAAGTTCACGGACGTTTATAACATCTAATTCTTGCATCAGCACATCATATGGGAGTACCTGAAAGGGCCCATAAACTAATAAGTCAATAACTAGGTGCCTAAAAATGCAACCTAGCATTAAAATATGCAAAATTAAGATCAGAATATTTTTGTGCTAGTAGTCAAACTGATAAACTAAGATGCTAATGTCTACAAAGAGATATACACCATTCAAATATTTCATTACTTCACACAGAAGGTGCATTAGTGCCATAAAAACAATCAAGTTCTCCAACATACTTTTCCATTAAACAACTTACTAATATCAAATCAACAAAGAGGTGATGATTCATTCTTTTTCTGTTTTTAGCTTCATGAGAAGCCATAGTTTTTTAAGTGATAGAATTGTTATGGTTTAATTTTCTCAATCTTCTCTGTTTGCATTCAGTTCAGATCCTCTCCTGGTAGATGTAATTCACAGCTTTTACATTTATAAGCGTTCAGCACATTGACACAAAACAATCGTTCTAACTGAACTTGGATTCAACCAATTTATTAACACTTAGAAGTTAGAACACAAGAACAATGAGAAAGGTTAATGCAATAGACCCAACATCATAAAATAAATGATCAAATGTGCACTGGGGTTCCTTGTAAATTTGAAGAATCAAATAAATAGTTTTTCAAAGTCACCAGTCATACTCATTATGAAGTCTATTATTTCTCCATTTATTCGGCTTCGATATCCGTCCTGTGTAGCAAAATGTGAGAATACATACTCATAGACAACTGAATGCTTGGTAAATAACTTTGAGAAATACAAAACAAGCAAAAATTGCAGAGAGAACATGCCTTAACCATCATTTTCTATGTGGAATTCAAATATCAGCATTAAATTGATTAAGTTATTTCCAACTTCTAACTTTTACTGCTATTGATAGAAGATTGTCAGATTGATTACAGAAAGGAATACTTTACCTTGTTTGCTTCAGCCAGTGTGAGCACAGTGAGTTGTTTTAACTTGAGAACCTGATCAGGCATCAATGGTGGAAGATCACTAGCATTTCCTAAGTAACATAAACATAGAAGAACTTTAACCCACCAAAACAATGTAACATAATGAATGGTTCTAATGATATTATACAGAAGCAAACATTTAAAGGATCATTGAAGCAATGATGATCTACAATGCATACTCAATAAAGAGATTCATCTATGCAGTTCCACATATCATAAGAAAACATATGATCCTGTTTTGCAAGTGGCATATGTTTATATGCTTGAGGTTTCCTATTAGCTCATGACTACTCAATAAAGTAAAAATTTAATAATACCAAGAAAGTGTGTTTACAAAAGATACAAGTAAGATAATCTCTAAAGTCCATCTGCAATTGGATGCACACTGTATCTATATTGCATGTCATGCACTCATGCTAAATGATTGATAAATAAATTACAAGAGCAAAAGTAAACTAAATTCAAAAACCTACTTTTATATTCACTCCATGTTCCATGAGCAAACATCCGAAGCAAATCAAGATAAGTAGAATGTTCAGTGCCTTGAAGCTGAAAAGTAAATGAATGTCAAGATACTTGCACGAGTCACCAAGATGAAATTGGTGATAGCAAGACAGATACACCTCAAAATGAGAAGAAATAATAAATTCATAGTACAAACTAAGAGCAATGCACAAAAGAGGGGCTATGTTAGAAGAAAAACATGGTAAATGCAGAAACAGTAAAAGAGATAACATGTTAATGTAGCTTGAAGCCTATAATCAAACAACAGTATATGAGATAAACAATACAATCACCACTCCAGAAAAAGCATTGTGCGATAATGTACGCATATCATATATAACAAAGATGCAAATAAGTAGTTAAGCACATGAGTGTACCCTACAGAGAATGATCTGGTCTATGATGTTGATGTTAAAGATTATTGTTGATTCAGAATTTCACATACACCATAAACAGAGGTTTGTAAATTGTAAGACTATATATGCTGTTTAATAAGATAACTAACAATTTATAGATGTATATGCTGACTTATTAGTGACCACAATAGAATAAAAGAAAGGTTAAACCTATCAAAATCTAATAGCATGTGATCCCGATGACATAAGAATGACAACCTGAATGCAAAGTCCCAAGAACCAAACCATTTATCCAACCACAAAAGTTTGCCAAGTAGATGAGGGTTGTTGTAAACATTAGCAAAATCAAATTTCATATTTCCAGAACCAAAGAAGTGCCTTCTCAACCAACACCAAGAAAAGGATAACAATAGACAGAGCAAAATTCTAGTAAATTCCATCAATGCTCTTGAGGCCTTCAAGTTCTTGGTAATTTATCCATTATTTGTCAAGCTTCAAAACATCTAAAAAGGCGCACATCATCACTTACATGCCAAATATAACACGTCACTTACATGCCACATATAACACGTCAAATATAACACGTCAGACATGAAGCACAATAGCAGAAAGTTACTCTGGTGAAATATACATAGCATAACATAACATACCCAATGAAATCCCACTTAAAAGTAGGGTCTGGAGGGAAGAGATGAAAACAAACCTTACCCCTACCCCCCAGAAGGGTAGAGAGGCTACTTCAGAAGAGACCCCCGGCTCATAAAAAACCTTTATATATATATATACACTATTATTATTATTATTATTATTATTATTATTATTATTATTATTATTATTATTATTTGTATTATTATTAGTTTTTCTTTTTTTTTTCATCAAACACATCACAAGAAAAAAAGCAAACGGATACACCTTGGCACATGAAGACAAAGCATGTATAAGTAATAAAGCAATAAAGCAGTAAAACAATAAACCAACATAACAGAGTAGCATGCTAAAGAAGTACCTAGTAAGCCAACAAATCATAGCCACAAACAAAGTACCACATTCACCTAGTGGTGTGCAAATGCCGGTTCGGTTATTAGCATCCACCGAAACCGACTGTTCGGTTAATGGAATTTCAGTAACCGAAACCGAGCACTGGTTTCGGTTATTTAGGTTATTGAGGTCGGTTTCGGTTATTTCGGTTATTTTTGTGGTGATTATTTTGAAGTTATAAATTTGGTTATCGAACTCGTTTTTATTGTTTTTAATCTCTTTCAAACATACACATACATGAAAATTACATGAAAATATGATTTAAATACATGAAAATACATGGAAAACATTTGAAAAATACATGAAAATATATATATCGGTTCGGTTTCGGTTATTTCGGTTATGGGAGTTGGGTAAACCGAAACCGTAACCGAATGGTTCGGTTATTGCACTATGTTAACCATAACCGATCGGTTAATTCAGTTTCGGTTATTTTCGGTTCGGTTTCGGTTTTTTTCGGTTTTCGGTTTGGTATGCTCACCCCTACATTCACCGCTGAAACAGGCATAACATAACATAAAGTATACATACCACATGGCAATCAGGCATTTCTCAAAACTATGGCTTCTAACATGCATCCTAAGTGCCTAACAATCTCTAACCTTTATTCTACGTCTCCAGGAAATCATATCACTGATCATGTCCTCCAAGAGATGCAATGCTAACAAATCCTGACGAATGTGCTCATCCCATGTCAACCTAGGTCGGCCCCTGCACCTCCTCCCGTCCACAACTAAATGCTCTACGCTTCGAACAGGAGCCAACACGCCTCTTCTCCTCACATGGCCTAACCATCTCAATCTTCCTTCCCTCACTTTGTCTGAGATGCACGCCACCCCTAGTCTTCCCCTGATGGTTTCGTTTCTTATTCGGTCAAGTCTTGTGTGCCCACACATCCATCTTAGCATCCTCGTCTCTGCTGTTTCTAGTTTCCTCTCTTGAATCTTCTTGATCGGCCAACAATCACTTCCATACATCATGGCCGGTCTAACTGCTACTCTATAGAATTTACCCTTTAGTTTGTCTGGGAACCTTTTGTCACATAATATGCCTGTAGCCGCTCTCCACTTGTTCCAACCTGCTTGAACCCAATGGGCGACGTCGCAATCAATGTCTTCATCACTCTGGACGAAAGATCCTAGGTATTTAAACTTTGTTGTCAGTGGCACCTCTTGTCCTCCAATATTCAGCTGATGTTCCCCGTCTTCCTCCTCGTTGGTCCCACTAAAGTTACAACAAAGATACTCCGTTGGTCCAAGGGGGCAGCGCCCCGAAGCCTAACATTGTATTTAAACTTTGTTGTCTGTGGCACCTCTTGTCCTCCAATATCCACCTGATGTTCCCCTTCTTCCTCTTCGTTGGTCCCACTCTGGCGAAATATCTTAATACAATATTAGGCTTTGGGGCGCTGCCCCCTTGGTCCAAAGACCTTGACTTCCGGAGATAGGAATTCTTAAACGGGCATGCACCACGCACCTCCGAACTCTTTATGATTCATTAACCTCTATATTACGACAAAATATAGAACAATCTTAAGACTGCAAATCACGACCAAACCATTACACGCATGGTTGCATAAAACAGAAATCAAATGGAGAAACAAAATAGGAGATTTAGCATGGTTTTGTTGGCGTGACCTACTGACCTACGTCCACCGCTACAACTAGCGATATATTATTATTTAGGTGTTTAAGAATTATACTACCTACTGATTTATATACAATTCAATATTAGGGTAAATAACTTCGTGATTAAGAAAGAGGCAAACAAGGCCCATTGTCAAATTAGCCCAATCACAAAATAGGGTTAGGGTTGGTTGCCATATGAGTCAGAGACTCCACACCCAACAATCCCCCACTTGGAGGTTTAGAGAAACTTAAAATTGCTCTCCAATTCATCTCACATTTTTGTAATTCTTCTTTCACTAGTTGCAAATGTCTTCTCAACTATTATTGAAGGCAGTTGAAGCCACACCATGTTAGGAATCAAAGAGGCGCAGCGGAAACCGATTAACTCATACACGCACACGAAAGCAAAGAAAATAAACAGACACACGATATAACGTGGTTCGGTCGATGTGACCTATGTCCACAGGTTGCAACTAGGGATTCTTTATTGATTAGGTGTTAAAGATTACAATTACATGACAATGCTTTATATAGAAAACTAATTAGGTTAAAAGTCTAATGGGCCAGGATTAGGGCCCGCTGGCCTAAACCTCCCAAAGGCCTACGTAACCTAACAATCTCCCACTCGGAGGCCTTGCGATGGAATCAAGCCCGGCATCCAACATAGCAATCCAGTCATCCAATAATCTTCAATAACAAGTCTTCCAAGCCTCAATTCCCAAGAATAAGCTAAGACTTCATCATATCCAGGCAGATCCCCTAGTTGCAAACCGCCCCTCAATCATCAAGTACAAGAAGGGCCAGTTGCAGCTCCCCTGAGCTCCAACTCAGTCGTGACAAATCCCGTCAACGACTCACCCTCCATCTCAACTGGTATGGACACTCCATTAGATCCAGAGATACACCGAGGACCACCAACACTCTCCAAGCACAGCAAACTACCCACTGGAGAGAATTCTTCAGTTCTAGTCTTCAAAACCCAACGGCTCTTCGTAACTGTACCCGAAACACAACCCTTGCTCCCATTGTCACCGAATCCGCTGAATGGTTTAGACTTCTGAACACGTTCAGCTGACATCCCCTTGGCTCCAGACTTCACGTTTGCAAAATGAACTCTCTTAGCACGAGATTTAGCGAACCAAATTTTGTTTCGCTTAACCGGGACTGCCATACATCCCTCAGGTTCATCAACCAAATACAACGACCCATGCTTCATACCACGAGCAATCACGAGATTTCCCTTAACCACCTTCCATTCATTGCTACCAAACCTTACTTTCATTCCCTGTTTATCCAGCTGACCCACAGAAATCAATTTCCTATTCAGCCCCGGAATAACCCTGACATTCTTCAGCTTCCATGTAGTTCCCAATGAGTAACCAGATCAACATCCCCCATGCCCGTGACTTCAAGCAACTCGTCATTAGCAGTTCGAACCTTCCCAAAATCTCCTTCTTTTAGATTCAGCATCGTTTCCCCGCTGTGCATGGCATGAAACGAAGCCCCTGAATCCATGACCCAAGAGTCTACACAGCTTTCAGTGCTGCATACCAAAGCATCATCATCATAAACGCCCTCAGTAGCGTTTACTTGCTTTGAAGTACCCGGGCATTGACTCTTAACATGCCCTACTTCAATACAACTCCAACACTTCACAGTCTTTCGAGTCTTAGAGGGACTTCTTCCCCGACTCCCACTGCTTCTGTTATTCCCTCTTCCCCTACCAACATGTAACATCTCAGAAGATGATCCTGCACTAGTACTCTTCCGGCGAACGTCTTCACCTAGCACAATATCACAGATACCCTCAAATGCCATATAAGTTGTCCCAACAGAACTTGTAACAGCAGTCACTGTCCCAGACCAACTATCAGGTAGTGAAGACAACAGCAACACAGCTTTCGTCTCATCATCAAGTTTGATTCCCATAGATGACAATCTGGACAGAATCAAATTCAGATTATTGATGTGAACTGTAACTGAGCTTCCTTCGTTCATTCTTGTCATGAGCGACTCCCTCATCAAGAACACCTTGTTAGCAGCAGAAGGCTTCTCATACATATTCGACAGAGCTGACATCATTCCCCGAGCAGTAGTCTCGTGCATAATGTTGAATGCAACACTCCTCGTCAAAGCATCAGATTCAGCAGCTGCATCCATCTTCTCTGGTTTATCCTCCAGCACCATATCCAAATCCTTCTGACTGAGCAATGATTCCATTTGCATTTTCCACCAGACGAAATCAGTTCCATTGAACTTCTCAGTCTGAATCTTCCCCTCATCAGCCATTTGAACCCGGTAACAAGATAAAACCAACAGAAAATGTCCAACACCTTCTTAATCAATAAATCCGGCGAATACTCCAACCAATCCCAATCAAATCCCAACCGATCAGAGAACCACGATCATTAACAACTGCCTTGGTTTTAAAAAGCTTGAGGCGCTAAAAAGCGATGAGGTCAAAAATACTGAGGCGCTAGGCGCGAGGCGAGAGCTTTACGTATGCGAGGCGCTAATTTTTTTTAAAAAATAATTAAAAATAAAAGCAAACAAAATAACATCCTTTTAACACTAAAAATAAAGTCTAAACATAAAAACATGCTTAAAAAGTCTTCATAAATACAAAAAACAAAGCAAAGTCTAATCAATCATCATAACCGGGCACTGGTTTTAGTTGTATTGTTTGAACCTGAAGCCATCTTAATTGAAAACCCCAAAAAACACATAAAATTGAAACCAACAGCTTTGTCGGTTAATAATTGAACCCAAAAAATAGAAAATATAAGATGAAAAAACAAAATAATAAACATTAAACATGCTAACATACAGGTTAAAAGCTCAATCAGTTGATAATTGAGGGAATCGTGCAAGAGGCTGAGAAGGAAGGCCTGTCACAGGTCTACTGGTCCAGCAATTGAAGTAGCGGTCCACTGGTCCAGCAAGAGACTGAGGAGATATGTCTCACCAAATTATGAGTCCTCTAAAATAATGAGTCCGAAACATGAGCCTTTTCATGCATCGTGTTAAGAGGAAGGCCGGTCAAGCAGGTTAAGAGCTCGATCATAGGTCTTCGTCGGAGGCTGGAGGTCGACAGTCAGCGGAGGAGGCCGACGGACGACGGAGGAGGAAGGCAGGTCGGCGGAGGAGTTCGGCTGGAGTCGTGGCTGGGGCGTCGATCGCGATTTTGTGGTGAGAGACTCATGGAGCCGTTTAGGGTTTTCTAAAAATCAACACACGCTTCTTTAAAAACTAAAAAGGAAAAAGGAAAAAACGTTCAAACACCCTGAAGCGCCGCCTCAAACGCCTTCCGCTTCCTACGGTGGAGCGCCGCCTCTCGCCGCCTCTGGTTTTTGCTCCGCTTCACACTTCTGGAGCGCTCAGCCGGCCGCCTCTAGCGCCTCACGCCTCAGGCGCGCTTGAGGCGCGCTTTTTTAAACCAAGACAACTGCAACAGACCGGACCCAAAAGCCCGCTGAAAATTGACAAAGACGGCCCAAGGGTTCAATTTTGTAACCCTAATCATCCAATTACAGTCAATAATAACAGCAAACGTGATCCCAACCACAGCAGCTCCTATCCTAGGCTCAATTGAACCCTGATCAGCCTCTAATCAAGAAATTCGAACCTAATTTGTGTCAAAACTAGTCTCAATCAACGAATCCAAGGGTTTAAAACCCTAATCGCGACCAAGAACTTAAAATCGGCCAGAAAACCAAGCCGTTGGCTCAAAATCGGACGGAAATCAGGGTGGCGGCGGCTTCGGAGGCGCTGGCGTCGATCATGGCAGCAGCAGTGGCGTTCGAAACCTAGCGCGACATTGGTGGCGACTGACGGCAGAGGAGTCCGACGAACTCAAGGGTGAAAACCCTAATTCCTCTTTGACGGCTCAGATCTAGACGACGAACTCCAAGGTTACAAACCCTAATTCGTGAACCAGCTAGACGACAACAGCCCCCACTCCTCTGATTTTCTTCTTTTTTCTTTATCAGCAATCGTATTCAGTACGTTCGTATATTAATCATCAACAAACCAGCTCTGATGCCACTTGTTAGGAATCAAAGAGGCACAGCAGAAACCGATTAACTCATACACGCACATGAAAGCAAAGAAAATAAACAGACACACGATATAACGTGGTTCGGTCGATGTGACCTACGTCCACGGGTTGCAACTAGGGATTCTTTATTGATCAGGTGCTAAAGATTACAATTACATGACAATGCTTTATATAGAAAACTAATTAGGTTAAACGTCTAATGGGCCAGGATTAGGGCCGTCTGCCCTAAACCTCCCAAAGGCCTACGTAACCTAACACAACAAGCTTCAACTTGTTTGTCATCATTACCTCATGTGCCAATGACCCTTTCTTTCCTTTCTTTGCTTGCTACCACTACAACACATCTACTACTCATTATTTACTCTGTTGGTATCTAGAACACATTGGGAAACCACACACTTTGATCCATGCAAACAATCATCAGGAGAGATTTCACAGACAATGTGCTAGTTCACAGACCCGTTGTGGATCTAGAAGTGCGACTAAAAACAATTCATTCTTGTGCTTCCACAGTTGTGCTATCCTCACCTCTAACTAGTTTTACTGAATCTTTTCGTGTTAACCGTCGTTCTGAATTTGTACTCTTGATCTAGGTGTCTCCCTTGCAAAGATAACCCTCTTCTACACACGAGATTCCTAAAACCAAAATGTTTCTTTAACCAGAACTCTACTAACCCTTTCTAAAGGTATCTCAACGATGTATAACAAACCCCTCTTCTTGCCACTATCAACAACTAGGTTTCCCTTAACCATCTTCCCCTGTATATCATCAAATTTACATGAAGACCAAGATCATCTAACTGCCAACCGAGTAAGCATATTCTTTAGGCATGGAATGACTCTATAGTATGCCTAGCAAAATGGGCGGGCGGGTCAGGTTGGGTGACGGGTCAGAACGGGTTCGGGTCAGGATGGGTGCAGGTCAGAACGGGTTTTAAGTAAAATCATCTCGGGTCTAAATGGATTGTTCTTAAAAAACATCAATTTAGTTTAACTTAAGATGTGTTATAAGTAAACAAATAGTCTATTTGGATAATTTTTAATGATTTTCTCATCAAATATGTTATTAATTATTCTTAAATGTTTGAATCCATTGAATTTACATAGTTTTTTGTTTACCCATCTTGACCCGCATTGTGTTTAAATGCTACCCATCTCAACCCATTCAATAATATGATATTACCCATTTCAACCCATTATACTACAATTGTTTACCCAAACCAACCCATTTCCTTTGATATGGGTAAAAATTGCCACCTATACTCTATAGTTTTTCAAGTCTAAGCGACTCCCACTTAAGTTTCCAAGTCAATATCCCCCATGCGTGTAACATTTAAATTATTCATTGTTGGCAAAGCGTCTTTAGAGTCTTCTATAATATTCTGATAGAGATTAGAATTATATTAGTATGTTAGTCATAGTTAGTAGTAGTGAGTTCTAGATAAGGGTAGTTTGGTAATATTAATATTTCGAGTGTTTGTTTGTGGGTTATATATATAGTTGTGAGATTTATGAGTTGGGTAGGAAGAGATTATATTTGAATGTATTGGCTCCTGCTTATGCAGTGAGAAGGGTTTTACCCTGGACATCATCTTGATGTAGTTGTTTCTATTTTCATTAGTAATACAAACCATTTCTCATATCTTCTTCTTCTTGATTTCATTTCAATTTGTGATCAGATTCTCATCATTGGTCCGACCTACCGTTCGAATTCTATCAAGGTTCGTCGTTGATTTCAATTTCATTACTGCCGCAGACCTCCTAATTGCATATCGGTTGGATCTAATCGACGGATTAAGGCTCCAATTCCCAGTCGATTTCAATTTATGTTGTCGATTTGTTGGATTAGCGTTCACGTCGCCGCCAATTTCAGGTTCTGCCATTTTCATTTTCCACATCGTGTTTCAGATTTGATGCGCTTAGCATCTTTCAAGTCATGATTTTAATTTCAATTCAATTTCAGTTTCAATTTCACTTCCGATTTGCTTCAATTCACGATTTGATTTCAATTTCAATTTCAATTTCACTTCCGATTTGCTTCAATTTTCATTTTCCACATCGGATACTTTCCTCTGCAAATCTCGAATCTCCCATTCAATCGCTTTCAATTTCATTTCCACGGAAACCAGATCTAGCAATTTCAGAAATTGTCAATCACCAATTGTAGTAATCGACAATAGTAGTTTCCTGATTTTCCAGATTTGTCGTCCAAGTAGCCGCCGATTTCAGGATCTTCCAATCTCGATTTCATCTTCGCAACTTTCACGTTCATATTCTGCCGACAACTTGCAGGAAATGGAAATTCGTAATCAGAACTTTCGTTTGGATGTTCATGAGCAACAAATCCAACAATTGCAATCGGATGTAGAAGAGATCAAGCAAATGATGAAGGAAAATCGTAAAGAGTCCTTTGAATTCCGTACGGTCCTATTGGCATGGATGAAGCAACACGAGATAACACCGATGGATTTTTCTTCTGATGACGTCGTCCCTGGTAGGGATCTAGAGGCTAAGTTGAGCACCGATTCCAACGAAGGTAATGCCTCTCTTTCTAGTTGTGATTCAAAAGGGTTTGGGCATGTATTGAATGATGGGCTGCCTGGAGTGGGCCAATTTCAGCCCATAGCTGCTGTTAATTTATGTCCAACCGATACGGATTTTCAGTCACGAGGGGAGGATTCTAGGCCTCCTGAAGGAAAGCTCCGAAGTATGCTATTGGGGGATGATGAAATTGATAATGGGAAGGGTAAACATTTGTTATTAGAAGTTGATAATGCTCCTAACCAGGTCACCATTGATGCTTGTTCATTTGTAATTGATGCTTTGGCTTTTGAGACTGGGACATTAGATATGATATTGGGTATGGATTGGTTACAGTCATTAGGGGAGGTTGTCCATGATAGGCAACCCTCAGGGATGAAATTCATCCATGAAGGGCATTCGGTTATGTGGCACGGCCTCTTAAAGGCTCATACAACCAAGGTTGCTCTTAACCTATGGTTATTTGGTGAGGAAGTTGCTTTCCAGTTGAGTGATGTGGAACAGGACCGGGTTACTTCTAATTCAAGGGGATTGACTTTGGCACAACCATCTTCCCTTTCACATTTACATTCGTCTACTTTTGAGTTGGGACATGCTTTGCATCGTGATCGAGGAGCGCAACATCTTCTGCACTTGGGATGGAAAGGGCGTAGGAAGAAAGGAAAGTGTTTGCATGGGGGAATCGTTACGGGCCACCTCATAAATGTCCAGAGACACGTTCAGTAAAGTGGGGCAGGATAAATGAGTAACTCCCAGGTCTTGAGGACAAGACTTTTAAACAGTGTTGGAGAAATCGCTAATCGCTAGTCGGTCGGCGAGGTAGGGACTAGGGATTAATCGGGATTAATCAGGATTAATCGGGATTAATCGGATTGGAATTTTACATGTAATTTTCAAAATTATAGACATATATACAATTTTATTATATATAATTTTTTAAATACCTACAAATTTTAACCAATTAATTCATGATTTATAGGGTAATATATAACTTCTTCAGATTTCTTCCTTTTTAAAAAGCCAAAAAAATAAAAAAGCCCATAAATAATTAATACTTTCAATTTTTTTCCTTATAAAAACCCAACAACATTTAATAGCCCATAACTAATAAAACCCAAAAGCCCATAACCGTTCTTTCACTTCTTCGATCGTTCTCAGCTAGGAGCCTAGGGCACATGTAAGTCGGATCGTTCTTCGATCGTTCTTCACATCCATGCCGTTCTTCTTCTCGCCACCATCATGACTCACTAAATTGGAGTCAGATTTCGGTCATATCCTCAGGTAAGTCATTCGATTTTTCTTCTTGTTGGTTGAATTGAAAGATTTGACGGGAAATTGGCTCGAATCGCCGGAATTTGGCCGACATGTGGTCGATTAGGACCGCCAAGGTCACCGGAATTGTTAGAATCGGTTGATTCTAAGGTGGACCGATTAGTCCGATTTCCCCGACTAGAGCCGATTAGCTCCGTCGTTGACCGATTTTGACCGACTACCGATTTTTTGACCGACTAGGTCAAAATTAATCGGTAGAGGTCCGACTAGCGACTTCTCACCGATTAATCGCCTAGTAATCGCGATTTTTACAACCATGCTTTTAAATAAGGGGGGAGTAATGATAGAGATTAGAATTATATTAGTATGTTAGTCATAGTTAGTAGCTTGGTTTAAAATTGCGCGCAAATTGCGTGATTGCGATGAAGCGCTTGGACTGCCGCAACGCAACCTATGTTGCGATTACTCTCCCAGATGCGATGTTGTTGCGGTGCAATTCGCAAATTGCGTCGGTCGTGTGTTGCGGTGTGTTGCGCCGAATCTGTAATTCGTAAATCTGTGATTCGTAAACCTTGGAAATCGGCAATACTCCTTCATAAATCTGTAATTCGTCGTCTGATTTCTTCAATCAATATACCGATTTCGTCAATCAATCTATTAAATTCTTCAATCGTCAACAGCTTCAATCGCAATCAACTTCAATCGCTAGTTGATTTCTGATTTTGTTTTCCAGGTACGCTTGATAATTTCATAGCTGATAGTAATTTTGCCAATTAATTTAAATTTTGATTTCGATTTTGATAATTTCATAGCTTATAGTGATTTCGCCAGATAATTCAATCACCATATAATTTAATTTCGTCTTCTAATTTCTTCTTCAATCACCAGTTAATTTAGGTTTTGATTGGTGATTGATATCTATTTTTGATATTCTGATAGTAATGGATATTTGATTTTTTTAATAAAAAATAATTTGATTCTCGTATGTCAATTTTGATTTGTAATTGGTATATGATTTTGATATTCTAATAGTAACTTGGTGTTTCTTTTTTTAATAAAAATAATTTGAATGCCTTATGCTAATTCTGATTGGTAACTAGCATGTTTATATTTTTGAGTAATGTTGACAATTTTTTTTTTGAATTTTTGCTTGAATTTTAACTTATTGTTACTATAGAATGTTCATATATTTTGTTTTTTTACAATGTCTTGAAAATTTAGTGTTCTATAGATAAATAGCGCATTCCACACGTGATGCGCTCGCATCACGCAACGCGCATCGCGCAACGGATTTTTGAAATAATCGCATCAGATCGCATCACGCAATTTAAAACCAAGGTTAGTAGTAGTGAGTTCTAGATAAGGGTAGTTTGGTAATATTAATATTTAGAGTGTTTGCTTGTGGGTTATATATATAGTGGTGAGATTTATGAGTTGGGTAGGAAGAGATTATATTGAATGTATTGGCTCCTGCTTATGCAGTGAGAAGGGTTTTACCCTGGACATCATCTTGATGTAGTTGTTTCTATTTTCATTAGTAATACAAACCATTTCTCATATCTTCTTCTTCTTGTTTTCATTTCAATTTGTGATCAGATTCTCATCATATTCATTTTCAATTTATCATTTAAACAATGATTTCTAAAGTGTCCCATCGGTTTGCAATTTCAGCAGGTAACATCCTTTCGATGCTTGGACTAAATATTGCCATAGCCTTGGTTGATCCCCCTTCCATTCATTCTCCCTCTGTCCTTAGCATTCAACAAGGAACTCAAACAATCTCCAAAATTTTTGCGTCTAATGTCCCCACCCAAAATCAAGTCTCGAATTCCATCAAAAGTGAACTTAATAATTCCAGGTGAACTACTAATTGTCATCATTGTCCCAGACCAACTAAAGTCCATTATCAAAATTAGTTCCAAGTTTCCAACTGATCCAAACCAAGTTAGGATCAAATTAAACTTGGTGATATGAATCGTACCTGAAGCACCTCCTTCATACTGATGCTAGCGTTAACCAACTGTCTAATCAAAAACACCTTCAATACTAAGGGATTTTCATACATGTTCAACAAGCCTTTCATTATTCACTTTGTTGAAAGCAACACTCTTTGACATTGACAACTTAATTACTCCCGAAGTTTTCTTGTCCAAAATCACCCAATCTAAATCAGTAATTTTTTCAGGTTTCTCTCCCAATAACGTTATATCCTCTATTTGCATCTTCCAAAACCCAAAATCGTGCCCCACTAACTTATCACTTTTAATCATTTTGTCTTATACCATTACAATAAATTCCCAAACACGGTTAATCGAATTGAAATCTAAACAATGACGGATGACCGAAGCACAACGGTGGCTTAAGTAAGAACTTAACAACCATTCTATTCAAGAGATTGAATTCAATTGTAGAGGCGGAAAGAAGTCAAAATAATTTGGTTGAGACTGCCTTAGTTTTGATCAGGAAAAAATAACACAACAGCAAAATCGGCAGGTCTGCCAGAAATCAGATGCTTCCAGCGGTGGCGATTCAATGTTTGGCGATGGCCATGATAAACAGAGTAAACCGCAGCATCAGCAGTCAAACTGATCAGCGGTGGCAGATAGACCGACAAAATAGGCTAACAGAGGCTGAATTTATGATACCAGTTGTTAGATGTCTCAGGATTGCAAATCACAAGCAACAGAAATCAAGCAGAGCACAATAAAATTTACGAGGTTCAGTTGGTGTGACATAGGTACATAGGTACGTGCACGGCAACTAGCGATATATTATTATTATTCAGATGCTCAGGAATTACAATGCCAATATAGCTTGGTGATTAAGAAAAGGCAAATTAGGACTGTTGCCTAATTAGCCCACTCGCAACATAGGGTTAGGGCCCGCTGCCCTATGAGTCAAAGACTCCACATCCACACCCAGCATTCTTAAAACATCAGAGATGCAAGTTATGTTCGAATGTGAATAATGATCCATAATCAGTTCACAGTTCGTGATTCTAGCAAAACATGAGCATAATGCTATTCAATAGCCACGAAATCAAATCACATTCACGCGACTTCTATATTTGTGCAAACAAAAATAATTATATCTAAACAGGATCATTCAAGCACAAATTATTAGCAAATCCAGACATATCACTTATCCTAAACAAGAAAAGATAAATCGGACCTCGATAACGTTAGGTACTGAAAGAATTTCGGAGAAGGCAAATAGTGAGGGATGCGAAATGGCTTCACCGATGACCCTTGCGAGAGATGAAGCATTGCAATTGGATGCTTGATTGACAAAGTGTTCGATGATTTCTTCTTGCTTTTGCTCGATGTCCATGATGAAATCTTCGAGACCAAATCTTTCAGTAAACTAATGACTAAATAAAAAGATCTTACAGATAGAATTCAGAATTTTAAAATTAGGGTTTGAAATCAGCACGAAGGTTTTAGCCCTTAAGCTTCGAGAAACTGAGAAAGGGTGATGAATTTGTTTTTTAAAACCGGACCGAATTGTTTAATTAGGCATGTTTATAAAAGAAGTGACAAACCGGTTTGATTTTTTTTATTTGAGCAATAGAGGGCTTCACGTACTGGCATATTGTCTTAAGTCTTAACAGAGCCCATCTAGCAGAGGTGTAGACTTATCACATGGTACGAGAACCTCGTGAAATAGATAAATTCTTAACCCTTGTCGAAATCAAATCCGGGTAAAATCCAAGCATAACCCTTTGCTTGATGTCCTGTTGAAAATGCAGCAAATGTGGCTCGAACATGCCTCATGTAACACCCAAACTTTCCACACGATTACACGTGTCCCATTTTAGGTCTCAGATTAAACTTTCTCAAAAATTTTGTTCGGAAGCGTAAAAAAATAACATTTCATAAGTTAAACACACTCAATTTCAAATCATTTACATTTATGATTAATAAAACTAGTGTGTTTAAGTTTAATACCATCAGATAATTTTACATAACGTTTGGTTCTGCTTCATAACATGCCCGATCAGATCGCCCGATGCTTATCTATCTTTGACCTGTAACATCACATATAAGTCACCATTAGTTCATACGAACTAAGTAAGTAACCCCTCCTTGAGTTCCCACAACTCATTTAACACATCCACATACATATCATATGGATGTTTATAATATCTAGATAATAATATATTATCCAATACAACTTTATCACCAGCACCTCTGGCTAATTTAAAACACAATAATCACCACATATATATATATATATATATATATATCATTGGCTCTACCAATTTCCCACACACCTGTGGTTTCAACAATTCAATTTCCGGTGTAACCGGTTATCCACACATTTGTGGTATCATACACATATTAAGTCTTAAGATGTTCACCCACCGGTCCTTCCATCTAAGACAACTCCTAGCACCTTTAGCTAGTGTATCCCGTAACACATTACGGATACACTACCGATGTCCCAAATATAACTTGGTAACAATATTCAATCACCTACAAAACGACTACTAGTGGGTCGTTTCCACCCAAAACCCCATGAATCACCCATTCATGTACAATTATTATAATTTAACACCACACATACATGTGCATATTTCCAATTCACCATTTGTTCACACACCTTGTGAATCAATTACATAGGAATTGCATGTTTTATGTTCACACACCTTGTGAATCCAAAACATGCGCTTTACCAATCCAACATCTACACATTCGTAGATCACCACACGTTCACACACCTTGTGAATCTTTTACATTGGAATTGCAAGTTATACGTTCACACACCTTGTGAATCTAAACATGCACTTTACCAATTCAACATCTACGCATTCGTAGATCACCACATGTTCACACACCTTGTTAATCTTTTACATTGGAATTGCAAGTTATACGTTCACACACCTTGTGAATCTAAACATGCACATTACCAATTCAACATCTACGCATTCGTAGATCACCACATGTTCACACACCTTGTGAATCATGCAACAACAATAACTACAATCATGATCACCACATGTTCACACACCTTGTGAATCATGCAACAACAATAACTACAATCATGATCACCACATGTTCACACACCTTGTGAATCATGCAACAACAATAACTACAATCATGATCACCACATGTTCACACACCTTGTGAATCATGCAACAACAATAACTACAATCATGATCACCACATGTTCACACACCTTGTGAATCATGCAACAACAATAACTACAATCATGATCACCACATGTTCACACACCTTGTGAATCATGCAACAACAATAACTACAATCATGATCACCACATGTTCACACACCTTGTGAATCATGCAACAACAATAACTACAATCATGATCACCACATGTTCACACACCTTGTGAATCATGCAACAACAATAACTACAATCATTTATATAAACACCAAAATCATATTGATTAATCACCGGTTCATCCGGTTATTTTAATGTAAATATATTGCATACACGTTTCTCATTGAAACTTCACAACACAAACTAAAGGATTTCTCATCCATTAGTTTCAATCACATATTTAACATCATTCACATATTTCAAGCACGCAAGTAGACTCATTCTACTGCTTATATGTAATGTTACAGTAAGTTGGGTAACTTACCTTGATTTGGAGAGTTATCAACAATCTCCAATTCCTTTCCAGGCATTTTAGAACTAGATTCACCTCCTCTTCCTATTATATATTCACATATAACAGGATTTAACAACATGAACACACAACTTGTGTTATTTATATAATCTAATTCATTTGGCCTGTTTCATTCTTTATTTTTAATCAAAACCTCATTAAGGTTTTTATCACTAACAATGTGTAGAAATTAATCTATACATGTTCTTTATCATATTTAAATTATCACAACATCGTTTTACGTTAAAATCATTAACTTTCAACTTTACACATTAATTTATCATTCTAAAGGATGATCCAAGACCATCACAACCACTCTTTAATCACCCCACTAATAATCATACTCAATAATATGAGTTTCATAACAAACGGGCATTATAACGGATCAAAATCAATATTTCACCGTTAAAATACCTAGTTCCTCGTTTCTAACCATCCACAATCAGTATATAATACTCAAAACTATATTTAATCCGTATATTATCAGAATAAATGAGATAAAACGAATCGTTACCCAATTGAACGGATTTCTACGGGTAAAACCACAATCAGCACTCCTAAATACGATCCCTGGTGCGATCCGGACGTTTAGAAGCTTTCAAAATGGAGTTTGGATGATGAAAATATGATTTGGGGGTGTATTTGGGCGTAAAATGTCGAAATTAGAAGGAAAAATGAAGTTTTCACGCGTTCTGATCAAGAAAAGTCGATTTGTAGCCGCCAGGCACCCCAGGCGCATCGCCCCGGCCCGAAGTTTGGCCCGGGGCGTACCGCGCGGATCCAGTTTCGTTGAATTTTGATCTTATCTTGTTTTCGCGATTCCGGGGGCATACGGACTCCGTTTTGCGCACGGTTTTCGCCTATGTTCACGATTTTTCGAGCTCTTTCCAATGGTTATAATTTCAAGACCTGAAAAATTCAATATATATGATCTCTTATTTAACGCTATCTTCAACTTAGCGTATCTTGAAATCAGAGCCTCGTTTCGTGATTTCGCTTACACTCATTCTCTTCATTCTTGAGTTATGATTCTAACCTGAGAATTTTGAGTTTCATAGTAACCATCACAATCGTTCAATTAACGATTATCACAATTACATTTCATTTTATTAAAAACGGGTCGTTACACCTCACAATTGAGGCAAGTTCTTGACTTATTGTTGAAATTGTCCGGGTTTGGTTAACCTACCTATATTTGTTTTTCAAGTGAACCACAAAATCAACTAGTTAGAGAATCGGTTGGTTGAACTGGTGACATATTAATTACATATATAATTTTTAAAATATTTATCATGCTATCTAGCTTTTAAATTCAATTTTACAGGTTCGATCGATCCTATCATAAATTAATAAGACGACATGTTTGATATCTGATCTGGTTTTAAAAATATTGATGATGAAAAACTTTGGCTCATTTTCTCCATTTACGCAAGATCTGGGTATGCAATTTTTTTTTCAATACATACTAGGGCCGGTTGTAAAAAAAAAACTATATGTAAAACGTAAGAAATCTGCTTGAAATTATCACGCATAAAATAATACTTATGTAATAATATCACACTATAAATAAATTATTATACACAATACATATGCATGATAATTACACCATCTGTGATAATTAATTTCGTTCATGTTTGATAATTATCACGCAAGTGGTACTTCCTTTTTGTAATAATTTCACGCACATTTTGTGTGTTTCGCATGCGAACACAACTTTTTTATTTTAAATTTATACAGACGTGATATAAGTAGCAATTTTAATTATTTATTGTATAAAAACTGTGAACTTTTGTTACATTTTCTCTATACGTAAAATTAGTTAGAAATAAAATTTATCAAACAACTAAACAAGGAGGAGTATTAGCTTGTAATATTAATTTTTCTTAGTTTACTCATACGAATAAAAGAATTCAATTTATCAATATTTTACATAAGTTTTCTAAAACAAAAACCCCTTTCAACATTCATGAGGGCTATACCATCTTTTTCTCTCGTTTTATGTTCAAAATGTTGAATGCCACTCTTTTCGCTTAGTTGAACATGTTTCTGCCACCTGATGAGCAAAATAGAGAAAAATATTGATAAAAAAAATTGAAAGAGAGAGGCGTACCTCATTCGAAAATTTCAAAGTAAGGAAATGAGTTTTGTGAGGAAAAGTAACGGAGGAAGAAATAAATAGATAAAAAGAGAGTAAATAAAGGAAAAGAGATCAAAGATTAAAAAAATAATCATATGTCATGTTTGAATTTTTACCTCTTAAACGGTTATTAGTTTACATAAATTCATAAAAAAAAAAAAAGAAAGTATTCTAAATAAGTTACAATGTTGTTTAAAAAATATCCAAGTTTGGCTTCATTATAATGAAGTATTTTGGGTTATTACAATGAGAGTATGTAATATTTTTTCCCCTATATATATAGGGAAAAAATAATTTAAAAACCCCCTCTTAGTGTAAAAACCATGTAAAAAAATTTTTTTGGAAATTTTTTTATAAGTTTTTACATTATTTGGCACATATTTATAAAAAAAATTAAAAGGCCGAATATTTTTTTCAAAAATATTTTGTAAAATATATGTAACACTGCGCTCAAATGTTACATATGTCATTTATGGTTTTACAAAACATGTTTTAAAAAATATCTCGGCGCTCTTTTAATTTTTTATAAAAACTGACAAATAATATTACAAAGTTGGAAAAAAAAATTTTAAAAATATATTTTACATGATTTTCACCATTGTTTTCACACTAAGAGCCTAAGAGGGGTTTTCCAAATTATTAGGATCCTATTATTACCTACTTTAATTGCGAAGACCCGATTAAATCTCGACAAGTTCAACCCTAATCTTTGGTTTTTTTTCATGTTCTTTATTATATATGTAGAAAACTGTGTTATTTTATGAGTTTGTGTAAATTTATCACCGTTTGTGCTCTTTCATCAGTGTAAGTGGTCGCAGGTCGCAACATAAAATAAATATTTATAATGTAACGAAAACTTACACTTACTTTAAAATCCAAACAGTGTTGAATTTGCACAAACAAATAAAATAACATAAACTTGTACATTTATAACAATGGCTGTGAAATAAAAAACCTAAAGATTTGAGTTGATCTTGTAGGAGTTAATCGGGTTTCCGCAATTAAGGCGAATTAGCAACGGATCCTTACCCTATATATATATATATATATATATATATATATATATATTGTATCTTCTAAAAACCTGATTTAAAAAGAATTCTTAAAACTTAATTAAGCCATTGATTTTAAAACTTAAAAATAAATAAGTGGTCCATATTATATTTATATATATATATATATATCATTTGTAAAAATAGGTCTTCAAAATTATTTAAACCAGAAACAAGAAAGAAATTCATCATGCTTATGTATATATATATAACCGTTTTTCTATTTTACAATATTCTAAGAGATTAATAATATTGAAAATAGGGGTAAGATCTAATAAGAACAATATTTTGCCTAAGAACAATTAAAAAATGACGTTTGACAAATCTAACGAACTCCAATAGAACTCATTTCAGATGCGTTAGAACCGTCTCGTTGAAACTTAAACCCTAAACTCTAAAGCTAAATCCTAATCCCTAAGGCTAAATACTAAATCTAAATTCTAAAGCTAAACCTAAAACCTAATACTAAAAGCTAAACCATAGTCTTAAACCTTAAAGCTAAATCCTAAATCCTAAAAAGAAACCCAAAATCCTTAAGTTAAACCTAAAAAGTTAAATCTAAACCCTAAAAACTAAACTTTAAAGCCAAATGCTAAGCTAAATTATAAAACCTAATTTATAAACCCTAAAAGCTAAACCCTAAATGCTAAGATCGTAGAGTTCGACGAGACGGTTTCAACGCATCCGAAATTAGTTCAATCGGATTTCATTAGGGATGTCAAATGTTGTTTTTAAATTGTTCTTATAATTCTTAGGCAGAGTATCATTCTTATATGAACCTCCCCCTATATATATTAGCACTTGCTTAATGTATTGCTGATAGCCTTATAATAATCCTTGAACAGCTTTTGTGTCTACTTAATTAATTGAAATTTTATTCAACAATTTACTTCGATAATGTCTTGTTAATAGAGGGAAAGATATCACTATCGTATTCAATCTATGTGATGCACCATATTACACTTTCCACTATTATACCAAACTTGATATGACTGTAATCATAAAAAAAATGATAATTTTTTTATTTTGAATTTATCCTCCACCACCATGTATCGTTTGTTCAGACTTATAACCCATAAGCACATAAAAATCATGCACACTCAACTTAACTATCTGGGTGAAGTCAAACCCTCTAGCCCGCAGTTGAATTTTTAAACAAACTAATAATATGTAACAGTTTATACCTAATATTTATCGTGCAACAACAGGCAAAAATTCACAAAAGGTGTTCAATGATTTATGTGTCTCTCCTTAACTAGTCAAATCGATTTCAATTTCCATAATCCTAATCCTAACCCTGACCCTAACCCTAACCCATAAAATTATCTAACACAATATGCTAGATTATGAAGGGGTGCTAACGTCGTTCAAATGACTCAAGAATCATATGACTTCATGAAAACAATCAACTAACGTAATTACTTAAACACTAACCTGGTTTTTATTTACACTAAACTAGTTAATTGACCTGTGAACTACAAAGAATTGTATAAAAAATAAATATTACAAAACAACCATGGGAGGGTCCTCCTGGGGTGGTCAGGAGGTTTTTCCAGTGGAGTTTCCTCCTGGAGTGGTTGTGGTGGCTCATGAGAGGTTCAGGTAACTAAACCTTGGCGATATTGCTTAAAAACAGTGGGCTCACACGATTGAGACCTTCACAATTTAAAAAAAAAGATAATACACTTCAATTTAGCATTAAAAGAAGTATATATGCTACATCTTTTATTTTGAATTAAGTAAGAGAAAACATCTGTTATGTGCATATTAACTTACTATATTTATAGCTCGTGTATACTAATGTTTAAATAAAACAAATTATTAAATAGTTATAATAAATATTTAAAAAAATATAAAACAATCAAGATACCACATCACTGAAATGACATACTAGTAAGTAATTTAAGTAATAAACATGGGAGGCCCTAAGAAGGGACAAACACTACATCCGTTCAGGCCCTTTTTTTCAAGGGGACGGAAACTTTAAAAATCATTTTATAGCATATATACACACACACACACACACATATACATATATATATATCTATATTTAAAAAGATAAAATAAAAAATAAATTTATAATTCGCTAGAGCTTTTTTTTCTCGGCTCGTCAAGGGCAATTGAATTCTCAGGACCGCCCTGGTAATATACAATACTATATTTTATAAAAAGTTTGCTTTATAAATATTTGGTTGTTTAAAAATTTAGTTTTAGTTATTTTTTTAAAATTGTTTTGAGTATATCTTTTGTCTTCTAAAAAATCAGGTTTTAAAAATTTTGTATTTTGAAACAATAACTCGTTTTAGAAGAAAAAAATCATATTTTATTGAACTTTCACATTTTATAATAACGAGGGGATGTGACCCGCGCTTCGCAGTGGGACGTGTTCGATTTCTTGATTTAAAGAGTAAAATGCATAAAAGGAAAATTGAAGTAAAGCAACATTTAATGGCCTAAAATCGTTGAAATAAGATAAAATAATAATTTTCTTTTGATCTTAATCCGATAAAGACATCAAAATCTCAAAATATACCAATGCTCTATAAAATCCACGTTAAATGTAATCCCAATGATAATGGCTGAGAGGTTCTAATTTGATCTCTTGATCACATTTGTTTGTCTAAACTGTCATTTTTATGTGAGAATAATTGAAAACAAACTGACTATATACGTGTTTAATTGTATTCTGTAAAATACATGAAAATATGGAAGGATGCATACACAAAATTATTTCCTTAAAAATGTTATCTTAATGAATATAAAGTTGATTACAAATTATCCGTAAACCAATTTCAACTCATTTCTTTGAATTACATGTATATTGTATTACATTCAATGCAAAACTCAGGCAATGTTCCTTTGCTCTTTAATATTTAACATATTATGTTATTACACGTGGATGATAGAAATTACTTTTCTGGAGCTTCAAATTCATAGAGTCTAACCCTGGAAGCTACTACAGATAGCACATCATGTATTGTTTCTACTAAATTTCTCACAGGTTCTTTAATGGAATTAAGAAATGACTGTTACAAAGCAAATCCCCACAACTAACCGTGATTAATGCGTTCAAGCCTGTAATTTTAATTCTATGGCAAGGTGAAAACCTAGTCAACAACCAAACAAACCTAGATATGTCTCATTAATTAGTAGGGTCTCAAAGAGGTGAGATAAAGGTAAATCTTACAACTATCATAATGGGATAAATATGTTACCTCTAAAGAGACTCATGTCTTTAAAGTGCCTCAAAGCCTAGCCAACTATATTGCCTATTTGGAAGGAAAATTAAGTTACTGGTT
Source organism: Mikania micrantha (assembly GCA_009363875.1). Lineage (NCBI taxonomy): Eukaryota > Viridiplantae > Streptophyta > Magnoliopsida > Asterales > Asteraceae > Mikania > Mikania micrantha. The sequence goes on from CM018696.1 coordinate 83,388,863, forward strand.
GAACCTAAACATGAGTCACATTTGAAACGCCGATTCTTTAATGAGTGGCTAGAAGCCAATGAACCATGGTCCTTGTTGTTGAGTTAATCCTAATATCACCTAGAATTACTAATTTACAATTACAATTACTTACCTGAATATCAACCAGATGACATCTTACTGGAGAAGATATGAGCAATTAGAGAGATTCCAAGGAATATGTCTTATATTTCAACTTGTAGGCAAATAAAAAAAAAAGACGCGTGTGTTTTGTAGCGACTTAAATTTCAGCCATTTGTGGATGACCAACGAAGCTTGATGACTGAATAGTTGTTGGCCAAGTTTCCGTGTTCCAAATGTTAAGACATTATTCTTCAAATGAAAAATTTATTATATTTGTCTAATCTCATCCCGTACTGTTATTCTCCCTATGTACAGTTAGAGTTGGCTGACATTCATATTACAAAAAAAATTTCATGGAAGCAAACAATTATTTAATTTTGTAAAAGACAACAAACCTTTATATAGTTGCCATATTTTGCATCAGTAGGGACCCTAAAAAACAAAGGGAAAAAAGAAAAATATAAAAAGGATAAAATAAAATCAGAAATTGGTTAGTAAAATAAAATCCCATAAAAATTACCATACAATGGGTCTTTGTAATGGGCATAATGTATGTCTGATAGATCAAAGATATCGGGTGTGATGGTCAATCTATCTATCTCGATATATGTATGGATATATGATCCAGCATGCCCATTTGTAAAAAAAACAAATTTTATTCTCCACCGTCTCCATGTACATATAGAGTGGTAAAGGAGTAGTAATATAATAAATCATATAGAATCAATGGATTCATGGTAAAATCTTTGTATGATGGTTAACTATATAGATAAGGTCATATATAGATAAGTTGATATACATGCATTACAAAGTTATAAACACATACATGGATAAGATTATAAACATGCACTACAAAATTAGTTGCTGGTTTTCTTGTCTTTGAAACATACTTATCTGCATTAACAACCTGTATGATATTTACGTTATGAATTATAGTGATTTTTGAAAAGAACGAACTTACCTTTGCTATAATTTGCATATGTTCGTCAAAAAAAGGCTCTAGTGTCTACCAAAAATGATCAAAAAAAATTTACGTAGTCAGACCATAACAATGAAAATCAATTCGTGCAAGTATAATCTGTTCACATGCAATGCCCATAGATTCAATTGATTTTTACAAAGATTGCAGACAAAAAAAATATAGTGAGCCTGTAATGAGAGCTGATCAACTTGGGGAAATAATGGCTTCTGAATGGTGATCATCCCCTCCAAAACCATAGACACTAACAATATACATCTGATGCAATACTTTGTTCATAGATATGCTATCCCTAGGCTCTTGCCAAATTAAAGAAGATCAAGACGGTTAGTCAAATAAAAAAGCATTAGCAAAAATAATTAAGCCAAGCATAACATAAATAGGTTCTACTTTTTAAGTGGCAGACAACAACAAACAAATTGGGTTAATCGTGTTCGTTAACTATCTGAAGAAAACGCATAGCCTTCACCAAGTCCATCTCATCCAAAACCATAGACACTAACAATAATCTGACCAAATTTTTTTCGACCATTTTACTACATCCTAATTACAAAAACAACCGAGTCCTTGTATCTCTAAACATAGGTTGTTATCTACAAATGAAGGCAAAGGTATACATCTGTTGCAATACTTTGTTCATAGATATGCTATCTCTAAGCTCTTACCAAATTAAAGAAGATCGAGATGGTTAGTCAAATAAAAAAGCATTAGCAAAAATAATTAAAAACCAACCGTAAAATAAATATGTTCTGCTTTTCAAGTGGCAGACAGCAGCAAACAAATTGGGTTAATCATGTTCGTTAGCCATCTCAAGAAACATAGCCTTCACCAAGTATTGGAAACATCTAACCAAGAGTCATCAGTTGTGTTTAATTTTAAATGGTCAAATATAAAAATTAGCTAAAAGGGAAAGAGCATTAGCTTGGTTTAATGAGTAGTATTGTCAAATTCAAAGTATTCAAATTCTGTTTAGTGGGTAAACCATAGCTCTGCCCATGAGATAATCATCTTCGTTGTGTAAAAGTCTAATTTCTTTTATTAAAACGACAGATGTACACCCATCAAATACTACTCTTGTATCTACAGTCTACACCATAACCTAAACCCTCCATCTCAAAGAAAGATAGCCCCTTCTAATTCTCTTTTAGTGTATAATGTAATCTTTATCATGTGCATATCTCTTCTAGTCATCTCCATTTTGTTATCTTAAGAAAGTAGGCATAATTAGTAGACCCAATCCCACAAACCTTCAGTTCAGGTGCTGTAATTGCAACAATTTAATCTCTCGTTACAATAGTTATACACACACAAAGAACTGGTTCAGATAATCTCGTCACAAACAGGTTGTTTATGTTCTGCCTTCATTATCAACAAATGTTTTTGTAACCAAATTGGGTTCACTAACAACACATGGTCAGAATCCAGCTTCAAAAATTTGTAATCAAAATATCAAATGGATAAAAGCAAAATTAAATGATTAGGTAAACATAGTAACTATCAGGTTATAAATCAAAAGGAATGAAACGATGGTGAAACAGAGCAAGACAAAGAAATTTTGATTTTGTTTACGCGCACAATAGATGACACTAAATGAATCAAAAACATACCTGGAAATCGGTATTCTTCAACGTCAAAGTAGAATCTGTTAAGAGGAGTAGAGAGAAGGAGATGAAACCCTAGATATGAGATTCTAAGGTAAGGAAGAAGAAGAAACATGTAAAGAAGAAAAGCCAACCTTTATGCGCATCATACAACGATGGAGAATTGGAGACCCATCATCAGACGGTCCAGCATCAGGGTAAAAGCCGGCGTAGATAGCTGGAGAAAGAGGGAGACAGGCGATGCTTATAAGAGAAGAAGAAGATAATACATGTCCCTTAAACGCGCATAAAGGAGTTGTACGTAAGGCATTTATATAAGTACCAAATGAACAGTAAACTGTGAGGAGGAGAAAAGTTGGTTTTTAATATATATATAATTCGGTTTCATTAAAAGTGTGCTATTTAAATAAAAAAGTTTTTGTAAGTATATTAGGAAATTTGTATTTTTAATCTGAAAATTATAAATAATATAATTAGTATTTAATTGGATAAAAATACATTTAGTAGAAGAGATGGATAAAAAAACTAATATGCAAGTATTACATAAGTGATATACATTCATTTTATTTTTATTTATTATTATAAAGAATTAAAGACAAGCTTTGTCATGTACCTTCAAAAATTAAATTGATCATCCTTTATTGCGATCTAGACGGTTTTACAAAATTTTATGAATTAAAGTATTAATTATGGTTTCAAAAAATGACAAACCAAACCGACCATGTAAGTTGGGTAAACCTAAGTGACTGGTATTGATGGTTTACGTTTCACGGTTTTATCAAAAACAACTGAGAACGTTTAATATAATGATGAAGATCATAATACATTTCAAATTGATTTTTCAGAAGTCAAAAACTAATCAATATCAAAATAACAAAAACAATCTAAAAAGATTGATAATATGTTAGACAAAGTCATGACTCAAATGATCACATAGAGTAAGATCTTTTCATAAGCAATTACCTTAGAACCAGGCTCTGATACCAGAAGTTAAGAATACTGATCTAACCGAAAGTTCTCTACTCAAACCGTATATCCAAAAAGATGAAGAATGGAAGCATGCCATTAAAGATCAAGCAAAGGAATATTATGAGTGGCTATAATAAACAAAAATATTTGTTGTCATTTGTCATTTTCTCATTTTTTTAATGCTACTTGTCATTTTCTTATAATCATATTTAATTATCTTTTTAATTAATTAATTATATTATCTCTCCTCTTAAATAATTTTAATATTAATGACTACTGATATTATTTGCCTTTTTATAATAGAAAATAGTTTTTGATAATTTAAAAATCAAATATTTTCATTAAAAACAAACTTTAAAACAATTTATAAAATAGGAAATTCTCTAAAAATCAATTTATTTTAAAAATAAGAAATATTAAAAAAAGGTATTTAAGAAAATAAAAGTTTTATAAAAACAAGTTTTCTTAAAAAATCTCTTTATAAAATTTACTATAAATCAAAGTTTTAAAAAATGAGAGTTTTATAACAAATGATGTTTCTTAATTATACATTATTTTCTTGATTTGCTTAACGATTAGGTTATGATAGAAAAACAACTATACTTTTAAGATCAGTTAATATAAAGATCTTTATTGTTATAAACCAAGAAGGTTAAGCATCATTTATTTAGTTATTGACAATTTTATTTATAGTTTTATTACTTATAATACTTATTCATACGTAATTTAATCAATTTATATTAGTATCATATAAAAAAGAGAGTAAGATATATTTAGACGTTCTTTGCAAAACGTATGCTTTTAATAAACAAATAATTACACACATATATATACGGTTGGTGTAGTTTATACAGTTTTATAAAAATGTAAAGGTTTGTCACATTTCATTCTATATACCAAATGTCGTTAAATGTTGATTGCCCTCCCTTAAAAAATATAAATAAATAAATAAATGACAAATAAAAAAACACTTCCATATAAAGTTGGTTAAGAGAAGAAATAGTAAAATACTATCAGGTCAATCAAGTTTTTAAGTTTTATTTTTATTTCATTTCAAAGCATATGTCACATAATCGACATTTATTTCAAGCTCAAATCAGTCGAATCTTTTATTTTTCTTATTTCTTTTGTATTCATGTCAACTTTATATTTCAATATTAATTTATCAAAAATTTCAAATATAGAGGTTGTTTTGTTTTATGCAACATCATGAATTTTGGAAGCAAAATCTATTTTGAAGTTTAAGACATGTCAATACACGTGTTTATCATTAATAGTGTGAAAAATTTTGTAAAGTTTTTAAACAAGAAACTGAGAGTATATTGACCCATCTTCAACATAGTGGTAGACTTGAAAATTTTCAAGGATAACGGAAAGTTTAAAGCAGGGGCAAAATTAATATTTATAAAAAAATTTATTCTATCAATCGAAAAACTAACGCTACTGATAAAAGAAGGGAAGCGGTTGGCCCTCCTGCCGCCCAATAAAGCTTCCCATCTTCAACATTTGAGCAATTCTGGCTTTCAGAGTTTAGTCGATTAAAGGTTTGCCTTCTATTTGCCTTATTTGAATAAATTTTAAGTTTCTAATTTGACATTTGTTTTAGTTCATGGTTGTAGGATCATCTACTTGCTTTAATAATTGGAAATTTAGCATCATTTTAAAGTCTTCTTACTTAAATTAGGAAGGATTAACGAATTTTCTTTTACAATTTCAATAATTATTTTTATGTATTCTTTAATTAGTTATAATATTTGATATAACACATGTGATATGTTTTATGATCATTGTTTGTTATCATATGAAATTCCTAAGCATTTAATTCAAATAATCATATAACCAAAATAATAGTTTTGTCGTGTATAAGTTATTTCTTTTGAACCACAAATGACAAATCTATTATACTTCTACTCTTATTAAATTACTTTAAATTAATTTTTCCTCTTACTAAATTACTTTAGATCAATTGACTCTTGTCTTTATCAAGTATGCTAGCTAACCCCACATTAACTCCCTATATGAGTTAAAGCCAATAAATCATATCTTATCTTATCTTACTATTATAATAAACAAAATTCTACATTTGCAACTTGGCACATTCTAAGACTATATTGACACTTGTCAATTTTTTATACTAGCACTTAATTATATCTTATTAAATAATAAGTATATTATCTCTCATATTAAATTTATTATAGTAATATAACTAATAATATTATTTGTCTTTTACAAAATAAAAAATAGTTTTTGATAAATTGAAAATCAAATCATTTAATTAAAAAAACATACTTTAAAAAAGTTTAAATATTATATATATTTTTTTCTAACAATCAAAATTAAGGAAAATGAAATATACCAAATTATTATTGTAAAAAATAAAAGTTTTATGAAAAAAAGTTTTCTTTAAATACGAATGTTTTTCAATAAAATAAAATATAAATCGAAATTAATAAAAATGATAATAAAAGTTACTTTTTTGTCTTGTATGTTTAATAAAAATTTCAAATTATGTTTTCTTTTAATTTGAAATATTACCTTATCTTATTAATTTGAATTAGTTAGTTTTTGACAGAAAATTAACTTAAATTTTTAAAGTTAATTTGTTAAAATATCTCAATTAGTACAAATTAAGAAGGTTAGATGATATTCCTATTGTTATTAAAAAACTTAATTATTATTTATTACTTATTATTTCAAGTAATTATTAATACATAATTTAATAATTGATATCAAAATATTGTTTCAAAATTTTTAAATTTTTATTACTAACTATTTTTTTGTATCCAATCCGTGTAACACACGGGGTATTAGACTAGTCTTTTATATAGGAAGTATATATAACGTATTGAAAATGGTGACGTGTATTGTGTAGAGGAAAATATAAAACGAAATTAGATGAATTTAAAGTCGTACAACACACTTTTAAATCAAACAATTGAGTGGTTAAGCTAAACTTTGGATCTGAAAAATTCAATTTGTAATTCCAAGAACATATATGTTTATTTTTAAGAGAGAATTCATGAACTCATGAACGATAAAGTGAGAGGAAATCAAGATTTAGCAGTAAATTAAAAATTTAATGTTAAAGTTATATTAATAAATGAATTTATATCAAAATTCGAAAAATCAATAATTTTCAAATGGATCTGGGCTTGTCCCCAGCCTAAGGTCTCTTGGACCCCGCTCTTTATGGGGCGCTATTCCTGGACACTTACCAAGGGGCAACGTCTCTTTAAATCCTTATTGAATTATAAAATCTTAAACAAGTGTGTATCTCTCACATCTTACTGGTTTAATGAATTTTATAATTTATCACCAAATCAATCTAATTACACTAAGAGTCTGTTTGGTATGAAGGAATGAAATGCACAAAATAATGGAATGGACGAGGGAATGTAATGAACAAGGGAGAGAAATGGATCATTATCGCTCCGTTGTCATGTTTGGTTACCCTTGGTAATGAAATGATTCATTACTTTATGTTGTTTGGTAAACATGAGAAGATGAAGAAATTGAATACAATTTATGGGTTGATTCGTGGTTCTAATCATTGTTCGAATCATGGGTCGGGTCGTGGGTTGGGTCGTGTGTCATGGGTCAGGTCATGCTTCGAACCATCAGTCGATCATTGGTCGGTTTTTGTTTAGCTCATGTTCAATCATGGGTCGTGTCACAGGGCAGTTCATGGATCGGGTCATGCGACGGATCATAGTTCAGATCATGGGTCGGGTCATGGTTTGGTTCATGGGTCGGTTCGTTGTTTGAGTCATTAATCGGATAATTGTTTGAGTCATGGATCAAATCATGGTTTAGGGCATCGTTCGAGTCTTGGTTCGGGTCATGGTATGGGTCATGGTTCGGATCATGGTTTGGGTCTTGGGTTTGGTTATGGGTCGGGTCATAGCTCGAATCATAGTTCGCGTCATGGTTTAGGTCATGGGTCGAGTCATGGTTCGAATCATGGTTCGCGTCATGGTTCGGGTCATGGGTCAGGTCAAGGTTCGGGTCTGGGTTCCAGTCATGGGTCGGGTCATGATTTTGGACATGGGTCGGGTCATGGTTCTGAATATGGGTCGGGTCATTGGTCGGATCATTCCTTCAAAAGAAGGAATGGAAAAAAAACACCCCTACTTCAAGAAAACGAAAATCATCAAAAGTGAAGGAATCATATTTTTTATGAAATAGAACATTACATTCATATGTGGTAACAAAACATGTTTCTTTTCATTTTAACGTAATGACTCATTTCATTCCACGATTCATTAATGCATACCAAACGCTACCTAAATTTATATAACGCTACCTAAATTTATAATATTTAAGATGGTGTTACTATGATTATCTTACCTTCAATTGTGGGCGTACGTGGTTACACAACACTTATCATTTAATACCAGCCAATACATGTTGCAATAATTTAAAAAGAAAAAACTCATGTGCAACTGTTAGAAACTTAGAATCTATTAGTCATAAAAATGTAATACATTACTCATAAAATTCATTATATTATTAAAATGAATTTTTATATATATCCTCTAGCTAGTAAGAACCTTTATTACACACTGACTAACCCTTAAAATCAATTACATATTTCCTTAATTACGTATTTCCACTTGGGTGATAGAAATATGTAATTAACTAATTTATTTGAAAGGAGAAATATCCTTTAGAAAGAGAAATTGACTTTTTTTTTGCTTGAGTATATATGTAATAAATGATATTAGGAACAAGAAATATGTAAATGTCACTTATGAAATATACATTAAATTAAAAAACCAGTAAATTTAAGAAAAGATTATAAAATGTAATTTTTATATAAATACTAAACTTATATTAAGGATTAAAATGTTAAATTTTATGATATATATATATATATATATATATATATTTTCAAAAAATGATATCCTATAAAATACTATGATCAATTAAAAAAGGTGAGAGGATGAAAACATTGAATGAAAACACAAACAAAAGTGTATGTATACAACAACCTTACCAAGTATATTCTCACTTTTCAGTAGAGTCTGGGGAGAATGATAGATACAAACCTTACCCCTATCCCAATTTAAAGAGGCTGCTCCGAAAGAGTCCCCGGCTCAAAGTTATCGTTTGAAGTTGATCATCCCAATAATTTTAACGTTATTTTCACAAATAACTAAAATAATGTTAAAATTAGTGCACTTTTACTTTTGACCCTTAAGGGCCCACACATATATACATTATATGCGTGCACCGCAAATAGAGCGTTCTAACCGCAAATGGGGCTCAAATGTATAAAGAACCTAAATAACTTTCCATGAAAAAACCATAATTTTATTGTTCAAACATAATTACACTATGCTATAAAACCTAAGAGCGTAATCCATCATAAAAATAAGCACCACAAACCCGAATGAAAATACAGATGAATCAATAATCATAAATAGCCCAAAATAAAACATTTTAAAAAAATGCCGAATTGAAAAAATCATAAATATATTATACAAATTTTGAGTTAAAATAAAATACATAGAAGTTTAATGGTCAAAATACAGTAAATATAATTTTACTATTCATTAGCCATCTTTCTTTTATATATACACACACACACATGTGTGTGTATAATTAAACCAAAGCAAACATACAAAACGTTTGGTTGTTAAAAAAATCGATGCCCCGTGAAATACTCTAAATTTTATAAAACAAATCAAAACTATTAAAAAATTTTAAGTTGTAACATGACCTATATTTAATAACGCGCAAGTTGTTTCAAACAAACTTATACTCGTTTTTTTAACAGCTTAAAACGCAACAATCTAAGGCGAGATTTCAACCGTTACCTTGAACCTCACGATTGGGTGAACCGTGAACCCTTTGACCTTGTCTCAACAAATATGTCTTGGCATGGATTCGAACTAATAACCTCGCACAGGGAAGTCAATAGGGTAACCACTTGGTAAAAGCCTTTTGTTACAAAACTTATATTCGATACATAGATAAATTTAGCTTCTTGTAACATTATATTTTAAATGTTAAAAATTTATTCAAGTGTTAAAAATTTATTCAAATAATAGTTTAACCGACTTGTCTATAATTTTTACCTGAGGTTTTTAAAACATCCTATATGGCTATATTTGGAATGTTATTTTTTAACTTAAAGAAAGAGTGAAGTGTTGTTGGGCCGGGCCGGCTCACCCCTTCGGCCAGGGGCCCAGGCGGCCAGCACTAATTTTAAAACGTATTTCCAAGTTTTTTGCACGCTGATCGGCTGATGTATATTCTTTGGTTCATTGAACATAACCATCATTCCACCACTTCATTGCAAACTAGTGGTGTCAGATCTACTCTTTTTTTCACAGAAATAAAGGTAAGAGTACTTATACACCATACAAATAATCATGTTATACGTATGATTTACTGAGTATGGTTGTTGTCATTGATCGCAACCTTTGATTCTTGATTAAATATCATTTTTTTTAACATCAATCGTGTGTTTTTGATTAATTTTTCGTATGAATCTTTGACCAATTTTAATTAAACATCATGGCAGATGATCGAGCACATGTCGAATAAGATGATCAGGCAACTTTATTTGGCAATGTGGTGAAGCTTCTTTTGTCCAGGGATTCTCATTGTGTCAACCCCAAACTATGAGTACAATGTAACAGCACAGAAATCAACTGCTCAAACCCAAGAATGCAATGAAGACAAAAATTCAAGTAAATGTTGACCATAATTCGGGTAGATTCGAGAGCAATTTCGATAGAGTCTGCGCATTTGTTCTTGAAGACAAACAGAAAAATGTTGGGTTTAGTGAGGTTGGTGGGACTAAAGGTGTGGATTACTCATTACATCCTAGATTACAATCAAACCCAGTTCAAATATATCATTACACATGGTTAACAATTTCCATTAGTGTGAATATCATAAGCCATGGCTGCTTCATATGTTAAGTTTTTTCTTTTTTGGCTATTTTAATCCCATAATATTGGTAAAGGGTTTTCTTTCTTTTTTCTTTTTTTTTTTCTTTTTCTAGTTTTAACTATTATTAATATTTTCTAACGTTCCATTTTTAGTACTGGTGTGGTTTCATTTATGGTTTGTCGGACATTTTTTATTCCAAGTTTTTCTTATGTTAATGTTGTTATGACAATTTTGTGTGTGTTTACAATTGTTCTAAGCTTTTGAGTATTATGACGAGTTAGTAGTTGCTTTTAAGCTAGTCTGAAAATGTCTTAGGTTATTACGTTGGAATAACAAATTTATATATTTATTTTCGTTTTTTTTAACATCATTTTAGTGCAACAACATTTATGTTTCTGTAATATTATTTAAAATGAGTTTTTTTTTAAAACATTTTAATATATTTATATGAAAAAAATAACTAATAACTATTAATAGCTTTTAAACAATTAAGACACATTTTTTATATGTCTTATATATAACTTGAAATAATAAATTTAAATAATCAGTTAAAATATACTATTTAAACAATATTTTTCGTGATTTTGTGTATAGTATATATACCTTGAGGGTTTACGGTTTCAAAATAATCCGAACGTGTTCCCACTGCATAGCGTGGATCTCTGGCCACAATTGCATGCAAATTGTCAATTTGTCATGACTCATGAGATATATCCACCTAGTAAGACAATATTGAAAGCAGGAATGCTAAATAAAATCTGTACTTGAAATCAAACCTGAAATATTTGAAAAACAAAACTAAAATATTTGAAAATTCGGATATCTGAATGCTATCCGAATGTACAGATATCAAGAAGTTCAAGTTCACATATATATTTTATATATTTTTTGATATTTTGGATAAATCAGATGTCTCCTATGCCCATTTTTTTTAAAAAAATTTTTAACCTTTTTTCCTAAATTCAGATATTCGTTTAAATATCCGAATCTGAATCCAAAAGTTTGGATATTGTTCTATATATTGAATTTAACAATCCAAAATTTTCAGATATCCAAACACCTCGAACTAAAAGGTAGGCCTGTAAACGAACCGAATGAACATGAGCACATACATGTTTGTGTTCGTTCATTTATATTTAACCGAACATGAACACGAACACTTACACTTTAGCGAACATGAATTTTGTGTTCGTGTTCTTTTATTAAGAAAATGAATGTGTTCGTATTCGTTTTTGCTCGTTCATTAATAAATTAAACGAACTGGTCATGAACCTAAATGAACACAAACGAGACAAAATAAACGAACAGATATAAATGAACATTATCTAACTCAGTTGAACAATCATTAACAAACATGAACACTACTGAACAAACATAAACGAACATAATTGAACAAGCATAAACGAACTCAAACAACAAGTCTCTTAAATGTAACTACATATCATTCGTAAACTAGACATCTAACATTACATAGTTAACGAACATAAACGAACACTAGGTGTGTTCATGTTCGTTCATTTAATTAAACGAACACAAATTTTATGTTCATGTTCGTTAATTTATTAAATAAACGGACATAAACAATCTTTTCACCAAATAGTTCACAAACTGTTCACGAATTGTTCGGTTCGTTTACAAGGCTACTAAGAGGTTTAAAAGAGACCATTTATTTGTATAACTGCCTATTTTGGATCTCTTATTGTTTTTTTAACCAAAAATCATGAAATTCAAATCACACTTCAATCAATATTTGGTCATCAATCATCATCGCCAGATTATCCGAAGCTTTTTTAATTATTTAAGTCCTTAAAAAAATCGTAGATGTTTGTTATTGAATACTGTATATATAGATGCACCATGCACGCTAACTATTATTTAATTTGTTTTTTAATTAGTTTTTTTCTGAGTTTCTACGATCGATAAAGATGTGCAACAATCTACACCAACAAAACCCTAATTACGTGAAAAAGTCTATCAAATCTATCACATAAATAATAAAATATTGTTTAGATAGCATATTTTTACTATTTAAATATTATATTTTAAACATTGAAGGCTTCAACATTACGGTTTTAAGAAAGAATACGAATAAAAATTTTCTGCGTTTAATAATTTTCATTAGTCATTCATAGAACAAGTCAAAGGTTTAACAAATGAACAAATAAATCTTTTACGTACTACTACGAAGTCTCTATAAGAGCATATATAGTAAAACAATGACCAACATAGATGTTTTCACTTAAGGTCATCATCACTACAAAACTGGCCCATTTTTTGACAACATTTTTTTTTGTTGAAAATTGTTGTAAACATCTGATAAATTTTTGACAAAAAAAGAAAGAAATTGTCGGAAAAATGACGGGAATAAAATCTTCTATCAAAATTTTAGATAAAATTTCAAAAGTTTTTTTTGACAAATATACTTTCGACCTATATTCGACGAAATAAAGTTTATTTGATAAAAGGAAATTAAATAAATCAATATATGATTTTAAAGTTAAAGTTAATATCTTTAAAAAATATTTTTTAATACTTATGAATGATAATAATAAATATTATTATATAAAATTTAGAAAATTTATAAAATTAAAATAATTATAAAAAATTTAATGATAAAATTTTGAGAACTTTAGGTAAAATATTAAATTTATTTACTTTTTTCGGAAATGCAACAGAAAATTTCCTACGGATTTCTGAATGTCATGTATTTCGTATGCATATGATAAAAAAACTTAACAGTAATTTAATAGTATCTTAATGATCATATAAAAAGATATTTTTAATACATTATACTCTCTTAATGATTTTTTTAGTATTCTATCAGCTCCATGTTACGACTTTAATGGAGCCATAATACGGGAGACAACTCGAGAAATAAATCCTAAGAAAAAAACTAAACTAATTAAAAAATATAACCAATGAGGCATTGTTTCAATGGTATCCCAAGATTCTTTCAAATGGGAGGTCTTGGGTTTAAATCCTTCCCGCAGCGAAATAGGGGTCTGAGGGGGGTCATGGGTTTTCCCAGTGGGGTTTCCTCCTGGGGTGGTTGTGGTGGCTCATGGGAGGTCCAGGTAACTAAACCTTAGTGACATGGCCTGGAAACAGTGGGTTCACACGATTGAGACCTTCGCGGTTCAAAAAAAAATAAAATATAAAAGAATTAGGAGAGCCAAAAAAAAAGACGTGTAACCAAATATAAACCTTGCGTTAATATTTCTTATAGATAATACACTCGCACAAAGTTTGTTTCTGCAAAAAACCAAAACAAAACCTCATTTGAATTCGAACCCTAGTGAGCTTGTTTTAGAATTTCTTTAAATAATATAAACACAATACTTTGGTATTCAAAAACCAAGAAGAAAAAAAGCTTTGAGTGATTGTATCAAGTGCTAAAGCAGGAGTACATATATGACTATTAATATTTTTCAATTATATACATGAGTGAAATATCAAATAAAAAGATATTTTTATCTAATAAAAAGATATTTGAAATAATAGAGTAAGAAATAATAGAAGTTTGACATTTGAAAAGATAATTTAGATATAAGTTTTATTTTTTGTACTTACTTTTATTTTTTTGTACTATATTTTTTTGTACTAGATTTGTGTTTTTTGTGTTGTATTTTTGTTTCTTGTATTGCATTTTTTTGTATTGCATTTTTTGTACTAAATTCTTATTTTTTATGCTAGATTTTTTATTTTTTTGTGCTAGATTTTTATTTTTTTGTACTGGATTTTTTTGTACTAAATTTTTGTTTTTTGTACCGGATCTTTTTTTTTGTGCTAATTTTTTTTTGTACTAGATTTTTGTTTTTATATTTTTAAAATGTCTCATGTCAAACTCGTATTGATTCTCACTCTTCTTAGTTAAAAATCTCTTTTTAGTGGATCCAACTTATATATATATATATAGGGTGTTGTTCCTTTGTTAACTCATGTTTATTGTGTTAACCGAATAATTACATTTTATTACTTTGGGGTCTACATTAAAGTAAATATAAATGTATAGGTTTTTTCTTCTTTTATTAATGTAAGTGAGCTCTACATTAATTACACTGATAAAGTTAATTATATTTCATAAACTTTATGACGTCTCATGTTTTTAAAGTTTAAACATATATAATGTATTGTTTTTTAATTCTATCCTTTTATTCATAAACCAATAAATTTAACTATATGATTTTAAAATATAGCCACTTGATGAAGTCCATGTAATCATCAAAGTAAATGATTGGCAGAAGTTGTTAGATAAATGAGCACTAAAACTTTGTGGTTCGATAACTAATGAGAGTAATCAACGCAATCGTTTACTTTTGATGCAAGGAACTTAGATCACATACATGGATATGCATGCATTTATAAAAGTTATAATATATGCATGTTATCATCGATTTCCTTATTTCATTCCCATTTAGGGTTTTTTCCTATTTTCTTGGAACCTATACAATTTTCACACGTAGCATTCAAATTTCTATCAAGTATTTTCGTAATGTACAATGTCTTAAGTCTTCAAACAAAATTTTATTGTGTCTCATGTTTCATCCCGGCCAACAGTCTTTTTGCTGTTTTCCGAAACGGGCACGTGGAGCTCACGAAGCCATCAACCAAGTGGAGATAGGTTTTTAGGTCATGACACGTGGCAAAGTTACTTTTAGTTAGGTATGGGGACGCATAGCTGTTAAGTCGAAGTTCTTTGCCTACATCGGCATATGTCAACCAATCGTTTTCATCAACTTGTTTTTGTAGCCACCCACGCCACCCTGATACATGAACTCTTCTTTTTGTCATGTCATTGCTATCATCAACTAAGAATCCCGGGACTTTTGTGATCACATCCGTTGTGTTCACGATTCGGAGGATTCGAGTCCCGCTATTCTCAAGTTGTGATCGGAAATGTCGGTTTCCAACGCGTGGCCCGCCAAAGGAGACGACAGTTACCATTGGCGAGCGATTGAATGTCGAGGTTATGTCATAGGCCGTGAGGGTGGCTAGGGCTGCACCAAGGCTGTGACCGGTTATTGTCACGCTAAGCGGCTCGTCACCGTCGTAGGTCTCTAGAATTCTTGAAATCTCCGCACGTATCATGTCTCTTAAACTTGGACATGTGGGAGTGGCTGTTGTGTACATACTAAGAAACCCTTTTTGTACCATTGCTCTTTTCCTTTCAGATGCCTCGTCATTTGGCAATGATGACAATGTGATGCGTAGGTTTTCAATCCACTCAAGACACGTGGCAGTTCCTCTAAAGGCAATAACCACGTCTCTCCGGCCCAATCGTGAAATCTCCTTCTCATCATTGCAAACTGCCACGTAACCAATCCAGCTGGAATTCGTGGACATCCAGCTAGGCATCCTGCCCATCCAACCTGGCGGCTGAACCTCACACGTTGCATGTAAGTTTTTGGTCACCTGGTACCCGCTTCCCTCTAATCCACATCTATCAAACATCGTATTTTTTGTGTACTTGCACGTGGCATAGGCTGGAGATGACGTGTCAAACTCAAAACAACGATACGCCGCTTCCACGAAATCCCCATACCGGAGTATCTCGTGGCGAAGACCGTCATCTAAAGGGTCAAGCAACCCTTCCCAGTTCTTGATGCCTTGGTACTCCCTCCACTTCTGACCCAACTTAGCCACATGGTTCGTGACTCGGGTCTGACCCGACTCGCTGTTCCCAGAGCTTTTGACACTTAATTGTCGGGCTCGATGGCTGGTGCGAGTGGTGCAGTGTGACATATCAGCCACATGGGTTATAGGTCTGGCTAGATTGTATGATTTAACTATGCCAGTTACACTCATCATGAATCGATCTTTTGAAATCTGTATCTAACTATCTGTGTATGCATATATATATATATATATATATATGAAAATGTGGCTATGATTACTTGAGTTGACACACACTTTGGTTGTTAAGTAGCATTATATGTATATATATAGTTGCAGCATATATAGAGAGAGAAAGATCGATCTAGAGAGAGATGGAGGACGGTGGGTTGAGTATGTGTGTGAATCTTTTCACTTTTTCTTCGATTTTCTTTTACAAAATTAGAAAATTTTGGTTGAAGAAAATTGACCGGACCTACATAATATAATAATTAATTTTAAAAATCATTTGAGTTGCTTAAAGTTTTGAACATTGTATTGAGCTCCGACCATGAATTCTAAGTAGTAATACCGATATATACGACACATGCCAGCACGTGCAAGTCACTAGACGCGTTAAATTTCAAAAAGCAAAAAGAACCATTATATATATATAAACTGTGAACGAGTTCGGATAAAATGATTCTAATAATTAATATTATTAATTTTGTCCGATAATACGATGTCTCGTTGACCATATAGAAAAACATTTAGTGATAAACTGTTAAAATATAATTTTATATATAACACATATGAAAGAATACTGTTATGGTTATAACTACTAAATTAAAGTATTCAATTAGCGGAAAAATCAAATACAAATAGTTTATGGTGTTCTATTTAATTTGATCCATACCCTTTTCCAACGGCAACATGTTATCGGCATAAGTTGTTTTTCACAACAACTTTAATGTAACAGATTCCACGCAAGTCAACACTCATCTTAGACGCATTTTAGTGTAAAAGTTGTCTCTCTCAGAAAAACATGCACCGATTCTAGACAATTTATTTTAATAATATTTGTTTTTTTCGTTTTAACGATAAGTTTTCAGCACATAAAATAAATTTTTTTACTTGTTTTTGAGATCCCCTTTTCTTGTACCATCATTAAAAAAATGATTTTTGTGAGAAAATTGTAGAAACTAGAAAACAAAACTAGTGACAAAATTTCAACAAAAAACATTTGTAAGAAAAATGTTAGAGACAACAATGGCATAAACATAAATTCAAATAAATTTCTTCTGTGAAAGTCTTGTGAAATCAACAACATCATAACGTTTACATGTACACGTATATATACAATCCCAAATGACAGAAATAACTAACATAAGACAGTTATATAACTGCCATACTAACTACCAATGTTAACGACCAAAATAACAAAATAACCGACAACATATATTAACAATTTGACTCTAGCTTAAGTACGTAGGTTTAACACTCCCCCGTAAGCTAGAGTGCATGAACTCCCAATTTAGTCTTTAATTGATTGAAACTCCCAATCTGCAAAGCCTTGGTGAATATGTCCGCCACTTGATTCTTTGAAGTGCAAAAGTCAACAGCCATATCTCCATTATTAACAAGTTCTCTGATGAAGTGAAATTTGATTCGAATATGTTTGCTTTTACCATGATACACCGGATTCTTTGCAAGGGCAATTGCAGACTTGTTATCACAATAAAGTGTAGTTGCCTTCTTTTGTTCCAGATTTAATTCAGCAAGAACGCCTCTTAGCCATAAGGCTTGACACCCAGACATTGATAGTGACATATATTCTGCTTCTGCAGATGATAAGGCTACCACCTTTTGTTTTTTAGATTGCCAAGATATTACTCCTGTTCCCAAAGTGAAAACATAACCAGTAGTGCTTTTACTATCATCCAAGTTTCCTACAAAATCACTATCACTAAAGCCAATAAGATCCGCTTCCTCTGTCCTTGTATGCACTAGACCATTATTCAAAGTTCCTTTGATGTATTTTAAAATCCTCTTTCCTGCTTCCCAATGACTTTTCTTAGGTTGCTCCATAAATCGGCTAAGGATGCTAACTGAGAAGGTTATGTCAGGTCTTGTACCGGTTAAGTACATCAGACTACCCACAAGACTCCTATATAGTTGTGGGTCCACGTTTTCTTCAATGGTTCCTTTTGATAACTTTAGACCAAACTCCATAGGAGATGATGAAATACTGCAATCTTCCATTTTAAACCTGGTCAGTAGACTTTTAGCATATCTTTGTTGGGATAAGGAGATCATGTTCTTTTCTTGTTTGACCTCTATGCCCAAGAAATAAAGAAGAGTTCCCAGGTCAATCATATCAAATTCCATTTTCATGGAATTTTTGAATTCATCAATTAAATTTTGAGAGCCACTGGTAATGAGTAATGACCAAGTCATCCACATAAAGGCATACAATAAGTAACTGATCATGTTTCTTCTTTATGAATAGTGTATGCTCATAGGTACATTTGTTAAAACCGTGTTTGTTGAAATATTCTTCAATCCTGCTAAACCAAGCTCTTGGGGCTTGCTTTAGACCATACAGTGCCTTTTTCAAGAAGCATACTTTATGTTCTTCACATTTCTTTATATATCCCTCCGGTTGTTCAATATACACCTTTTCTTTTAAAAAACCATTCAGGAAAGCTGATTTTACATCCATCTGATGAACATACCATCCATATTGTGCAGCCAAAGCCAGGACCAATCTTACAGTCTCCCATCTTATAACAGGAGCAAGCACCTCCTGATAATCAATGCCATACTTTTGTTTATATCCTTTCACAACAAGTCTAGCCTTATATTTATCAATTTCTCCATTCGCATTTAGTTTCTTCTTATATATCCACTTAACCCCAATTGGCTTTTGATCATTGGGTAAATATACCAGAACCCATGTCTCATTTTTAAGAATTGAGTTTATTTCGGTATCCATGGCATATCTCCATTTTTTATCTTTACATGCTTCATTATATGTGATAGGATCAGAATCAGCAAATAGAGCAAAGTCTACAATAGGATCAAGTCTTCTTGTATTAGAATACAAATCGGATATGCTCCTTGTTTTTGAATGAGTATGATCCGAATCATCATCTGAAGAATCAGAGAATGGATGACCCAATTGATTCAAGTTTGTTTGATGAGTGTCTTCTGAATTTCTATTTTCTGAACTTTGTGGATCTTGACCCTGAATATCTTCCTGTTGACTAGTGGATAAAGGACCTTTATCTTCATTACTATTCCCAACAGTAGGAATACTTTTTGATTTGTCAAAATCAAACCAGCCTTTTGACTCATCAAAGGTCACATCTCTACTAATTGTGATTTTGTGAGTGTTAGGATTAAATAATTTGTAGGCTTTGCTCAGTTCACTGTAGCCTACAAATATAGCCTTTTCAGCCTTATCATCAAGTTTTCCTCGTTTTTGATCTGGGATGTGAGCATAGGCAATACAACCAAAAATTCTGAAATGAGATACACCAGGTTTAAACCCAGACCAAGCTTCCTGAGGAGTGATATTTTGAAGGCTTTTTGTATGAGTTCTATTCAAAATATAGGCTGCACATGCCACAGCTTCACCCCAGAAGTAATCAGGAAGTTGTTTATTCTTGAGCATACTTCTTGCCAATTCTAGTAGACTTCTATTTTTTCTTTCAGCTACCCCATTTTGTTGGGGAGTATAGCTTGTGGTAAGTTGGTGTAGTATTCCTTCTTGACTTAAATATTCTGCAAATTCTGTTCCACAAAACTCCCCACCCCTGTCGGTTCTTAAAGCCTTGATTTTTTCCCCACTTTGATTTTCAACAAAGGCTTTAAAAGTCTTGAAATACATAAGTGCTTCTGATTTTTCTTTGATAAAATAAACGCAAATTTTTCTACTATGATCATCTATAAAGGTAATTACATACCTATTTCCACTGATAGTGGCAGTCCTCATAGGACCACAAATATCACTATGGACAAGTTCAAGAGACATAGATGCTCTCCAAGCCCCTTTTAGTGGAAAGGGTTTTCTTGAATGTTTTCCTAGTACACATCCTTCACATACCTCAACAGGCTTCTTTATACCTAACAAGCCTCTTACCATGGCTCTTCCATTCATATGAGATAAAGTATCATAATTTGCATGCCCATACCTTTGATGCCATAATTGGGACTTTCCTTGTTCATTCATGTTGAATGAACACATGTTCTGATGAAAGCTTAAAGGGAACATCCTGTTTTCAGTCATGGGTACTTTCCTAATCAAGATCCCTTCATTATTTTTAATTTCACACATTCCGTTTTTGAAATGTATGTCATACCCTTTCTCAAGTAGCTGATCAATACTGAGTAGGTTGTGCTTTAGACCGGACACATAATGGACATCTGAGATGATCTTCTTCTCATTTTTTATTTCAACAGATACATTCCCATTTCCCAAGACAGAAAGTTTTTTATCATCTCCTGTCCTAACTTATTTCTTGACTGATTTATCCAAAGAAACAAAGGATTCTTCAATTCCTGTCATATGGTTACTACAACCACTATCTAAATACCAAATATTATTTTTTTGTAGTTTCTTGCATGCTAAAAATCATGAACATTATGTCTGAATCTTCTTCTTCATCCTCTTTGTGGATGAATGATGTTTCACCTCTTCTATTGAACTGCTTTCTTTTGCAGAATTTACTTGTGTGACCAATTTTTCCACATTGATAA
Source organism: Mikania micrantha (assembly GCA_009363875.1). Taxonomy (NCBI): domain Eukaryota; kingdom Viridiplantae; phylum Streptophyta; class Magnoliopsida; order Asterales; family Asteraceae; genus Mikania; species Mikania micrantha. The sequence continues at coordinate 83,409,770 of CM018696.1, forward strand.
CATTTCATTTGAGACCAAGGTTTAGACTTTCCTTTTCCTTTAAAATCTTTAAAATTTACTTCTGATTCTTCATTATTTTCAATTTCCTTTTGTTTATTTGCCGATGTTCCTTGTAATTGGAACGCATTATCAATTGAAGATCCATCATATCTTTTCATTCTTAATTCATGTGATTGTAGTATCCCTAATAAACTTTCTAGGGATAAGGATGTTAAGTCTTTAGACTCTTCAATTGCAACAACAATATATTCGAATTTTCTAGTCAGACTCCTCAAGACCTTTTCAACCACCCTTTGATCTTCAAGAATTTCACCATTTACTCTTAATTGATTTAGTAATAGGATAACCCTATTGTAGAATTCTTCCACTGTTTCGTTATCTTTCATTCTCAATGAATCGAATTCACAGCGCAAAGTTTGTAAACGTACCAGTTTGACGCGTTCCTCTCCTCTGTAGGCTCGGTACAACATATCCCACGCTTCCTTGGAGGTTGTTGCCGATGAGATTCTTTCAAACACCATTTCGTTTACAGCCTGATAAAGAAGAAACAAGGCCTTCTTATCCTTTTTCTTGTTTTCGCGAAATTCGGTTATTTGCGCCGGAGTGCCTTGATTTGGTTCTCGATATCCTTCTTCTACAATTGACCATAGTTCTTGAGATTCAAACAAAACCGTCATTTGAATACTCCAATGATTGTAATTCTGTCCGGACAACTTGGGTAATTGATTTGGTAATCCCGTAACACTGTTATTGAGGGCCATATTCTTACGAATCAAATAGACGAATCTGTATAATCCCGGCGCTCTGATACCACGTTGTTGGAGACAACAATGGCATAAACATAAATTCAAATAGATTTCTTCTGTGAAATCAACAACATCATAATGTTTACATGTACACGTATATATACAATCCCAAAAGACAGAAATAACTAACATAAGACAGTTATATAACTGCCATACTAACTACCAATGTTAACGACCAAAATAACAAAATAACCGACAACATATATTAACAATTTGACTCTAGCTTAAGTACGTAGGTTTAACAAAAAAAGCATGCAAGAAATCCTTTTTCCTCCCTAATACTAACAAACATTCCCATAATTTAGCTAAAGAATTTGTTGATAATTAATTTCTAATTACATTTCCTACTAATTAAATTTTTTAAATTTTCAACAAAAAATAGATCATAAACTAGCTTCCTATTACAACTTTTATTATTATTAACAAGTAATATTAGTACTTATTATTTTATTTTCTAATGAAGTTCCAACAAAATTAATTCTTTCATAATTTTTTAAATTACTGACAATTTAGAGACAAAGAGTTAATTTTTATTTTATTTTAATTTTGATAACGGCCGATGATTTCCTACAAATGTTAATTTTTATTTTATTTTAGCTATGAAATATACCGATAACTTTTCTACAAAATTAATTTTATTTAATAGTTCTTAAGTATATTGATAAAAATATATTTTTTAACAATTTTTAATTTAATTTAATATTACTATTTACTTACAATTTTACTACAGAAAGTTATTTCATCTTTCTTTTCTCCACAAACTTCCGAAAACTATAAATTATAAAAAATTAAATCATATAAAAATTTGAAAATAGAAAAAAATTTAAAAAAAAAATCCTGAAAGTTAAAAAAATCCCGAAAGTTAACTTAATATATAAGTATCTTTTAACAATTGCAAAAGATGTCAGTACATAAGAAACAAAAAAATAATTTTGAAGAGTTTTATTCAAAAGTTTTTCTCTCTCACACATTATGAATTTATTCTACTTCTACTTATAAAATATCTTAAAATTAAGTTATAGTCTTTGTGTATATTAGAACCCAATATTGCTTTTTTTTTAAAAGGCAATACTTTTAATAAGTAAATTAATCACACATTAGTAACTGGATTATTTGATTCTTATTATTTAAAGACTTGCTTTCACAAGCTGATTCTCAATGCATGAGAACTTTCCACAAGGTAAATAAATGATCCTTACCAAATTAAGGACTTGATTTTCAGGAATTGAAGTTTGAGGTTTTTTAATCCACATAATATTAAGAACAAATTGGCTAGCTACTCACACATACATGAGCATAAAGGATTGATGTTGAGTTGATTATGATATAATGGAATTATATGGAAAAGTTGTCATATTTACACTTATGCACAAATCCTAACTTCATGAAATTATGTATTGTTTGATTTATGATGTGAGTTACATTGGTGTATAAGACTACATATGGATAGCAGAACTCATTTATAAATTATATAGATTAATGTATAGGGTCTTAATATTCGATCATACGCCACACTCAAGATTTATATATCATCCTCTATTTAAAACAATCACATCACACACATATTATTTTACTCATACATACCTTTTAACTCAAACAAACTTAAAAGATAGTGTTGAGGTGAAGTGCATGATCAATTTGTAGAATAAGTCGACGAATTGAAAAAAATTAATTGTATAGTTGCGAGGGAAATACATCAACAAAAGCATATAATGCTTTGGTGAACCACCATATATAGCTTAGTGGTGCATGCCTAAGTTTCATCCGTCCTACAGTTATTATACGATCGACTTATTGCATTTGCAGGTATTGTAGTTAACAGCGCATGGTATGGCTAGTAGGCCTGTAAACGAACCGAACGAACACGAACACAGGCATGTTCGTGTTCGTTCATTTAAACTTAACCGAACACGAACACGAACACGAACACATCAACGAACATGAATTTTGTGTTCGTGTTCGTTTATTAAGAAAATGAATATGTTCGTGTTCATTTGTGTTCGTTCATTAATAAATTAAACGAACTGTTCATGAACATAAATGAACACGAACGAACTAAAATAAACGAACAAACTTAAATGGACATTTTTTAATACCATTGAACAATCATAAACGAACATGAACACTATTGAACAAACATAAACGAACACAATTTAACAAGTATAAACGAGCACAAACGACAAGTCTCTTAAATGTAAATACATATCATTCGTAAATTTGCCAGTTAACCGAATAAAAACTAACATTACATAGTTAACGAACATTAACGAACACAAGTAAACGAACGTAGATAAACGAACATAACCGAACTGTTCATGAACATAAATAAACGAACACAATGTGTGTTCATGTTCGTTCATTTATTTAAACGAACATAAACGAACTTCTTACCGAACAGTTCACGAACAGTTATGAACTGTTCAGTTCGTTCACAGGCCTAATGGCCGGGCTTACGATATAGGGCCTCTTGGTGACAACTTAAACTTTGTATTATTCAAGTAAGTTATAGTTTTGAATATCAATTTAATTACTACTTCATAGTAAATGAAAATCCTAGCAACGGTTAAAATGTGCCAAGCTAGCATGGATCTGAGTTATAATAACAAAGAATATCTGCTTTAGAGGGTTTAGGGGTTATCTTCGAGGGTACTCTGACGCTCATGTCACTAGTTTGTTCATGATAATCATACGATAACAAATAATTTACATAAAAGTTATTATAATTGGTATGATTTGAGAGTTTGTTGTATATTTTAGTGTAATTGGATGTAAAGGAATATTAAAGAGTTGGAGGTGCGGAGTGCACACTCGTTTAATATTTCTGAGTTCCGGGGATCAAGGGGGCCGCGCCCCTTGCGGGGTCCAAGGGGCAGAGCCCCTGGTGGCGGTCCCGTGACTTGACCTGTGATTTAACCCGCCAAAACCAACCGCCAATAACTAACTTGCGGTTGGTTGGTGATGAATATAGAAACGAATTCGCAGATTTATCAAGATACAATTGATTTTTCATATCACTGTTTTCTCTCTATTGGATTATCCCATAATCAAATTTCTTGAACTGGAAAGAGAAGAAATATTGATTTTGGATAGTGATTCATACACGATCCGATAGATTTCCAAGTGATTTGACAAATTTTCTCCAACAGAGTTGATATTTAGCTCCTTAGAAAGCAAGTCTATTTGTCACTACTCACTAGAAACCGACCAAGATGAGGGAAGTGAAGGGATGTTCAAGTCTGGCTTGAAACCAAGATCATGTCTTGATACAAAGACTTTATAATATTGTCAATGATTCTTCTTACAAATATTGAGTGATAGGATGCTAATGGTGCGTATTTCACTACAAATGAGATGATTAATTGTGGAGGGTTGGGTGTGAACTCTTATTTTTGGAAGCCAATAGAGCAAGCTCTAACAGGTTTTTAATTAGTAAGCTAATTTGGGCCTTATGAAACCATTGTTGTCTTTTATACGTTTGGACATTAAAGTTAGATTAAGATGTTATATTTTAATGGTTCTTAGCCTCTTAATTGTTAAGAGCTAACCTTAAGTCTGAGTGGTTAAGAACCCTGGCCCCCTATTTTTCCATTAGAAGGGTCAACTTGATAGTACTTTGTTTGAAAATTTCCGTTTTCCACTCAAAATGGTTGATTTAGTAGCATATTGTTAGAAAATTTTATAGGTATTGAGTCCGGCCTCCTCCGTTATCTTCCTAAAATCATTCGGCTCCCTTGGAGTTTTTTTAAAGCTCCGTCATTGGCTAAAAGACTCTACCTCTTACTGTTACTTCTTAATTAACCATTCAGACTTAAGGTTTCCTGTTAACTATTAAGTTAGTAGGATCCATTAAGATGTAGCCTCCGAAGAACTATTAAAAGGAAACCAAACTACCCTTAGTTCCATCATACCGATTAAGTAGTGCAAGGTAAGGACAGATAGAACAAAGTCAGGATACATATGTTATAATGTGAGGCGACGCAATGCAAAGTCAATTAGGACAAATTAAGACATGGAGGTTGCTTGTAGATATGCTGACTTCAGGCAAGGAAAGATCCAGTAAGATCATACCATGTTATATATATGTATCAAGATGCTCTTAGTTAGCCGAAATCCAACTTAGTACATCATCGGCTGCTATTTCAAGAAATATTGGGATCACTTTTGAAAAATCATTAAAATACATCAAGTATATTTGTAAAAGAGTTTAGAAAAATGTGTTTTTTTTTTCTTTCTTTTTTTTTTCTATACCTAAGTGCAAACACAATTTTTGAAAGTATCAACTTCCTTAAGAAAAGGCCACGGGTTTCATGCATTTTTGAAAGTATCAACTTCCATTTTTTTTAGTATATATATTTAATTATAAACTAAGAGCTTGTAACATAACGGTTACCCTCTTGACTTATGTATGAAACTCTTCGGTTTGAATCCAAGACAAGACATTTTTTGTTGAGGTAAGGTTAGGAGGTTTACCCAGTTACGAGGTTCTTTGTAGGTGGGCTTGGGCGTAAGCCTAGAGTGTTACATCCGAGAGAACGATTGAAATCCAATCTTGAGTGCCGCTGTTTCCTGGCGTTCAAAAATATATATAATTAATTATCTCTTATACACGTTTTTTTACTTGTGTTAATAAATTATAACGTATTGTCGTTTGGTTTTTTAGATCGGTTTAACCATTAAAATAACCCACCATTGAGCAGGCAGAATTTTTAAATATTTATGATTTCCTTGAAAGTTATAAAAATTGATTAATTCCAAACACACAAGACATCCCCCTCCGGCCTCCCCTCTCAGAAAAGAAAAAAGAAAAAAAAAAAAAAACAAAAACAAAACTTCCCACATACGTAAGTTTCTAGTGGGCCGCCTTGCAAAGTTTGAAATTCGTCACTATTTTTAAGAATTATTCAACAGGTAATTAACGAACTTTTTTTCAAAACCAAACTTAATTAATAAATTAAAATAATTTTATAACTAACTAAATCCATAATGATATGTCTGATATCTCCAAGTAGGCAACACATTCTCCTCAATCCTACTTTATACAAACAATGAGTTGTGTTCGGATATAATAGAATTGAATCCGAGTTGTTTAACCTAAAAAATTACATAGAAAATGAGCACTTGATGATAATGTGACGACGAAATAAATCCCAACTTTCCAAGAAAAGGCTGCTAGGAATATTTTCCAAAACACCCGAATTGAAGTGGTAGATGGGATCGAGATGAATAATTTTGTACATTAAAATATTGATTTATATGCCGTTCAAAAAAAAAAGAAAAATATTGATTTATATACTTAACATCACCTCGCTGATTAATCCGTATTAATTAATAGAGTTAATTATACGGATGGTCTCTGTGGTTTACCCAGATTGCACGGATGGTCCCTAGCTAACAGAAATTACAACGGTGGTCGAATACTTTGCAAAAAACGTAGCACGGATGGTCACTGGAATAGATGTATGTTAACTTTTTCTGTTAAATGGATGTAAATGGTCTAAAATACCCTTCATTATAAACCCTTTCTCTCTCTCTGTTAATCCCTCTCTCTCTCTAAAAATGAAGCTGGCAACTTCTCCTTGCCGACCCACCACCCGACAGCTCCTTGCCGACTCACCACCTGTCGGCTGCCACCACTAGGACCAAGCTCCTCCTCGCCAAGCCACCACATGTCGGCTCCTCCTCTTCGTCACCATTGTTGTCTCCATGCCGGCTGTCACTGGCACCGAGCTCCTCCTCGCCGACCCACCACCTATCGGCTGCCACCACCAGGATCGAGCTCCTCCTCGCCGACCCACCACATGTAGGCTCCTCCTCTTCGTCACCGTTGATGCATCCTTGCCGGCTGTCACCGGCACCACCGACACCGAGCTCCTCCTCGTCGACCCACCACCTGTTAGCTGCCAACATATAACATCAGTGCCGGAACCGTCACCGGAACAGTGATCGTAAACAGTACATGAACAGTAATCAGGTACAACTTTTATGCATTTCAGTGTGAATTCATATTCATATCATATACTATTATCATTTCATGAATCAAACAGTGAATTCATAATCATTTCAGAGAAACAGAGTTCAGAACAATGGTTCTTGAGTCAGATAATTATCTGGCAACACAGAACCATCATGTGATTAATTGTTAGGATCTTATTACGTATTAACGTATGTGAGGCTTACATAACAAAACAAAACGGATGTCGTTATGTGAATGCTAAATTGACGGATTATTCGTATAGGTGACGATCTGTATGAATAAATCTGAAAGTTTAACGTTCTGAATGATATCTGATAATTAGAAAACAATATTGAAGAGTGTAGTTATCGTCGTATTTGATCGGGTGACGATTCGAATAAATACGCGCGATGACCGCGCGATTCGATTTAAACGTAATTAAATATTTTTGAAAATTTAAATAAATAAAAGATATTTAGTTAATTTATTAGGAATCACAACCTAAAATAATTTTCTAAATCCTATTCTTAAAACCGAGTCGTTTAGTAACGAAAACGACGAGAAACCGGCGTTTTTACACGAAACCACGCGAAACCGAACGAACCCGAACGAACCCGGGTATTTTTCCCCACATTTAATGTGGCAATTAAAGCCACAACCACCACCATCTACCAGCCATCTCTCCTCTCTCCCTCACCAAAAATCGTCACTTTCTCTCTCTAGCATATCACCACCTTCTCTCTAAAAGTTCTTCCTCGATTCTTCACGAAATCGGTCCATTTTGGTGTCTAAACGACCACCATAGCTTGTAGATCATAGAAGTACAACAGATCGAGGCTTGGATCCATCTGATTTGAGGTAAAATCGAGTGAAACCTTCTGTTTTAGGGTTTTGAAAACCCTAAATCCGCACCATCTTTACAACCCGGGTTTAACCCATTTCGAACCTTAGGAAACACACTACAACACCTTAGGATCATGTAGGAACGAGTGTTAGAACAAAACCAGGTCGATTAGCTCGAAACCCCTTGGCTGCCCTTGGATAGTTCGACCGGCCGAATGGCAAAAACAGCTCAATGAATGAGCCGAGTCATTCGGCGAATGGCTAAGGCCCTTCGGCTAGTCCTCATTCGATTGCCATGCTGTTCATTCGACCAAGCTTCCTCCGAATGAACCTTCATTCGATCAGCCCTCAATCGGCCCACTTCATTCGGCCACCTATTATTCGGCGGTTGTGTTTAGTCGGAGAAGCTTTCATTCGACTGGTTCTCATTCGGCCATCTCTCATTCGCAGGAGTTAAGACCCATTCGACCAAACCTCATTCGACAAACCTCCCATTCGCTAGAACCTATCCATTCGACCCACCTTGCTTCGCCCGAACTAGAACCATTCGACCATCTTCTTTCGGCCACTCCCTCATTCGTTCAGCACCCTTTCATTCGACCAAGCATCCTTTTCGGCCTGGGCTCATACGGCCTACCTTCCTTCGGCCCAATACACCCATCCGGCCCATCTTTCTTTCGCTAATCATGAAGGGGTCGGTCATGAGGACTAGAGTTGGGTAGAGTTTTGGATTCATCATGTGTGAGAGTGCATGAGAAATGGTGTGTGTAAGCATGCATGTTAGCCTAATGTGTGTGTGCATGCAAATGTGAGTGTTACATGGGGAAATAACCTTAGGGCTTCATGCAACCAACTTTGGAAAAAAATCATAAGTATCAAAGAATAGCATAAGGATTGGGTGTTGATTTAAGTGTTAACACTTGACCCTTAAGAAAATCTATGCAATTTTGCAACTAACCTAGATGATTTACATAAATTATCTAAGTCTAGTTAATCAATATGGTTATCAAGTACCATTGAACTCACAAAGTTTTATAATGGGTCGAGATTGGCCCAATGGGCTTATTCTAAGCCCGTCATGTGTTAAACCTCCTTTTAATTAAAATTAAATATGTTTTTTTATAAAAGAAAATGACTTATAAACTTTATTTAATTACATAAAAAGATAATATTTCTAAATAATTAACTTGGAATGAAATAATTTAAATATGAGTTAACTAAAGACTTGTAATGATTATGGTCGGAATGAGGGTTATCAATGGGTAATGAATTAGACTAAGTTAGATGAAGTCTTAGAATCACATTAGTAATCTAGGACACTTAGTTGTACACCGAGACCAAACCCTAGTTAAGATGTGTATTACAAATACTTATCGTATGCGAATTCTTTTAAAACAACTCAGGGACCGAAGATACTTAGGCTACAACAACGAGTGCGCATTTTGTGGTAGTTCAGTACAAAGCAACACAGGTGAGTTCATTGCCTCTTTTCTAACATTTTTGTTTTAAAACGCGGGGCTGAGAAGCATGCGTAAACTGTTTTATATAAACTGTTTATTTAAATGCTTTTAATTATTATATGTTTTACATATATATGCTTGTTGATACTCCTAGACTCCTGTTTAGGTAATTATTAAACAGATCAAATATCCAAATTAATTAAAGCACTCTTATGAGTAATACTTTAATTTAAACTCTAAATCAACCCTTAGTCCATCAAGCTCAAATTCAAGAATCTAAATTCAAAGTGAAATCAAACGAACAAAATCAAAGGATCAAATTCAAAGGAAATCCAATTCAGTGTGGAATCTGAGAATAAAGAATCATAATCAAATCAATTATCATTGTGAATCATGGAAATTCTAAAGATCAAGATCAAGAGACTTAAGGAATCAGAAATCATAAATGTGTGTGAATCATTGAAATAACGAAATCATTACAATCTAATGAAATCATTAATATTTGAGTTAAGGTGGATGTCAGTTGTATAGGGAATCAAGACCACGTGTAACACACATATAAAGTCCCCTTCAGGTATAGAAGACTCTTGTAGTCAGGCTATACGGGCAATAACGTGAACTATCAAATGAAATCAATATCAAAATCAAATCAAGAGGATCAAGAGATCAAGAATCAAAGGATATCCTTAAAGTCCCACTCAGATGCAGAAGACCATTGGGTCAGGCTGTAACGGGCAAAACATTAAAATCCCGCTCAGTTCAGATGTACTCCTTATGAGTTATGCCTGACATGGGTAACGTGTGAGAGGTTACAACTTGGACAACCACCCACAACTAAGTCTAATTGATTGAGTTAAATAAGGCCCAATCATCATGTCTTAGTTGTAATTAAATGTTTTATTTATTTAATTAAATATTTAACATTTATTTCTATTACTGACTTTTGGGGAAATCTGTCACACCCCCAAATTCCCACTTGTGGCAAATGTCCACGTGGATGTGACGTGTCCAGAATCACAGCTCAAGGTCATATAGAACACCTCTATATGCGTTTACAAATCCAGTGTTTGACACATACACAGAATAAAATAGTTTGCAGCGGAAAAAGTAATTCATCATATAGCAGCGGAATATTCAAATGTTTGACATATGCAGCGGAAATCAAAAGTTGTTAAACACTACGATGTTTGATAAAGATACATATTCATAATAAACAGTGTTTGTATGAAAACATAGATAAATGCATGCAGGTCCTATGCTCGATCCCCTACGTGCATTCCTGGCATCCATAGCCTGCTAGTTACCTGAGAATACAAGTTTGAAAAGTGTCAACACAATGGTTGGTGAGTTCACAGGTTTTGATATACATATAGTAATAAAAAGTGTGTCATGCTGTTTATCAATGTTAGTACCGAGCCCTAGGCCCAAAGTGTCAGTGCGTCACTACCGAACTAGACTTGTTTGCTCTTGCCTCCGCTATGCCTCGTATACATAGCAAGTTAGGTCAGAATTTGCACGGGTTATGACACTCAGTCAACATGGTGCCCCGTGGGGTTAGTCATTCCCTAATGGATCCATCCAAACCTACCACGTTGTTCGTACATTAACGGTAAGACTTTGTGAGGGCTTGTAACGAGTTCAACACTTAATGTTTGTCCAATAAACCAGCATACACAATAGTGTTTGTACAGTAATAATGTTTGACTCGATGCAACTAGTATTCTCCCCCTATTTAAAAGCGTTTGAAAAGAGTAAAGAGGGGCTGTAAACTCACCTTAGTGATGAAGTAGTGTGTAAGCGTAAGCTCCTGAACGTCAAGTAGCACGTCTCGGTCACCGGCAACCTATATCGTATACCGTATGTGAGTTCGTGTAAGTGACCGTGCTAGTGTTCGTGTTAGTGCTCAACAACCCTTGGTTGTTCATGTTTGCCCGTGTTGGTCCACAATGACCGTGTTTGCTCGTGTTGGTCCATATTGACCGTGTTTGACCATGTTTGACCGTGTTTGACCGTGTTTGACCGTTTTTTACCAAAGTTGACCGTGTCAAGTCAACGACCCGTTGGTGAACCGTGTGCCGGTTTGTGAATCGTGTAGCAATCGTGTAAGTGTTTGTCATGTGCAAAACGCGCAAATCGCGTCTATGTACAACTTACTATTTATAGTAAGTTTCCATTTATGGAAAGTTCACAAAGCATATCGGTGTTAGAGTTCTAACATACTCAATGGTCCTACGGGGTCATGTTAACACATAGCACATTATCATACAAGTTCATATACGTCGTTTATAGCATGTTAGTGCACAAAAGTTTCCTAAAATGGAAAGTTTCCATTTTTAGCATACGTGACATCGGAAATCATCTAACTTAGCCTCTAATACGCATATTATAACATAATAAGTCATTTAGCATGCTCAAATAACACAACACGTTGACAAGTCGGTTTTTCTAAAAATAAAGTTACTATAAATAGTAACTTTGTGGTTTTTGCATAAAAATGACCATTTAACATTTCTAATCCATTGTTTATGTCACAAATCATCCTACTATATCATCTATCAACATTTAATCATGTCAACGTAACCGATTTCATCGTCTATTAATATTTCAACTAGAAAAGTTTCTAAATATAGTAATAATGACAAGTATGGCTACAAACAACATCAAAACCACTTTCCAACAAGTCAAATCATCACATTATCATCCTAACAACAATTCCACATACATGCATGTTCATCATTTCCACTAAATCATCAACTTGCAATTAAAAAGTTACTATAAATAGAAAGATTCATAAAAATCATAGTTTTAATCCTTTCAACCAAATCTAACTATAAGTAATCATTCTAATACCATCAATAAGCATATCCATATACTCAAAATCATTCCTACCATCATGGATCATACATGCATGGCATTAATTCATCAATCCAAGACCAAATAACACACTTTAATGACTCACATCATCATAGATCGTCATGAAATACATTCTAATCACTCTAGATCATCATTAAACACTTTAAAATCAACAAACCCAGATCATAATCTCGTGCATGTGCACTATAGGTACTTGCATGCGTGATTCATGCATTGTATGTGTGTGTAGAAGTGAAAATAATGCATTTTAAGCTACAAGGAACATCAATCTACCTTCCAAAGCCTCAAAGACCCTGAGATGATGATGAGAGCAGTCACTCGAGCTCCTGGACAGCAGGTTCGAGCAGAAAAACGATGGTGATGGTGGTGGTGTGGCTTCCAACTCCTCTCCTCAAGCTCTTCAAGCTTCAAGGTGGCTTCAATGGCTTCCAATGGCTTTCTAAAGGTTGAAGAAGGGTGTAGCAGAGCTCCTGTATCGGTTATGGTCGAATGGTGGCGTGTGTGGTCGAGAAAAATGATGATAGTAGGTGTTATGATGATCTTGGGGGTTTAAAAAGCTGTTTGGCGACTCTGGCGCCCCAGGCGTAACGCCTGGCGTGGGCGGACATAGCCCGTCGTTACGCGCGGATTGGAACGGATGGGACGCTCAATTTCCCATCCGCGCGCATCGCCTGACGTGGGCGTCTCGGGTCAGGCGTACCGCCTGGCCTGAATTTCAAGCCCAATAAGCTTGTTTTGTTGTTCTGGCCCATTCTAGCCCGTTTCTCGACTGTAAAACATCATTCGAGCGTCGTTTGGACTCTATTGGCCAATTATTAGCCATAATTGACTTGTGACAGTGTTTCGTGAAGTTTCGAGTGTTGTGCTACACAATGTGTTAGACGTTCACCAACGTTCGTGTGTTTTGACACGTGTGTGCTGTTTGTCGATAATTCCACGAATTATCTTGTCGTATACCAGTGTTCGTACTGTCGTGCCACGTGTCACACTAAATTAATCTAATTCTAGTGCCACGTGTACATAATGCATTTAAATAAACATTTAAATAAATAAGTTGCTGACCTGGAAATTACGGGGTGTCACATCCTCCCCATGTTAGAAAGAATTTCGTCCCGAAATTCAACTCGTGTTGCCAGTGTTTGTCTGTTCCGCGAATAGGTGTGGGTACTTTTGTTTCATCTGGTCTTCACGTTCCCACGTGAATTCCGGTCCTCGTCGCGAGTTCCATCGCACTTTCACAATCGGAATCTTGCTGAGTTTGAGCTTCTTGGTTTCCCGGTCCATAATCTCCACCGGTTCCTCAACGAAGTTCAATTGTTCGTCGATTTGTATTTCCTCGAGAGGAATAACAAGTGTTTCATCAGATAGGCACTTCTTGAGATTCGAGATGTGGAATACGTTGTGCACACTGCTCAGTTCAGCTGGCAGGTTTAGTTCGTAGGCTACAGGGCCTATTCGTTTTGTAATCTCGAAAGGTCCGATGTAACGAGGGTTCAACTTTCCTCGTTTGCCAAACCGAATGACACCTTTCCAGGGCGAGACCTTGAGTAACACTCTGTCCCCCACCTGGAACTCCAACGGTTTGCGTCGCTTGTCGGCATAGCTTTTCTGTCTGTCACGAGCGGCTGCCATTCGCTTGCGTATTTGTACGATCTTCTCAGTCGTTTCGTGCACAAGTTCTGGGCCAGTCAGTTGACTGTCTCCAACTTCCGCCCAGCAAGTGGGTGATCGACACTTACGTCCGTAAAGTGCCTCGAATGGTGCAGCTTGAATGCTAGTGTGGTAGCTATTGTTATATGAGAACTCAACTAACGGTAGATGAGATTCCCAGCTACTACCAAAGTCAATGACACATGCCCGGAGCATGTCCTCCAGTGTCTGTATCGTTCGCTCACTTTGCCCGTCCGTCTGCGGGTGATAAGCGGTACTCATGTCCAGTCTCGTGCCCAAAGCCTTATGCAAGGACTTCCAGAAATGCGACGTGAATCGACTGTCGCGATCCGATATGATTGAGATTGGCACTCCATGTCGAGTGACCACTTCCTTTAAATAAATCCGAGTGAGTTTGTCTAGCTTGTCAGTCTCCTTGATGGGTAGAAAATGTGCAGACTTTGTCAGTCGGTCTACGATAACCCAGATGGTATCGCAACCACTTGCCGTCTTTGGCAGTTTAGTGATGAAATCCATGGAAATCTGCTCCCATTTCCACATTGGTAATTCCGGTTGTTGAAGTAACTCTGATGGCTTCTGGTACTCAACTTTGACTTTTGAGCACGTTAGGCATTTACTCACGTATGTTGCTATCTCAGCTTTCATGTTTGGCCACCAATAGGTTGTCTTCAAATCGTGATACATCTTATCAGAGCCTGGGTGTACGGAATACCGGCTCTTGTGAGCTTCATCCATCACTACTTCTCTCAATCCTCCGTAGCGTGGAATCCAGATTCGATCCATTAAATAGTAAGCTCCGTCGTCTTTTGCCTTTATTTGCTTATCCATGCCACGCATGGCTTCAAGAGTAAGGTTTTCAGCTTTTAGAGCTTCTTGTTGTGCGTTTCGTATCTGATTTGGCAATTCAGAATGAATCGTGAGTTGTAGTGCACGCACGCGCTTTGTTGTTTCTTTTCGACTCAACGCGTCGGCCACTACGTTGGCTTTGCCTGGATGATACTTGATGGCGCAATCATAATCACCTATGAGTTCAACCCACCTTCGTTGTCTCATGTTCAACTCTTTCTGGTCGAAGATGTGTTGTAGGCTCTTATGATCGGTAAAGATTGTACATTTCGTGCCGTATAAGTAGTGTCGCCAGATCTTCAAGGCAAACACCACGGCTCCCAACTCAAGGTCATGAGTCGTGTAGTTCTTCTCATGCACCTTCAGTTGGCGTGAAGCGTATGCTATCACTTTCTCGCGTTGCATCAGCACACAACCGAGTCCCTGTTTCGAGGCGTCGCAATACACCACGAAGTCATCACATCCTTCCGGTAGGGATAGGATGGGTGCAGTGCATAGTTTCTGTTTCAACAGGTTGAAAGCAGCTTATTGTTTGTCTCCCCAATCGAACTTTTTGTCTTTATGTGTCAGGGATGTCAGTGATTGAGCAATCTTTGAGAATCCCTCAATGAATCTTCTGTAGTACCCGGCCAGACCTAGGAATTGTCGCACCTCAGTCGGAGTCTTGGGTGCTTCCCAGTTCTTAATTGCTTCAATCTTGGCTGGGTCTACGTGTATTCCCTGCTCATTAACCACGTGTCCAAGGAATTGGACTTCGCGTATCCAAAAGTCGCACTTTGAAAATTTTGCGTACAGTTGTTCTTTCTTTAATAATTCCAACACTAGCTTCAGATGTTCAGCATGTTCTTCTCGATTCTTCGAGTAAATCAGAATGTCGTCAATGAACACTATTACGAATTTGTCAAGGTAAGGTTTGCACACTCTATTCATGAGATCCATGAATACAGCTGGTGCGTTGGTTAGTCCGAAGGGCATAACCAAGAATTCGTAGTGTCCGTATCGGGTTCGAAAGGCAGTCTTAGGAATATCGTTTTCTTGTATCCTCAATTGATGGTAACCCGATCTTAAATCGATCTTCGAATAGTAGCTTGACCCTTGCAATTGGTCAAATAGATCGTCTATTCGCGGTAAGGGATATCGATTCTTGATCGTCACTTTGTTCAGCTCTCTGTAGTCGATACACATACGGAATGATCCGTCTTTCTTCTTTACGAACAAGACCGGTGCTCCCCAAGGTGAGAAGCTCGGTCTGATGAATCCCTTGTCTAACAGCTCTTGTAACTGGTTAGACAGTTCCTGCATCTCAGTCGGTGCTAGTCGGTATGGAGCTTTGGCAATCGGTGCTGCTCCAGGTGTAAGGTCTATCTGAAACTCGACTTGTCGTTTCGGAGGTAGTCCAGGTAGGTCCTCGGGAAATACTTCGGGAAAATCGCGGACTACGGCGATGTCCTCAATCTTCCTTTCTTTCTTCGGTTGTTCCGTGATGAGGGCTAGTATGGTAGTGTATCCCTTTTGCAGATACTTGTTTGCCTTCATGCATGATATGATGTTCAGAGGTACTCCCCGTCTTTCCCCCTGAATCGAGATCTGTTCTCCGTTCTGCAACGTCACCCGTACGATCTTCTCGTTGCATACGATTTCAGCTTGGTTAGCGGATAGCCAATCCATTCCAACGACCACATCAAAGCTTCCAAGAGTCACCGGCATCAAATCGATTTCGAGTTCGTGATTCGCCAAAACCATGACGCATCCTCGAAAGATGTGTTGTGTTTCAATTAGCTTGCCGTCGGCTAACTCTACGGTGTACTTGTAGTCTAGTGGTGTTGGGGTAATATCTAGTAATTTGCTAAACTCACTAGATATAAAGCTCCTATCGGCACCGGTATCAAATAATATGCTAGCATAGACATTATTTAAAAGAAACGTACCGGTTACGATGTTCGGGTCATCCTTGGCTTCTCCCGAGCCAATCACAAAAGCTCGTCCCTTGACCGCTCCTCCTCCGGCCTTCTTCAATTGAGGGCAATCCCTCCTCATGTGGCCCGTCTTGCCACATTCATAACACCCCTTGAGAGTGTTTTGGTTGTTATTGTTGTTCTGGTTGTGGTTGGGGTTGTTGTTGTTGCTTGGATACTTTGATCTGCAGTCCTTGGCCATGTGGCCATGTCTTCCGCACTTCAGACAACGGTATCGTTCACATTGCCCAAAGTGGTGGTATGAACATCGGTTGCACAGTGGGTACTTCCCTTGATATACACCCTTCCCCTTGTCATCGGGTTGGGTGGCAGTAAATGCTCTAGCAGGTGCAGATCGTTGTTGTTGCTGAGGTTGGTGAGACTGGTGCTGACTAGGTTCCCACTTCCTTTTCTGGCCTTCTTGAGGCTTTAGGTGTTCGCCTCGTTTGGGTAGCTTGCCCTGAGCTACAGCTTGATCAGTCAGTTTATGAGCCAGTCTGATCAGTGGTTGGATGGTGGTGAGGTCAGACGCAGTCACCATGCTTTGAATCTGTTCGGGCAGCCCACTGATGAACTGCTCGACCTTCTTGTATTCCGGCGTCACCATAGCCGGACATAGCTTACACAGCTCATGGAATCGAGTGCAGTATTGCTCGATCTCAGAGCCGACCATCTTCAGTACCCAGAATTCGGCTTCCAGTTTTCTGATCTCATCACGAGGACAGTATTCCTCTTGCAGTAGTCGGGTGAAATCAGCCCATGGCATGGAGTTGGCACCGTCCAACCCCAGGGTTTGTACATGGGTATTCCACCATGTGAGGGCTGGTCCTTCCAGTGTTCCAGTTGCGAACTTCACCCGGTTCTCTTCAGCACATTCGCACATGGCGAATACAGATTCGACTTTCTCCACCCAGCGGAGCATCCCCACAGCTCCCTCAGTCCCCTTGAATTTGTGTGGGTGGCAGTTCAGGAAGGATTTAAAAGAACATCCTTTGTTGTTGTTGCCTTGTGATCCTGTCAGTCAGAAACCAATGTCATGTGTCAGAGCGTGTCAGCTATACTATGTTAGTCATGTTAGGCGAGTGTTACTACCGTTGTTCGAGCCACTGGTTTCACTAGCAAGGCGATTTGCCTCGTGCTCTGCCAGTATCTTGTTAACTCGTCTGTCAACCATCATCTTAATGACGGCTGCGTCCGGTGTTCGTCTAGGAGGGCGTGCATGTGGTCCTCTTCCCGCCATAGATATTTTCTATACGGAAGGGACAGAATGTTAGTAAGTCAGAATATTAGTCAGATGTTGTGTCGAAAGTCAGATCATATGTCATGTCAGAAGTTGTGTTAGCAACAGTCATAATGATACAATAGATAATAACAAAACATAATTCTCATTAATACCAGAATTGTAGTACAATAATTTCAAAAGGGAATAACATCACAAGTTCTTCGAGCACATCCCGCTCGTCTAGGCCAAAATAAAAAAAAATAAATACAAGATAAAGTAGTCCACTAATCCGAGTCCATGGAGACATGTGAAATGTCACTAGCAGCGTCTCCGTCATCATCCTCCTCCTCCGGATCCTCATTAGGATCCTCATCAAAGTCCTCTTCTTCGAGGTCCTCGGCCTCGAATTCAGGACCATCCTCCTGTGGTGGTTCCTCAATAAACTGTGCAGCCCATGCGTTAAGCATGGCATCACTGGCCTGCACCATCGCCTGAGTCTCGGTTATGTCCGTCCGATTCTCAGTGATGCGTACATCATGCTCCTGCATGACGTCAACGATCTGTCCGTGCTGGGTCATCAGTTGAGACACTTGGAGACGTAGAGTCTCCACCTGTGCCTCCAATCTGTCGTTGCGTTCCTCCAGTCTCTCGTTCTGCCTCTCCAATCGATCGTTCTTCTCGCGAAGAACTCGGACCTCGCTCGACAGCTCTCCAGTCCTCCAAATCTCTCGTCGGGTGCAAGCAACGTGGGCCGCGAAGGCCTGCTCCAGTGGTACCCCAAGTGGTGGCAGTCGGTGTCCTGGGTGGTATCACCAGGGAAACGGTATGGAGGTACTCTCTCCCCGATGATCCATCCCTGGATTATGGTGGGAAGCCATCCCCAATGTCGGGCCCGTGCCGCGTCTCTGGCCCGCCTACCCATCTCGGCGTCAACCTGGGCTACGATATCGTCGATCCGTCGACGACTCTCTGCCGCCAAATCATCTGTGTCCGTGGGTCTAGCTGCGCTCCTGTTAGCGTTGCTGTTGTTGTCGGCCATCCTGTAAGTTTCACGTTAGTAAGCAACAGTTCAACAAGTAACAATGTCATCAATGTGCAAGTTCTACGTGTCGTGTCTAGAGTTGAGCAATGGCTATAGTCTAAGTTTACTACATGCAAACCTAGTTCCCTATAACCAAGGCTCTGATACCAGTCTGTCACACCCCCAAATTCCCACTTGTGGCAAATGTCCACGTGGATGTGACGTGTCCAGAATCACAGCTCAAGGTCATATAGAACACCTCTATATGCGTTTACAAATCCAGTGTTTGACACATACACAGAATAAAATAGTTTGCAGCGGAAAAAGTAATTCATCATATAGCAGCGGAATATTCAAATGTTTGACATATGCAGCGGAAATCAAAAGTTGTTAAACACTACGATGTTTGATAAAGATACATATTCATAATAAACAGTGTTTGTATGAAAACATAGATAAATGCATGCAGGTCCTATGCTCGATCCCCTACGTGCATTCCTGGCATCCATAGCCTGCTAGTTACCTGAGAATACAAGTTTGAAAAGTGTCAACACAATGGTTGGTGAGTTCACAGGTTTTGATATACATATAGTAATAAAAAGTGTGTCATGCTGTTTATCAATGTTAGTACCGAGCCCTAGGCCCAAAGTGTCAGTGCGTCACTACCGAACTAGACTTGTTTGCTCTTGCCTCCGCTATGCCTCGTATACATAGCAAGTTAGGTCAGAATTTGCACGGGTTATGACCCTCAGTCAACATGGTGCCCCGTGGGGTTAGTCATTCCCTAATGGATCCATCCAAACCTACCACGTTGTTCGTACATTAACGGTAAGACTTTGTGAGGGCTTGTAACGAGTTCAACACTTAATGTTTGTCCAATAAACCAGCATACACAATAGTGTTTGTACAGTAATAATGTTTGACTCGATGCAACTAGTATTCTCCCCCTATTTAAAAGCGTTTGAAAAGAGTAAAGAGGGGCTGTAAACTCACCTTAGTGATGAAGTAGTGTGTAAGCGTAAGCTCCTGAACGTCAAGTAGCACGTCTCGGTCACCGGCAACCTATATCGTATACCGTATGTGAGTTCGTGTAAGTGACCGTGCTAGTGTTCGTGTTAGTGCTCAACAACCCTTGGTTGTTCATGTTTGCCCGTGTTGGTCCACAATGACCGTGTTTGCTCGTGTTGGTCCATATTGACCGTGTTTGACCATGTTTGACCGTGTTTGACCGTGTTTGACCGTGTTTGACCAAAGTTGACCGTGTCAAGTCAACGACCCGTTGGTGAACCGTGTGCCGGTTTGTGAATCGTGTAGCAATCGTGTAAGTGTTTGTCATGTGCAAAACGCGCAAATCGCGTCTATGTACAACTTACTATTTATAGTAAGTTTCCATTTATGGAAAGTTCACAAAGCATATCGGTGTTAGAGTTCTAACATACTCAATGGTCCTACGGGGTCATGTTAACACATAGCACATTATCATACAAGTTCATATACGTCGTTTATAGCATGTTAGTGCACAAAAGTTTCCTAAAATGGAAAGTTTCCATTTTTAGCATACGTGACATCGGAAATCATCTAACTTAGCCTCTAATACGCATATTATAACATAATAAGTCATTTAGCATGCTCAAATAACACAACACGTTGACAAGTCGGTTTTTCTAAAAATAAAGTTACTATAAATAGTAACTTTGTGGTTTTTGCATAAAAATGACCATTTAACATTTCTAATCCATTGTTTATGTCACAAATCATCCTACTATATCATCTATCAACATTTAATCATGTCAACGTAACCGATTTCATCGTCTATTAATATTTCAACTAGAAAAGTTTCTAAATATAGTAATAATGACAAGTATGGCTACAAACAACATCAAAACCACTTTCCAACAAGTCAAATCATCACATTATCATCCTAACAACAATTCCACATACATGCATGTTCATCATTTCCACTAAATCATCAACTTGCAATTAAAAAGTTACTATAAATAGAAAGATTCATAAAAATCATAGTTTTAATCCTTTCAACCAAATCTAACTATAAGTAATCATTCTAATACCATCAATAAGCATATCCATATACTCAAAATCATTCCTACCATCATGGATCATACATGCATGGCATTAATTCATCAATCCAAGACCAAATAACACACTTTAATGACTCACATCATCATAGATCGTCATGAAATACATTCTAATCACTCTAGATCATCATTAAACACTTTAAAATCAACAAACCCAGATCATAATCTCGTGCATGTGCACTATAGGTACTTGCATGCGTGATTCATGCATTGTATGTGTGTGTAGAAGTGAAAATAATGCATTTTAAGCTACAAGGAACATCAATCTACCTTCCAAAGCCTCAAAGACCCTGAGATGATGATGAGAGCAGTCACTCGAGCTCCTGGACAGCAGGTTCGAGCAGAAAAACGATGGTGATGGTGGTGGTGTGGCTTCCAACTCCTCTCCTCAAGCTCTTCAAGCTTCAAGGTGGCTTCAATGGCTTCCAATGGCTTTCTAAAGGTTGAAGAAGGGTGTAGCAGAGCTCCTGTATCGGTTATGGTCGAATGGTGGCGTGTGTGGTCGAGAAAAATGATGATAGTAGGTGTTATGATGATCTTGGGGGTTTAAAAAGCTGTTTGGCGACTCTGGCGCCCCAGGCGTAACGCCTGGCGTGGGCGGACATAGCCCGTCGTTACGCGCGGATTGGAACGGATGGGACGCTCAATTTCCCATCCGCGCGCATCGCCTGACGTGGGCGTCTCGGGTCAGGCGTACCGCCTGGCCTGAATTTCAAGCCCAATAAGCTTGTTTTGTTGTTCTGGCCCATTCTAGCCCGTTTCTCGACTGTAAAACATCATTCGAGCGTCGTTTGGACTCTATTGGCCAATTATTAGCCATAATTGACTTGTGACAGTGTTTCGTGAAGTTTCGAGTGTTGTGCTACACAATGTGTTAGACGTTCACCAACGTTCGTGTGTTTTGACACGTGTGTGCTGTTTGTCGATAATTCCACGAATTATCTTGTCGTATACCAGTGTTCGTACTGTCGTGCCACGTGTCACACTAAATTAATCTAATTCTAGTGCCACGTGTACATAATGCATTTAAATAAACATTTAAATAAATAAGTTGCTGACCTGGAAATTACGGGGTGTCACAAAATCATATATCTATGATGAACTCAAGAGAATCAAAGGTAAATCAAGTTTTGGGAAAAAAAAATCTAAATCAGAGGTGTGTAGGGTAAAAATGCTTAATTATCATTAACAACAGTGTCATATGCATATTAGTATGTGGTGGGATGGCGTCTGGGCGAGTTTGTTGGCTTGACCCAGGGGTATGACCTATATATAAGCATACCGATATGGATATTACATGTGAAGTTAATGAGGTTAGGGTCTTTACCGAAGGAGGTTTTCAAATCATTATCAAATCATTTTCAAATTATTATCAAATCATTTTCAAATCATTATCAAATCATTTTCAAATTATTATCAAATCATTTTCAAATCATTTTCAAATCATTATCAAATCATTTTCAAATCATTATCAAATCATTTTCAAATCATTATCAAATCATTTTCAAATCATTATCAAACCATTTCCAAATTCATTTTCAAATACTAAACTACATGAACTCACCAACCATGTGTTGACTTGATCTGTTTGCATGACTTCTCAGATGACGAACAGGTCAACTGAAGAGTTATTTCTTTTGGATAAGGTTACAGATAGAGGACCCAGCTTTTTGGACTGCATACTTTTGGACATCATACCAAGTTATTTTGTATATCTTGTGCACACGCAAGATTGAAGACTTATGATGTGATTGTAGATTTACATTGTTAAATTATAAACTTATCTGATGTAATTTAAACTTGTAATTCTATTTTGCTTAGCAAGTTTCTCATCTATATATATCATGTGCAATGTAAACAATCTGATCATTTCGATTATCACTCACGATATCGCGCCCCGGGAACCTTTCGCCCGACGGGGAAACCCGATCCTACCCTGCCGGCTTGGGGTGTGACACAACACCAGCACTGAGCTCCTCTTAGCCGATCCACCACGCGGTGACGACGGTGCAAGAAGTGGTTACGCAGGAGGTGGTAAGGGGTATTACGGTGGTGGTTGTGGTGAGGGATATTACGGCAGTGGTGGTGGTGGTAAGGGCCTAAGGGGTATTACGGTGGTGGTTGTGGTACAGTGGTGGTAGTACGGTGGTGGTGGTGGTGGTAAGGGTATTACAGTGGTGGGGGTGGGGGTAAGGGTATTACGGTGGAGATATTACAGTTAGAGTTAAGTTAGATAAGGGGTATTTTAGTCATTTTTTAAAAATTTAACAGAAAAAGTTAACAGACATCAAATCCAGGGATTATCCGTGTTACGGTTTCGCAAAGTATTCTGCTATCGTTGTAATTTCTGGAAGTTAGGGACCATCCGTGCAATCTGGGTAAACCACATGGACCATACGTGTAATTAACTCTAATTAATATGATACAAATATCTAGGGTGATGCGACAACGGTGAGGGGAGGGTATCGCATGTCCTCTCTCCTCTTTTAGCTTTTTTTTTGAACGGCAAATTTCCATTAAAAACCATCAAGAGAAGCCATCAAGGTGCTTAATAACTCACTTGGACACCAAATACAAAACCAAAAATCACCAAAAAATATATATATATACACACAGTACACCAAAATAATATTACATATTAAACTTACACCACTTTTCCCAAGTCAAAGAGCTCCATCCACCGCAATGTTTCACCCAAAAGAAACTTATACATTGTACCTTAGCGAATAATCTTTGATGCGTGTGACATTTGCCATTAAAAGCCATCGCATTCCTTTCTCTCCAAATACACCAAATGGTTGTTAAAATCACCGCATACAGTACTTCCTTTTTATTTTGATTCCAAGAACCATAAGTATGAGTCTCCAATAAATCTTTCACCGAGAAAGCATAGATTGACTGTAAACCACACCAACTTGAAATAGCATGCTAGATCATGGAAGCTACGTAGCAAGATGAGAGCAAATGAATAGTGGACTCGTTACAATCTCTACATAGAACACATAAAGGAGATTTGATTATTAAGCCTCTTTTAGCCAAAACATCTTTAGTAGGGATTCGTCCCAATTGAGCCTTCTAAGCGAATAAGTTGACCTTACCCGGAACCCATTTACTCCATTGGAAAACAAAGGGAGCACCAACTGCAACAACCTCTAAACATAAAGACCTTAAGGATTTGACGTTAAACATACCATTTGAATTGCCAACCCATATCCAGCGATCTGTTCCCTCCTAAAAGGAACTTGGCGAATAGCGAAATTGACCCTTTCTAGTTCCCACAACTCCTCCTCATTAGCCTGCGAGGACTTCCGATTCCAATTTATATCGTATGACTGGTTTACCGAGAGTAACCTCTCTGAAACCCAACATTTTTTATCCCGATCCAGTCTATACAAAGCTGGGAATTGATCCATTAATTGTTTTTATCCCGACATTTTTTATCCTGATCCGGTCTGACCGGTGAACCGGTTCAACCGGCCTGTTGTTTTGAATCGGGTTCCCATGCCTATTTTGGGCCGGCTGGGTTCCCGGTCCGGTCTGGTCCGGTTCTGACAACATTGGTTAAGATCAAATTATAGAAAAAAAATATTTAGTGAAAAATATTTTAGCCATTACAAATTTTATTAACTTTTTATCAAATTTTTAATTTTTTAAGCATTTATAATTTTTATATACAACATTATTTTTTAAAGCATTGTTATAAAAACGATTATTTTTATTTCTTGCGCGATATTGTATCTTCGTGCACGACATCGTATACTTGTGTTTATCATTATGTTTTATTTTTTCTAAAATGACAAGTTCTAAAAAACTTAATAATAGAAGAACATTAATATTTATTTTTTAATATGCAAAACACAATGATAAAATAATATTAAGGAAAAACTTCTATTTCGCTCCCTGTGGTTTGACATTTTTAACTATTTGCTCTAAACTTTTCAAAATGATCATTATGCTCCCTGTGTTTTGGCAGTTTAACCATTTTGCTCCAAACTTTTTCAATATGTCTCCATTATACTCCGTTTTTTTCGAAACCACGAGGAGCAAAAGGGTTATAACTGCCAAAGCACATGGAGCAAAATGGTTAAACTGTCAAACCATAGGGAACATAATGATCATTTTGAAACGTTTGGAGTAAAATGGTTAAAATTGTCAAACCATAGGAATCAGAACAGAAGTTTTTCCTAATATTAAACTTATCTAATACATAAATGAAACGATAACAGAATGAAACGAGATAATTTAAAATGATAAACATTATGAGAAATACATATATCACAATAAATTCAAATATATATTTGTTATAAAATCATAAAATCTAAAACCATTATGTTAAAATAACACAATTAGATACAACTAAAACTTGTATTAAATGGGTTGAATATATACAAGTAGATATTAGTTAGTTAATAATATAATATATAACCATTGATAAATATATTTCTATTAAATATATAAGAATATTTTTTTTAATATCACTATTTGATATGATATAAAAATGAGAAAACAAGAGTGAGAAGACACTAGATATTTAAATGTGTTCTTTTATTCAATAGAAATAAAGACGTAAAAATAAGGTTGAAAATATATCAAAGAATGACACGTATCTATTATTTATCAGTAATTTTGTATAGACATATACACTGATGGAGCTTAAAAAAAAGCTCAGAGGGGTCGAATGATTTTTAGGAAGAAAACATAGGAGGTCGAAGGATATTTAGGAAGAAAACAGCGGGGGACGAATAAAATTTTAGGAAGAAAACAAAGTGAACCGAATTATTTTTTAGGAAGATAACGAAAAGAACCGACGGATTTTACGACAAAATAATATTATATCGGCCATTTTGACCAGAAAAAAACAAGGGGGCCAGACCCTTCAAACCCTTGTTAAGGCCCGTCCAAGACAGATATATTAAAAACAAAGATATAAACTAATTTTTAAGCATGTAAAACGACTATTGTAGACTCTTGTCATTTGCCCACGATTTTATTTCAGATGTGGAGATTCGGTTAATTTGTCTAGAGCTTTAATAAAAAGATACAGATCGTGATTTATACAATTTGTCAACAAGTTTGAATTTAAATGGAAAGATTATTGTTATTTTCAAGTTAAAAGAATCCAAGCATTCTTAAAAAAACGCATAGAATTGACTAAATACATTTAAATTGCGCATAACTAATACAATTTTGTAGTGTGAAAATTAAATGGAAATTAAATTTTGACTAAATGTCCATACTTTGTGTCCTTTAAAATTATGACTACACAGATTTAAATTTTATGATATCCCATAAACTACGCCCTATTTGCGGTGCATGCATATAATGGATATATGTGTGGGCCCTTAAGGGGCAAAAGTAAAAGTGCACTAATTTTAACGTTATTTTAATTATTTTGTGAAAATAACGTTAAAATAATTGGGATGATCAACTTCAAACGATAACTTTGAGCCGGGGACTCTTTCGGAGCAGCCTCTCTATCCCAATTGGGATAGGGGTAAGGTTTGTATCTATCCTTCCCCCCCAGACCCTACTAAAAAGTGGGAATATACTGGGTAAGGTTGTTGTTGTTGTTGTTGTTGATATCCCATAAACATGGCCGGCTCATATTAGTAAAATTTAGGCAACTGGCTAAGGTCTCAAATTTTTGGACTCCTATCGTTTCGGTTAGTTATTTTCAGTCGTTCAGCTTATTTGTTTTATCATTGTGTCTAAAAAAACATATTAAATAGCTCTCATATTCTCAAAAGATAAAATGTGTTTAGGTTCTTTTTTTCCAATTAACCGCATTTTCGTTTTTGTTTCACATTTGTTTGACATTTGAATAAATCTATTATTGATGTTAGGATTGAAATATTTAAATAACTATAGGTAGATAATCTTTTTAGAAAATTAGATTACTCTAAATTAATGTCAAAATCACAAATATAATAAACCTGTGTAGACACATGCAAATTATCTTATTTTTATGATTTTTAAATTTATGAACCGTGAATTTTTAGCGTAAGAAAAAAATATACATATTTATGAAAAAGGTGTTAACTTTTATATTTGTATTGGGCATTTGAAAAACTTTCCAACCCTACCCATAATTCCTTATAAAAATAAGTTGTCACTAGAATTCTTGTTTGAATGACATAAGTGTAACATTGGGTTTGTGAGTATGAGACCTTTGGCTTGAGCTTTGAATTTCTGAAGATATAACTTCAATAAGTATTTTAAATGATGATGTATTTTTTTTTAACTCAGCGAGTAGGCCACTCTTCTTGATTATTATATTAATTTTGCTATACTTTTTATTTAATTACACCTAAATCTTTGTAGCTAATTCGAATTTTCTGTTATTTTTCTCTCTCTCTTAATTTAGTTGTTTAACTTTAGCTTAACTTTATTATATTTTCGTCACTCTAATTTTTTCTTTATTTTATTTTTTCTTACTTGTACTTATTTGAACTTAGATCCTTATAGTTAATTATACTTTTTTTAATGAATCAACAACAAACCGATCCTTTGTTATTGGCACATGATCCCCAAACGAGAATCGGGCTTGTTTTTTCGTGTAGTAGTGTAAATTTTTCGATACGTAGTGTAAAATTTTTTAAAAACCTTTATTTCGCCCCCTGAAAAAAAAATTATTTTGCCCACTGTGATTATGATCAAGGTTCGCCGCTGGAGGGGGGACTACAATATAGGAGATATCCTCAACATCCTGTGTTTAAATTTTAAGCAACATGCTCATTTAACTCACTTTATTATCTCATAGACTCATAGTCATAATAATAAAAAAAACATGGTTTTACACTGATTAAATTTTATACGATTTTTGCAAGTTTTTTTTGTCACTTATCAAAATATATAGTGCATATCATACGAAAGATCAATTAGTTTAGTAGTAGACATATGATTTTATTTTTGTAAGATGTCATATGTTAGAGTCTCGTCGCATAAAACATAATTTGATTCGCAACATAGTGTTTCTAATTATAAGTTTCCACTTGTGATGGGTGGACCGAATCACTACAAGACCGTTATTCAAAACGAAATGTCGATTTATTTGACAGGATCCAAGCACTGGTTGTGTAAAAAGAATATTTATAATGCATATCATGACTTACATCAAGTAATAATCACTTTCCATCAAGTCAAGATCACTTTCAGGAGACAAATCTATGATGCGACAATATATAATTGAAAATCTCAGGATGCATGTATCTTTAGGTTGAAAATATTTACTCACTCCAAGTTGGGAGTATTTGGAGCCTATATTGATCCATGTTATTTTGCAAACACAAGAATACCAGGGGGATGCATCTTGATCATATGTTGTACTTTATTGTGAGACAACATTGGTTTCGATTTGGCAAGAAACATATCGAACATTGGTTTCGATTTGGCACGAAACATATCGATCGTGTGATGACAGTGATTCTATTCAGCCTTGAAATTGACTAAAAAATATCAAGCCAGGAACCAAGAATATGATTGATATTTAAAATTTATCTATTATGTTTTCTAACAAAATATTTGATTTAAGGTTGTAATATAGACTTGTTAAAATTTGTTTTTATGTATACGAAGAACTATTCATATTTAAAATATGTTTTTTATGTTTGTAGATAATATTATGTTATAGAGTAAATTACTAACATGATCCTTATGGTTTGCTAGTATTTCGTTCTTGGTTCCTAGATTTCATAAATTATCGTTATGGTCCCAAAATTTAGACATTTGTAACACATATAGTCCTTAAGTTACAATATTAACTCACATAATTGACCAAATTACCCTTATACAAGAAATATATACGTGTTACAAATGTTTAAAGTTTGGAATTATGTGAGTAATTTATAAAATTTAGGGACCAAAAGTAAATATTAGCAAACTACATGGATCATCTCAGTAATTTACTCTATGTTATATGATGTTCCAAACTTAGAAATTTGGTTTATGATTGTTAAAAAAAATATCAAATCCAACTTATAGTAAAACTACATGCGAAGTTAGAAAGGATGAAATATAAATTACCCTTATATATATTTCTAAAAGGCTCATAAACAAACAAATAAATACAAAAACGAATGCATACAATCAAACACAAGCAAATTAAACAAAAGACAAATATACTATTTTTGGCACATCATAAGACTGGTGGGTATGTCCCTTCAGTGGGCGTGGGTAGGGCGTGGCACACCGCCCCCCTTGGGGCGTTAGTGAGCGTGAATTGGGGGGGGGGGCGTGATTGGGGCAACGGCGTGAGAGACTCTCTTTCTCTCAGTTTCTCTCTATCTCTATCTCTCTCTCTCTCTCTTACACACACACACTCACATGTATATACATAAAAGTTTAAAAAAATGGATGATGACGTGAAGTGAGTGGGTAATGGGGTATTTCCACCAAAATGGTGGGGTGAGTGGTTGTGGTGAGTGCCTACGTGGCGCCTACGTGGCGCATATGTGGAGTGATTGGGTCAAGAGGTATACCTTATAGCCTAAGGAATAACAAAATAAAAAAATGATACAATTATTAACGTCGTATATAATATGATAATATTATATGGTATAGTATCCTAAGGCAAGTTAACATACATTTAGATAGTAACATGCAAAGTCCTAAAATGTGATAAGGATCTATATCTTTAATATAAAACTAACTTACATATATAGATTCTTCATTAAATCCTTAACTTTAATATTATAGTTACACGAACTCCTATCCTAATTCATTTCATCAATGATATGTAATTTTAACAAATAATATGTTAAATACTAGTTACTTTTAACATTTTAAAAATCT
Organism: Mikania micrantha; assembly: GCA_009363875.1. NCBI lineage: Eukaryota > Viridiplantae > Streptophyta > Magnoliopsida > Asterales > Asteraceae > Mikania > Mikania micrantha. Next base: position 83,439,307 of record CM018696.1, read on the forward strand.
TATTACTCATCGTGATTAACATTGTACGATCATACCTCTATCTTAGCATCTCCATCTCTAATTCTCTATTACATTTGTTTTTCACTTCGTGTCCTTTTTATTATCTAGACAATCTATTACACATAACATAACTTGTTTCTTGTATCAAGCATCTTAACTTTTTTCTTAGGATGGATGGGGTTTATCTTTTCATCAATAGTAATCCGTAAATCATCTCCTCTCTATGTTAAATGTCATATCATATATCATCGTCTTTTTTTTTTTTTTAATTTGATATATATTCATTCTTTTTGTATCCAGGGCATACCCACATGTAGCTAAAGGGGCAGCCACCTACCTTGAATTTTTTTTAAATAGTATATATATGTTAAAATCCTGATCGTCCCCCGTAAAATTTTGCAATCGTCCCCATTAAACTTTTGATTTTCTAATTCTCAATTAATAAACTAAGTTGAAAAATGCCCAACTAATAATTTAAACCCAATGTAAATCAAGTTTAGTATTAATTATAATAAGTCAAACCATCACCAAACCAGTTAAAAACCAAATTCAATTGAATATACCAATTAAAAACGAATAAACCAACTTTAGTTATATTGTTTTTTCATTATGTCTTTATATAGGAAATTTAATTTGATTGTCGTTTTTTAACATGACCAACCCGTTCGGATCCGTCCCAACTCAACTTAAACACCAACGAACCTAAAAAAATTATGCTTCTTGTGAAAAAATTTCTGAGTCTGCCACTGTTTATCCTTAATTACTCTTCCCCAAACCTTGCAATGTCTCTTTCTCCGTCCCTTCCTACCCTAAACCATTTGTCTCTCAAAAATATAATTGATATGGGTTGGGTGAAGTTTTTGCCATATAACTAAATGGAGCAGGTCCGTGTTCCCCAAGGTCCCGAATAACCCGGCTCGTTCCCCACTTAGCTTGCTTCTTAATTCGTGATCACTCAGTGTGGTCTTATAAAGTGATTTTAGGCTTGTTCGCTCCCCTTATACATTGTCTAATTAACTTCAACTTATTTTCTCTTATTTTAATTTTTTATTAAACTATTTTACTGAAAGTGTGAATATCTCATTTATCTCATCTTCATTTCGTACACATGATCATAACTTTGTTTTTATATTTTTATCAATAAGAGTGCTAATTACTCAATATCATAAGCTATTTAATTTGCAACATTCAAAGGTTCATGTTATTTTTTTTGAACGACTTTAGGCATAACAACTGATTTAAGCCCAAATAGGCACACATGCAAGAGTAGGCCCAGTCGCCACCCCTTCACCCACCAGACAAGCAGGAATCAGATAAATTCGTAAACCCTCTCCTCTGCTCAGGTTTGAACCCCTGACCTTAATGAGGTGCAGATTCTCCCCTTCATTACAATACCGCTAGGCTAGAAGGTTTTTTGTTCAAAGTTTCTTAATTGTTTCAACTAATTTTCGGATTGGAATATGTTGGAATAATCTTGTAATTATTAAATAGTTAAGGGGTTAAAGTAGAAACTTTGTTTAATTTGTTTTGGTTTATCTATTTGAGTTTAAAGTTTAGATTAGGATTGAGTTTTTAGATAAGTTTTGTTATGTTTGGCAGAAGTTTAGGGATTAAAAGTTTGAATTTTTGTTGGGTTTTTGTTTTATAAATAGGGGTTAGATTTTTTAGGTTTTCTTGTACCAAGATTTTATTCAATAAAGTGTTTCTTTTCTTCTGTTCTTCTACCATTGTCGATCTTGGGAACCAAAGCAGAGGCTTCAATTGGTATCAGAGCTGAGTCAAGCTCATACCGTCGACCATTGAAGGGTTGATTCCAGGCGAAGTCGACAGACAATCCATTCAAGAAGACGAGCGAAGATAAGCGTCAGATTGAAGGCTCCGATCATCAAATCGAAGGCTCCAGGCTTCAATCGAAGTTCGTTTCACTGTTCAAGGCGACGAAATCAAAGAGGGATACCAGGCAGGCGACAATCGAAGGCTCGATCAGAGGTAATCAGAGTCGCAATTTTATTTGGAGGTTGAAATCGAAGTCGAAGAAGGAAGAATACAAGCCGATTTTCAGCGATTGAAATTAAATTGAGGTTCTGAGTGAACCGAATTTGGTTTCTGTGTGAAATCAAAGACAAGAGGCGATCTGGGTGATTGATTCGAGTCTGGTTCTGAGTGAGCCAACTGAAAGCGATCTGTGTGATCAAAGACGACTCTGGGTGAGTTGTAATTTGTTTTTTTTGGTGAATAGATTCTGCGTGAATCAAATTTGGGTTCTGGGTGAACCAAATCAGGTTCTGCGTGAACCAAAACCGCTTCTGCATGAGCCGCATACGGCCCTGAGTGAGTCGGGAGAAGACGATGTTGAGACTAGTACAGTTTCTGTGTGAAACAAAGCAAAACCTGATCTAAGTGATTAGGAGGGAGCGTTGCAGCCATGGGAAAAAAGGGTTGGTTCTGTGTTAGCCAAAGAAAAGGTTCTGCAAGGAAAGGAAGTGATCTTGTGTACAAAACAGTTCTGGGTGTGGAAAAACAGTCCTGTGTTAGCTATGCGGTTCTGTGTGAACAAGAGGAAAAGCATCTGTGTGATTTGGAGAAGACCTGTGTGGAAGAAAATTGTCTGCAGATGTGCAAAGGAATGGAAGAAGGTAGAAGGGATGTGCAAGAATGATGCTGAAAAAAAACTGTGTTTAGAGAGGGAGCCACATCAAGAATTACAAGATTAGGGGGGTGATTGTTGGAATAATCTTGTAATTATTAAATAGTTAAGGGGTTAAAGTAGAAACTTTGTTTAATTTGTTTTGGTTTATCTATTTGAGTTTAAAGTTTAGATTAGGATTGAGTTTTTAGATAAGTTTTGTTATGTTTGGCAGAAGTTTAGGGATTAAAAGTTTGAATTTTTGTTGGGTTTTTGTTTTATAAATAGGGGTTAGATTTTTTAGGTTTTCTTGTACCAAGATTTTATTCAAAAAAGTGTTTCTTTTCTTCTGTTCCTCTACCATTGTCGATCTTGGGAACCAAAGCAGAGGCTTCAGAATATACTTTGAAATAGGAAAGTGATTGCCCAAACTTTTATCCGTCTTTTGATTTTGTGTTAATTTAATAACAAAGTACGGAAAAAGTAGTGTGATGAGACCATAACATACATGCATAAATCCTACAATCAATTTGATGCTAAGATTCTTTAAAGTGCAGCCCAAAGTTATCTGTAAAAGCTAAGGTTATATATAAAAATCATATTAATTAATTAAACATATCATCATCCAGATAATTAAAGAAACCTAAGATAAAGAAACCTAGCTAGGTAGAAGAATGTTCTCCATATATCTTGGATATGATCAGCATGTAGATGACAGATTTTCAAGGCAATCGTCGTCTGCCTGCCTACCTTTTAATTAATTGCTTATCCAAACTCTAAACGTCAGTCGATCATATGATATAATTAATTATTTGTTTAATATATATTTAATATGTACGTAACTTAACGACTGATCGTATGCAACTGGGTTACGATTATAATTAAGGAGATCACAAAAATAAAGATTAGCAATACACAGGCAATCAAAGAGCTTCTAGCTTAATGATAGTCTTTGTAATTCTTTTATAAAAGGTTTTTGTTTGGAGCCTAACTTAAAACAAATATTGATCTGGGCTGAACCAGGAGATTTTCCTAATTGTAGATAGGTTTCCTTCTGGACGGGTTAATTAGTCATGTCACCATGTTATATTCTTCGAGCAGAAAAGTGATTTAATTTCCAGGATAATCTCGTACAAGGTTGCAGTTGCTACGGAACGGCTTCTTCGAGCGAGTAATCGGCCTAGGCGGGGAGTACCGGGGAAATACTCGGGAGTTCTCGAGAAAATAATCGGCCTCAGAATAACTACTTGGAGCGAGTACTCGGTCTTAGAGGCCGATTTTTGCAACCATGATCTCGGGTGACCGAACATTTGCTGTTAAAAAAATAATAATAATAAAATAAAAATAAAAGCAACACACACGTATATATACAACTTTTTTGCAACTTGTCGCGATCTTTTGGATCTCCTGGTGATCATGAGGATCATAATCATTTTATTTATTAATTTATGTTTTCATGATCTAGAAAACTAGAATGTGATAAATTCCGCCATCATTTCTTTATAGTTTTATAGCTGACGGTTATGAGTTTAATTAATAGAAATGGTGACTATATATGAAAGGATAGAAAAATAAAGGTGATTGTTATGTTTTAGTTATTTTTGGTGTTTTTAAGTTGGTTGAAATTAAATACGTAAAAGAAAAGGTTATATATTTATGTTCATATTACATAATCATATGTTAGTAATTCACTTGGAGAAATTCACATAATAACAACAATAAGTGTGTCGCAAAATTTAGAATTAAGGCTAGGGGTGTTGGTTGGGTCAACACCAACCGGGTTTCGGGTTAGTCAGGTTTTTTTCTAAAATATTATTAACCCACAACCCGACCCAAATAACGTTCGGGTTAAACGGTTTCGGGTCATGGGTTGTTCAGGTTGTACCAATCGTGTTAATCGGGTTTCTATTTATTTGTTATTATCTTGGCCTGATTTTGAATTTTCACGAATAATTCATTTTCTAAACATACAACTCAATGAAAAATGTGATAAACTATACATAATTTTATTAATAATCATAATTATATGTAGCTAATGTAATTAAATATTTCGGAAAAAAGTTGAATAGTTAATATATATAAAAAAATGATAATCATTCTTATTCAAGATGTTCGGGTTAATCCGAAACCCGGCTAATGTTTAAAGATATACCTGAAACCCGACCCTATTAATTATTCGGGTTAATCGGGTTGACCCGAACAACCCAACTAACATTTTTGACTCGAATAACCTGATCCTATTAAGCTTAATCGGGTTCGGGTCGAGCTTATCGGGTTCGGGTATTTTCGACACTCCTAATTAAGGCATCGATGTAAAATTTTTCTTTAATGCTGATAAAAATAAATTAGGTATCACGCAATTAAAAAAAAATACCATTAAAAAAGGGGTGTGTTAGGGAGACATCAGGGCCGTTCATTGGACATCATCCATACGGCCCGTATTGGTACATACGGGTCGTATGGAAAAGAATATTCCGACAAAAGCTGACACGTCAAATCATAGGGCTGACGTAGGTCTGACACGCAGTACATACGACCCGTATAGGGCAATATGGCTCGTATGGAACGCCAATAATTTGCAGATTACTATTTGCGCTCAAATTATTTGAAAAGACGTGTTGGAATACGTGCGAATGCGAGCGTTATAACTTGACTGGAGGCAAAATCTTCTGTTGAACTTCGGTGAATATTTGCTTGTTTGTAATTTCGAAATCGTGTTAAAGGTTTAACAATGTCGATGGGAGGCAACAACTTCGGTGAAGATTATATGTATGTCTATGAAACTGATCAGGTGTGACAATCCGGCATTTTCGAATTAACCCCGTTAACCGAAAGTTAACAAAATCACAAAACTCGGTTGTTTAACCTTGTAACTTAAAAGGTTCGCTGGACACTAGATCGGAAGCAGAAGGTTTATTTGGGCTGTATAGATTGTAGGCCCAATCCTGCTTTTATGAGGCCCAATCTCTATAGTATAACTTCCTATTAGGCCCAAGTGGATTAACCCAGCCCAATGATATCCTCTTCGGCCCAACTTGTGAAAATTCGATATTTTGGTTTAACTTCGTTAACCAAAAGTTAACGAAATCACAGGAAACCAAACAATATTAAATTAAAAAGGGATTAAATTGAATAAATAGGTTATATAACACTTAAACTACAAAGATTAAATTATAATTTCATGAAATACTATGTTGAACATCAAAACAATAAGGATTAGGGGTGTATTTTAATTAAAATTTATAATTTTGACTTTAAGAAGTTAAAATTCGTCATATATAATGAGGAAATCAAGAACCCAATGTAAATTCGAGCTAATAATCAAATTAAACGGTTATTAATCATTACTACGATGATAATCATCATCAATTGCACGTTTAGTTGCATGATTAATATCGAATTGAAACAAATAGCCACTCACAAGTCGAAACCGTCAACTACAATCATTAAGATCATATAATGCGATCTTAATCGACCGAATTTCTACTCAAAAATCCTTAGTCGGTCCCTTTAGTGTCTGTTTCACATTTCAATTAGAAGCAAGAAGCTACGGGAAGGAGATTTGGACCAAGGGTCGGCCGAAACTCAACCTAAAAGTCAAGATACCTCAATTGAGCATCAAAACAAGTAAGTGTTTACTCCTACACACTCTGAAATGGCCGACTAAGAGTTTCCCTATGTGAATTTTGGCTTTCAAAATCGAATGCTATGATTTCTAGTTCTAGGGTTCATCACGAGAACGGTTTTGGGGGTTTCGATCGAGATGGATTCTAAAATCAAATTAAATATCACCATTAGTTTCAGAAATCTTCGACTAAGCTAATCCATGTGTCAATTTCATGAAATAAACACGAATCGATTGGGTGTTTTGAGTCGAACGGGTTTAAAAATAAAATTGATTGTTACAGAAAGTTTCGTGAAGTTGTAAGGAATGAAAAACCCATGCTAATTCCATATAAGAATTGTGAATTAAACGATTTTGATTCTAGGGTTCTAAAGAGGGAAACGATTTGGGTTTCTTGTTTTAATAAAATGTAAAAATCAAATTAAACATCACCATTAGATTCGAAATTCCTGTTTTAACAAAAACCCCATGAATCTACAGTGAGATATAAACGAATTCAAGCCATTTGAATGATGGGTTTGAAGCTTATGTTCGAAATCGTGGGTACCCCATTATACTGTTTGAATTGATGAATCTTCAAATTGGAAACGTGGGTGAACTCATTTGGGATCATGTAAACAAAGCCCTTTGGTTTTTGGTTCAATCGGGTTCGAATTGGGGTTCGATTGAGGACCATTTGGTTCGGTTGGGTAACAAAGGGAAACAGGGAAATTGAAGTTTAAAAGAATTTATTTTGGGAATCAGATGCGAATCCCTAGCGGGCGAGACTGGTAAGCTGTGTGTGTGTCGAGTGGGAGGTCGCCGGTTCGAGCCGTGCATCGACCGGTTTTGTTAAAAAATACCATTTTTGGTATTTTTGCAATAACTCTCGCATACGAACTCCAATTTAATCCGTTCGACTTGCGTTAGAACCAGAATTCAGTTCTGAACGTATTAGAATAATAAAATTTATATTTTAACCCGAAAGCGTAATCGCGTATAATTATGTTTATTTAAATAAGGGTCAATTACATATATCCCCTTGCTAAAACCTTTTATTACATATTTACCCAATCATAAAACTAAATTACATATTTCCCCTTTCTAAACCAAATATATTACATATTTATCCATTTCATTAAAAAAAACATTATGTATTTCCTATTTTACCCTTAATGAACTAACTAAAAACAATTTACATATTTCTCCCTACTAAAGGGCAATTTTGGAAGATGGGGATATTTGTAATTTTACTTTAACATTGGGGATATATGTAATTTGGATGTTTAATAAGGGGATATATGATATTATCTCTTTAAATAAAATCATATATGGTTATATGCTTGTATTTAAACGATTTTAAAGGCACGCGTACTTACGTATGCACATTCTAACAATCTAACATACGTGTGTTGACACGTATGTGAGTTCAAACACAAAATGACATTCCGAATAACACTAAGTTATTGTTAAAACACAGGTTTTTCGTAGAGGACTTTCTACGCGATTTCACGTGTGTGATCATTATGTTTGCATTCAAAGGTGCGTACACGGCCCCTTTTCTTATTTTAACTATTTTGGGGGAGAAAACATGTGCAACAAACACTTTTAGATACATATCACTTGCATGAGTTAGCTGTTTACATTAAATGCAAACATAGCATTACAAGTCCTTACATTTCGAACCGTTTAGTTTGCCGTTGTGCAAAGCGTGGTAGTTGGAAATAGATCTATTAGGTTTGACAAACCTCACTTGGTAGATGGGATCTACGCAAGTGTTTGACTAGCCAATTCACATTACTATTGTTTGTGCTAGACAATAGTGGAAAGGCAAAACATGCGATAACATGCAACAGTCAGCTTCGGTGTCGACCACTTATGTAAATAGTATAAATGACTAGCTATCATGACTATGCATGTGTGATTATGTTATCTGCAAACATTTTGTTCAAACAGTTGTTTCAAACATTTGTGAATACTTAAACCTGTGTATGCACCAACCTTTGTGTTGACTTGATTTACATGTTTTCTCAGGACGCTAAGGTACACAAGCAAGCAAGCATGGACTAGGAGATCGAGTCGCATGCATATTTTACATTTCTGTTATTTGGATTTGAACATTTGAAACTTTGTTTTGTAATTTATAGTTTTCAAATTGTTATGGTTGTTTTGTTTTAAAAACGCTTCCGCAACCTAGAACTTTGATATTACAGTTTTAGACCAAAGTATGTTTTGAAATTCATATAGAGGTCTTCGTTATGTTTAATGATATGAGATCCTGGTTTGTCACGTCCCAAACGGTATAATACCGTTAGTTGAAAATTGGGGGTGTGATATCAGGTAATAAACTTATTCGTTTAACGGTTGTTAGTTTACAAAATCTTATACATTTGTTGTTTTCAGGTGTTTGCCGGTGTTGACGAACTGGTTGATTGGGCGATTGCTAGAGGGCGTGAAAATGGTTATGTGCTAGTTAGACGACGAAGCAAAACTAATGCAACCGGAGTAGTCATAAAGGTGTGGCTTAAATGCGATCGCGGTGGCGTGTATCAGGGTGAACCAAAAGCTAAATGTACTGGTTCGAAGAAGACTGGGTGTGAATTTGAGCTAATTGGTAAATACGAGAGAAGTTGTGGTGGTTGGAAGTTGTGTGTGGTTAATAGTGAACACAACCACCAAGGGGCTGAACAACTAGGCGGTCATCCATATGCGATGAGATTGAATGAAAGTGAAACCCGTCTAGTTGAGCAACTGTCAAACCAAAACATGTTGCCCCGTGATATACTTGCCGCTGTAAAGGACCAAAACTCCGATAATGTTTCCAACCTTAGATCTATTTACAATGCACGACGGAAGTTACGTGCTGTACAGAACACGGGGGAAACTCCAATTCAGGTCCTTTTTAGCACACTGCAAAGAAATAATTTTATTTACCAAACTCAAGACGATGCGTCGACAGATGTCGTGGAACAGATTTTTTTTTTATCCACTAGACATCTTATAATATTTGGCGCGCATTTCCACATATCTTGTTAATTGACACAACTTATAAAACGAACAAATACAACATGCCATTTGTTCAAATAGTTGGTGTCACGTCCACACACAAGACGTTTAGTGTTGCACATGCGTTTATAAGTAAGGAACGTGAAGAAAATTTTGTCTGGGTGTTACAAAACCTAAAAGATACACTTTAACAGTGTATGGAGCCGTGCATTATTGTAACCGATAGAGAATTGGCTCTTTTAAACGCATGCAGAAGAATATTTCTCAGTGCTGCCCAATTACTATGTAGGTGGCACATTTTTGAAAACATATCCAAACACTGCAGGCCTAGTTTTTCGCAATCAGACTGGCAAACGTATGGCACATCACAACGATGATCAATTTGAATTTACTATTCGGATGTATGTATTTTTATTTCGTATGTATGTTGTATATGTCGTGATTGTTTGTTTTATCTTTTATGATATAATTAAAAAATGTGCGTTTTGTGAAATGAAAAATAGATAGTTAACAATTTTTTTTAAAATCGTTCAAATTTATTTACGTTCTGATAACTATTGTTTTAAAATCATTAAACACGATTACGTTAAAATAATTTTCAAACAAAACATTTAAACGATATCACATGTATATCTCTTTGATAAAAGCGACTATATATACCTATTATAACAATAAACTTACGAAAATCATAACTACCTATGTTAAAAAAAATGTTATTTAAATTTAAACATCATGATGTTAAAATATTTTTCAAACAAAACAAGTAGACAATATAATTAAATAATAACGTTAAAATACTTATTATTTTACAACAAAACACGTACGTGTTGCGTTTACGAATACCGGATTTCAAAACAAAGTACGATTAGACGATATTATAAATAGATATTATTTATAACTTAAATATTAAACAATTAGACGATATGATATAGCAATTAACGTTAAACACGTACGTATACCGGAATTCAAACAAAGTACGATTTTATATCATAATTATAAATATAATATATATATATATATATATATTATTAGTTAAAAATGGTGTGTGTGTGTAAATATATATTATATATTTATGCAAACGCCGAACAAGTACGATTTTATTAACGTTAAACACGTAAGTATACCGATTAAACATAATTACGTTAAAATATATCTTTTAACCATTTAAAACACTTAGACAATTACAATGTTACAAATAAGTTAAACATGTACGTATATCGGGCGAAAAAACAAAAGTTATAAATTTTCAGGTTTCAAAACGAATCGTATAGGCCAATACTACTCGTATGTTGTTTTCAGCCACCAGACATTTTTCGACACAATCTGACACCTATACGGCCCGTATAGAGTAAGATGGTGTTAACTGATCCATAGGGGGGTGTCCAAATAACGCTCCCCTTAAAAAAACAATAAAGATTTTATCTACGTTTTCTTCTAAGAATCTAAGACTATATATTCACGTTAATGAACCAATATTTCATTACAATAATATATACAGTTTCTTTTTCTTTTACATATACAATTTAACTTAACTTAAATTTTCACACTTATTTACAATAATCCACCCAACCAAATTTTTATTTGCAATCCAACCTATGAAAATCACAAAGTGGGTATACATTCTTAGTTGTTTTCGTTTAACTAATATATGTTCCTAAACCTTTCCTTTAATTTATTTTTAAAAAAAAAAGTAATTCCTTCCCCGCCACCCATATATGCATCAATTGAATGCCGGTTCAATCATTTTAGTGCTCTAAGCGTAATAAAAATCCAGGACCCAACATTAACAGTTACATTAAAAAATAAAAACTCTTCTCTTGTATTGATTGTCCCATTAGACTGACCAGATACAGTGCTTTCTAAATCCTGTGGAAATATGTGAGTTAATTAATTGCCACATATCCTCCGCTAAAATAGAATGGAATCATGTATAATTTTTGTAACTACAAAATCTTAATATATATATGTGTATCTTTCAACGGTTAAACTAAACTAAATATACTCATTATCCTAAAAAGTCTAATAATAATCATGAATCAAAGATTCTGATTAAATCAAGTTGTTGAGAGTATTTTGTTGACTTTTTATCAAGTTTATCCACTTTTTTTAAATGTTCATCTTTTACATACGACATTATTTTTTGAAAAAATATATATATATCATAAAAACGAGAATTTTTTTGCAATATAAAAAATTTTGTTTTTCCAGCTTATTGTATATTTTATATAGGTCATTTTGTCTTTTATACAGGTTATTGTGTCTTTTGCACATGTTATTGTTACTTTTGTGTTTTTGCTAAATGTTGAGTTTTTATGAACAGTTCAAGAAACAATAATGTGGCATAATATATAGTGTCAAGCAAAGTTTACACAATGACTTAAAAAAGACACACAAAAAATGACTATACACAAACGTTTAAGTAAGACACAATGACGATAATAATTAGACACAATGAACTGAAAAAATTTCTTTTTTAATATAACACTATACTCATTTTAAAAATAAAAAATGTCCATTTTTATGATATATTTTTTCAAAAAAAATATAATATCGTATGTAAAATTATTAACGTTTAAAAAAGGTTGGAGAAAAGTGATCATGACTAACTACCCTTCAACAACTTTTTTCTCTCAAATTTTGAATTTTTTATCTCAAATTTGACTTCATTATCTAACGGTTAATAATCCTTCTTAAACCTTTTATAATTAGGAGAATATTTAGTTGAACCTAGCCTTATCTTCCAATATAATTCTGTACAATCAAAAATACATCACAAACAATGTTACGTTGTAAGTTAAAAAACTTATAGTATTGTAACTGTTTTAAGCCCAAAATTCACAACGATGTTACGTCTTAAACGGTGATTAATTTTCGCAGACTTATAAAAGAAAAAAATGTTGTAAATGTGTTAAAATGATGTAAAAAATCCAATATTTGGTTGCATTTTAGAAAAATTATTTTGGTTATTGTTTTAAATGTGGATTATTATATGTTTCCAATCATATATATATATAGGATGTTTCGAATGTAATCAATTAAATAAAAGTACATTTATAAATATCAAGAAAGAAACCAAATGAAATATGAAGATGAACACGAACAACAAAATGATCCAAAACCGGTTTTATACATACAATCATATTACATTGATGAACACGATTATAAAAGCATATATTAACACATATAATGTTCCAATAAACATTATTCACAAAGAAAAATTTAAAACTCTAGCTAAAAAATACGATTACATATACGTAATCAGGTTACATCGATGAATACGTACGATCAAAAACCAGCAAGATCATCTCAAGAAACCATCAAAAAGATAATTTTTTTTTTGTAAAAACACAGAAGAATCAAAATCTGGTTAGAAGAGAAACATTGTATATTACAAAAGCAAAATCCTTCAACCTTACAAACCGCTTTCTTCGCCTGCATCAAAACATGCGTCACTCATCCCCAATCGACCAATCCTATCAACAATTATTGATGTTAACAAATTCATTGAAGAATGGGGATTACAAGTCCTGTTAGCTACTTACCAACCATTTTATACCCATCTCAAAACCTTTTGAAGGCCTCAATCGCAGAGAATATTCAAACCTTTTGTTGGTGCTCTCTCTATCACGCCCGCATCAGCATATAGATGAGTCGATCGGGAATTGGTGTAAACATTGTTGCAGAGAATTGATGTAGATTATAAAAATATCGTTATGTAGGTTTGATTCCACGATCGTTGACTGCGTCATTGTCGGTGCTTCCTTAATCGATGATGATGATGATGATGATGATGATGATGATGATGATGAGGGTTTGCTTAAATATGGAGTAAATTCGTATATTTAAGTTTCCAGAACATGGAATCTGGGAAAAAAAAAGGTAGAAGATGGAATGGGGAAGAAAGAAAGGGTTGAGGGGGGGGGGTTGTGGTGACCGACGACGGCTTGTCGTGGAAGTCCGGATATCTCCGATTTTCCTTCTTCTTCATCGATGATGATGATGTTGAGTTGAAGAATCCATACAAATTTGATTGTGATATACCAGTTACTAGTTTTGAGAAATAAATGATACACAATTAATAAAAATATACATTCTAAAAATAATTAGACGTAAATTTACTAATATATCCTTTTTATTTAGAATAAAAACAATATTAAAGAAATTATCTCATTGGTCAAAAAGAGTTTTCTTAGTTTTCTTGAAATTTGGTAGTTATCTTATGATCATTCCCATATATATATATATATATATATTTCTCTTAATAATACATAGAATATATTTAATTCTCTTCATAATATAACTCAGTTGTTAATAGCTTGAAAACTGAGTTTATATCGTTAAATATAACATGGTTTGTTTCATTTGCCTCACAAAATATCTGCAAAAGGTTTTGCATGTTAGCCGCCATTTTTATAAATGACATCTGTTACAATATTGCATTGCGAAAGGTTGATTTACGCAAAAGTTTAGCTTTATACAATATTGGTCCTTGAGAGTGTTATTTCAATACTTAACCTTTTTGTAATGTGGTTGTGAGGCTACCACGGATTATCACCCTTTTGCTCTTTCTTAACCATTGCCTTTTGTTTTGTTTTGTTTTGTTGTGTGTTTATGGGCTTTATGCATCATTGACGTTTCTTTTGTTCGTTAAGTTGGACACATGTCCTCTCTTTCATTTTTATCATGTCAACTACCGATCAAACCGCCAAAGTCATTGTACGTCAACTACGATCGAACCATCAAAGACATTATACTCTACTTGTATCTGCTGGTTGGATAAAGCTTAGGAATCTTATAGTATTGGGTTCGAATCTCACAAGAGGGTTTTCCCAGAGTTTTGAGTTTTTTTTTCAGAACTGGTGACTTGGTAGTAGATATGATCGAGTGGTACTACTGGTGGTACAATGATACTTCAGTGATCTGTCAATGATCCAAAAACTAGCCGTTCAAAAAAAAAAAAAAAAACTATAGATCGAACCTTTCTCTCTCTAGTAGTTAAAATCGCATTCCTTTCTTGCTCTTAGGTTTGCTGAAATTGGGGATCGTACGTTGTTTTCGTGCTCGAATAATGAACATGAGAGAGGAACAATGGTTTATGATGTACGTGAGCCGTGATCAGTGCCACCTCTCTAAACCGGCGATTTCACTCAACTCTCAAAGAAGTCCCTCCGTTAAATACATATATGTACGGTTCTTCATTTTAACATATTGATAATTAAAGAAAAAATCAGTAGCTATTTCTCCTTACTCCTTCAAGTTTACGATTTATTCGTATGCTTGGAGAGTTAATTAAAGCGACATATTATCAATTTTTTCTTAAATAATCATTTTAACTTAAAATGTATACGTGTAATGTGTGATGATCTACAACCGTAGGACACTTATTTACGTCATATACATACATTTCATATCATTTAGAATAAATTACCAAGACGGTCTCTGTGATTTACTAATATTTCACTTTTGGTCCCTAAGTTTCATAAATTACCTATATGGTTTCAGACTTTTAACATTTGTAGTAACATATATAGTCCTCAGGTCTCTAAATTAACCTCACATAATTGACCAAATTACCTCATATAAGGATTATATGTGTTACAAATGTGTAAAATTTGGATCCGTAAGAGTAATTTATAAAACCTAGGAACTAAAAGTGAAATATTAACAAACCACAAGTACCATCTCTGTAATTTACTCTATCATTTATATATGCATTTTAATTTTTAGAAGAATATTATAGAATATACACAAAGGAATTTCAAAATTCTCTTATGTTTGTTAAAGCTAATAAGTTGAAGGTTGACGCTTCAAAGATTTGTTGTCCTTCTATATCCAAGAAATAGAATTTCATCTATAAATGAAAATAAGCATGGAAGACGCGCGGTAAGCACTATATTCTACTTGTAAAAAAGAGTGTTAGAAAAACAAAATGAATTTAAAAATAAAATAAATAAAAATATATTATATTTCTTTCTGTTTAATTTTAAATGTAATTTATATTAAAAGTCACGTAAAAATATGTAAATCGCAACGTTATTACAACTCGACATGATTTTAACTTTCTTAATAGATAGAATTTCATTTAGGGCATGTTTAGGATTGCTTATTTAGTTTAAAAGGACTTTTTGTTAAAAGTACTTATGAACTTATGACTTTTTGAAATGAAGTTTTTAAAATATGTTTGGATTAGCTTTTATGTATGAAAAGGTAAAAAAATGACTTTTTAGTCATAAAAAGTTAAAAAACCAGAAAAAGTAGCTTCTTAAAAATGACTTTTTAACACTACTCAAAAAGTTAAAACTAAAAGTGCTTTTTAAATTACCAAACAACTTTTTAACTTAATAATTTTTTCATTAAGTCAATAAGTTAAAAAGTTAATTTTGAATGAAATCGCAGTCATACACTTAACATAGAAATAATTTATGTGTGAAAAGGCAAGAGCCGTTATTTAAAGATAAAAGTTTTGCCAATGATGGTGAAATGGCACTTCCCCTCCCACTCGTCTTAACTTTTTGTTATTTTGGATATTTGCATATTGTTGTTTCGTGAAAATAATCTTGCAACAACAATCATTCAAATATTGGATTTAATTATGGTCGTATTTCTTGTCAATTATTGTTATTTTATTTTATTTTATTTTCTCTCTTTCTTTATATATGAACACATGACTTAACTTTTTTTTGTACTGTCAACTAATCAACTACCAGGTGCTCCGTACGCGGCCCTTAATGGCTAAAGGATGCCCAAGCTGACCACTAGTCCAGATGAACGGAGCCCCTAGCCCACCAGCTGCCAAATTGCGGGGAAAACACATGACTTAACTAATCAGACACGCCCTCTGACGGATATTGTAAATTAGTATTCATATCATATTTGGTATATATCTATTAGTTTTGAACAAAAAACTAAGGTCTTATAGCATATTCTTTAAATATTCTTTTTTATCTTTCAAATTATACAAGAAATACTCTATTTATTCAATATCTTATTTCTTATGAAAAAATATATAGATAAGGATACAAAATAAAATATGAAGGATTTAGAAAATAAGAAATTAATAAATCATGGTTTGTGATCTATAATTAAATTATAAAGATAAAGATAGAGAATGTGATACGAATCCTCTTATATATGTAAAATATTTCTCTACATTTAAAGAAAAATTGATTATCAATATAGGACTAAGAGTCTTTTGGTCAAGAATTCTATCTTAAACATTTTATAATTTAGTATATGTAATAGTTTATGAGAAGGAGTAGAGTAGATTTGTTATTCATAAAAACTAAAGAAAAACTATTTAATTTTTTTTTTTCAATTTCACACTTCAATTCATTTTTGTATTGATAATTTTTGTGTTATTCACATATTTAATTAGATTAAATAAGTTGTCTAATATTTAACTTAAAAGTTGAATCTGTATTTAACTAAGAAATTTTGTACGCAAAATCCAGTAAAGATATATCTAAATGAGATATTTAAAATATTAATAGTTTTAATTCATTTGATATGGCTGACAAATAAATTCTATTAATTATTGTTATAGTGTTCGGTTATTATAAATGAATGTTTAATCTATAAAGATTAAATTGATTTAAGGCAATTAGATTTTTTAAATCATTTATGGCAATTAGATCTTAAGTAATGTTTAGTTCAGATTATAAGTAAAAAAAATTTGTAAAAAATATTTTAGTCGTGTACATCTTTATTATAATCAAGTACTCTCACTTTTTAAAACATCCATTCATAACGTGTATATATATGACGTTTGTTTTAAAAAATACACCACAAAAACAAATATTTTTATACGAAAAATGTATATAACATCGTTATATATATATATATATATATATATATATATATATTAATTGTTTGTGTTTTCTAATACGTTGTGCATTTCTACTTAATATTGATTATTTCTTTTTGTCATTGTGTCTTACTATTTTTTAAATGATAAGTTCTAAAAATGTAATAGTACAATAAAAATATCTTATACTTTTAGTATGTAAAATATGATGATAAAATAACAATAAAATTATCTAATGCATAAAAAAACAATAAAAAATAACACGATATATTCTAAAACGTAAACCATAATAATGAGTACATATTACATAATTACATGAAACGTAAATACAATGACAAAATTACTATTTTAAAAAAAAAATAAGATGATAACAAATGTCAATTATATGCTTCTTTCTATGCTTTTTTCAACAAAAAGAATTTTACAAGAAAAAAATATTTTTAGCACTAAATTTTAGGGGTGTGTATGGATTGGTTTTTTGCTTAATCCAAACCCAAAACCGAAATTTCGGTTTTTTCGGTTTTTAAACCTGTTTGGGTTCGGTTTTTTCGGTTTTTATCTTTTCAAAACCCATTTGGGTTCATTTTGGTTTTCGGTTTTTTCTACTTAGGCCTTAAATTATGCTTATAAAAAAACAAATTAAAATATTATATTTGTACTAAAAATATTTTAAGTTAAACACTGCTTAATATTTAAAAATATATACAAAATTATTTAAATTTAGTAAAAATCATACGTGTTTTTTGTATAATAATAATAATAATAATAAAATATACGATTTTTATTTGAATTTTGATATCAATAATTAAGAAAATAAACAAATAGACGGTTTATAAATTGTTGAAATTTTTGAAAGGTAATATTTATGCATATATATACGCATGTATTGGGTTTTTTCGGTTTTTCTTTAAGGTAAAACCAAACCCAAACTTTTGGTTTTTAAAAAACTTACACCAAACCCGTCGGTTTCTATTTGGGCTCGGTTTTTTCGGGTTGGATTTTTCGGTTTTTGGGTTTTGGGTCGGTTATTTCAGTTTTATCCACACCCCTACTAAATTTTATGCCAAATCGCATTCTGCTTTTGATTTTAAAAAGATTAATACCTTAACTATAATACCTTTATCATTTAAAGTCAATCCCAACCTTACAAGAAAGAAAAACATTACATATATTGTAGGAAAGATAATTAAAGATAGATTAATAAAGTCAAATGACTTCGAAAATAGAAACTGTTTTATGAAGTAAAATAATAATAATAATAGTATGCTAAAAATGATTTTTTTTTCTTTTATAAATCTTGCTTGTAACAAAAAGTTATTTTCATTTAAATTTATGTATTAATATAAGACTTGCTTATTTGTTTATTTTCATTTTTTCTGGTTTCTACAAAAAGTCAAAAACTGATGTATGTTAAGTTGATTAACTTCGGTGATTATTATCAAATGTAGCCTAGCGTAGATGGAAAGGTATTTTGCGTGTACGTAGACAGTGGTACGTTCTGCTCTCTTAGGCACCAACAAATTTGTTTTGTTTTTTGTTTTTTTTGATTTTCCACTCGTGGAGTTCAAGAAACTTTATTCCAGTCATAGCTAAAGTAGAGGTGTACAAAAAAACCGGACCCGGAACCGGAACCGACAACCCGAACCGGAACCGGTCATACCCGAATGGGTATGAACGGGTACGGTTTTTCAGACAAATTAGAACCGGAACCGAACCGGAAAACCGGAACTGGTTTGGCCAAAAACCCGAACCGGAACCGGCCAAAAACCCGAACCGGAACCGGTCAAAAACCGGTTAAAACCCGGAACTGGAACCGGAACCGGGTATTGACTTTGTTGACTGGAACTGGCACCGATTGGAACCGGAACCGGTTCCAAAAAAAACCCGATTTGTACACCTCTAAGCTAAAGTAGATGGTAGGCATAATTTTGGCTTCGTAAATTTCTAAGAGAAGGTTATGTTTGGAAGGATTGAGTTCAATTAAATAGCTTTCTTATCCTATAAGACTACACACAGCGGTTAAGCCGCTGCCCCGGCGGCCTCCCCAATTTCAGCGGGGTGTAGTGGGAACATCGCCACCCGCAGCCACGACTCCCGCCAGGGAGGGTTCCACGGCCCCCGCTCCCCGTTGATTTCCTTCACTCTTATTGGTCCAATCAAAATTCAAGTAGGTGATGTGAATTAGTGGGAAATGGTTTTCAGTGTGCTGACCACTGTGGGGTTTTGTGGTTTCTATGAGGTGATGACGTGACATGAAATTTCAATAAGGAGTGATTTTCAGTGGGGTGATCGCTGTGGTTGGTCTAAAGGCTAAGAATGATCATTCACCATTAGATCATGAGATCAAATTTAAGATGGAAAATTTGAAATTTTAGAGGGAAAAGTTGTTAGAGCTGATTTAATCATAACCACTTTCCCCACACATTTTTTAAACGTTCATAACTTTTACATATGATATTATTTTTTTAAAAATGTATATATTATAAAAACGAGCATTTTTTTTATCTTTAATATGAGTATAATTTTGTTATAAAAAATGAAATTTTTTCAGCTCATTGTGTCTAATTATCGTCATTGTGTATTTTTTAAACGTTTGTATATAATTATCTTTTTCTGTTTTTCTTACAGGTTATTGTGACTTTTTTATAGATAATTATGTCTTTTTTTTAAATATCATTGTGTTTATTCATACTCGTCATTATGTCATTCTTGTTTAACGTTATGTATTCTGCAACATTATTGTGTCTTAAATTGTTTATAAAAACACAACATTTAGCAGAATCACAAAAGAAACAATGACATGTACAAAAGATACAATAACCTGTACAAAATTGTTATACTCATCATTGTGTTTTTTACAGATAATTGTGTTTTTATTTAAAGATCATTGTGTTATTAATACTCGTCATTGTGTCATCCTTGCTTAACATTATGTATTATGTAACATTATTGTGTATTAAATAGTTCAAGAAAACATAACATTGAAAAAAACAAAAAAGACACAATAAACATTGAAAAAAATACAAAAGACACAATGACTTAAATAAGAGACACAATGACTTGTACAAAATTGTTCATATTCGTCTTTATGTTTTTAATATAGGTAATTGTGCATTTTTAAAGATTATTGTTTTATTTATACTCTTCATCGTGTCATCCTTGCTTGACATCATGTATTATGCCACATTATTGTGTATTAAAATGATCAAGAAACCACAACATTGAGCAAACACAAAAAGACACAATGGTCTTTACAAAAGACACAATAACTTACACAAAATACACGATGACCTGCACAAAAGACAGAGTGAACTAAAAAACAAAATTTTTTTATAGCAATACACAACTAATTTTGAAAATAAAAAAATGCTCGTTTTTATGTTATATTTTTTTTAAAAAAATAATTTCGTATGTAAAAGTTATGAACGTTTAAAAAAGTGGGGGAACTTGATAAAAAACCAACAAAAATAGTCATTACTAAAATACCTTTCACCAACTTGATTTAATCATACCCATTGATTAATAATCTATTGACTCAAGATCCTTTTTAGGCTTTTTAGGTTAAGATGCTTATTTGGTTTAACTTAACCCATGATTTGAAATCTCAATTATATCAAATATTACTTTAGGTTGAGGCAATGGTTTTCTTACTTAACATTTTTCTCCTAGACTGGTGGATCAAATCATCACACTCTAATACTCTATTTTTTAGGCGAGAATCTATTTGCAAGGATAATTCTAGATAAACAAGCATTTATTATTAAAAAAATATTGATATGGGTTCAATTCCCATGCCATATCATATATTTTTTAACCTTTGCCTTTTTTGTTTTTTGTTTTTAATGTTAATATTTCTTGCATCTAGAGGTGCACAAACCGGTTTTGAAATAACCGAACCGGTTAACCGGTCAAAGTCTGGCAACCGGTTTTTACCAATAACCGGTTTTTCAAGAATTAAAACCGAAACCGATATATAACCGAAACCGGTTAACCATCAAATAACCGATTTTTTCCTAAGTTACATCGGTTAACCGGTTTGAAAAACCGGTTAATAACCGCTCCTAAACCGCCGGTTTTTCAAAAAACTAAACTCGATTCCAATAACCGGTACCGGTTCGGTTAACCGGTTTTTTTGTGCATAGACTACTTGCATCTACCAAACATAAATGTTGACTTATAGTTGATGACTGTAGCGTGTTTTATGATTTATTAGCTACGGGTCTATTTTCTATTGCTAGCCACCTTTCTTTGAGGCTTTTTATCTTTTTAGCTTTTGATGCTTCTTTTAATTATTTCTATTAAATAGTTTTTTTTTTCCTAAATTTCTATATATATTTCAATCGTTGTAACTAATTCATCATAATTATATGTTTATTTAATTGTATCATCTCATCTCAACGAGTGAGTTTTAGTAGTAGCTTACTATATCATAGCACACATGTAACTTTGTTTGACAAAACTAACATGTCTATATTGTCAAAAATATCAGTTTGACAGCTTCTGGATCTGAAATTTTTTGTTAATCTAATTTTTCCTCAAAAACTTCGTCAATTATTTTGAAACATAATTATTTGTACAGGCATGTCGGTGTAAAATAAGTTGTTCCACACTTGAACGTTTTTTTTTAAGAAAACGAATAATTTTAGATATAATTTAATAGGCTGTCTTTATGTGTGTTTTGATTTTATATGTACATCAGTTTATTCGAAAATAAGGTTGTTCACAAGCCGATTTTGCTCGATTTCAGCATAAAACCTGGTATAAAATGTCTAAATTGTTGCCTATTAAGAAAACGACGAAAAGAGATATGCACTGAAAATGAATGCCTTAAAGGATATTTAGACTTAGGTTTTTAGTTTATTGTTTTGCTTTCAATACATTATGGAAAATGAGTCTGAAATATTAATATTTACTTCTTAAATGCTTAAGTATTTGCCTATTTTATATTTAATATCTATAATATAATTGTAGATATGTATAAATATATATAAATGGTTCGAATGTTAACCCTTCTTTATTGCGTTAACCGAATAACTACATCTTATTACTTTGGGGCCCACATTAGAGTAAATTTAAAGGTTTAGTTTTTTTTTTCTTTTTTTATTAATATAAGTGGGCCCTACATTAATTAAAAAAACATACACCTTTAGATTTACTTTAATGTGGGCCCCAAAGTAATAAGATGTAGTTATTCGGTTAACGCAATAAACATGAGTTAACATTTGATCATCTCCCTATATATATAATCAGGTAATAAATATTCCAGCAAAATCAGACGAACAGCGAGCGGGTTAACCTTTGCTTGTTCTCGGTTTGTTTAAAAACCTAACTGAGCCGATCGGCTCGTTTACAGCCAAGTCAAAATCAAACGAGCTTATTTCCGAGCTTATTTCGATAGAATTTCAAGTGTCTAACTATTTGGACAATCCTAGTCGAAAATGAGGGTAAGGTTTACGCACATGTAAAACAAATCGAATTCATATTTCATAATTGTAGTTTTTACATAATTTTTTTTTCAAATTGCTTATTTTTATGCATATGTCATTATAAATTTGAGTTGGAGTACGATTCAGCGTAAATTTCTTTGTAAACAAGTAATGTCAAATAAAATTCATATGTTTTCTTTATGTGTCTAACCATGTTGATGTTATCAAAGTAATGCACGTAACAAAGACTATAAGCATGTTGTATCACACGACCTAATTTATTTTAAATGTTTTCTACATCCCACCTGATGCAACGCGAAGGGTGAATTTGCAGTTCGATCGCATTTAGAGGTGTTGGTTGCGATACCACTGACACGTTATTAGTATTAGAATTTATCATGTGGGAGATTAACATGGTTGTCTTTCTAGGTTAGACGCAAGAGCTCGAGAATTTCATGCGGTGTGTCGGGATTGAAACACGACAAGAGCTTTTTACCCATCTTTTACACACGACAATTGAGTATAAATGTTTCAATTTCATCTTTCAAACACAAAAGTGAGTCTCTTTGAGATGATTAGGGTGTGATTTTAGATTGGTGGTGACGGGTTCGAATCTTATGGTTCCAATTATGGGTTTTTTTGTTGTTTTTTTTTCTCTTTTAACATTTTTTTTGTCTCACATTAAATTACCTTTTTAAACTTGTTATATCATAGTGTACAATGATATAGTAATGTTTTTAATCTTTGTTTTTGTTTGCATGACTAATTCGTTACAGCTTCTTATGTTTATTTTAGTATTACCATCACTTTGTTACGCTCGGGTATTGATCGTACCGTCATGCCGCAACACATTAGTAACGGTACTAGTTCACTTCATTTATAAGTTTTTGAGTTCTTCTTCATATAATTACTTTATTATATTAATAAATTATTGTTGATTTTTTTAATTTGAAGACATTTAAAAAAAATAAGTAAATGAAATGTTATAATTTATATGATTCATCACCGACGTTGATTATTTGGTGGATAATGCACCAACACCAACCTTTTACCGCCTATGTTTTCATTGTTGGCCTAACTTTTGCTAGCAGTGGAAGACTTTGATCTTAAAGCTTGTTGCTTTAAAAAGAAGCAAGAGGCATTTTATTGTATTAATTATAACATTGAAACACCCCTATCAACATTTTACAAGATTTAAATTAATAAAAAACTTAAAATACAAATCGATGGCATTGTTGCAGTTGTAAAATTCCAATACGAATCTCTAATGTCTTACTTTGTATTGTTTCTTTTGGATATCAACATGAGAACACATTTACATAGTAAATAAACCAAAGGATACTAAGCCATAAGCAAGATGGCCTATCGGGTTCAGTTTATCTTGTTGAGGCCTAGCCGCCTAGGTTCGTGTAATCAAGCGTGTATAGTGCCATATAGTTGCCATCGTACGCAGTGACGAACATATAAATTTTTTTCACGAAGCGAAAATTTTTAAGGTCGTTTGAAATTACTGTATAATAATTTTTTCTCTTCTGTTCACATCGTGTTGTGTTTAATCGGGTCAGGTCATGTTAAAAAAAACAAATTAACTTTCGTATATCAAACATAACAAAAACATATCACATCTATTAATGTTGTTCTTTACAAGGTTTTATTTTTTGAAATATATTCAAAACAACATTTATGGATATTTTTTAAATAACATTTATTCAAAAATACAAGTATAACTATCACTTAAATTCTCATCATAGTTCCAATTTCACAAATGTAAAGGGGGCAATTACAAAATCTTAATAGGGTCAGTCAAAATTTTAACATATATATACTACTAAAAAAATTTTCAAAGAACGTGGTTGTCCCCCAAAGATCAAGGTGGGTACGCCACTGATTGTACGGCTATATAGTCGTTGCACTGTATTAAAAAACCCAGCTATGTAGTCGTTTGGGTTGTATTAAAAAAAGAGATCACCCGCCATAGTCTTCGTCATGGGCAGACTTACATGTACTCTAACAGGGTCATGGGACCACATTGAAACTCAGCCCGTTAATAAAAGTATATCGTGAAATTTTTTTTGACCCATTGAATTTTTTTTGGATAACCCCGTAAGTGCATTTGGGTCAGATTTATAATATTAAAATTCAAATTGGTTGATTTGTTATTGAGTGATCATGTGTTTTTCTTATAAAATAGGTTTAGGGTTCGAATATAAATGGTTTTTTAATTCGAAACTATGATCATGTTTAATTACAAAATTACCCCCAAATTCCAACCCTAATACCAATTATTCCATTGACACTGTGATTTTATTGTTTGCTTTTAGAAAATGTATTTCAGTTATGTAATTATATATTATTAATTTATCCGACACGACTTAACTAGGCCTCGTGATTTGGACACAATCTAAAAATTTTATCCGACCTGACATGGGCCTGTCATTGGTAATGTTTTCATAAACGGATCGGATGTCTTATTGGTTACTGTTTGGACTGGTCGAACCGGATGACATGAATATATAGAGTAAATTACGGTTTTGACTAATGTGGTTTAAGTGTTAACTATTTCGGCCCAAAATATAATCTTATAACAATTCAGCTCATGTGATCTAGACAACTAACATTTTTGGCCCCCCAACTATAGTTACGTTTTTGGCCAAAACTGTTATAATAGTTAAGTTTCAGGGTTCATAACTATTAGTTGTCTTGACCACATAGGCTGAATTGATAGAAGATTTTATTTTAGGCTAATAGAGTTTAAACACTTAAATCACAGGGACCAAAATCGTAATTTACTCGAATATATATAATACTACCAAAAAAATTATACAATTATAAACACATTTCATCAAACATAAATAATTTTAAACAAACATAATCATGTTAAAAAATATATGATTTGGTTTTAATATTTCGTTTTTTAAATTTTAATTAAAAATAATAATTAAAAAAATTGAAATCCGGTCCGATGGTGAACCGGTTCAATCGGCCGGTTTGTTTGAAGGTGGTTCAGAAGCTTATTTTGTGTCAGCCAACCCAACGGTTCCGGTCCGATTGGTCCGGTTTTGAAAGTCATGCTGGTAGGTGGCTGATGGTTTTGTTTTCGTATGGCACAACCACAATAGACACATCCTTTAGTGTTGTATTTTTGCTAAGAATGGGAGGAGTGATGAGTGTACGTGGAGGAAGTAAGGCCCACCGTTGGAGACCGGAGTCGGTGGCTTTCTTTTTTGATTCTGCGTCAAACACACATGTAGTGTGTGTGGAGATTAAAACAAAAAAAAAAAACATTAAGCTTTGAGTGGGTTTGGTACCCGCCTTGTGTTGGATTGGAATTGTTTCATTTGAGATAATAAAATTTTATTAGTTGATAGAGTAAGTTACGAGTCAGCAAGCATGTGTGTATTTGTGTGCAATGATATATAGCCCTTTTTTTTTATTTTTTTACGATATATTTGGCATCATTTATACAGTTATATCTGGAAACAATCTTTTTTTATGTAAGATTTGCGTGTATTAATAACTTCTCAGATAGTTTTGTAATGAGTGGAATTTTAATTGGTACGGTAAATAGATTTATGTAGTGAGAAACAAATAGACCACATGTAACCTACGCATTTTCAAACTTTATAAATTTCATATGAGAATGCATCTCGTCTACAAGAGAAGGGGACTGAAAGTATCATTGATTGACTATGTGATTTAGAACAGGACTGTAATCTATGATAACAGTTTTTTAAAATAGTCGGGTTTTCACTAATTTGTATGTGATGTCACATGTGTCGTTATGTGCCTTTTGAATGTTTTGTGGGAATTACTTTTTTTTTGAACGACTTGGTACAACGACACCCAAGACGGGATTTCAACCGTCCCCTCGGATTTGACGCTCTGGAGCGTTTGCCCGAGCCCACCCCAGAATGAACCCTACAACTGGGTAAACCCCCTGACCTTGCTTCAGCAAATATGTCTCAGCCCAGATTCGAACCCAATACCTCTCATAAGAAAGCTAATGGGGTAACCATTAGGTTAGAAGTCCTTGGTTTTGTGGAAATTACTAAGTAGCAATTATTTACCATTAGAATTGTGTTGTGACAAATTGCAAATATTTTTATAAAGGTGATTAGTAGTGGACAACATTATGTTTGGTGTAGACAGACAATTAGGTCTAATAAATGTGTTTGATATGTTAATCATGAGAGGATGTTGAAAACATATTAAATTAAATTAGCAAAACTAATTTAATTTTAGGGGCTAGAGTTTTTCAAGAAAAGAAGCTTAAAGGTCGTGTGCCTTGAGGATCTCATTTCACTCGCGTCGTCTTGTTATCTTCTATTAGATATTAATTTTACATGGTTTTTATAGTTTTGGGCTCTTGTATTTCAAGTTTTTTTAATCTATTCAACCTAAAATCACTGTTTATAATAACCAGACCGGATATAAAATCAGACGTTTTACTTGTCACTGTTGGACTGGCCGAACCGGATGCCGTAATAAATATATACAATATTCCAAAACGAATACAAAATTATAAACATATTTAATCAAACATAATTTTTTTTGATAAACAAAATATTATAATCAAACATAATTAATATTTAAACAAACATAATAATATTAAAAAATATACGATTTTGTTTTAATGCTTTATTCTTTGAATTTTAGTTAAAAAAACTGAAATCTTGTCCAACTAATGAACCGGCTCAGGGCCCGACCGATACACCGGCTCAACCAGCCGGTTCTTTTAAAGGCAGCTCCCATGTTGATTTTGGGCCGTCTGACCAATCAGTTCCCGGTCCGGTCCGGTTCTGAAAACCATGCCTAAAACTAGGGGCGCAGCTTAGTGAAAAGACCGGGGGGAGGGGGACCGCCCCCTGTTTTTTTGTGCAGTAGTGTATATTTTCCGATACGTAGTGTAAAATTTTTTAAAAACCTTTATTTCGCCCCCCATATAAAAATATTATTTCGCCCCCCTGAAGTTTTGGTCAAGCTCCGCCACTGCCGCAAACATAATCTTCTAACAACAAAGCTCCTATCGCTTAAACAATTAACGATTTTGGCCCCCACCTATAGCTGGAAAAGTTAACTTTTATGCGATGGAAAAACTGAAAGGCTTAAACCATATGAACCAAAAATGTTAACTACTTAAATGATAGGGGCTTTTGTTAGAAGATTTTGTTTTTATTTGAATAAGTTGAAAGACAAATTAAATGATCTAAACCATAAACTACTTTTTTTTTATTAAAGCATGGAATTTTAGAAATAAGCCGTTTATTTGCATATTTAATATGTTTAATGGTTATTCAAACTATTATATGCTTGGTCGGTTACCAAAGGGGCTTTGTCCTAGCGGTACTTTTTGGCTTTTCAAATGGAAGGTTATAGGTTCAAATCCCTCCCAAGGCGAAATAGGGGACCTTGAGAGGTTAGGGGGTTTTCCGGCATTGTTTCCTTCTGGGGTGGTGGTGGAGTCTCAATGGATGTCATGGTAACTAGACCTTGGTGACGTGGCCTGAAAATCAGTGGTTCACACTTTGAGATCAAATGCCGTTCAAAAAAAAATGCTTGGTCGGTTTATATTTTTCAGTTAAAAAAAACGTGTTGGTTCAGTTCTTTTAATCTAAAATGGACACAGAGAGCTTAAATGCATTTGTTGATTCAGTATTATTGTCTCACAATAATAGAGACATTAAAAAGCTCTCATTTTGTCTCACAAGCAAAGAGAGAGAGAGAGCTCATTTTCACTTTACCAAATGAAATAGACGTTACAACTCAAAAAAAAAAACATATACAAGAAACATCACTTGCTCATGAAGAGTGACGTATCTAAGAATATATTTTATGAGTGACAAAATTTCTTAGTTTCATTTAAGCATCGTTTTTATATAATAACTTTTTTCTTTTGTTCAGGTCATGTTAGGTCAGATCAGATCAGGTCATATTAAAATAAAAGATAACAAATCTAAATTTCGCAGATAAAAATATAATGAAATTGTTTAAAATTAGCTTGTGTTGATTCATAATGGACTTAGGCTTAATTTAATTTGGATTAAAATATTAGTTAGGTTTTTTTCAAACTTAATTTTATAACTGACATTTTATAATTAAAAGTGAAAAGGAACCACTAAAATTCAAGAAAGTTATCAGGATTTTAATATATAAGCTATCAGAAAAAGAAAAAAAATTACAAGTTAGGAGGGTGCCCATGGTATTCAAATGAGTACTCCACTGCTTGTAAATATACGAACTCTACGGGAAATATATTTACGGATCAAAATAAAGCCATCTCATCAAAAGATTTTACCGCCAATAAACATCCTAACATATGTGTCATATCTGAGAGGTTTCTCTAAAAGAAAAAATTTACGATCTTAAGACCATCCGTAATACCCACCGCACCGAAATTTTGTCACGTCATCACCCTACTGAAAACCTTAAAACCCCGTAGTGGTCACCCCACTGAAATTGTGAGAGAAAGTTCAATGGGGTTGAGAGAGAGTTTGGACGTGGAGAGGGGCCCGCCCAAGCCTCAAAATTGATCCTGCCAGGAAGGAGGAGCGGTGTTCCCGCTGGACCCCGCGGCACCACTGCTTCCCGCTGCTTCCACAGGGCTACCACTATGGGTGGTCTAATAGACCATATCAATAGAAATACTTAGAGGTGTTCACGATCTGGTTTTTAGGTGAAACGGTAAATTAAACCATTAATAATTGTTTTTAAATAAGGAAAACCAAACCAATAAATATATTAACCAAACCGAACTGTTAATGATTTGGTTTTGGTTTGTTTTACAATTTGAGCATTCTAGGTTTGAGATTTTTTAGCTTGTTAAAAAAAACAAACCTAACCAAACCATTTTACGGTTTGAGATACACTAACGATAGTGCAAGACCAAAATGTAATTTTTTTTTATTAAATGACACATTAATTATCAACCTTATACACACACATATATATACGCACAAACATCCGGTCTGGCCCGGTTTTTACGAACATTTTAGTGAAAATCGTAAACCATACATTTCTTTACAGTTTTGAATTTTTCAAACCAAATGACCAAATGTTTGTAAAAGATTTTTAATACCTAAAAACTATAATATTTAAACACACATTTTTTTAAAAAACTAAATTATTATAAAATATAAATATTGAAAAAAGAGTTTCTTAAAACGAAATGTTTAAAAAAACAAACTTTGAAAAAAATAGTGTTTAAAAATAATGTTACTATTTTATTACTTAATGTCTTAAAGTAATAAATTATATGAAATTTTAATCATTTTTTATGTTAAAAATCATCTTATATTATCTAAATTTTCATTGTTGTCTATTTATTATATTTTATTATTTAACTCGTGTATTATACAGGGTACTAATATAATGTGTGTGTATAATGATTAGTTCTCCTTAAAAAAAAATTTGTCTAAAAAGAGTAGGGAGAGATTTTTGTATTCTAATTTTAATTTGTACATTTTTTTCCAAATTTCCTTGTCTTTTAAATGTTCGTAATTTTTTTTCATACGACAATTTTTTGAAAATTAAACACACCATAAACTCGATTTTTTTTTCTCTTTAATTTGAGTATAATGTTTATTTTTAAGAAAAATCAAGTATGTCAATGTGTCGTAATATATTTTTATGTACTATATATTTCTGTGATATATTTTGTGATGTATTTTTTGTTATGTATTTAATTTACTGTATTAACACACTTTCATAAAAGTCTAGCATATTTATAACATACAGTACATATACAAAAAATCTAGTATGATTTTTAAAAAAAGTTAAAGTTTTTTTATTTTTATTTTAATATGCTTGTATTAAAGATAAAAATGTTTGATTTTTGGTATAACTTTTTTAAAAAATATCATATGAAAAAGTTATAAATATTTAAAAAGAAAAGTGAAAGAGGCTTGAAAAAAGTAAATAGAAGATGTTATATCAAAACTGCTCATCCTTTTTTCCCCCTAGAATACCACATTTTAAAGTCTTATTAATTTTATAATATAATAGGTCTCGTTTAAATTTTAAGTTGCCCTGACAAGGACTTGTAGATCAAATAACTAATCAATTACCAACGGGGCGTATAGTTTAACGGTATTGCAATAAATGGAAGAAGATTCATCTTAGGATTAAGTATCCAAACATGTTATATAAAAAAATAATAATAATAACAAATAAAGTTTCACAATGCTTGAATTGGGGTGTCCGATTAGGTGTATGCTCACGCGAGACACCATTTGTCTCTTTCACATACATTATATTATATCCATGTCCCATCGTGAATAGACCAATTAAATAACCCACCCGGCTATGTTTGAGGGGGTTTTGGTTCGATATTTCACACAATGATGACAAGTTTAACTATTCCTATTTAAATTAAACCAAATTGGCATGTTGGATCGGGTTGGGTAACGGGTCAGAACGGATTCGGGTTATATTTTTTAAAGTTGCCCACATTAGGCTATATGTTGTCGAGCGTGAGGGGGCTTGACCACCCTCCCTCACACCCCATCACCCAGGAACACCATAACATACAGGGGCGTGACCACCAAGTGGTGGTAAGCCGTGACTCGTGAGGAGCTTCACACGGTGATGGAGAAGGGGAGGAGAAAGGGGAAAAAGGAGGTGATGGGGCTTGATGAGAGGGTGATGATAACACATGGGATGATGACGTGGAGTGATAAGGGGGTGATGGTGTTGGTTGATTACGTGGCGCCTACGTGGAGTGATGGAGGTGATGCATAACACATAGCCTTACACACAAACATAATATTTATAAAGTGATCCGGTTTTTAAATCCGGTTCGACCACTAATTGGTATAGAGACCGGTTTGACATCCGGCGTGGTTTTAAAAACATTGGTTCTAACACGACTCACTGTTGCTGATTTATTTCTTAAACCAAAGCAAGAAGTCTTGAATTCACGATTTAAGCGTTGATGAATGGTTTCAATTTGACCAAGAGAAATCAAAGTTGGACACGAAGCCCATTTGTAGTTTGGTGGTCCCATAGGAAACACGTATTTAAAGTTGTACAAAAGTTGTTACATGTTTAAAGACTACACAAATTTATAACTAAAAACTTGTATAAACGGACACTGTCAAGTATTAGAGTACATTTTGAAAACTATGTTCCCAATACAAACACACATCTTGATACAACCTGTCGGTTTTTCTGTGTGTAGGTGTCAAGAATTACAATTACCACCCACCCCCACCCACACCCACAAAATCATAAATTTATGGGCCACTTATTGTCTCCAATTTTTTCTTTTTTTTTTTCTTTTTTTTTTGGGTACGGCTCATTGGCTAATGTCGTATACTACTCGTGTACTCGTATGGTCAAGTCATTCACACAGATATTCCTCGTTTTGAACTGCAATATATTAATTTTTCTGACCCATCGTAGCATATTTATACTTTTTATGGGCTTAAATTGTAGCTTATATAAATTATATTGCCTAAATTATGTAGTTTTATTAACTAATTTAGTTTTATTATATATCATAAACATGCGATTGAACTAAAATTGTTACAGAATTTACAACTCACGAAAGAGTTATAAGATTAAACAATTTACATTCAAATTCAAATATTAAATATTAACTATTCAACATTAACCAAAGAGGCATTGCCTCAATGGTACCCCAAGATTCTTTCAAATGGGAGGTCTTGGGTTCAAATCCCTCCCGTAGCGAAAAAGGGGTCTGTGGGAGGTCAGGGGGTTTTCCCAGTGGGGTTTCCTCCTGTAGTGGTTGTGGTGGCTCATGGGAGGTCTAGCCTAGACCTTGGTGACATGGCCTGGACACAGTAGGTTCACACAATTGAGACCTTCGCCGTTCAAAAAAAAAAAAAAACTATTCAATATTAGATTAAAATTGCATAGTGCCGTCTTCAGACGTCAATATGTTATCTCATATAAGCTCAGGCCTCGGAATTTATGATTCGTCCTAACTACGATGTTTACATATTTATTTGTTGTCTTCAAAACATAAATAGGTCTTGCAAATTCGTAGGTCATTTGAGGCATATGCTTCCAACATCATTATTATATATATATATAGGGAAGAGATCAAATAAGAACCCACCTTAAATGAGAAAACTTTATAACTCAAATCCAATGGTTCAAATTTTCAAGATTTAATCTAATAGTGACATGTGTCACTAATTAACTTTTAATACAAAAGGGCATTATTGTCTTTTGTGTTAATTACAAAAATCAGATTTAATATAAGAGTGACAAGTGTCACACTCTTAAAAAACCATCTATTTTCCTATTTTTAAATTAAAGTTCCCCCCTTGATTTTTATACACTTGTAACTTTTTTAAACTATGTTATTTTTTTATAAAAATTACACCATTAAACTCGTCATATTTTTCTTGTTAATTTCATAATAGCCATGCCAAGTTTTTTCGAGCGTTCGTAATTACACTAACGTAAAAAACATAAGTACAATAATTTTTCTCTTTTTTCAAAAATTTTCCATCAAAATTTTATTTCTCTCATCTTAAATATATATTACAAACTTATTTTTTATTATAAAATTTATTTAATTAAATAAATTTATATCAAATAAGATAGAAAGTTAGATAATTGTAACGTAAAAAAAATAATAAGTTACAGCTCGTTACATCAGTGTAATTATGAACACTTTGAAAAATTCAGCTCGTTACATCAGCGTAATTAGGAACATTTTGAAAAAATTCAGCTCATTACATCAGTGTAATTACAAACACTTTGAAAAAATTCAGCTCGTTACATCAATGTAATTTCGAAAACATTAAAATTTTTTGACAAAACTATACTTGAATTAAAGATAAAAATGTGACAAATTTAATGGTGTAATTTTTTTAAAAAAAATAATAATGTATATAAATGTTATGAACGTTTAAAAAATTGGGGGGGTAAACTTTTATTTTAAAAATCAAATCAAGTACACCTCACAAATCTCCAAAATACCCTTAAAGAGATCTCAACCACTTATTTTTCCCAGATTTAATATGGACCACACATTTCAAATTCATTAAATTAGACAACCAATCAAATTGGGTTTATAAGTTACCTCAATTATCATAGGTTACCATTCACTCCTTATATATATATATATTAAAAAGGAATATAGGAAATAGTTTTTTTTTTGTTGGGCTTACTTTGGGCCATAATGGACTTTATTTATTTTAGTTACATTAGTTTAAGTACTTTAATAGAATCATATTAAATTCTTAGCTATTTCATTTTGACCACAAATTTTTGGCAATTAAAGTTTTATAATTGTAATTGAACACAAAAAAATGTTTACACTTATTATAATTTTATTTGGTTTTGCATTTTAGTTACAAAAGTTTGAGTATTCTAAACTTTTAATTTTTTTCATTTTGACTACAAAAAAGTTTCAATGTGCCTTATATTTTAATTTTAGGTTTTTCTTTTATTAAGGTTATGTTTATCATTGTGTCTACTTGTGTCAAGACTTTTCGAGTCATTTTTACATCAATGTATGCTTTCGAATTTTACAATGGAGTGATAATCACTTTAGGTTTTTATAACGGATGACACATTCAGGTTTTATCACGGAGTAACGTTAAATTTTACGATGAAGTACACTTTATGGTCTTGCGCCATACTGACATGTTTTTTCTATTTGTGTTTTGGTGTTTATTATTGCACCACCACAGATGGCCTAGTTTCAAGATTGCTTCCATTCAAAACTTTTGTTTTTTGTTTTTTTTTTTTTTTTGTGTTTTGTTACCATTATTTTGTTTTTTTGAGTGTAGATGTTACGACTTAAGCTTTAAATTTGGTTTCTTTATGCCTTTAAGAAAAACAAAAGTCGTCGTAACAAGTTTTGGTGTCTGTATTTAGTATTTGTGATTGTGGTGGGGTTTCTGTTGTAACACGCAAATAGGAAAAAAAAAACTAATTATTTTATTATCGGGTATCTATAAATCAACTAAAGGACGTGCATTTTGTTTCTAAAAAAGGGTGCAATTTTTCTAAACACGATGCACACTTTCAATGCTTTCAAGCATTTTAAAAATTCTATGCCACTCCAGATCTTCATTACCAAAACGTAGGATCACCAACATTAAAACACTAGCCGTTCTTGCATACATAACTTAGCAGGGTTGTAAACGAACCGAACAAACACGAACGAGCCTTGTTCGTATTCGTTCATTTAACTTGTTCACGAACGCTAACCGAACGAAAATTCTTGTCCGTGTTCGTTCATTAAGGAATTTATCTTGTTCATGAACGGTTCACGAACGTTAACGAACACATATAATTTAAAGAATAAAAATCTATATTCTTAATCTCAAGCATTGAAAATAATCATATATAAATATATAAATTAAAATATTATAGTATTAAATCAAAAATTAGTTAAATATTATGGTATCAAGCTAAAATTTAAAAATTAAAAATATACAACACATTTAATGAATAAATATAATAACTGAACTTAACCGAACATAAACGAACACATAAACGAACGTTCACGAACACAAATGAACGAACACAACCTACAAATGAACGAACACAACCTCTGTTCATGTTCGTTCATTTAACTAAACGAACGGAATTTCTTGTTCGTGTTCGTTCTTTATTAAACGAACGGACATAAACGAATTTCCCGTCAAACGGTTCACGAAATGTTCACTGAATGTTCGGTTCGTTTACAGCCCTATTAGCAGGTATATACTTGCATCACTTAGACTAAGTGACTAACATGCATAAAAGATCACGCAAATCACACTCAAATTCGTTCAAGCTTCAGTTTTGTCATTGAGTTCAAGTTGACACTTGTATAGAAAACAAATCAAATATATATATTACTATTTATTATAATTAAGATTGTTTGTAAATCAAAAGAGCTTTTGCACTGAAACTATTTTTATTTTCAAACAAATTTCGCAATTGTTAATATAACAACATGGTACCAACAAGCATTGCCAAGTAGCTAGGTTTAACCAAACAACACCAAATAATTGAGACGGTATCTTTAATGAATTATATTTCTTTCCTTCTTTATTACGTCTACCAAATAATACGAAATAATTATCAATTTCATTCTCATAGGATTGATGCTGCCATTTGAAATATGTGAAGAAAAATCACTTACAAATATAACTAATGTTACAAAGCCAATTGCAGGTAACAAAATTTGACGTTTCAGCTTTCATGCACGTAAAGATTTTAAGCAACAAATTAAAGAACAAGGTGTACAAGAACAGATAACATAAATAAATATTAAACTGAAAGTCATCTACCTCATTCAGCTTCAGCAACATTACCATATTGCCAAGGGTTGAATTCTATCTTTGTGATGTCAGTGACATCATTCATGTGTGCATCACCGAGAGCATCTCTGTGCTTAGAATACTTCTCGTTGTACTCGTAGATCTCCAAATCACCCCAAGGTGTCACATATATCTCTTCCGTTATGTCAAACCATCGAGGAATGAACTTCTCACCCTTTGATTCACGGGTCCTCTTCTCAGCCCTTTGTTTCTCCTCTAGACTATAATCAAACCCACACAAAGTGTTAGATATATGTATAAATGTGTATGTAAGTGAGAGAGAGAGAGAGAGAGAGAGAAGTACATACACGCTCTTTTCTGAACCGGCTTTTGATAGGTCACCCTTCTCAAGTGCATATCTATCTGACCGCAAGCGAGAATCTGATGCCAACAAATTTGTTGGTGCTGTGTCAAAGCTGTTTACTTTATGCGCAAAATGTGTATACTGAAATTTGTCATTTGCTGGGGCCTCAGCAACTCTCCAAACCTTCAATAAAGATACCATCAGAAACAAACATAAAAAACTACTGATATTTTTGTCTTACAAAGAAAATTAACTACAAGGATTCATCATCTGTTTTGCACAAGCCTGGCAAAACATACGGAGGTCAATTAAGGGGGACAAGACTGGATTTCGCTCAAACTGGTTCGGGTCAAAACGTACCGTCTTAAATAAGTGTCAGATTTGGTTTGGGTCAAAACTAGTTCTGGCTAAAATGGGCTCAGGCTGTTTTATAACAAAATATATAAGTCCACCTGCTATATTTATTTTATGACAGATAGTGGTGACGTTTTATGTAGAGATGGAATTGCTTTGCAGCGGTGGAGGCAATCTGGTAAAGACGAAGGCGGTGGCAACAGGCAATTTTTGTAAGAGGGGCAACCTAGTGTATAACTTTAGACCCAGATTGAGGTATCATAGAATTTGAGTTATTTGAATGAGGTCATATGAAAATAGATTTCCTACATCAACCCATTTCCTGAAAAATGGGTCATGATTGCCACCCCTAGATCCAGATTAAGAGCCTAAACATAAACTCATTCAAATATAAATAAATGGATGTTTACCTCTTTAAGGTCAGTTCCTGGAAGGGGCTCCCCATCCAAATCACAAGGCTGATAGCTCATAGATGTGTTCCATTTGCCTGTCATCAATATCTTTGGCTCTTCAGCAGCATTATATACATATCCATCCACTTCATAGCGACCAGCCCTACAAAAGAAAACAAAAGTACTCATTTCCATTAAGAGTGTATATGTTAATTCTATAATATATATTCTTATAATCTTATTTTATTATGAGTTAACTAGCATGAAATTAGTCGCTAATTAAGGAGGTCCAGATCATAGCACAAGGAGAATTTTAGTTGTGTATAAATCATAGCACATGGCACATACGTATAGAACAGCAAGAATACTTATAATACATGAGTCAAGTAGGACTTGTCCAAAAAATTATAATATCAAATATATTATTAATTATTAATTTGTTAACTATGATTATAAAAGAAATCACTGGAATGGTAATCAAGATGTTCGAATTAATGAAACTTAGGAGGTTAAAAGCGTCAATAATAGATTTTAATTACTTCCAACAACTGTTCCTCTTGTAGCCAATTTTTATTTTACCCGTTTGAGATAAATCAAAAGTCAAAACCCATTTCTAAGTTAACAGGTTAAATTTGTCACCTCAAAGCTAGATATGTTTCTCCGAATTCTGTTAACACAGATTAGCAACAAGGAGCACACACTATTGCACCATAAACACCAAGAAAGTGATGTCACAAGAACATACCCAAACCAACCACAGGGTTGAAAATATAAAACGACTTTGTCTCCTGTGGTCAAGTTGGTCAACACCATATCTCCTGGAGAGTCGACCCATGTCCTTCCAAATATTAGGTTGTTAACTTTTGTGGGAGGAGGCACCAACTCTAAGATTACTCCATCTTTCTTTAGCTTCAACCTTGTTCTGAAGCCAAAAATTATAAATCAGCAAGATAATCCCAGTGGTCAACTTGTACATCAAAAATTTTCTTGAAACATTAAGTTGTTAAGACCTGACAGAACTCAACGGCCATATTAACCACTTACTTAAATAGAAAATTAAAATCTAGTAGTTCCCTTTTTGTGGTAATCCAAAAAGAAAAAAGAAAAGAAAAGAAAACTTTGAACTTAAAATCAGAGACAAAAATTTACCTTCCAAGAGGATATACATCAAGTGAGTTGCCAAGAAACTTGGTCTTCACCTTTGAAGTTATATCATAAACAAAATGTTCATTTTCAGCATGTGCAGCACTTATTGGTGGGTGATGACAAACCTGATACATACATAAGGTAGTCAAATCAATAAACAACCATACTAGCATATCAAGAAAAACCTTCAACAAGAGTGTGGGAATTTTTTAAACATGTCAATTTTGCACACAAAGAATTTTAATATTTCACCTGCTCTGAAATAAATGTAATTCCCTCATGATTCACCATTTCATAAGTTTCACCAAGAATTGGATTGAAAGGCTTCCAGGTACGTTGCAAAGCATAATAATTGGATATAAACCAGGATGCTGTAACAAAAAATAAATAAAAACAAAACGCGTTAATGATAACACCCAGAAACTTAATGTGTGTGAACGTATGTATGACACACACAAGACACATTCATATCTAGACATGGATTATTAGGTACTTTAGCAATCTCAATCCATTCATATGATACCAGGTCAATCAGTATGCATTTTTGATAGAGGGGAAAACATGTAAAACATAAAGATTGCCTACAAGGAAACAAAAAGAATCAATAGCTAAAAAAATGTATTTAAATGCCTGTCAAACCTATCTACAAAAAATAGTTGGTGGTACAATCCAACTCAACCAATCTAACATGTCCTCACTTTGGCCCATACCCAACCCGCTTGTGCCTGATCAACCTGTTTTCCCACATCTAGGTATATGTATGTGTGCAGGGAAAAAAATGAGGGGGCATGACGAATCAATGAAAATGGATTGTTAAAAAACATGTTAATTATACAAGTGAGTGCGTGTTTGTGTGTGTGAGTGTCTGTTTGCATGAGGTTCTTACCTGCATACACCAATCGCAGGTATGGATCTTCACATTCATCGGCTAGCTTTAACAGGTAGGAATATTCCATCAACTATGGAAATAGCAGAAGAAACTTGCCATTAAATCGAAAACTTACACAAAATCAACAACTAAATCAAATACATAATATCAAACAAACCTCTGCCATTTTCTGCAGCATCGACATTGGCTCAAAAATGAGCACCGGTAGAGTAACCATAGATGTGATATCAGCACCTACATACTTCTGCATCATTTTCCAGTGACTGTCACGATCCTGTAAATAAAATATTGTGAGCCCTTCATAAAAGATGCAGAAAATAACAAATTAAAATATATTATGAAATCATGTTGGCCATCTCAAGGTGGAATTTACGCACAAAACTTGGTTTAAAAAGCGTAAGGCACTCCAAGTCATTTACGCCTTAAAGGCCGAGGCATGAGCCTCACATGTGCGAGGTGTTACTCTATGTACAACCAAATAAGTTTGGTGCATAACCAGCTGCATTTCTCTCATGTTATCTACATATCGGCCTTTCTATCATTTAAACCATTTATGATCTCTTTATCTCTTTAGTTATTTCTACATATCACCCTCTTTATGTCCCCGCTAACTAATGACCAACATTGACCCAGATGTGCATGACGCTGAGGCACTTTCCAGAGTGCGCCTCACACCTCAGGCACTATTTTTAAAAATAAGACACAA
This sequence comes from Mikania micrantha, assembly GCA_009363875.1. NCBI lineage: Eukaryota > Viridiplantae > Streptophyta > Magnoliopsida > Asterales > Asteraceae > Mikania > Mikania micrantha. The sequence goes on from CM018696.1 coordinate 83,478,853, forward strand.
ACCTGATAAGTCAGATGACATAACAGATACATCAATCACCAAATATTACAGGTCAAAATTCCGTTCACCGTTCATGAAAAGCTAAGTTTGTTTATAAAAAGCAATAGCAATCTTGGTTTTAAAAGGTGTGAAGAACTCTATGATAATGAGGCCCTCATAGCCCTCACAATAGGCGAAGGCACATAAGCAAACATATATATTTAGCCTAAAAAAAAGAAACATTAATGTGTGGCTAATAACATGATTAAAACAATATATGCACCACATGGAAACTGAAATCCTAGGAAAAACTAAGATTATGTTGAAACATTGCTTAGAATGCAAAATTTTTAGGCAAATGGGATTTTAAAAGCATTTGAACTTTTAAAGGTGATAACACGTTTATAAACACATGTACTTTAAAGAATAGAAAGTAGAGAGCCCGGATGCACAAAAGCACAGCTCTTTGAAAAGCACTAAAAAGTGCCGCCTTTCCTTGCTTCATGTACACCCTTCGCCTTACCTAATCAGATGTGATTTAAAGATTGCACTGATGCACCTCAGGCGTGTGTTTTAAAACACAGGTAGAAATATGACAAAACTCAAGCCAGTGAATAATTCTCAGCAAAACACCTTGTAAGTACTTCAAACAAAACAAAAGCAATTGAGACTCTGAATAAGAAAACAAAATCTATAATGCACCTCTTGTTTCCATCTCCCTTTTTGTGCTTCAACTTCAGCATCTTCCGTCCCTCCTTCAGGATTTATCACCTCCAGGCCCTCATAACCAAGCAAACTACCAAAACAAGTGAATCTAAATAAATCAAATATGAAAATTTTCTAGTTAATAATTCAACATTTTATCAATCCTGTAAAATACAAAAATATAACAGTGTTTATTTCATAATTCATACAATAAGAGGACCAAATACGTCCTAGAATTCATAATTTAAAAGTTTCAGACGACTAAAGTTAGCAAAGAAGAGGCTGTCATACTCTCCAACACAAAACTATAGGTATCATTTGACTTTTAAAAGAACTATATTTTTAAGATCCAAAATACATACAGTACTGTCTGACGTCTAAACAGCAGAAGAATATTCTACTGCCAATGCAGCCATCATATTTTCAAATGATTCTAGAACAATAGCATTTTAGATCTGGACTGATCTAATCGGGAACAGAAATCAACTCGTTACAACAAATTTGGAGTAGATACAATTGCAATCAGTAACCATAACGTTATCAATGTCAGTTTTTACAGTCACGGATTTGCAGATCTTATCTTCTACGTCTAGAATTCGATCATCAGTATAGATCAAACACGATAAGCTAAACAAAATTCAAATCAGCTCTAATCAACATACTTCAAACTGAAATTAAAATCAATACAGCATTAATACGCTATGAATCTGGGAGCAGGAACAACGAGAATAAGATAAGAAACTTACAAGTTAACTTGGTTCTTAAAATTGGACAGACTTGAAGCAAGCGATGAGAAAAACCCTCCACCACCTTGCTTCTGCGCCATATCTGATAATGAGAGAGTAGAACTCGAACTTCCTCCTTTTTCCTCCCTAATTGGGGGTTTCTTCCAGATGAATTTGATTCAACAAATTGCGATTCAAATACAAGCTGTGAACAGCTAATATCACAGATCTTGTAATTGCTTTACAGATAGATCAACTTTGGCATACGATGATTCGTATATAAGTGCTGTGATTTCGAATTTTAAAAACGGAAGATCGGAAGACGAAGAAAAAACGCTGTTGGCGGGTTCTTGCTTTGAAGTCAAAATTGATAACAGCGATGAAATGATTGTGGTAGAGTTGGCCACGTGCTTGTGGGGCGCGTGGTTATTTTGGTTTTAGTTTATCTTAGTTTTTTTTGAACAGCTAAACGAGTCCTCGGACCCAACAACCCACGCGCTACCACAGACCGCTATCAATCCCTGGAAACATTTAAAGCCGGGCGTTGGTAAGTGTCGAATCGAGGAACCGTCACCATCTAGCAGGAAACTCACACTGGGAAAACCCCCTAGCTCACCCAGAACATTTTTTGCTCTAGACGAGACTCGAACCCAAGACCTCCCATTGATGGTGGTCAAGGAGTACCACTAGGCTACAAGCCCAATGATTTTAGTTTATCTTAGTGGTGAAGTTAAAAAAAGGTACAAGTTTTTATGCGTGATGTATGAACTGTTACTGCTGCTGCGTGATTGTTCTGAAAGTGGAGAGTTGATTGGGTGTTTAGATATTTACAAGTAAGGCGGCTGAAGCCAACTTGTGGTGCCGGACTTCGTTTGGTCATATTCTCTCATTCGTTCAAAACAAGACAACGGAAGTATTGCGAAAGCCGAAAGGTACAAACCTTTATGCGTGAGAATCAATTGGATTATTTTCCGTTCTTTTCTGTCATTTTTAGATGGGAATCATTTTAGCTTTTAAATAAAGGCAGTTTGCCTCTAGCTTTTAAAATATTTAGCTTTGACGGACCGTCGTAAAAAAAAAACTTAATAGCGTTAATTTTTTTTCGAGTTTTGAATGGATTTTTGAGGGCTTTTGTGCAGAAAGAGAATACGAGTCGAATGACGTATAACTTACCACGAAACGTTGCTTCAAATTTCCCAATTTGATGATTTCTTTGATAAATTGAAAGTTTAAACACCAAATCGAGAAATTTGATGCAACGTTTAGAGTTAAGTTATACGTCATTCGAATCGCATTCTCCATCTGAACAAAAGTCCTAAAAAATCAGTTCAAAACTATAAAAAAAGTTAACGCCGTTGAGTTTTTTTACAGCGATCTGCGAGAAGTAAATATGTCGAAAATTCGGACCGTTATTTGAGATTTTCATAATTTGGACCGACAGCGGAAAATTGATCAAAGTTTGAATATTTAAATATAATTTACCTAAACAAAAAGAATGATAAGGTGACGCTACTGTCACATACAAATAAAATAAACACATGGCTTATAATTTATTGGTTATGATGTTTTAAATTTAAGTCTTACTTGTAACGAAAAAATGTTTTAACTTTTAAGTTGAACCAGAAAATTTTCCCTATTTGAGTTTACTGTTGAATGGTAGTCAATGTGCTCCGCCGTTACTTGTTAAGAAACAAAAATAATAAAAAATCTAATGCAATGCAACTCCGTCCATGGTAGTTCACTCAAGTCCAATTCCATTTTAATAAAAATTTAAGTGAAACCATTAATTATGGTCTTAGAAAAACACAAACAAATTTAATAGATATGGTCCGTCAAACTAGTTCGTTTTCATGAGTTGTTAAAAAAAAGGAAATAGTTATTTCCAAAGTTCAAACTATAAACAAAGCGTAAACCACAAACCAAGCGTAAAAAATTTTGTTGTATTTTTTACAAAAATTATTACTTTTTAACAGCAATTTGGATCGCTGACGGGTCATAAAGCCACCCCGATTATATTCACACCATATAAGAGAAAACTCCCTAGCGGCCTAGCCTAGTATGATACCCCTATTTTGTCCATGTCACGGCTTAAACCCGTGACCTTTCTAATATTGAAGCCACAATGTACCTCTTCTCAACCACTTGAACTAAGGATCATTAGTAAAAATGATTAAATTATGCATGAATATATCACGTACCAAAAAAAAGTTATTTTCAAAGTTCAGACCATAAACCAAGAGCAAAGTAACTAAATTCAATATGAAACATCTTTGTAATTTTAACCTGCCGAACCAGCCAACTTAATTTGGACGTTTTATGGCCATGAAGTGTTAGAACAAATACAACTCGAGCATTAAAATTAATCAAATTTATTTCGAGTTTATTAATTTGTGTGAGTTTTTAATTTGAGTATGAGTTAAAGATAGTGTATCTGTTGTTTTCACTCAAATACTAGTTTTTAAGAGAATGTGACTCCTATTTGTGACTATCATAATCACCCTTGAATCCTAATTGTTTGTTCGCAACTGCCCAATTTTCTCTGGTCATGCAATTTATCTCTCTCGTGTTGGCCGTATGACCAGTCGATTAGGGGCATCTAATGGTAGTGTTCACCATCTTTTTATAGTTGTTATAGGATAAACATTCATAAAATAAAAGAATAATTTTTTGTTGATTAAGGAACTATAATTATATTACATACATTTGTATGTTGAGTCTACAGTGCTAATTGAGGGTTTTTTTCTCCTTCCTAACGAAAGTCAAAAAAAAAACGTTTTTTTTTTAACGAAAGTAAAAAAAACGGTTAATTTTTTTTTCTCCTTCCTAACGAAAGTAAAAAAACGGTTTTTTTTTAACGAAAGTAAAAAAAACGGTTAATTAATAATAATTACTATATTATAATAATAATTAAATAATAATAATAATTAACAAACCCTCAAAACTTTTGCAGACGATTTGATTTATTGTTTTAGGATAATCTGTTTCGAGTCTTGTATTTCTTATCAATTGCAACGATTAACGCCGCGAAGCGTGGGTATATATATATATATTTTTAATCTGCTTGGAGTCTTACTTTTATTATCAATTGACCCGATTAACGCCGCGAAACGTGGGTATAAATTCTTTTTTTTTAATATGGTTCGAGTCTTGCATTTATTATCAATTGGCCTGATTAACACCGCGAAGCGCGGGTAATTTGAAGTTGAGTCTACAGTTGTGATTGGGGTTTTTTTTTTTTACCAAAAAGTCAAAAATTAACAAACCCTCAAAACTTTTGCAGACGGATGTATGACGATACAGTTTTTTCCTTCTTTTTTTGTAATCCCATTTTTTTTTGTAACGATATCCGAACAGTGGTAATTTTTTTTGTAAGGATCTGATGCTGCTACAGTTGTAATTCTTTTTTTTAATCTGTTTCGAGTCTTATAATTCTTATCAATTGTCCCGATTAACGCCGCGAAGCCTGGGTATATATATATTTTTAATCTGCTTGGAGTCTTGTTTTTATTATCAATTGGCCCGATTAACGCCGCGAAGCGTGGGTATAAATTCTTTTTTTTAAATATGGTTCGAGTTTTGCATTTATTATCAGTTTGCCCGATTAACGCCGCGAAGCGTGGGTATATTTTTTTTAATCTGATTCAAGTTTGCATGTATTATCAATCGGCCCGATTAACGCCCCGAAGCGGGGGTATAATTTTTTTTAAATATCTTCTAACTTTTTATTTGGTGTTTATAGATTTGTTTTCATGTTTTAAAAGCTCATTTTTACAACGGTAAACATTTATGTCAGAACTTTATTATCAATTTGCCCGATTACCGCCGCGAAGCGCGGGTATAACCCTAGTTACAATAACATAAACAAACAAAAAAAATACAAAGAAGTATAAAAAAATTCAAGCAGAAAACACAAGTGTGTTGGATATTTCTATTCAACATAAGTCTTTTAAAACCATATTTTGGGTCATGTAAGAGGTGAAGCATGTGCATTACTGGAATTAACCTTCACCCGAAATGCTTGAAACAAGAGCATAGAAGAACAATCATTTGCTAGAAAGTCAGAGAGAGTTTGTTGTCGATTGTGGTGAGAAACAAGGCAGCCAATGCTTTGTATTTATATCGTGATGGATGAGGCAAAACAATTTGAATTCGCAACAACAAAATTCAAGTATGAATTGAAACAAAACCAAAAAGTTTGGAACCCAATGTAATCAAAGCACTAAAGGAGCTGAAACAGTCATTGACTCGTCAAGCCATTTGGACACGCAACCAACTCAAATTGTAACGAATTGAGTAAAAAATACTAAACGTGGTCCTCAAGCAGCTTGCAACAATGCAAGCGTGCGAAGTGCACATCAAAACGCCACATGACACCAATCAACCTCGTCCTCGACCACGTGTGACATGTGAGGTGCTTCACCATCCTCATTGACATTAGGCATGTCTTGTCATGTTAAAATATATTTTCATAACAACTTCCATTTATACAATCACACAAGATTTATCTTTTTTATTTCAATATATGAATCTTTTTTTACATTTCTTTTTAATGTGAGCATCTCTTCACATTTAATTATTTATCACAAGATTAGTATGTGACCGCGCAACTTTTTACATCCATATATCATATCGTTTTGGACCTAGTTTGATTCATTTTGATTCTCTCACAAAGTAAAACACAAACATAATAAATAATCCTTCAATTTTAACACTAATACAAATAATTATTTCATTTAGAGTTAGTAAAAACAAATTTTTTTCCAAAAATTTTTTTACACTTTCCAATTCCCTACAAGCTTTATTTAGATTTTCGTCATCAATTTATCTCTAATTTAAAAGCTTATTTACAAGTTTTTATTGATTTTTAACAATTTTATTATTAAATGAATTTAACTAGAAACTGGACCATAGCTGGTGGTTAACCAATTATTGGTTAATTGATCAATTGGTTATGATTATGGATATGAATTTAAAATTAACCGAAGTAGCGGTTTTGGTTATGAAGTTTCAAAAAAGACACACAAACCGCTTATATATTCTGTCCACATAATGTTTTTTAGATATATATTTATTGTGTAAAATTGGAAAGTTTTTCTTGAAGGGTGCTTGGGTCATTAGCTGAAATATGAGGATACACATGAGCTGGATTGAAGTTAAGGACTATAAGTGAAACTTGGTGTTAAAAAAAACAAATTATGAAACGATATATCGTAGTTTCTTTATTACTTTCTAATTAAAGCAATTAGAGTAAAGTTCAAATAAGTCATGATGCATAAAACGCATACTTGTTTAGATTTATTATGATTCTAGGCCTTTAGAAATCTTGTTGATTTATAAGAACTAAGCCTAATTAATGCTATTTAAATTCCAAAGGAACAACACCTCGTTGACAAATACGTGTGAGCCCCCTTTTTTTAACGGCTTGATACGACGCTGCGCAAGACGGGATTTCAACCGTCCCATTGGATTTGACGCTCTGGGATGTGTGCCCTGATGTAGAGGTATTCCATTCCCCTAAAACTCTTGTTTTCTCAGGATCAGGGTAGTGAATTGGCTGTTAGAACAGCTGGCGACCATGAGAATCACAAGGCTGGTCAACAAGGAACAACCTGGCAGAGTGTCCTGAGAGAACAAGGCAAAAGTAGGAGGAACCCCACAACTTAGTAACCCTCTGACCTTGCCTCAACAAATATGCTTCGGCCCGAACTTGAACCCAAGACCTCTCATAAAGAAGTCAAGGGGATACCATTATAGTAGAAGCCCCTTGTTGAGGATTCATCGGAAATCTAACTTCTTTAAATCTCATATGTATAATTCAGGATAAAAAGTCACAATATTTAATTCGCGAGTTGAATGCTAGCCGAAATGTCACCTTCTGTTGGATTTTCAAACTGCTAGTAACCAATATGGTTTGTGATTTTTACTTAACCCATGGTCAATCATGTAATACCAATGATTCCCTCACATATAAAACACAAATATAATAAATAATAATTAAAATTGTTACAAATACAAATAATTATTTTCATTTAAAGTTGGTAAAAATAATTCAACTAAACTTTTTTCTAACACTCTTCTAACAAATCTCTCGTTTAAGGATCTAATTAAAAAAACTAAGGATGAACATAATATAATCATAACAAAAAAATACAGATAAATGCCCTGAACCATAACCGACTTTAAGTGACGGTTTTGGTTAAGCTAAGCTATTAACCGACCATTCGGTTATAGTAATGGTTAAGCCAAGTCATTAACCGACTTCAACCAAATCAAACCGATTATGGTAAATTTGTGTTTTTAATATCTATGTGTGTGTGTTTTCAAGAACTTATGCACAAATCAAGTATCGAAAAAAGTCATAACTTTTTATTTCATAAAAATATTATGTGTCACATGTGAGACTAAATATATCAAAAGACGGGTTAGAGTTCATATGATTTTTACTTTTTGTTTACTCATTATGACTCATAATACTTTCATCCAATAAAATTATGACTTTTTTCGATATTTGACTTGCACCATAAGTTTTTAAAAACACACACATGAATATTCAAAAAACAAATATACAATAATCGGTTCGATTCGCTTAATGACTTGGCTTAACAATAACCATAACCGAATGGCTCGGTTAATAGCATAGCTTAACTATCACCGTCACTTAAAGTAAGTTATGGTTTGGGCATTTATCTTCTTTTTTTTTTTTGTTATTGTTATATTATGCTTACTCTTACCTACATTTAGATATGAAACAAGAGATATCTTAGAAGAGTGTTAGAAAAAGTTTAGTAAAAATATTTTTTTCTAACTCTAAATGAAAATAATTGTTTGTGTTTGTTACAATTTTAGTTATTATTTATTATAATTGTGTTTTACTATACGAGGGAATCAAAATATTCAAACTAGGTCCAAATCACTTAAAAGTTTTCAAAACATTTAAGAAAAATGACTATGTAATGATCATTTAATATATATCTTTGATGTAAACTCACATGACTACACATAAAAGTTTTTAAAGTGATTTGGTATGCCAATGAACGTGTTTAACCAATGATTAATATCACCTAAAACGCATGTGATTTCAACTTATTTTTTATTTTGGAATGTTTTTGTATTGCTTTATACTTTTTAACCCAAAATGGATATTTTTTAAAATATACTTTTTCATTGAATATTACTAGGAGATTATAGAAAAATTAGCACCCAAAAACGATGTTGTTTAAAGTCTCAAAACCCCTCAGCTTAAGTCGGTGATAATTTGAAATTATATAAAAAAACATAGATAAGGATACTTAGTGTAGTGCACATTGCTCTTTTTTGACTTATCAATAGACGTGACCAAGGTTGTCTTAAGAGACAGGCGAAGTGGGCGACGACTCTGGACCCGGCCTTTTAAGGGGGCACGGAATTTAAAAAAAATATTTATATATTATATTGCCAAATTTTTTTATATAAATTAGTAATTTATTTTTTTAAAAGGGCCAAATTTTTTTTTTACCCTAGGCCCTGAATTTTTTCATTCTCGTTGCGGTTCTCGACGTGACATATAGAATAAAAGTGAATTACATGTATGCAAAGAGCATTCATGAGGTGTCTTTGTTTGAGAACTCATCACTCGTGTTGTCACACCCTGAGCCGGCGGGACGGATCGACTTCCCCGCCGGGCGGAAAGTTCCCGCGGCGCGATATCACGAGTGATAATCGTGATGATCAGATTGTTTACATATCATCAACATTGAGAATAAATAAAGCACAATATAGCATATAACTAGGATTACAAAGTTAAATTGCAAGTGTTAATGTTTGATAATTTAACTAAGTAAACCTGTCAAAAGAATCAAATGGTTTCTATCTTGTATCTGTACAATATATCAAAAGTGATTTCCAAAGTTCATCAAAATATTTGCTTTTCCAAAATCTACTAGGTCCTCTAACTGGGCATCTTAGTATGCAATCCTGAGCCTTAGCTTAATCATGTACGTCACTTGAGAAAGCATGTAAGAAAACAAGGTCAATACAATGGTTGGTGAGTTCATATAGTTTAATAGTTGGAAATAGCTTTAGCAAACCTCTTTCGGTAACAACCTTAATCTCATTAACATCACCTGTAATATCCAATTCGGTATGCTTATATATATGGCATATGTAGGGTCGAACTTACCGCCCGCCCAGCCAACATCCCACCACATACAAAATTACATATGACATTGTTGTTAATGATAATTAAGCGTTTTACCTACAACCCAAATCCCGTCCTCATCATAGCTTTTGCATACTGTCTAAAATTTTACAAGTTTATAGCCTTCACGTAGTTTAGCTTTAAAGTATATTGTACAAGGATAATAGTTTCACAAATCGTAGTTTAGCTTTCACCAATCTCATGCATGGGTACCAGCTTTGCTCTAGCATAGTTTAGTATTTACGTAGCCCATGATTAAATACAAGCTTTGCTCTAGCATAGTTTAGCCATTACGTATCTCATGAATTGATTCTAGCTTAGCATCAGAATAGTTTAGCATTCACGTATCTTATATATGTAGATACAAGCCTTGCTCTAGCATAGTTTGGCATTCACGTATCTCATATATAGACACAAGCTTTGCACACACACGTAGTTTAGCATTCATATATCTCCTATATGTAGATACAAGCCTTGCTCTAGCATAGTTTGGCATTCACGTATCTCATATATAGATAAAAGCTTCGCAATTCGCATAGTTTAGCTTTCACGTATCTCATGCATAGATACCAGCTTGCAATAGCATAGTTTGGCATTCACGTATCTCATGCATAGATACAAGCTTAGCATTTAACATATATTCATAGCTTGTAACATGTAGCATCTAGTATTAGCATATAGTTTGCGCATATAGTTTGTAGCATTAGCTTTAGCATATAGTTTAAGCATAGAGTTTGTAGCATTAACCTTAGCGTCTAGTTTGAGCATAGAGTTTGTAGCATTAACACATAGTTTGAGCATATAGCTTATAGCATGAGCATTAGCATGTAGATTATAGCATTAGCACTTAAGTTTAAGTCTTAGCCTTTAGCTTTCAGAATAATAGTAACAAGCTTAAGCATTAGTATTAGCATCATGAATACATGTAAAAACATTTATAAAACATTTCAATACTTGTTTAAAATGTATAACATGCTTCTCAGTCCCGAGGTAAAAACAAATATGTTTGAAAAGGGACAAATGAACTCACCTTGTTGTTGAAGTGGTTGACTTAGCTTAAACTAGAATGCACGCGCTCGTGATTGTACTTGTTGTGTATTCACGATCCTGTATTGATTTCACGTTGTTGTAACTTATAAGTATAAGTCTTTGAATATGTGTTTGTGCGGGTGTTTGTGTTAGCACTAAAGTTGGCTAATACTTGCGAGTCTCGGTCATCATTCGGCCCTTATTTCAAGTGTCATAGATTGTTATTACTATGTGACTTTATGTTGTGTGTAGGGGTGAGCATAATATAACCATAACCGAAAAATAACCGATAACCGCACCGAACCATAACCGATTTAACCGAAACCGACTTTAACCGACAGTTATGGTTAAGCAAAGCCATTAACCGAACCATGCGGTTATGGTTATGGTTAAGGCTAGTCATTAACCGACTTTAACCGAACCGAACCGAATAATGTATATTTGTTTTTGAATATTTGTATGTTTTTAAGAAGTTATGGTGTAAATCAAGTATAGAAGGTGAATCCTCATTTTTTACTATATCAAAATATTATGAATCATATATGAGACTATATATATTAGAAAATAAATCAAAGTTCACGTGGTTTTTACTTTTTGTTCACACATGCTTAGGCACTACAAAATTTTACAAGCTTCACTAAGATTTTCATCATTAATATATCTATAATTCACAAGCATATTTCAAGTTTTTATTAGTTTTTCAACAAGTCAATAATTAAACGAATTTAACCGAAACCGAACCGTAACCGGTGGTTAACCGATCAAATGGTTATGGTTATGGTTAAGGATTTACAATTAACCGAAGTATCGGTTTTGGTTATGGAAATGGCCATAACCGCACCGAACCGAACCATGCACACCCCTAGTTGTCTGTTTAGACTTGATTCACTCTTGAAAATCTATAAACCTTGTCATTAAGTGTTAGTCATTTGTTTTGATATGTGGGCTTAGTAATTAAACCCAAAGATAGACTTAGGTAATAACCCTTGTATAAGTTTAATGTTTTGAGATTTTCAAGTTCCTTAGATCAAAACCATGACCACCTTTGTAGTAATTTACCCAACCTTCATAATTCCATGTATGTTAGCACTAAATATGTTTATTACTTCTTTAGTTATTTGGGCCGAACTATATCATGGGTCCATTGTATGTGCTTGGGCGGGATCCATTGATATTGGGCCTAACAATTATGGGCCGATTGGAATATAGGAAATGGGCCAAACTATTGGGTCGAATCTGTTTAATGGCCTAGCTGTTTGTTCTTGGGCCCCAACAAAATCACCTAGACCGTATAAGTCTTATGGGCTGAGCTTAACGTGGTTTCATGGTTGGGCCGACTATGTTCTGCTTGGGCCGAAGGTGTGGGCTGCAAATGGGATGAGTGGGATCAACAAATGTTAAAATTTATTAGCCCTTGATCAGCGAACCTTCCTGCTTCATCTAAGGTTCGTTCCAAGATGGGTTCGGCTGATTAGAACTCCTAGGTTCGTTCATGATGGGGAGGGGTTCGGCCATGCAATACGTTCGTCTGGTCCAGCATAGATTCGTGGACCGCACACACCCATAGGCTCGTGGCATCACAGGGTTCGCTGTTGATGATGAGAAGGTTCGTAGCTCGTGGGTTCGGCAACCATCAAGGTTCGGCTAGGGTTCATGCATGGAAGGTTCGGTGAGGATAGTTGTCAGCAGAACGGTTCGGTAGGTGGAGGTTCGTGGCTCCTTGGTTCGTGAACATGAAGGGTTCGGCTAATGGCAGGAAGTTCGGCCGATGGTGCTGGTTCGACCACCACTGGTTCTTCGCGAACCCTGGTTCACCACTCTCATCTTCAACAAACCAAGTCGCACCAACTTGTTCCCTTCTTCCTGCTGGTCGGTTCTAACCTTAAGGGGTGTTCATCGGTTCGGATAACGAGTTATTTGGGTTGGAAAATTTTTTTGGCCTATCCGAAACCGACCTGAAATTCAAAATATATTACCCGAAAAATCCGAAAAACCCGAATTTGTTCATCCGAACAACCCTGTTTTTTTCGGGTTTTTCGGATACAAGCCCGAAAAACCAGTTTTTGCATATCCGAAACCCGGCCCGACCCAAATCTAAAATCATATTATCCGACCCGAAACCCGAAATAGATTTTGGATACGGTTTTTTCGGGTTTCGGATACGATTCGGATTTCGAATTTTTTCAAGTTTTGGATATTTTGAACACCCCTACTAACCTTCTTGTTGCTCGAATGAATGTCTAAAGGTTGGGTAGGTTACGTTTTCTAACATGTTGGGAGTTTAGGTCGAAAATGGATATAGAAAACCCTATTTTTCGTGGGTTTTATGGCTCATTACCTCAGATTTGGCTGGGTAAAACTCCAGATCAGTTGTACTTCCTTGTAGAGAATGATTGTAGCTACGTGTGGACACCAAGAACGCCCGATTTCGTCCACAAACGAGGGAGATATAGTGATTTGAAGTTTAAATCTAGAGAGAGGGAGAAAGGTTCATGAAAGGCTTTTTAGAGAGAGAGGATGATGAGAGAAATGAGAGATTTAGCCTCATTTAGGCTTTAAATACCCCAAGGGTATTCGGGTTCGTTTTTTGTTGCTCGGTTCGTGTTTTCGTTGTGTTTCCGGAACGTAACGCGTTATTTACGTGTTTTAAATAAAAGAGTTTCTTTGGTTAATTTTGATGAGTTTCAAATTGTATAACGTAAAATATTATATTTTCTTAAATTGTTATCGTTCGTTTTGTTTTTCGTTTTCATTTCGTCAGAACGCGTCACCATGGCGCGTATTCGTTCGAATCGTCACCCGAACGAACACGACGTTGGTTTTACTTTATGATTCTTGTTTTCTACTTTTCAGTCATCATTTCAGAATGTTAAACTTTCTGATTTATTCGTACAGATCGTCACCTATACGAATAATTCGTCGGTTTAGCATTTTGCAACAACATCTGTTATGGTTTTGTTCTGTTTAACCTCGCATACGTTTATACATAATAGCATTAAGTCAAGCATCTGTGCGTCAGTTCAGTGTTGTCTGATGTGTTTCTGACTGTTAAACCGTGATATTTAATCAGATTTCATAAACAGTTATATAATATTTTAGTGTCAAGCATCAAATGTTAATAGCATATACATAGTTCATGTAGTTTGTACCTGAGTTACTGTGCAAGTTACTGTTGAGATCACTGTTTCGGTAACGCTTCCGGCACTGATGTTACACGTGTTCTTTATGTTATTAGCACTTGTTGTATTGGTTGTATCAAAAGGGAGTATTAACTTGGTTGAACCCTCATATGCATGTCTTTCAATCACAATAACCTTCCAATTATAGATCCTAAGCATTTTATTGTATCAGCATATTTTGCATTTTTAAGTGTGAGAGAGTCAACAAACATATATATGTTTTATATACTTTAGGCTAGTGACGTCTCATTCCTAGTGTAAACTATCTTTAAGATCAATCAAATTACATGAAAAGCTAGAAACACCCAAAATACAAGCACCTCATTATATAAGTAGGGTTAGATCCAATAAGAAGAGTTTTTTGCTTAAAAAGAGTAGAATCTAATAGGAGTTTGATATGTGAGATATTAAAAATACACAAACAAAAACCCCCGTACAAAATAACAGTGTACAGTAAAAAACCTAAATCCAGTACAAAAAAATAAAAATACAATACAAAAACAAAATACAGCACAAAAAACAAAAAAACAAAAAAAACCGTACAAAAAACACAAACAAAAAAAATACTAAAAAATTATTATACAAAAGAATAAGATGTTATGTCTAAATTATCATATTACATGTCATAATTCTATTAGTTCTTACTCTTTTTAGACAAAAATATTTCTTATTTGATATTTCTTTTATAAAAGTGTAGATTGGTCGATAATCAAGATTGTCTCAACATATGTAGCATTCTTTATGTTACAAAAAACAAATTAAAAGCCAGTGGTTATGGTAATCTGTGTAACAAAGAGATACCAACTAAGGTAAATTTTGTCTAAAGACTAAAATAAATGATCTAATTTGTAATTTGTAATTTAAATGTGCATAACAATGGTTTGCAATATTAACTACGATTTTTAAATAATGAAAATACAAAGTATTTAAAAGGTGTATTATGATTGTGATATGGGGCATTGGCCACACAATCTTGTGTATGATGTTTTCTTTATAGCAACACGATGTCATTATCTTCCTCTCATGTAAGTGTATGTATAAAGGTCTTCGCATATACCAGGCAAGACTCATCGAAAGTGCAGGCATCAAATGAGTTCAACAGTGTGGATTGACAAGTGAATTACAAAGAAAAAAAGGGAGAAAAGAAAAAGGAAAGAGAAAATGCAGGGAGAGCGATAACGTGCGGTTGTTGGCATACAATGAATTGTATATACTATATAATTTTTACCGGATATAATTCGGAACATTAGTCTTAATATAGGTCGTTAGATGTCTGCATGTTTTTTGAGTTTAAAAACAATTTTTTCTTACTTTATATATACTAATCTATATGTTACAAATAAAACATTAGATAAGAAAAAATACGTGATCAAAATTCAAATATACCACTCATTGACGTTTACCTAACATGGGGAGTGGGGACCAACTATTAGTCTATAAAAATTATACAATTAATGAATAAATCATACCATATATTAGTTAATTAATTAATCAATAATATATTAGAAATTTAAAAGTTGAAAACTACATGTTTAACCATTCATTTAAAAGTTAAAAACTATATATGTAACGATTGAACTTAACAACACTTTGTATTGTAGTCTATCATAATTATACAATATTTAGAATCTCACACTCAGACCTATTAAAATATTAATCACAATATATTTAATATTAACTTTGGTTTAAAAATAGGTTGGTTATTGGTACACTGGAAAATAATATTATATTTTTGTATTTTTAATTATTAAAAATATTTGAAACGTATTTATGAGTAAAAGTAACGTGTGACAAAATCGATTTGATATAGATCATCGATGTTATATGTAAATACTGACTATTTCTAATACAAGCAGAATAACCCTGAAATTTTACTGAGACACTATACAGAAGTAAAAGCCATCAATGTAAAATATATAAAAGTAAGAGGGAGTAAAGTGTAACATGTGCCCATTGTGCCACTTATCCCACACCAGCCAGAAATAAATTATTAGGATTTAGAGATGAGGCTCGCATCATTTTCACCTCTCAACACTCACTGCGTTGCGGCTAGGGTTTCACCAAACCCTTATATCTCTTCCACTTTATCTCAAATCAATTTAGGATTCTTAAAAATCTCAATCTGATATGTCGATTTTGAACTGGATTTAAGTTCTTAGCTGTTGTAAAACACTAACTTATCATCGAAGGGTTCTTTACTGCAACAAGAATCGGAAAAAATGGCCACCGCGAACCCTTTCGATTTGCTTGGGGATGACGATAACGATGACCCTTCACTGCTTGTGCAGAAGATTGTTTCTGCACCGGTGAAGAAAGATCAAACCGCCGGTAAAACGACGGCGGCGCAGCCGGCCAAGCCTGCCGCTAAGCTTCCTTCCAAGCCGCTTCCTCCGGCTCAGGCCGGTAAGTTCCGGAGTCTTCGTGCCTTTCTTTATATTCAGTTATTTACTATTGTTATAAATTGTTTGTTGTTATTAGCAAGATTTCTTGTTTGCTTTTGTATATTTTCTTGTTACTTAAGTAAGGGTCTAGACAGCATTTGACATTTAAAGTTATAATAAAGATGGTTTGTAATCATAATACATATAAGATTATACCTTGAAGAATTAACAGTAAGCAAGTTTGTTTATACTATAACAGTTGGATGTTCTGGAAAATATTACGTTTTTTAATTTTTTAATGCAGCTTGGACACGCATTTGATTTTACTTGTAAACAGATTTGTTCATAATGACACTTGTAGAAATATTTAGTTTTAAGATTTATGATTGTTGAACAATTAAAATATTACTTAGATTCAAAGGTTTTTAGACAATGCACAAATTTAAAGCTTCTCAACTGATGCCAAATTAAAGAGGAAACGAGCTGTTGACCTCAATTCGTTGCTGAACTTAATATACAATATTGAGTTTTTATCTAATGGTATATTTTCTTGGATTTTTCATATAAAATGATTACTATTAAATAGTGAGGGAGGCCAGAACTGAAGCCGTGCGTGGAGGACGGGGTGGTGGCCGTGGGTATGGTCGGGGTCGGGGTGGTGGTGGTGGGTTTAATAGAGACTCGGGCAGCAATGAGAATTCATTTGGTAATCGAGGGTTCTCTGGTGATCGAGGCGTCACTGAGGAGTCTGATGGTGGGAAAACTTATGAGAGATACAGTGGTGGTGGTGGTGGCGGTGGCGGTGGTTATGGTGGTCCTCGTGGTGGTTTCCGAGGTGGTCGTCGTGGTGGATTTACTAATAGATGCGGAGGATGGTGATCGCCCACGCCGCCCTTATGAACGCCGCAGTGGCACAGGCCGTGGGTAATTATTTTTTCTGTTGTTTCTGGTCTGTTTGTTCCGTTTTATTGTCATAATTAGGATAATGAATGCTCATTTGTTTCATGGGTTATATCGATTACTTATCATCTCAATGCATATGTACAGGAATGAATTTAAACGTGAGGGATCAGGTCGTGGGAACTGGGGAAGCCATGCTGATGAAATTACTCAGTATTCTTTCCAACTTTGCATATATTTTTGAAGATTAGGATTGGCAAAATTTGTGGGTTTGGTAACAGGTTTAAATTGATTTGGGTCACAACAAGTAATTTCAGTACTTATTGGAACAGGTCTGGCTGGGTTGGCCTGCAAGCTGCATATGATTGCAAAATCTAAATTGTTACACTTTGGGTGACTACTGACTAGTAGAATTTACTTGTTTGACCTGTTGGGAAATATTAGATGGCATAAAGTGGCATGTCATGGGTTATCAAGTCAAAATAGCCATCTCTAATATATTTATCTCTGAGTCAGTGAAATTACGTTTCTTTTCAGGGAGACAGAGGAAGTGGTAAATGAAGGGGAGAAAACTGTGGTTTCTGATAAGCCATTGACTGAGGAAGAGTCAAAGGAAGAGAAAAAGGAGAATGTTGCGAATGAATCTGAGGAGAAGGAAGCTGAGGACAAGGTATTATTTGTGAATTATGATTACAAATCATCTACTACTTGGGTGATAAACTAATTCTTTTGAGTAAAGATGTATAGAAGGTTGATCTATAAGGTCATAAATTTAATTCATGTGATCAATTAAGATTTAAAATGCAACTCAAATAAACCAGTTTTAGTTAATTTAAGCATGTTGGTTACATTTTTTACAATACAGGAGATGACTCTTGAAGAGTATCAGAAGGTTATTGAGGAAAAGAGGAAAGCTTTAGAAGCACTTAAGACTGAAGAAAGGAAGGTGGAAGTTGACAAAGAGCTTGCTTCCATGCAACAGCTGTCAAACAAGAAGAGCAATGATGACATATTCGTTAAATTGGTATTAATAAAAATTTTCTGAATTATATGTAGTTACATTTTGAAATCCTTGCAACCTTTTGTTAACCAAAATGTTTGAATTCATTTGATAGGGGACTGACAAGGATAGGCGTAAAGAGATTGCTGAGAAAGAAGAGAGGGCTAAGAAGGTAATGTTTTTACATGTTAAAGCAATATATTGGAGGCTTTCACACATTTGATTTGTTTGGACCTGTTGGGGATAAAACAAAACTTGTTCCTAGTTGATCTATTTAGAAGTAAACAGGTCAAATTTCCACCTTTAGCCCACATTTAATTTGTTTTGGTGCTTGCAGTCTCTAAGCATCAATGAGTTTTTGAAACCTGCTGCTGGTGAAAGAAGCTACACTTCAGGTGGGCGTGGTCGTGGACGTGGTGGTCCAAGAGGCGGAGGTGGTGGTGGGCGATATAACCAAGGTGGTTCATCATCAAGCTATGCAACTGAAGCCCCAAAAATTGAAGACCCAAGTCACTTCCCTACTTTAGGAGGCAAGTGAGTCACTCGCTCCTCACCTTTCTGATCTGTCATCATCTTTTCAACACTTTTAAAACTGGCAGAAGCATACTAGAATAATGTATCTTCAGAAGTGTATATCGTTTTTGTTTTTCCATGTGTTCCATTGTGTTTGTGTAAGTCTTCTTATTTAGAGGTGTGTTGGATCTTTTGATTTTTCTTCTCTTTTTAAAGTTTTGTTTTAGAATTTATGGGACATATGGAAACTGATTAATTGTTGCTTGAGATACTTTATTTCCTCAGTTTTGTTCTGGCATAGATGGATGACGGTTTATTTTCGAACATCTAAGATTGGAATCTTAATTTTAATATGAACCCGAAAGGTGAAGATCAGTTTTCTTAAACACCAAAAGATTGAACGGAACATGAATCGAAGTCGCTTGCTACTGATTGGGTTGGTGTTGGCTTTTGTCCACCTTGTGTGGCCATCTTTTCTTCGAAACTATGGATCATTTTGTGCTTGTACCTAGCAAAAATGGGATGGGTCTGGTCAGGCAAGGTTCAAGTCAGCATGGGTTTGGATTTAGATTAGGATGAGTCGCCTTAAAAATTTGTTATTTTGGTTTGGTCAACATGAGCTTTGTCAAAATTGGAAATGGGTTGAAATGGGCCATATTATATAGTGGTCAATTGACAAGGGTCGTAACAAGTTTTAAGAAAACAAATAATCTATCATCTAGCACAATTACATCAAGAACAAGAAGTTTGGTGTAAGTTAAGAACAAACCTGTTGTAAATGATTAAATTAGAAACCTTTTCAATGAAATCTTATGCTGGCCACATGAAATGACTTTGAAGAAAACATTATGTAAAACAAAAAGAAGTTTTTCCACAAATCATCAGCTAAAACCACCTGAATTCAGTATCAAAGTTGTTTTTAGACCCAAATCTATTTCAAATTGAGGCAAAATGAGCACAGATTCGAGGGATAAAAATCTTGATTTCATGTTCATCAAACGTTAAAGCGATTTGCAACATTTCAATGTAAATTATGATTCATAAGTGAATGCAAGTATGAAACACATAAAGATGAACAACTATGATATCAAAACTTAGATCCAATAAATAAATCAAGAATTAGAACTTAGAATGGCCTCACTTCATTGAAACAACAAATCATTCGCTGTATTGAAAACAAAATTGAAACTGAACAATGATAGATGATTGAATTTGAATTACGAATGGCGAATGTTGTTTGAATCTGAATTGGGATAACTAGGGAGCCTTTTCTACAAGTCGGTTGAAAGAGAGCATGGATTGCCCAGGTGGCCAGGTGAACTCATTCTTCATATTAGGGTAACCTATACTGACCCATTTGACTTTTCTACAGCCTTTTAGTCCACAGCCTATATACTAACCCCTTGGGATTTGGGAATATTGGGAACAATGCTTAACCCAACTGTGCTTGATTGTAGGGGTGAAGATTGCCAATACTACTTGTGCTTGATTGTGAATTCGTTCTTTTTCAGAGGTGATAATGAGCTAATCATTAAGGGAGCTCGTTGCGTTATCTTATTCTTGAGTGACTCTCCTTCAAGTTAATGTGGTTGATTTCAACTAAGATTGTTATTTTCTATATTTGGTAGCCTTTCTAATTTATTGTTTGTAAGAAATTTCTAATTTCCTAACAAAGGGCAAAACTTACTTGAAGGCTTTTGTGAGTAAGTTTGGGCTTTTAGCTTAAAGTCATGGGATGTTTTAGTTATATATAAATAAAATATACTGATATAAGTGGGGGGGAAATTTTCCTTTCTTCTTTCATAGTGTCACACTGTCACGTGACATGCTTTGTTGTTGGTGCAGCTTCATCAGTCATCCCCACCAGTAGAACACTTTATCTTACAGGATACGCATAATACTTATTGAAGTCTCTCCACTAGAACACTTTATCTTACAGTCTCATGAACATCAGTTGAAGCAAAACAATGTCTTCTCATCATTGTTTAGCAAATTAAAGAATCCGAACTCCTGGATTCGGATATCTAAACCGTGTTCAGGAAAAAATATTGATTATTTAATATCAAAAATTATCCAAAATATCCGATTAGAAAAACTATTCGGATAGTTCTGCTATCCAAATTTTTCAACATAGGTGTCCGAATCCAAATTCGAATTTCTGGATATCCAAACTTCTGAATATCCTGATATTTTGGGTTCGGATTTCGGATATTTCATATTCGATTTCGATACGGATTTTTTAAAACACCCTTACATATAGGAGACATATTATTTGCTATCTTGATTTAAGAGTTAACTCTTAAACTCAAATTTGGTTTTTTATTTCTGATTTTTTTTAATTTAATAAAAAAATCAAATTACCATTCTATTTCTTTTAATATACATCAAACTTTTTTTTTCCAATTATTTTAATATGTTGTTTGGAATTAATTTAAGAGTTAAGTTTAGTTAGATGACATTTCATATACACACATATTCATGTATGTGTTTGATTTTATATAATACACTTTAGGACATATTGTTAAGGTTTATATTACAAAAACCCTTGTAAAAATAACTCAATTTAAATTGTATAAAACAAATGAAATTACATGATATGTTTGTTAGAGTCACATAACTTCCTGACTTCATGTGGGACGAGGGAGTGGGTTGGAGGTTAAAGTATTTGGTAGGAGTTAGTAGCGAGTATGCACGAAATAGTCAAATATTCCATCTGCCTCATACAAAATTATATCATTAATATTCATTTAAGTGTCTATATAATCACTTGTTCTTCGCCATTTTGTCAACAAAAAAAAAAAAAACTTTCACACTGCCAAAAAAAAAAAAACAAACTATGGCAATTGCTGCATTTTTTTTATTTTGATTCTAGGCGTCGTGACTCAATCAGCATATGCAGTGCAACATACGGTTGGCGATAGCAGTGGCTGGACCAATTTCGGAGATTACACCACCTGGGCTGCCAACAAAACGTTCAATGTCGGAGACACACTTTGTATGTATTATAACTAGATGAACAAAAAAAACCAGTTTAGGTTTACAAACCGGTATTCCATTGTTCTTAAACCGGTTTCATCCAAGCCGGTTCCCAAACCAGTCCGAACCGCCGGTTTGGCATAGGTTTGACATCCTCATCTCCCAAACTGGTTTCGAAACCGGTTTCAAACCCCTCCAACCGGTTTCAAACCTACCCAAACCGGTTCCTATATGTTTGACATCTCTCATTACTCAAACCGGTTTCCAAACCGAACCGGTTTTAATCCAAACCGGTTTTGACCATCCGTAGACCAAACCGGACTGGTTCCTAAACCGAACCTGTTTGGTAAAAAAACCGATTTGAGCAACCCTAATTATAACTAGACATAAACGAACCCACGTTGGTGAATATCTCACCAGGAGACTCATTTGTGTTCGTTTGCTTATAATAACCAAGTACGAACAAAGTTTTTTTTTTTTATAAATTTAATTAAGTAAATGAAAATGGACCTGTGTCTCGTTTGTTTATTTACGTTTGTGAATGTTTATATCTTTACGTTTCATTATTTATGTTGGCCATTTATATTTTTTTCATTATTTATGTTTGTTTACATATTCACTCATATTTATTTAATTATTACCTGCCTTAAATACTTGTGTATGTGTAATAATGAAAAAAAATGTAAATAAAAAATCTATATACTTATTACTGAAATGATTTAGTACCAATACTCACCTCAATCCGGGTACGACAATGCAACTATATAAAACCTATTCTCTGCCTCCTACCGTCATTAAAAACATTTGTTTAAGTAAAAGAATACACAAAATTGTCCTACTGGTTAAAGTAAAAGAGAGACAAACTATATGTCTCGAATTCAATTCCTATTCAGTGGTTTTTCCTTGGAGACCATCAACCCGATCGTTACGACCACACTTTACTTGTTTCCCCATTTAGTTGGGTATTGGAGAAACCCGGGGGTTTGATACGCAAGTAGGTTTTAACGATCATTAAAAAAAAAAAGACAAATTACAAATAAATTGTAAACGCTTCTTATTGTCTACTACTCGCTACCATCGTATCCCATAGCACTTGTGTGCTTGAGCCGGATATGGTGTTTTGCGAGAACCTTCCCAATCTTCATTTGACCTAACCTTAAAGATTCCACTTTTGCTACTAATTAATGCCAACTAAGATGCTACTTAGAATTTGAGTATTGTTGGTTTGTTTTATTCAGTGTCAATTTGTGTTTTATTTTGTTTGTTTCTATTTGTTTAGTATATTAATACACCAACAAAAACAAACACGCACATATTTATTTTCTTAACAAATATGTGTTTGTTTGTTCTTATATAGTTAAACAAGTGAACGCGAATAAAGTCTCTCAGTATTTGGTCGGTTCATTTATTGGTTATACAATAAGACTACTAATCAGATTTTTAAATTTTTTATAAAATATAACTTTATGATGTTATATGTTGTGAAGTATTCAACTATGGTGGTAGCCACGGTGTGGACGTTGTATCAAAATCGGATTACGACAACTGTGCCACGAGCAACGCCATCAACTCCTACAGTGACGGTGCAACCGTCATTAGCCTAACGCAATCTGGGCCAATGTATTTTGTTTGCCCGTCATTTGGTCATTGCAACACAGGGATGAAACTCGCAATCAATGTGGTATCTCAAGCCTCTAACTCACCAACCACCACCGTCCCTAGTGGCGGCAGCAACTCATCGCCACCGGCTACCACCACCCAATCGTCAAAACCAACCAAGGATGGTGGTTCAACCAATAGTGCAAACACGGTGATGGTGGTTGGTTTTTCTTTGATGTTGACACCGTTGTTTGTGTTCTTGTGCTAGGAAAGAGGCAGTGCTTATTGTTTGTGTTTTTATCGTTAAAATTGTGTGGCTTTTTATTAATTTATTTTCCGTTGAGGTAAAAAACATGTGTATGGTGATGCATTAGTGACTACATAGTTGTTACCTCCTCGAATAAATGTTTAGAATTTTAATTTATGTAATAAATGAATTTTGATTTGTGTTATGTTAATCTACATATCAAAAAAAACAAAAAAAACAAAAATTAAAAGGAAAAAAAGTTTGGAAGCTGGAAGTGTTTTTCATTTTTCAAAACCCTACCCGAGTGCAGTAGGAACCAACCGATCTCAAATCAATTCAACCGGTAGGTTTGATCTCAATTTCTAACCATATACATTAAGGGTTAATATATTGGTATACCGTGTATAAATAAAAATACTTTTTAATTTTTTAATATTAAAAAATATGCATAAGTAAAAGTTATGTAAGTATGATGTGATTGATTTGATCTGAGTATAGTGTATAGATAATGGGGTGGTGATGCATTGGGTACAGTCGGTTCTGGATTATCAGAGAAATCGAACCGAAAAAACCGGAACCGGTTTCACCTTTACCTGGCAAAACCCAAACCAGCCAAAAACCGGTTGAAACCGGTCAAAAACCGGAATTGGTTATTGACTTTATTAACCGGAACCGGTTCTAGTTCCAATTCCAAAAAACCCAGTTTGCCTACCTCTAGATTAGACTGCATCAAACCAATATCAACCTGGTTTCCAATTTCGCTTAAAAACAGTTTCCAACCCATATCGGTTTCAGTAAAATAACCAATGCAGCCATTACTTACTTTTAGCCAAAAATAAAAAATAAAAAATTGTATGACAATCGTTGAACCCACATTTTAGTTCGAGGTCGGTCCTTTTCGACCTAGTCCAAGGTCTAAAAATTAGAATCAGCCCTAAATGTCGTATCAAGATAAGCCTGAGCCCATTTATACATAGTACAAAGCCCGGTTATGGGCAACACTAGTAATAACTTATAAAAAAACATTTTCGGAACAAGCAGGCCCAAATTCTGGTCCCAACGACCAAATGAGATTTAAGTATCTAAATAAATTATTTTAACCAGTAACGTAAATGCAAAGTTGTACATTTTCATGCTTATTAAATTAAATTTAAAGCGTTTTTGAAAGATATATGTATAATTTATCATAAAGTCAAACTGTTAAAATTTTTTTTGAAAATTATAAGCATCATGTTTTGCCTTGGAAATTTATTAATCAAAATTTTAAGTATTTTTCAATAAAATGAAAATTATTTAACGAAATTAAAATTGACAGAATTTATCAGAATGTATCATAATCAGGATTTTAACCGAGCCTATGCCCTATATCGACAAGTTTTCATCACGGATAATTAAGTCATGTGAAATTCTAATTATACTCGTAAATGATCAACTCGTTTAGATACATAAAATGATAAAATCATACCCAACTCATTTTATATTGTTAAAAATAAATTATTGAAAAAAAAACTAAAGTTACTTATTTAAAATGAAATGTTAACATTATTAATAAATTCTCCAATCCCAATCACTATCTAGTTGGACGTGTTTGTTTCGTAAAAAGAAGAACACCTTTCTTTTAGCTCAATAATAGAATGCCCTATATGTTCTTTCAATCATTCTTTTTTTTTCGTTATCTTAAATTCGTCACAATAATTCAATAGTTTTTATTGAGAAATGTTAAATACATCAACAAGTTTAAATTTTTTTTCACTGACTGAGATATCTTGAATTCATCACAATAATTTAAATTTTTTCATCAATGTTTTTTAATTTAAAAAAAGATGGGGGCAGTGAGTGGTGAATGATGGTGTGATGGAGTTGCTACATGTGGTAAGTGTAGTTGGTGGTAGTTCATGTCATGTGACTGGGTGATTGATGATGAAGATGAAAGGGGCTTTATATCATTTTTTTCGGTGCGTGTTGTTATTGGTGGCAATTGACGATGATTCAAAGAGGAACTGTCGGTGGTTTTCTAAAAATATTGAGTTTTCTTCAAAACTAATGATTTGGTGATAGATGTGATCAGGTGGTACTGCTCATGACACGATAATACTCTAGTGACCCGTCATTGATCTTAAAATTTAGTCGTTCAAAAGAAAGATGATGATGGTGGGTAAATGGGTAAGGATTATGACATGAATCGTGGTGGCAGGAGTGGGGTGGAATGAGATGGGATGGTGTGGTTTTTAGATGGCGAGGGATGGTATCATCGACAAGACAGTGGCTTGAATGGGTTGTGTGGTATACAGCCGGTGGCTATAATTTACATAGTTCGTACAATTGAAGTAAATTATCAAAACTAGCACTTACCTTTTAACAGAAAAATACCGAGTGAGTTGAAATTAATCTAGACAGATGAGGTTTCTCTTTGAGATTTTATTTCAAAATAACTTGTTAAGTTATTGTCTTTTTTAAAAGTCAATAAGTTAAATAACTGTATGTCAAACCTAAAAAGAATTTTGAAAATTACTTTTTGAAAGAGGGTAATAAATTGTTTTTCAAAAGCTAAAAATTATAGTTTTTTAAAATGATTTATGACTTACTGACACAAAATTACAAATCTACCATCACTCTTTACCCTTCACCCAATCTACCATCCACTATCACCCACTGACACTGCCATCCGCCACCACTCACCGCCACCGCCACCACACATCGCCACCGCCAGCAACCCTACTACACATCGCCACCACCCTCCACTCCATCCACCACCACCCGCTACCAATGCCGCAATCCATCTTGAATGCCGCAATCCATCTCGAACGCCGCCACCCCACCGGAATGCGGCCACCCATCCCCACCCGCTACTATCACCCACCACTATTTTCGCAATCTACCACCACTACTCATAACCTTAAAATGGCTGTCAATATAAAAATGTCATTTTTTGGTATTTGAAAAAGTCATTTTGGAAAAACTAATTGAAAAATTTTAAAAAATTTATTTCAAAAGTTACAAGTTAATAAACACTTTTAACAAAAAAATATTTTTGAAGTTAAATAAGCAATCTCAAATAGAAATAAGACGTAATAAAATCAAAATGCAAAAACAACATTTTAAAACTATTATATGAAAAACGACAAAACATTATTTATACCAAACCACTTAAAACAAAAATAAGTTTCCTCAAGGCTTTTAAACAATTTATATACCATCTTAAATGTTATATAATGAACAAAACAACCATTACACCGCAAATGTTGTGAAGCATTACCTTCATGGCTCACATTTTGTAAATGTGACCCTGTAATTTCGATTATGATATATCTTTCTTTTTTCAAGATAATTAAGTTTTAAATATTTTATTTAATTTAATAAAGATAAACATATAGAATTGACATATTTTTATTTATACGGGTATAAATAATCATGCATCTTAATATTCAAATAGAACAACTTAAAGCCATAGATTCGTTACTAAGTTAGTCGTATAATAATACATAGTTAGATTATATGATGGGCTTTATAAAATTAATATATATAAAAAACCTCTTAAATTTTATCAATAAAGTGAGAAATTATCCATTCAAGTAGCAAGACTCCTATATATTCACGTGACATGTGTAATAGGTTACATCAAGTTACCAATCCATATGTGGAGGACTATATTTTAATTTCAATGATTTATTAACGCCTAATATCGATGCTTGTGTTACGGATATTTTTTTCTTTGTCTGTTAATAATTATGTGTGTGTATGAGAAGAGTGAATATGAGGCTGTTAACCACCTAACTTAGGTATGAAACACATCAAAACAACGTAGTTTTGATTAAATTTCATTAATTATAATAATTCTTTTTTGTTCATATTTTCCCTCCACTATTTTGCACATAACATAATTAATGAGATTTAATCAAAATTATGTCATTTTGATATATTTCACACCTACGTTAGGTGTTTAAATGTTTCATATTCACTTTCCGCACAATTAGATGTCCTGATAACAAGTCTTATACAATATGATTATGTATATGATCCCGTAAGGTGTTAATGCCTAATATGTATTTAATGATGAATCAAATAATATTGTATGTGATTGACTATTAATGATTTAGTTAACTACTACTACTACCTAATCATCTATCATTTCTTGGCATCCCATTATGAAAAACACATTATAACATGCCATAATGTGTTAAAAGAAACAATTTCTTTTAAGTGACAGGCTTCTTCTTTTCACTTAATGTGTGTACGTGTTTGTCTCAAAAAGAGTATATGATATCTTTTAAAAGCAAGTGGATTATAGGTTGCTCATCCCACATAACCACATGCATGTAAGTGGATAAAGAGGCTTAACTTGAAAGCACACATGAAAAATGTCCCTTCTATGACAAAAGTGAAAAGGAAGGCAACCAACATAACTTTGGGCATTGTTTTTGAGACCCATGCTAGTAATGTAGGCCATGTAAATTTTTCTTTTATCAAAAGGCATGGTAACCCACAAATACAAAGTACACACTTGGGTAGAAGAAAAGTTAAAA